>JAUCNB010000022.1:0-600000 GCA_033675215.1 Rhodiola kirilowii
TATGCCGACTGAAGAAATATCAAGGATCCTGACGTTGAATCACTCATAACAAATTAATCAGAAGAATCAGGAGAGGAATCAAGACAGCCCGGGAAAGAAACACATTGACAATTTTGTGAAAAGACTGCACAAAACTGTACAAAACTCACATTTGGGCAAGATGACCGGCCACTTGGGCAAGAGGTGGCCAAAGCCACCCCTCCTCCTCCCTCCACCACCGGCAACCGGCGGCTCCTCCACCCATGGTGACCGGCGGCTTTTTGATCCTCCACATGTCTCCTCCTCCTTGCTCCTCCTCTCCTTCCTCCATGTGTGGCCATCTCCTCCCTTCATTTTCTCCTCCAATCACCATGCAACACTTGCCTCCATCTTCTCCTCCTCCCATGGCTATATAAGGAGGAGCTCCTCCCCTCATTTTCATCATCCCTCACTTGTAAAAACACTTCTCTCTCTAAGTTATTTATTTGTAAAGTTTGGCTTTGGAAATAAAGGATAGCTCCCTTGGCGCTTCAACGGTTGTAAGTATTATTTCTAGTATTTATTCAACTGTTTATTTCCTTAGTTATAATGTTTAGCGCGATGAATAGTAGCTAAACTAGTAGTTCGGTAGAAGGGGCGCACTTGTATTATAAAATGTTTTAAGACTATTAACTTAGCGTCTAGTCTTAGTATTCAAAACTTGTTCTATGTGCCATATATCAAGTCAGAGTTTCCAAGGTTGAGTGGAAGCTGTCACAAGCAAAGCTCTGCCGTGGAAATTCGTGATCATACTCGGTAAGTGGAAGCTGTCACAAGCAAAACTTATCGAGGAGTTCGACTTATCTAAAACACCACTTGGTCAATAACGTAACTGGGAGATCAAGTGGATGCACTTACAGCTAAGATACTTCGAAAGGAGGAATTAGTTTTGCTTAGAACAAGTGTTGCTTTAAACGATGTTGCAAGTCTTGCGCTACGAAAGGGCCTCGATTCATCTTTGATTACTTAGATAATTCACTAAAGGTCAATGATAAACAGGATATAATACAAGGCCCCTGAAACCGAACATTTCTCTTTAATTATAAACTGTAATTTACTTTCCAGTATTAAAACCAACCAACCAATCAATCAATCAATCACTTAGCTGGTAGCTTTAAAACCAACCAACCGACCTAAAACACGCTCTCTCGCTGGACAACCCCCTCAAAGAACATCTATTCCCTTGATTCCCTTGGGTTCGACCCCTACTTACCACTTGCTACCCAGTAGTAAAGTCGCGAGTAGCGGATTATTATAAATTTATTCTTGACGTTTGCACATAACGACTGTGCATCCATCAAAATTGGCGCCGTTGCCGGGGAATTAGCAAATGGATAGTTGTTCTTTTTTCCATTATACATAATTCGCCATGTCTTCATACTACGACATAGAACCTTGGAAAAATGGGGGTAGCAACCTTATGTTTGAAATGATTAGACATCTCCCCCAATTCAGAGGTGCTCTTGGAGAAGATCCCGTAAGGCATACACAAACGTTCCACTCCATATGCAACCACATGAGGCCTAAAAATGAATCGCTAGAGGAATTTAAACTCACATGTTTTAAATTTTCTTTAACTGACTCGGCATTAAAATGGTATTACTCATGTGCTGAGTATGAAAGTGATTATGGGGGTCTACAAGCCAAATTCCTTGAGAAGTTTTGCCCTCCATCTCTCCGACTTGAAACCCGCGAGAAGATTCTCAATCTTGAGCAATTCCGGGACGAAACATTGGACGAGTACTTGGCGTACTTTGACTCCATTGTGGCGAGCTGCCCGCACCATGGATTCTCCAGAATCAATCTTATCCAAAGGTTTCTCGGTGGAATGATGCCACTTGAGCGGAAAAGACTTAACGATGCAGCGGGAGGCTCGATCATGAAGTTAACCATGTCTCAAACCTGGCGACTCATAGACAATTTGGCAGAGAGCACAAAACAGGGGCCAATGCACCAAACTGAAGATAAGGCACCAACGATGGAAGTGGACTCAGTGCAAAACAAGCCCGACACCACACCCATTACGAGCTTGCCCGCAACAAAGCCGAGAGAAGACATCAATACAAGGGCAGTAATGGACGTGGAGGCGGCTCTAAAGGAGCCAATATTGGAGCCCACAGAACCAACTGAGGATGAGGACTCGCAAATAACCGAAGAGGAACCAGCCAAATCAGACCCAGTCCTCATTACCAAACCAGCCGAGCTACTTGAACCGGTCCTTATCACCAATCCATCCGAGGAAAGCACGGCAGGCCCGGTCCTGGCGCTCAAAGCACCCGAAACATGCCCAATCCTCACTATCGAAGCACCTAAGGCAGGCTTGGTCCTTATTATCAAACTATTCAAGAAAGACCTGGCCCTTATGGTGGAAGTTCCCCAACTTTTCCCTTCGGTTTGTATGCGGATCACAGCCCCTGAAAATGAAGTAATTAACGCTGAGGTGCAAGGCGAGTTGGAGGTAAATCAATGGCAAGACACGCCATCATCGGAGCTCTCACTCACCACAACTCAATAAAGCAGCCCTGAAAACTCGCTCGTTCTAGGACGACCATTCGTCGCTGCCACAAAGAAGAGGCTTAACATGGGGACATGCGTGTGGTCGCCAATGTTTGATGGCACAATGCTGAACTTCCAAACTTGCAAAGATGCCAACCGGCCATACATGAAGAAGCGGCAAAGACATGGACCAAGAGAATGGAAACCCGGAAGGAAAAGCAAGAGAGCACGACTCGACGGACCAGCAGCTATGGTCAAGGGAACCTCACCTTCTCGGAGTTATGAAAAGAAGAACCTACCGAAACCATGGAGTTCTAACCAAAGCAAGAAATCAGGAAAAGTCAAAACAGGAATCAACACAGGAACAGTGGCGAAATTCGACCTGAGCCACCCATGGGACCCAAACCATGAATCCACAACGAGGTACTGTCGAGCCAACGACGTTAAACAAGTGCACTGGTCGGGAGGTAACCCGACACTATCTTACTTTTCCGCACTTTAATTTTTGTCATTTAAATTCAGTATTTAGTTTTAAGCTTGCATGACTTTTGAACTAAGGCATGCCTTCGTTCAAAAGTGGGGGGGTGAGAACCACCTATGTACATAAATAACATGCTTGCTATTTTTTCTTTTTTTTAGTAATAGTATCTTTTTGAAAATATGAACTTAAGAATGTGAAAAAGATAAATCATAATTCATGCATTAACCTTGTGAAAATTCAACTGTTTAAAAACTTTGAATGTAACTTTCCATTTGTCCTTTGTGCTGAGATAACTAGGGATGTGGAGTTGACATAAACTGCCCTAGAGAGGCTTGGCAAGCAATCAAAGGATCAGATCAAACTATATGGTTTTCGAAGTCAGTGGAGGCTGCACTTCGGGTTTCAGTGAAAATTGAAGTCATCTCCGCCATGCAATGCAAAAGGCGAGGACGGGAATCAGACCGTCCTATCTCCGGTCAAAGTAGCCGAGAAAATAGATGAGCGACCCTCATCTTGACCCGCGCGAAACGGCAGTCAAAGTAGCCGAGAAAATAGTTGAGCGACCCTCACCTTGACCCGCGCGAAAACGGCAAAAAAGAGAGGAGCGGGGAGGTATTTCCATAGGCTTGCGGGCGATGATTGGACCTCCCAAAAAAGGCTGAGAAAATGGACTAGCAGTCACAAAAAGGCGAAAAGCTCAATGAAGCAAATCAAGAGGCCAAAGGCCCAAAATTGTGAAGGTTTTAACCGAACAAAAAGTGAAGAACTCAAAAAGTCAAAACAAAGGCCAAACGCCGATTCACTACAAAAGCAGTCCCTCGCCAAAAGAAAATCAAAGTACTCAAACCATTGAAACCCGAACCGAATCACATGCTAGGGAAAGCTACCAGAAAACCATATAGTGCGAGACGATCCCAAGATTGCAGTCCAGGAGCCTGAAAAGGGCTATCTCCCGAGACATCCAATATAATTTGCATCTCAGCACGGAGGTACAAGTATTAAGTTTCTTCTATTTATTTACGCAGTTTAATTTGGTAATAAGTAAGCAATGCATGAATTAGGATAGATCGAGTACCACAGTCTAATTTTCATATTTCAAAGCCAACTTAGAGTACAGCCCTTGAATAGCATTGTTCGGGACAAACAACTAAAAGTGTGGGGTGATCTGATGGACCAAAATTATACGAATCATGAACACAGTATAACCCCCTTATTTAGACATTTTGTCTATTTAACTTTTGCTTGTTAGTTCAGATATATTTTTGCAGGGTAATTTAGAGCTTAGAGAGAATACACATTAAAGAGGAGCTTTTAGAGTAGAAAAGATGTTACGAGTCAATCCAAGGTCAAGATCATATGCCGACTGAAGAAATATCAAGGATCCTGATGTTGAATCACTCATAACAAATTAATCAGAAGAATCAGGAGAGGAATCAAGACAGCCCGGGGAAGAAACACATTGACAGTTTTGTGAAAAGACTGCACAAAACTGTACAAAATTCACATTTGGGCAAGATGACCGGCCACTTGGGCAAGAGGTGGCCAAAGCCACCCCTCCTCCTCCCTCCACCACCGGCAACCGGCGGCTCCTCCACCCATGGTGACGGGTGGCTTTTTGCTCCTCCACATGTCTCCTCCTCCTTGCTCATCCTCTCCTTCCTCCATGTGTGGCCATCTCCTCCCTTCATTTTCTCCTCCAATCACCATGCAACACTTGCCTCCATCTCCTCCTCCTCCCATGGCTATATAAGGAGGAGCTCCTCCCCTCATTTTCATCATCCCTCACTTGTAAAAAACACTTCTCTCTCTAAGTTATGTATTTGTAAAGTTTGGCTTTGGAAATAAAGGATAGCTCCCTTGGCGCTTCAACGGTTGTAAGTATTATTTCTAGTATTTATTCAACTGTTTATTTACTTAGTTATAATGTTTAGCGCGATGAATAGTAGCTAAACTAGTAGTTCGGTAGAAGGGGCGCACTTGTATTATAAAATGTTTTAAGACTATTAACTTAGCGTCTAGTCTTAGTATTCAAAACTTGTTCTATGTGCCATATATCAAGTCAGAGTTTCCAAGGTTGAGTGGAAGCTGTCACAAGCAAAGCTCTGCCGTGGAAATTCGTGATCATACTCGGTAAGTGGAAGCTGTCACAAGCAAAACTTATCGAGGAGTTCGACTTATCTAAAACACCACTTGGTCAATAACGTAACTGGGAGATCAAGTGGATGCACTTACAGCTAAGATACTTCGAAAGGAGGAATTAGTTTTTCTTAGAACAAGTGTTGCTTTAAACGATGTTGCAAGTCTTGCGCTACGAAAGGGCCTCGATTCATCTTTGAATACTTAGATAATTCACTAAAGGTCAATGATAAACAGGATATAATACAAGGCCCCTGAAACCGAACATTTCTCTTTAATTATAAACTGTAATTTACTTTCCAGTATTAAAACCAACCAACCAACCAATCAATCAATCAATCACTTAGCTGGTAGCTTTAAAACCAACCAACCGACCTAAAACACGCTCTCTCGCTGGACAACCCCCTCAAAGAACATCTATTCCCCTGATTCCCTTGGGTTCGACCCCTACTTACCACTTGCTACCCAGTAGTAAAGTCGCGAGTAGCGGACTATTATAAATTTATTCTTGACGTTTGCACATAACGACTGTGCATCCATCAGTCCATCAGATCACCCCACACTTTTAGTTGTTCGTCCCGAACAATGCTTTTTAAGGGCGGAACACAATCAAAGTAAACTTTTAAATATGAAAGTGAGACTGTGGGACTTGATTTATCCTAATTCATGCATTACTTACTTATTACCAAACTAAACCGTGTAAATACTTAGAAGAAACTTGATACTTGTACCTTCGCACCGAGATACAAATTAATTCGGATGTTTCGGGAGATAGCCCTTTTCAGGCTCCCGGACTGCATTCTCGGGATCGACTCGCACTATATAGTTTCCTTGTAGCTTTCTCCAGCACGTGATTCGGTTCAGGTTTCACTGAGTTGAGCACTTTGATTTCTTTTTGGCGAGGGACAGCTTCTGTAGTGAATCGGCCTTTGGCCTTTGGCCTTAGATATTGAGTTGGAGTTTCTTCACTTTTGTTCGGTTAAAACCTTCACAATTTTGGCCTTTGGCCTTTGATTAGCTTCTTTGAGCTTTTTCTTTTTTGTGACTTGCTAGTCCATTTTCTCAGCCTTTTTGGGAGGTCCAATCGTCGCCGCAAGCATATGGAAATACCTCCCCGCTCTTTCTCATCCTCGCCGTTTCGGGCGGGTCAAGATGAGGGTCGCTCATCTATTTTCCTGGCTACTAGGACTAGAGATAGGACGGTTTGATTCCCGTCCCGCCTCTTGCATAAACGCTGCACGGCGAAGATGACTTTAATCTTCACAGAAACCCGAAGTGCAGCCTCCACTGACTTCGAAAACCATATAGTTAGATTCGATCCTTCGATTGCTTGCCAAGCCTCTCTAGGGCAGTTTATATCAACTCCACATCCCCTGTATATCTCAGTACAAAGGGACAAATGAGAAGTTACATTCTAAGTTTTTATACAGTTGAGATTTCACAAGGTAAATGCATGAATTTAGATCTATCTTTTTCACATTCTCAAGTTCATATTTTCAAAAAGATAATATTAAGGGAAAAGGAAAAGAAAAACATGTTATGTACACACGCGGTTCTCACCCCACACTTTTGAACGAAGGCGTGCCTTTCAGCACGACGTAGTTCAAAAGTCATCCAAATATATACAAGAGAAGGAAATGACATTAAGGAAAAGAGAAGAACTACACTCCCTTTTACTGTGTCGTGTCGTGGAACGACATGCCTCGGAGCTGGATAATCGAGGGAGTTCGGCTGGGGCCTTGAACTCTCAGCGCAGGCCCGGTGATTCTCGGAAGCTGCCTGGCTGATCTGATCTTGCTCCAAAAATCAATTCCTACATGTTAGACATTCCTTCTATACAAAAAATGGGTGAGAGCGACTTGCGGTAAAAACTAAATGACTAAAAATAAAATTACTGAAAGTAAGATAGGTGTCGGGTTACCTCCTGACTAGTGCATTTGTTTAACGTCGTTAGCTCGACGATACCTCATTCCTGGATCATAAGGTGGGATCCCATGGGTGGCTCAGGTCGTATTTCTGCGTTGTCAAGTTGACCTCGCCATGGTAGTGTTTGACTCGCTGTCCATTCACATTGAATCGGCTTCCATCCTCCATGCTTTCCAACTCAATCATCCCATGGTTGAATACCTTAGTCACAGTATAAGGGCCGGTCCATCTTGATTTTAGTTTACCGTGCATCAGCTTCAACTATGAGGAGAAGAGTAGCACTTATTGTCCTTCCTCAAATGAGCGACGGAGGATGAATTTGTCATGATACAATTTGGTCCGCGCTTTGTAGTCCGTTTGCCCTTCATAGGCCTCAAGCCGCAATTCCTCAAGCTCACACAGATTAAGCTTCCTATCTAGTCCAGCAGCCTTCAAATCTGGATTGCAATGCTTGAGCGCCCAATAGGCTTTATGTTCTAATTCCACCGGAAGGTGGCATGCCTTTCCATAAACAAGTCGAAAGGGGGAGGTTCCAATTGGTGTCTTGTATGCTGTCCGATAAGCCCAAAGAGCTTCATCTAGCCTCTGACTCCAATCTTTCCTACCCGGCTTCACCATTTTTTCTAAAATTCCCTTGATTTCACGGTTGGAGATCTCCGCTTGACCATTGGTCTGGGGATGATATGCCGTGGACGTTCGGTGGTGGACATGGTAGCGCTTCAAGGTGGCAGCCATCATGCGGTTACAGAAATGAGTTCCTTGGTCGTTGATTATGGCCTTGGGTACCCCGTATCTACAAAATAGGTTAGTGCACAAAAAATCTATGACAGTCTTTGCATCGTCGCACCTTGTGGCCTTAGCTTCTACCCATTTTGACACATAATCTACAGAAACTAAAATATAAGTATAACCGCATGAAACTTGGAATGGTCCCATGAAATCAATGCCCCAAATGTCGAAAACATCGTTGACCAATATGGGTACTTGAGGCATCTCATTTCTAGCTGACACATTTCCTATTCTCTGACACCTATCACATTTTTTACACCTCTCATATGCATCTCTAAATATACTTGGCCAAAAGAAGCCGCTATCTAGGATTTTCCTAGCGGTTCCCCTAGGCCCGAAGTGTCCTCCACATGCAAACTCATGGCAGAAGTTAATAACAGAAGCTATTTCATTATCGGGGATGCATCTCCTAAGTATTTGATCTGCTCCTATTTTCCATAAATAAGGATCATCCCATAAGTAATGTCTAGCATCATGCCTAAGTTTCATGCATTGTGCTTTAGTAAAAGGAGGAAATGTACCTCCTACAAGGTAGTTGACGATTGAGGCATACCACGGCACCTTGGTTGAGACTGCATAGAGGTGCTCGTCTGGAAATGACTCGGTTATGTGCCCCTCTTCTTCTTCTCGGACAATCCTGCTTAGATGGTCGGCCACAGTATTTTCGATCCCCTTCTTGTCCCTTATCTGTACATCGAATTCTTGCAGTAGTAGTATCCACCGAATGAGTCTTGGCTTGGCCTCCTTCTTCTTCATCAGGTAACGGATGGCAGCATGGTCTGAATAAACTATCACTTTTGCTCCAAGCAAATATGATCTGAACTTTTCCAGAGCGAATACCACTGCCAGGAGTTCCTTTTCGGTGGTGGAGTAGTTTCGTTGGGCAGAATCTAGGGTTCGTGAGGCGTAGTAGATCACACCCGCCTTCTTATCAATTTTTTGACCGAGAACTGCTCCCACAGCAAAGTCGCTTGCGTCACACATGATTTTGAATGGTTTTCCCCAATCCGGAGTTTGGATGATGGGTGTGCTAGTGAGGGCTTTCTTCAGATCATCAAAGGCCTCCATGCATGCATTGGTGAATTCAAAAGGAACTTCTTTTTTGAGAAGAGTGGATAGAGGCAACGCCTTTTTGGAGAAGTCCTTGATGAATCGTCGGTAGAATCCCGCATGGCCAAGGAATGATTGGATGTCTCGGACCGTGAATGGGTATGGTAGAGTCATGATCAGGTCGATCTTTGCTTTGTCCACTTCCATGCCTTCTTGTGAGACGATATGTCCCAAGACTATTCCGTGTGTTACCATGAAGTGGCACTTCTCATAATTGAGCACTAAGTTCATGGACACACATCGTGCCAAAACCGTGCTCAAATGGCTTAAGCAAGCGTTGAATGTGTCTCCATAGATGGTGAAGTCGTCCATGAAGACTTCAATGAATTCTCCGATCATGTCTGAAAAGATGCTGGTCACTACCCTTTGAAAAGTCCCTGGGGCATTGCATAGGCCGAACGACATCCTTCTGAAGGCGAATGTGCCGAATGGGCAGGTGAATATAGTCTTCTCTTGGTCCTCAGGTGCTATGGGGATCTGGTTGTAGCCTGAGAACCCGTCTAGGAAGCAAAAATATGGCTTGCCCGCCAGTCGGTCTAGCATTTGATCGATGAATGGCAGCGGGAAATGGTCTTTTCTTGTGACGGCGTTTAATTTCCTGTAGTCGATGTACATTCTCCAGCCGTTCTTGACCCTTGTTGTTACCATTTTTCCTTCGGCATCTTCCTTGGCTGTGATCCCACTTTTCTTCGGGACCATGTGGACAGGACTCACCCATTGGCTATCTGATATGGGATAGATAACGTCCGCATCTAGTAGCTTCTGTATTTCCTTTTGAACGATCTCCATCATGATTGGGTTGAGTCGTCGTTGAGGCTCTCTCGATGGCTTTGCTCCATCCTCAAGTAGAATACGGTGCATGCATACAGCCGGGCTGACTCCTCTCAAGTCAGCTAGAGTCCATCTAATAGCCAACTTGTGTTGTCTCAGCACTTTTATCAAACTACGTTCCTAGCCTGCTTCCAAGCCACTCTTGATGATTACTGGAAGTGTGTTATTATCCCCTAGGAAAGCGTACTTCAGATGCCCGGGCAGGGGCTTCAATTCTATTTTGGGAGCTTGCATCACCGAGGGCAAAAAAGTATTTGATTTGAATAATTTTACCTCGTTGACTTCATATTCTGGTGTGAGAGGCTCCGAGATTGTTAAGTGGGCCACCATTTCATGCAAGCCTTCCCACAATTCGTATGAGCTTTCGGCTCCATTGAGTATGGCTTCTAAGGGATCTGCTCTTGGTTCTGGTTGAACTTCTTGGACCAGGTCGTCCAAAGTATCGAGAGCGTGTATTTCCTCGAATTCCAAGGGGTGCTTCATTGCTCGGAATATGTCAAAGCTGAAGACCTCTCCTTCTACCTCCATTGAGAGCATTCCACTTCTACAGTCTATCTTCATTTTTGATGTTTTGAGAAATGGGCGGCCGAGAAGGATGGGTGCATGGTCTGTAGGTCCGCCATTCTCCATTTTTAAGACGAAGAAGTCTGCTGGAAACACTAATTCGCCTACTTGAACCAGGACGTCTTCAATTTTTCCCTCGGGCTGTTTGCAAGACCGATCTGCTAGTTGAATAGTGAGACCGGTGGGTTCGAGCGGTCCAATCCTAAGGCAGGAATAGATAGAGAAGGGCAAGACGTTGATTGATGCTCCAAGATCCAGCATGCAGTTCTCGATCCTGATGTTACCAATTGTGCATGGAATGGTGTAAGTTCCCGGATCACCACATTTGGGGGGCACTTTTCGTTGTATGACGGCCGACACATTCCTACTCATCAGCTCTTGATCATATCTAGTACTCCTCCTCCGGTTGGTGCAAAGTTCTTTTAAAAACTTAGCATACCGAGGGATTTGCTTGATGGCTTCCAAGAGGGGGATGTTGATTTCGACTTTACTGAACAACTCAAACACGTCCTCGTCCATGACATGCTGTTTTGGTACTCGGGCTGGCACTGGAAATGGAAGAGCAACGCTGATTTTAGAGGTCTCGGTTCTGGGCACTGGGCTGGCCGCTGGTACTGGGCTGGTCGCTGGTACCGGGCCTGGCCTGCGTTCCTCAGGCGCATTCTCTTCCTCCTCGGGTGCGTCCTTGCTTTCCTCGGGCAACTCCGGGCTTTCGTCTTCCTCTCGTTCCATGGGTGCAATGACTAGCTTTTTTCCACTCCTAAGAGCCACGACATTCACATTTCCCCTCGGGTTCTGGACGGTTTGTGAAGGAAGTCTGCCGGGTTCATTAGTGAGGGCAGACATTGAGGTAGCGAGTTGGGACATGTGCTTCTTCAAGTCTGATAATTCTCCCTTTGTTTCGGCTTGGTTTTGATGCACAGTAGTACTCAACTGCTGCACAGTGCCCGACAATTGCTTTATCATGTGCTCAAGTGACTTGTTCGGTCCTTGATGATTACTCGAGATGGCTTGGTACTGATTTGGTCCCTTCTGCTGATATTGGCCCGTCGGGTACTGGTTTGGTCCCCTTTGTTGGTATTGGCCCGCTGGTGGGGCGTTCTGGTTGTACTGCTGGTGGGGCGGCTGGTAGAATGACTGAGCTGGTTGAGGTGCGGCTTGTTGGGTCATCCTTGGAGGGTGGTTCTCGTTTTTCCAGCTCGGGTTGGTTGCTTGACCATACTGCCGGCTTGGACCGGCGTGGTTGTTGTTGTTATTGTGCCCTTGATATCCCTCTACTGCATTGGCCTCTACCGGGTCCTCTTCGATCAAAGTTGGGCATGCATTAGTCTTGTGGTCTGTAGAGCCACAAAACTCGCAAGGTCTTACTCGAACTGTCTGCTTTCGTAGGATTTGCATCATCATTTCCTTCATCTGTTCCATTTGCTCGGGCATTGAGTTTACCAGTGTCTCGGCACTTGCCACGTTCTTGGTTCGGGTAAACTCATCCTGCCGAGTGGTCTCTTCTCTAAACCGGGCATTTTCAGCAAATTTTGTGACTAGCCGCCTTATGCCGCTTAATGGTAGGCTTGCTATTGACCCTCCAGCCGAGGCATCCAGGAGCATTTTGTCCAAGCGGTTCAATCCATCAAGCATGTACTCGATGATGAGCTTCTCGGGTAATCCAAGATTGCAGCAGCTTTGCTCCAATCGGTTGAATTTCTCGAGGTAGTCGAACATCGACTCATTGGGCCCTTGCTTTATGTCCTGCAGCTGCCTCCTTACTTGCATCGCTCTTCCTGCTGGGTAGTATTTGTCTAGAAATTTCTTTTGCATCTGAGCCCATGTTCTGATGCTTCCCAAAGGCAATGAAAGGAACCAGTCATTTGCCGAGTCAATGAGGGAAAAATAGAACGCCTTCAACTTGAAGTCGTCTATATTCACTCGATTGGGCTTTAGATTTTGGCAAATGCCATGTAAGCGTTGGAGATGAGTTGTCGCAGATTCTCCATGAGCTCCTGAGAACTTGGGCAAGCTATGGGCCACTGACGCGTCGATGGTAATGTTTTCTAGTTCAGGGCCCTCGTAAATGCACCACGGCTGATTTTCGAAATCCGGGGCATTGAGTTCGTCCATAGTAGGCTCGCGATAGTTGTTATCCCCATAGTAGTCATCAAAGACGGGTTCGCGTCTTGGCTCTCGTCGATATTGCGGGGGTGGTGGATGTCTAGGGGGTTGTTGCGCTGGGCCAGCTTCATTTCGGCCTTCGGGTGGTCCTTGGTTCCTCAGGATGGCATTCCTATCACGAGCTCTTTGGTTTCGGAAGAGCTGCTCTGGATCGTCGAGAATTGGAAATTGAGGCAGTGCCTCATTATTTCAATCGAACAGATTAACCTCGTCGTCATCCTGATAGTCATGGTGGCTTCCTTCACGAGACATGGTTGTGCAGAAGCGACTTCGAAAGAGAAAAGAAAAAGAAAAGAACAGCTAATCTGAAGCTAATTCCCCGGCAACGGCGCCAGTTTTTGACGGAACCCACCGCACTGTCGTTAAGGTGCGATGTTCTCCATGCAAAAATAAATTTATATCTCCGATACTCGCGACTTAACTATTTTTGGTAGTAAGTGGTAAGTACGGGTCGAACCCAAGGAATTAGGTGAATAGTTGTTCTTTCGAAAAGGAGGGATTAAATAAAGCAGTTGGGGGGTTGTTTTTGGTTTTTGGTACTGAAAGGTAAATCAACAGTTGATATTACAACTAAAGGAAAGTATTCGGTTTTAGGGGCCTTGTATCATAGTCTGTTTATCATTGACCTCTAATGATTATACTATGTGTTCAAAGATGAATCAAGGCTATTTCTAGCACATGACTTGCCACATCATTTAGAACACTTGTTCTATTTTAGACTAATTCCTCCTTTCGAAGTATCTTAGCCTTATGTGCATCCATTTGATCTTCAGTTACGAGTAATCAAATGGTTTTTAAAAGAGGTTGAACTCCTTAGACAAGTTTTGCCCGTTAAAGCATCCACTTACCCGAGTAAGTTCACGAACCCCACGGAAGAGCTTTGCCCGTTAAAGCATCCACTCAACCTTGGAAGTTCTAACCTAATATGTGGCACATAGAACAAGTTTTGAACACATAGAGGCACTAAGAGTAGGACCTAAAACATTGTATGATACAAGCACACCCCTTCTACCGAATGAAGGGTTTAGCTACGAATATTCATGGAATAGGACATCATAGCTAAGTGCGTTGAAAAGTAAAGGTTTTTTGAAAGACAGTAAAGTAAAGTTTTCGAAAGTAAAGACAGGAAAGTAAAATACTTTGAAAGACAGTAAAGTAAAGAAGAAAGTACTTACAAAAACCGTTAAGAGTGCTAAAGATCAAGCTTCGATTCCAAAGTAAAGTGATTACAAGGATGGTGTTGTGAATCTAGAGAGCTTCTCTCTCTACCCAAGACTATGGAGCTTTGTGGATTGTGGGATTGATGGATGTTGGAATGAGATTACAAAGGGAAGGAGGAGCTCTATTTATAGGCTAAGGGGGGCAAGGATGTGGAGGAGAAGCAAGCCACTTGTCAAATGATGGGAGGAGGTCTCAAAAGCCATCGGGGTGAGTCACCTCCCCCTTAGCCGCCGGCCACATGGAGGAGAAGGATAGGCTTGTGGCTTAGCCGCCGCCCACATGGAGGAAGGAGAGTGAGTTTGAGTTTTGTGAGCTCATCCCAAAAAGCCATCGGTCCTTTCAGCTCTGGACTGACTCTGGTTGCCCTCCGGTTGGACTTGTTTTGAGTGATTCCATGTCAGGTTCTTGAAAGTCAGAATTTGGTCGTGACCTGGAATGACTCGTAATTCATTTTCAGCTTTAAAACTCTTCCTTAGCATGTATTCTCTCTAGACTTCAAAATACCCTGTAGATAAATATCAAAACTAACAAGCAAAAGTTAAATAGACAAAGAGTCGAATTTGGTGGGCTTAACTATGTTTATGATTCATACAATTATGGTCCATCAGCTCCCTTGACCATAGCTGCTGGTCCATCAAGTCGAGCTCTCTTGTTCCTCCTTCCCGGCTTCCATTCCTTTGGGCCATGCCATTGTCGCTTCTTCATGTTCGGATGGTTAGCACCTTTGCAAGTTTGGAAGTTCAACATTGTGCCATCAACCATGGGCGACATCAAGCATGTTCCCATGTGAAGCCTCTTCTTTTTGGCAGCTACGAATGGTCGTCTTGGAACGAGTGAGTTTTTTGGGATCGTGGTGAGTGAGTGCTCCATCTTCGGCTCTTCTGGCTCATGTTTTGCCTCCAACTCCCCTTGCACCTCACCATCATTAACTACATGATCTTCGGTGGCTATGATCTGCATAAAACATGTAGGGTTAAGTTGGGGAACTTCCACCACAAGGACTGATTCTTTCTCGAGCAGCTCTTTGGTGAAGATCGGGCATGCCGTGATTTTCTCAGTTAGTTTGGCAATGAGGTCCGGGACCGGCGTGATTTCCTCGGGTAGATTGGTAATGAGGACCGGGCCTGATTTGGGCACTTCTTCTTCTAACTCCCAGGGGTAATCTGAGTGGAGCTCTTCTTCAGGCAACCATGGGTCCTCATCCTCGTCATCCATAAGGTCTCCGGGGGAAAGTACACTGAGGACCAGGTCTGAATTAGGAAGCTCGGTAGTGAGGTTCGGTTCTGATTTTGGTAGCTCATCAATGAGGATCGGGACTTCCTCGGGTGCTTCTTCCTCGGGCTCGTTCTGCACTGAGTCCGCTTTCACCGTCGGTGCCTTATCTTCAGTTTGGTGCATTGGCCCTCGTTTTAAGCTCTCGGCCAAATCATCAATGAGGTCCCAGGTTTGAGACATGGTGAGATTCATCACCGAACCTCCCGCTGCATCATTAAGCATTGACCGCTCAAGTGGCTTCATTCCACGAAGAAACCTTTGGAGAAGAACAAAGTTCGTGAATCCATGGTGCGGGCAGCTCGACACAATGATATTGAAGTACGTATAGTACTCGTCCAAAGTTTCATCCCGGGATTGCTCAAGGTTGATAATCTTCTCGCGGGTTTCAAGTCGGAGAGATGGCGGGTAAAACTCTTCTAGAAATTTGGCTCGTAGATCCCCATAATCGCCTTCATAAGCTGCACATGAGTAATACCATTCTATTGCAGAGTTAGTTAAAGAAAATTTAAAGAATTTAAGTTTAAACCCCTCTAGCGATTCATTTTTAGGCCTCATGTGGCTGCATATGGAGTGGAACGTATGTGTATGCCTCACGGGTTCTTCTCCAAGAGCACCTCCGAATTTGGGGAGACGGTTAAGCATCTCAAACATAAGGTTGCTGCCCCCATCATTCCAAGGTTTGCTTTCGTAGTACGACGACATGGCAAACTGCAAAACAAAAAAGAAAAACAAATAGAACAACAATTCCGATTTCACGACTCCCCGGTAACGGCGCCAATTTGACAGAGCCTTGTCGTGAGGCAATGTGCAAAATAAATTTATAAGTCCACTACTTGTGACTTCACTATTGGGTAGTAAAGCAGTAAGTAGGGGTCGAACCCAAGGGAATTGGTGGAATGGTTGTTCTTTGAAGAATTTGTACAGAAAATTAAGTGCGATTGGGGTTGGTTGTGGTTTTAGTACTGAAAGTAATACTGAAAAGTAAAGAAAGTAAATACAGGACTGAAAGTAAATACTGAAACGTAAATTGCTGGAACAGTCGAGTTCAATATCAACCAAGCAACATACTTTTGGCACTGGCCGCACGCTATATTTCAAGCGCAATGTGTGCCAAAGTTATGTTGGATTGATGTTGAACAAGTCTGTAATGACCCAAAAATGAAAATACTCAAAAGGCCGTCACACCGGCCGTACGCTCCCTAAAATTATCCTTGGAACGCACGAAGCCTCAGCAGGAAAATATACTAACAAATAGTAACTTAAAATAACTGTTTCAAGAGTAGTCATTTAAAACTAAAATTATTGTTTCAACTCCAAAGTGTAAATATCAATTTGAATATGCGAGTTTCAAGAAAATTATTTTATTCCAAACACTAGCGTGCCTCTCATCCCAAAGTCCCCACCTTGCTAGTCCTCAACATCTGAAAAAATATAAGATGGAAAGGGTGAGTTCCACGGCTCAATAAGCAACATAGACCCAAACTAGCTGAATCATGAGTGAAAGACGGACACGCAGAATTAGATTATAAGTAACAAGGAATACAATACAGAACCAACTTCAGAGGCGGATACACAGACAACGGAACAGAACAGTCAGAATTTCATAGTACAGAATAGGCTTCACAGTCCAATCAAATCGGTCCTTTAAATAACAGTCCTTTGTCGCGCTTAACCCCGCGATGGGCTCGGTCCTTTGCTGCGCTTTACCCCGCAGTGGGCTCGGTCCTTTGCCGCGCTTGACCCCGCGGTGGGCTCGGTCCTTTGCCGCGCTTGACCCCGCGATGGGCAACAGAAATGCTGACGGACTGTGGGCCTTCGGATCGAACACAAAGACAAAACGAATATACTGACATGATATAGGATTTCAAATGACGAAACTGCAAGAGTACTCATGACTCAAAAGGGAAGAATACCACAAAGCTTGACAATCCAAGATATGACAAAAGGAATAACCAGAACGGGTCTACATTACTTACCTCAAAAGCAACTGAACGAACTCCAGTAAATAATTCAAGCCGCAACAAGTCAACAATCCCCTATAAGTAACACCGGTATCATTTTTGGACTCTTGCACACTAATAACACGATGAATATGATACAATGTAGTATCTAATGTAAGGATCAAATCTGCCAAGCCTTGTTTAAGCAACTTAGAAATTTATTTTATTATTAACCAACGAAAATCAGATTTTAATCTTGCAAAAATATATATGTTTGAACGGGTTAACTTATCAGAGAAATCGTTCTAATAGACCATCGAGACAGCAAATAAGTCATAGAAAATCAAGCATCAAAATTCGACTATTTAATTTCTGCGCATTGCGGACAGATTCTGACTCTCACTTCAACATTGTTTTTACAACAGTTCAGAAGGAATCACGATGGGTTCTACACATGGTTAGAAAGATCTTTTCGTCTACAACATCTTAGGATAAGGAACCGCACAATTTGAAAACTCGAAGCATAAGTTATATTCCTTTGAAAATTCGTCGACAGATCTGAATCCATCACCGAATGAATCAGAGATTTATAACTATCGAGATTAGTAGTACCTCTTGTTGACGTAACCTCCAAGGATTGTTCCCGGTGCCTACCTCTTACGATTTGCCTCTGAAAATCAGAGTTCATAAACCCTAAGTTCGATCGAAATTTCAATTCTATCCCTAAACTAACACACTTATGGAATCGGACCTTACCTTCTACCCTTCAACCAATTGTGACGTTTCTCCTGTAGAGTTCTGCAGCGCCTCTTCCGTAGTGTTATGCAGATGTGAGTCTGCATGATTTCAATGCATTACATATATAGGACTAGGAGATTTAAGAATGGAAATCAATTTCAAATCACGTCATAATTTGTTTCCTTCAAATCTCAATAATTTCCCCGTAATTATTCTTGGAATAATTAGTTATTCATGTATCTTTTAAAAGCCAATAATTTCCATATATTACATTATTCCCCCCTTAAATTGAGTTTAGTCCTCTAAACTCGCCATACCTTGGTCCTCAAATAGATGGGATAGTTTTTCCGAACTTCCTCTTCTAACTCCCATGTTGCCTCCCTTTCTGCATGGTTGCTCCATTGAATCTTAACGCATGGTATCACGCGTCGTCTCAACTCTTGATTTTTTTGATCCACAATTCTTATTGGGTGCTCTACATATGATAGATTTTTTTTCTCGAATTTTAGTGGCTCTAACTCCACCACTTGCTCAGCACCAGAGATACATTTTCGGAGCATGGACACATGAAATACATTATGAACTCCAGCTAGGACAGGCGGTAGAGCAAGTCTGTACGCTAGAGAACCGATCCTCTCCAAGATTTCAAAGGGTCCAATATAGCGAGGACTCAACTTCCCACGTATTCCGAACCTCGAAATTCCTTTCGTCGGGCTTACCCTCAAGAAGACATGATCCCCCACTTGAAACTCAAGATCTCGTCTCCGCACATCTGCATAGCTCTTTTGTCTACTTTGGGCGACACGCAGTCTCTCACGTATCAATTTAATCTTTTCAACTGTGTCTTTGATGATCTCTGGGCCCAACAACTGTCTCTCGCCCACGTCATCCCAGCATATAGGCGATCTGCACTTCCTCCCATACAGGGCTTCATAAGGTGCCATCTGAATGCTTGACTGATAGCTATTGTTATAAGAAAATTCAATTAGTGGAAGTCGTTTGTCCCATGCACCTCCCAAATCTAGTACACAAGCTCTCAACATATCTTCTAAAGTCTGAATTGTTCTCTCAGATTGTCCATCTGTCTGGGGATGAAAAGCTGTACTAAAACTCAAACGAGTTCCCAAGGCTTTATGAAGACTTTTCCAAAAATTAGAAACGAACCTCGTGTCTCGATCAGAAACAATAGAGACTGGTACACCATGCAATCTGACAATCTCAGCAACATATAACTCTGCCAAACCGTCAAGTGTGGTTCCCACTTTGAAGGGTAGAAAGTGTGTAGCTTTTGTCAAGCGGTCAACTATTACCCAAATTGCATTATTTCCCTTTTGAGTCTTTGGTAATGCTGTCACAAAATCCATAGTTATATGTTCCCACTTCCACTTAGGGGGCTCCAAGTTCTTCAATTTACCAGCAGGCCTCTGATGTTCAATCTTCACCATTTGACAGACTATGCATTTCTGAACAAACTTGGCTGTATCTTTCTTCATTCTTTTCCACCAAAAATTCTGACGCAAATCCTGGTACATCTTAGTGCTGCCAGGATGCATGGAGTAAGCACTGCAATGAGCTTCCGAGAGAATTTCCTTCTTTAAGTCCTTATCATCTGGTACACACAAACGGTTTCCTAGACGAATTGATCCCTCATCATGAATGTGAAAGGAAGTCGGATCGCCCCGCTCAATGTGACCTTTGATATTCTGTAACCAAGCATCTTCCGACTGAGCAGATTTAATTCTTGTAACCAAGGAAGGTTCAAGTCTGATATTTGTAAGTAAGGAAGTCACACCTCGTACACATACTTGAATACACATCCTCTCAAGATCCATCAGAATGTTCCTCTGGGTGGTGATTAACGTTGCCAAACAAGAATAACTCTTGCGACTTAGAGCATCTGCCACTTTATTCGCCTTACCGGGATGATACTTAATTGAAATGTCATAGTCGTTCAATAATTCTAACCACCGCCTTTGTCTCATATTCAATTCCTTCTGAGTGAATATGTATTTTAAACTCTTGTGATCAGTGAAAATCTCACATCGTTCTCCATACAGGTAATGCCTCCAAATCTTCAGAGCAAAAACTACAGCTGCTAGTTCCAAGTCGTGAGTGGGGTAATTTTGCTCATAAGGTTTTAGTTGCCTCGAAGCATATGCGATAACAGTTCCGTCTTGCTCAAGAACACAACCAAGGCCACTTTTAGAAGCATCACTATAGTTCGTAAAGTTCCCTCCTGGTTTCGGAATTGCTAGAATAGGTGCAGTCACCAAACGTTCCTTCAACACTCTGAAACTTTCTTCACATTCTGGAGTCCAAACAAATTTGGTACCCTTATGAGTAAGTCGCGTCAAGGGTAAAGCCATACTCGAGAAGCCTTCAACAAACTTCCGATAGTAACCCGCCAAGCCTAGAAAACTTCGAACCTCGGTTACTGTAGTAGGCTGTTTCCACTCTTTAATAGCTTTGATTTTCTGAGGATCAACCATCAATCCTTCTTTACTCACTATGTGTCCCAAAAATGCCACTTGATCTAACCAGAACTCACACTTCTTAAACTTGGCATACAATTTATGCTCCCGAAGAACTTGTAACGCTAATTTCAAGTGTTCACAATGCTCCTCCTTGCTTCGGGAATAGATGAGAACATCATCAATGAATACCACTACAAATCTGTCTAGGAATTGTCGGAAAACTCTGTTCATTAAGTCCATAAAAGCTGCTGGGGCATTAGTCAACCCGAAAAGCATGACCAAAAACTCATAATGTCCATATCTTGTCCGGAAAGCAGACTTGGGCACATCTCCTGCTTTAATTTTTAACTGATGATAGCCCGATCGGAGATCTATTTTTGAGAACACAACAGCTCCTTGAAGTTGATCAAATAAATCATCGATTCGCGGAAGAGGGTATTTATTCCGGATGGTCACCTTATTCAACTCGCGGTAGTCAATGCACAACCTCATGCTACCATCCTTCTTCTTCACAAAAAGAACAGGAGCTCCCCAAGGTGCGATACTGGGTCGAATAAAACCTTTGTCTAACAACTCTTGCAATTGCACTTGGAGCTCTCTTAACTCCATTGGGGCCATACGATAAGGCGCCTTAGAGATGGGTTTCGTATCTGGCAATGTGTCAATACCGAACTCGACCTCCCTGTCTGGTGGCAAGCCTGGCAAGTCTTCAGGAAATACATCAGGAAAGTCACAAACAATTGGTATGTCCTGTAGTCGTGGCTGTCCGCCTTGCATATCATTCACTGATGCCAAGAATCCATCACATCCACTTACTAATAATATTCGAGCTTCTAAAGCAGAAATTATTGGAAGACTACTCGCAGTCCTTTGACCAACATAAGAAAATTCTGGTCGTCCGGAAATCTTAAAGTTCACTATCTTCTCCCGACAGTCCACCGAAGCAAAATTAGATGCAAGCCAATCCATTCCTAGAATCACATCAAAATCTTGCATCTCCAACAAAAAAAGATCGGCAAGCAATTTATTTCCTCCAATTTCCACAACACAAGATCTGCAAACGAGGTCAGCAACCATGCTACTCCCAACTGGAGTACCAATACATAAACCCACGTCTAAGGGCAAACTCGGTAAGTTATGCTTCTCCACAAAGGATATAGAAACAAACGAGTGTGTGGCACCGGAGTCAAATAACACATAAGCAATAGCAGAGGAGACAAGTAATGTACCTGCAACCACGTCGTTAGATGCCTTAGCATCGTCTTTAGTGAGTGCATAGACTCTACCTGGTGCCCTCTGTTTCTGATTCTCTCCTCGGATGTCCTTATCATTGCGATTAAGCTCTTGTGGCCGAGTTCCACGAGGTGGAAATGGACAGTCTGAAATCCTATGACCAACCTGCCCACATCTGAAGCAACCACCAGTTCTGTACCTACAATCTTTGGTCGTGTGGTAGCCATTACAATACTCACATCTTGCTGCATCTCCAGGTCCTCGAACATTAGGTGCTGGTAAAAATTGCCTCTTCTGGTGGCCACCTGATGCTCCCCTCTGAGAATGATCCATCTTAAGTCTCTTCCTCTGGCTATCTTCCCTTGCAGCTCGTACCTCATTGTAACCCTTTTCAGCAATTCGAGCTCTCTCCAACACTTCTGCATAAGAACCAGGTTGTACAAGCATGACATCCTTCTTGATTTCAGCTTTCAGGCCTGCCATGAACCTCCTTGCCCTCTCTTCGTCTGAAGCAACAAGTGATGGAGCAAATTTAGCCAGCTTTTCAAATTCAGCTTGATATTCTGCGATCGTCATCCGATTCTGTTGTAGCTTTAAGAACTCCTCTTCCTTCTGGAATCGGATACTGTCCGGAAAGTAATGGCGACGGAATGCCTCCTTGAACATTCTACAAGTGATAACAACAGGTACTTCGGTCGGCCCACGAGCCAGAATAACTTTCTCCAACGACCACCATTCATCTGCACCACCTTCTAGCTTGAACACAGCAAACCTCACCTTTTCATCATCAGTGCACTGCAAGGTGTCAAAAATCTTTTCAACATGCTTCAACCAATTATCTGCCTCTAGGGGGTTAGTAGACCCTGCAAAAGTCCTCGATTGCAGCTTAATAAAATCTCCCAACCTATCTCTTGGTGGTGCATTGTTAACTGGACCATTTCGTGCGGCATTGAGCAGAGCAGTCAAAATTCGGTTAGCATCAAGGTTGTCCATCCTTCTAGCCCTGCGAGTATAGTATCGCATCTAAAAATAAAATTACATAATAAGAACATCACACAGTGCACAAAATTCATACAAAGCAAGATAAATCAAAATTCTCTTAGCTACCCCGCTCACGCCGCCTACGTTTTTTTTTTGCATCTACAGGAATTAAAACCTCGCTTTGATACCATAAAATGTAACGACCCAAAAATGAAAATACTCAAAAGGCCGTCACACCGGCCGTACGCTCCCTAAAATTATCCTTGGAACGCACGAAGCCTCAGCAGGAAAATATACTAACAAATAGTAACTTAAAATAACTGTTTCAAGAGTAGTCATTTAAAACTAAAATTATTGTTTCAACTCCAAAGTGTAAATATCAATTTGAATATGCGAGTTTCAAGAAAATTATTTTATTCCAAACACTAGCGTGCCTCTCATCCCAAAGTCCCCACCTTGCTAGTCCTCAATATCTGAAAAAATATAAGATGGAAAGGGTGAGTTCCACGGCTCAATAAGCAACATAGACCCAAACTAGCTGAATCATGAGTGAAAGACGGACACGCAGAATTAGAGTATAAGTAACAAGGAATACAATACAGAACCAACTTCAGAGGCGGATACACAGACAACGGAACAGAACAGTCAGAATTTCATAGTACAGAATAGGCTTCACAGTCCAATCATATCGGTCCTTTAAATAACAGTCCTTTGTCGCGCTTAACCCCGCGATGGGCTCGGTCCTTTGCTGCACTTTACCCCGCAGTGGGCTCGGTCCTTTGCCGCGCTTGACCCCGCGGTGGGCTCGGTCCTTTGCCGCGCTTGACCCCGCGATGGGCAACAGAAATGCTGACGGACTGTGGGCCTTCGGATCGAACACAAAGACAAAACGAATATACTGACATGATATAGGATTTCAAATGACGAAACTGCAAGAGTACTCATGACTCAAAAGGGAAGAATACCACAAAGCTTGACAATCCAAGATATGACAAAAGGAATAACCAGAACGGGTCTACATTACTTACCTCAAAAGCAACTGAACGAACTCCAGTAAATAATTCAAGCCGCAACAAGTCAACAATCCCCTATAAGTAACACCGGTATCATTTTTGGACTCTTGCACACTAATTACACGATGAATATGATACAATGTAGTATCTAATGTAAGGATCAAATCTGCCAAGCCTTGTTTAAGCAACATAAACAACTTAGAAATTTATTTTATTATTAACCAACGAAAATCAGATTTTAATCTTGCAAAAATATATATGTTTGAACGGGTTAACTTATCAGAGAAATCGTTCTAATAGACCATCGAGACAGCAAATAAGTCATAGAAAATCAAGCATCAAAATTCGACTATTTAATTTCTGCGCATTGCGGACAGATTCTGACTCTCACTTCAACATTGTTTTTACAACAGTTCAGAAGGAATCACGATGGGTTCTACACATGGTTAGAAAGATCTTTTCGTCTACAACATCTTAGGATAAGGAACCGCACAATTTGAAAACTCAAAGCATAAGTTATATTCCTTTGAAAATTCGTCGACAGATCTGAATCCATCACCGAATGAATCAGAGATTTATAACTATCGAGATTAGTAGTACCTCTTGTTGACGTAACCTCCAAGGATTGTTCCCGGTGCCTACCTCTTACGATTTGCCTCTGAAAATCAGAGTTCATAAACCCTAAGTTCGATCGAAATTTCAATTCTATCCCTAAACTAACACACTTATGGAATCGGACCTTACCTTCTACCCTTCAACCAATTGTGACGTTTCTCCTGTAGAGTTCTGCAGCGCCTCTTCCGTAGTGTTATGCAGATGTTAGTCTGCATGATTTCAATGCATTACATATATAGGACTAGGAGATTTAAGAATGGAAATCAATTTCAAATCACGTCATAATTTGTTTCCTTCAAATCTCCTTAATTTCCCCGTAATTATTCTTGGAATAATTAGTTATTCATGTATCTTCAAAGTGCACTTTTATGTAACATCCCAGATCTGCCCAGGTTATACTGGGAACAGCCTTAGCCCAGATCTGCCCAGGTTATACTGGGAACAACTGTTATCCATGCCTGCAGGCCATACACCCCAACCAGTTCTGAGGAATTAATTCTTATTAATTGCCTGCAGGTTGTTGGCCCAGGGAGTCGAACCCGAGCACCCTTTGATACATTAACCACCTTAGTGGAAATGTATCACCAATTGGGAGATAGTCCTTCTTAGGCCTTTGAACTGCACTCTCGGATCCGATCTTACTATATGGTTATGTTACTTGCTTCTTCTAGCACGTGATTGATTCGGGCAACTTGGGTTGAGCTCTTTTGCTTTGTTTGTGTGGTTGGACAGCTTTTGTAGTGAGGTTTGGCCTTCGGCCTTTGATTTGACTCTTTGAGTACTTCACTTTTGCTTCGGTTTTGTTTTCACCATATTGGCTGATTTCTTTCTTTTCTTCTTTGAGATTTGCTCCTTTGATGATTGCTCGTCCATTTCTTCACTTTTAGGAGGTCCAATCATCGCCCGAGAGCATATGGAAATACCTCCCCGCTCTTTCTCATCCTTGCCTTTTTCGCGCGGGTCAAGATGAGGGTCGCTCATCTATTTTCCCGGCTACTTTGGACTAGAGAATGGACGGTTTAATTCCCGTCCCGCCTCTTGCATAGACGCTGCATGGCGGAGTCCACTCTTCACCAAGAAGCCCGAAGTGCAGCCTCCACAATTTTCACATAACCGTATAGTAAGGATCCGGTCCCTTGAGTGCTTGTCAAGCCTCTCTAGGGCATTTCTTTCAACTCCACATCCTACATTATCTCAGCACACAAGGACAAGTAAAAAGTTAAGTTCGCATGTTTTTACATAATTAAGTTTTCACAAGGAAATGCATGAATCGGGTCTATCTATTTTCACATCATGGAAGTGTATATTCTCAAAACATGATGTCTACTATGTACAACTATTACTTTAAATACCCCAACACTTTTGAACGAAGCCGTTCCTCACGGAACGACTTAGGTTCAAAAGCTCAAAAAACTAGTTAACTAAGGAAAGGAAATGACATAAAAAACTGAAAAAACTAGATATGCCGGGTTACCTCCCGGCAAGTGCCTTTGTTTAACGTCGTTGGCTCGACGGTACCTCACTCATGGATCATAAGTTTGGATCCCAAGGGTGAGTGAAGTCGAACTTCTTCACGGCTGCCCTTTTATTCTGCCCAAAGAACTTGTGGAGTGATGTGCTCGGTTTGGTTCTTCATAGGTCCGGCAGGTTCTCTTTTAGATGCATCCGAGAAGGTGAGGCTCCTGACGGAACCCACCGCACTGTCGTTAAGGTGCGATGTTCTCTGTGCAAAAATAAATTTATATCTCCGATACTCGCGACTTAACTATTTTTGGTAGTAAGTGGTAAGTACGGGTCGAACCCAAGGGAATTAGGTGAATAGTTGTTCTTTCGAAAAGGGGGGGATTAAATAAAGCATTTGGGGGGTTGTTTTTGGTTTTTGGTACTGGAAGCTAAAGCAACAGTTGATATTACAATTAAAGGAAAGTATTCGGTTTTAGGGGCCTTGTATCATAGTCTGTTTATCATTGACCTCTAATGATCATACTATGTGTTCAAAGATGAATCAAGGCTATTTCTAGCACATGACTTGCCACATCATTTAGAACACTTGTTCTATTTTAGACTAATTCCTCCTTTCGAAGTATCTTAGCCTTATGTGCATCCATTTGATCTTCAGTTACGAGTAATCAAATGGTTTTTAAAAGAGGTTGAACTCCTCAGATAAGTTTTGCCCGTTAAAGCATCCACTTACCCGAGTATGTTCACGAACCCCATGGAAGAGCTTTGCCCGTTAAAGCATCCACTCAACCTTGGAAGTTCTAACCCAATATGTGGCACATAGAACAAGTTTTGAACACATAGAGGCACTAAGAGTAGGGCCTAAAACATTGTATGATACAAGCACACCCCTTCAACCGAATGAAGGGTTTAGCTACGAATATTCATGGAATAGGACATCATAGCTAAGTGCATTGAAAAGTAAAGGTTTTTTGAAAGACAGTAAAGTAAAGTTTTCGAAAGTAAAGACAGAAAAGTAAAATACTTTGAAAGACAGTAAAGTAAAGAAGAGAGTACTTACAAAAACCGTTAAGAGTGCAAAAGATCAAGCTTCGATTCCAAAGTAAAGTGATTACAAGGATGGTGTTTTGAATCTAGAGAGCTTCTCTCTCTACCCAAGACTATGGAGCTTTGTGGATTGTGGGATTGATGGATGTTGGAATGAGATTACAAAGGGAAGGAGGAGCTCTATTTATAGGCTAAGGGGAGGCAAGGATGTGGAGGAGAAGCAAGCCACTTGTCAAATGATGGGAGGAGGTCTCAAAAGCCATCGGGGTGAGTCACCTCCCCCTTAGCCGCCGGCCACATGGAGGAGAAGGATAGGCTTGTGGCTTAGCCGCCGCCCACATGGAGGAAGGAGAGTGAGTTTGAGTTTTGTGAGCTCATCCCAAAAAGCCTTCGGTCCTTTCAGCTCCGGACTGACTCTGGTTGCCCTCCGGTTGGACTTGTTTTGAGTGATTCCATGTCAGGTTCTTGAAAGTCAGAATTTGGTCGTGATCTGGAATGACTCGTAATTCATTTTCATCTTTAAAACTCCTCCTTAGCCTGTATTCTCTCTAGACTTCAAAATACCCTGTAGATAAATATCAGAACTAACAAGCAAAAGTTAAATAGACAAAGAGTCAAATTTGGTGGGTTTAACTGTGTTTATGATTCATACAATTATGGTCCATCAGATCACCCTACACATTTAGTTGTTCGTCCCGAACAATGCTTTTTAAGGGCAGAACACAATCAAAGTAAACTTTTAAATATGAAAGTGAGACTGTGGGACTTGATTTATCCTAATTCATGCATTACTTACTTATTACCAAACTAAACCGTGTAAATACTTAGAAGAAACTTGATACTTGTACCTTCGCGCCGAGATGCAAATTAATTTGGATGTTTCGGGAGATAGCCCTTTTCAGGCTCCCGGACTGCATTCTCGGGATCGACTCGCACTATATGGTTTCCTTGTTGCTTTCTCTAGCACGTGATTCGGTTCGGGTTTCACTGAGTTGAGCACTTTGATTTCTTTTTGGCGAGGGACAGCTTCTGTAGTGAATCGGCCTTTGGCCTTTGATACTGAGTTGGAGTTTCTTCACTTTTGTTCGGTTAAAACCTTCACAATTTTGGCCTTTGGCCTTTGATTAGCTTCTTTGAGCGTTTTCTTCTTTGTGACTTGCTAGTCCATTTTCTCAGCCTTTTTGGGAGGTCCAATCGTCGCCCGCAAGCATATGGAAATACCTCCTCGCTCTTTCTCATCCTCGCCGTTTCGCGCGGGTCAAGATGAGGGTCGCTCATCTATTTTCCCGGCTACTAGGACTGGAGATAGGGCGGTTTGATTCCCGTCCCGCCTCTTGCATAAACGCTGCACGGCGGAGATGACTTCAATCTTCACTGAAACCCGAAGTGCAGCCTCCACTGACTTCAAAAACCATATAGTTAGATTCGATCCTTCGATTGCTTGCCAAGCCTCTCTAGGGCAGTTTATATCAACTCCACATCCCCTGTATATCTCAGCACAAAGGGACAAATGAGAAGTTACCTTCTAAGTTTTTATACAGTTGAGATTTCACAAGGTAAATGCATGAATTTAGATCTATCTTTTTCACATTCTCAAGTTCATATTTTCAAAAAGATAATATTAAGGGAAAAGGAAAAGAAAAACATGTTATGTACACAGGCGGTTCTCACCCCACACTTTTGAACAAAGGCGTGCCTTTCAGCACGACGTAGTTCAAAAGTCATGCAAATATATACAAGAGAAGGAAATGACATTAAGGAAAAGAGAAGAACTACACTCCCTTTTACTGAGTCGTGTCGTGGAACGACATGCCTCGGAGCTGGATAATCGAGGGAGTTCGGCTTAGGCTTTGAACACTCAGCGCAGGCCCGGTGATTCTCGAAAGCTGCCTGGCTGATCTGATCTTGCTCCAAAAATCGATTCCTACATGTTAGACATTCCTTCTATACAAAAAATGGGTGAGAGCGACTTGCGGTAAAAACTAAATGACTAAAAATAAAATTACTGAAAGTAAGATAGGTGTCGGGTTACCTCCCGACCAGTGCATTTGTTTAACGTTGTTAGCTCGACGATACCTCATTCCTAGATCATAAGGTGGGATCCCATGGGTGGCTCAGGTCGTATTTCTGCGTTGTCAAGTTGACCTCGCCATGGTAGTGTTTGACTCGCTGTCCTTTCACATTGAATCGGCTTCCATCCTCCATGCTTTCCAACTCAAGCATCCCATGGTTGAATACCTTAGTCACAGTATAAGGGCCGGTCCATCTTGATTTTAGTTTACCAGACATCAGCTTCAACCGTGAGGAGAAGAGTAGCACTTGTTGTCCTTCCTCAAATGAGCGACGGAGGATGAATTTGTCATGATACAATTTGGTCCGCGCTTTGTAGTCCGTTTGCCCTTCATAGGCCTCAAGCCGCAATTCCTCAAGCTCACACAGATTAAGCTTCCTATCTAGTCCAGCAGCCTTCAAATCTGGATTGCAATGCTTGAGCGCCCAATAGGCTTTATGTTCTAATTCCACCGGAAGGTGGCATGCCTTTCCATAAACAAGTCGAAAGGGGGAGGTTCCAATTGGTGTCTTGTATGCTGTCCGATAAGCCCAAAGAGCTTCATCTAGCCTCTGACTCCAATCTTTCCTACCCGGCTTCACCATTTTTTCTAAAATTCCCTTGATTTCGCGGTTGGAGATCTCCACTTGACCATTGGTCTGGGATGATATGCCGTGGACGTTCGGTGGTGGACATGGTAGCGCTTCAAGGTGGCAGCCATCATGCGGTTACAGAAATGAGTTCCTGGGTCGCTGATTATGGCCTTGGGTACCCCGTATCTACAAAACAGGTTAGTGCGCAAAAAATCTATGACAGTCTTTGCATCGTCGCACCTTGTGGCCTTAGCTTCTACCCATTTTGACACATAATCTACAGCAACTAAAATGTAAGTATAACCGTATGAAACTGGGAATGGTCCCATGAAATCAATGCCCCAAATGTCGAAAACATCGTTGACCAATATGGGTACTTGAGGCATCTCATTTCTAGCTGACACATTTCATACTCTCTGACACCTATCGCATTTTTTACACTTCTCATATGCATCTCTAAATATACTTGGCCAAAAGAAGCCACTATCTAGGATTTTCCTAGCGGTTCTCCTAGGCCCGAAGTGTCCTCCACATGCAAACTCATGGCAGAAGTTAATAACAGAAGCTATTTCATTATCGGGGATGCATCTCCTAAGTATTTGATCTGCTCCTATTTTCCATAAATAAGGATCATCCCATAAGTAATGTCTAGCATCATGCCTAAGTTTCATGCATTGTGCTTTAGTAAAAGAAGGAGGAAATGTACCTCCTATAAGATAGTTGACGATTGAGGCCTACCACGACACCTTGGTTGAGACTGCATAGAGGTGCTCGTCTGGAAATGACTCGGTTATGTGCCCCTCTTCTTCTTCTCGGACAATCCTGCTTAGATGGTCAGCCACACTATTTTCGATCCCCTTCTTGTCCCTTATCTGCACATCGAATTCTTGCAGTAGTAGTATCCACCGAATGAGTCTTGGCTTGGCCTCCTTCTTCTTCATCAGGTAACGGATGACAGCATGGTCAGAATAAACTATCACTTTTGCTCCAAGCAAATATGATCTGAACTTTTCCAGAGCGAATACCACTGCCAGGAGTTCCTTTTCGATGGTGGAGTAGTTTCGTTGGGCATAATCTAGGGTTCGTGAGGCGTAGTAGATCACACCCGCCTTCTTATCAATTTTTTGGCCGAGAACTGCTCCCACAGCAAAGTCGCTTGCGTCACACATGATTTCGAATGGTTTTCCCCAATCCGGAGTTTGGATGATGGGTGTGCTAGTGAGGGCTTTCTTCAGATCATCAAAGGCCTCCTTGCATGCATTGGTGAATTCAAAAGGAACTTCTTTTTAGAGAAGAGTGGATAGAGGCAACGCCTTTTTGGAGAAGTCCTTGATGAATCGTCGGTAGAATCCCGCATGGCCAAGGAATGATTGGATGTCTCGGACCGTGGAAGGGTATGGTAGAGTCATGATTAGGTCGATCTTTGCTTTGTCCACTTCCATGCCTTCTTGTGAGACGATATGTCCCAAGACTATTCCGTGTGTTACCATGAAGTGGCACTTCTCATAATTGAGCACTAAGTTCATGGACACACATCGTGCCAAAACCGTGCTCAAATGGCTTAAGCAAGCGTCGAATGTGTCTCCATAGATGGTGAAGTCGTCCATGAAGACTTCAATGAATTCTCCGATCATGTCTGAAAAGATGCTGGTCACTAACCTTTGAAAAGTCCATGGGGCATTGCATAGGCCGAACGACATCCTTCTGAAGGCGAATGTGCCGAATGGGCAGGTGAATGTAGTCTTCTCTTGGTCCTCAGGTGCTATGGGGATCTGGTTGTAGCCTGAGAACCCGTCTAGGAAGCAAAAATATGGCTTGCCCGCCAGTCGGTCTAGCATTTGATCGATGAATGGCAGAGGGAAATTGTCTTTTCTTGTGACGGCGTTTAATTTCCTGTAGTCGATGCACATTCTCCAGCCGTTCTTGACCCTTGTTGTTACCATTTTTCCTTCGGCATCTTCCTCGACTGTCATCCCACTTTTCTTCGAAACCAGGTGGACAGGACTCACCCATTGGCTATCTGATATGGGATAGATAACGTCCGCATCTAGTAGCTTCTGTATTTCCTTTTGAACGATCTCCATCATGATTGGGTTGAGTCGTCGTTGAGGCTCTCTCGATGGCTTTGCTCCATCCTCAAGTAGAATACGGTGCATGCATACAGCCGGGCTGACTCCTCTCAAGTCGGCTAGAGTCCATCCAATAGCCAACTTGTGTTGTCTCAGCACTTTTATCAAACTACGTTCCTGGCCTGCTTCCAAGCCACTCTTGATGATTACTGGAAGTGTGTTATTATCCCCTAGGAAAGCGTACTTCAGATGCCCGGGCAGGGGCTTCAATTCTATTTTGGGAGCTTGCATCACCGAGGGCAAAAAAGTATTTTATTTGAATAATTTTACCTCGTTGACTTCATATTCTGGTGTGAGAGGCTCCGAGATTGTTAAGTGGGCCACTGTTTCATGCAAGCCTTCCCACAATTCGTATGAGCTTTCGGCTCCATTGAGTATGGCTTCTAAGGGATCTGCTCTTGGTTCTGGTTGAACTTCTTGGACCAGGTCGTCCAAAGTATCGAGAGCGTGTATTTCCTCGAATTCCAAGGGGTGCTTCATTGCTCGGAATATGTCAAAGCTGAAGACCTCTCCTTCTACCTCCATTGAGAGCATTCCACTTCCACAGTCTATCTTCATTTCTGATGTTTTGAGAAATGGGCGGCCGAGAAGGATGGGTGCATGGTCTGTATGTCCGCCATTCTCCATTTTTAAGACGAAGAAGTCTGCTGGAAACACTAATTCGCCTACTTGAACCAGGACGTCTTCAATTTTTCCCTCGGGCTGTTTGCAAGACCGATCTGCTAGTTGAATAGTGAGACCGGTGGGTTCGAGCGGTCCAATCCTAAGGCAAGAATAGATAGAGAAGGGCAAGACGTTGATTGATGCTCCAAGATCCAGCATGCAGTTCTCGATCCGGATGTTACCAATTGTGCATGGAATGGTGTAAGTTCCCGGATCACCACATTTGGGGGGCACTTTTCGTTGTATGATGGCCGACACGTTCCTACTCATCAGCTCTTGATCATATCTAGTACTCCTCCTCCGGTTGGTACAAAGTTCTTTTAAAAACTTAGCATACCGAGGGATTTGTCTGATGGCTTCCAAGAGGGGGATGTTGATTTCGACTTTACTGAACAACTCAAACACGTCCTCGTCCATGACATGCTGTTTTGGTACTCGGGCTGGCACTGGAAATGGAAGAGCAGCGCTGATTTTAGAGGTCTCGGTTCTGGGCACTGGGCTGGCCGCTGGTACCGGGCCTGGCCTGCGTTCCTCAGGCGCATTCTCTTCCTCCTCGGGTGCGTCCTTGCTTTCCTCGGGCAACTCCGGGCTTTCGTCTTCCTCTCGTTCCATGGGTGCAACGACTAGCTTTTTCCCACTCCTAAGAGCCACGGCATTCACATTTCCCCTCGGGTTCTGGACGGTTTGTGAAGGAAGTCTGTCGGGTTCATTAGTGAGCGCAGACATTGAGGTAACGAGTTGGGACATGTGTGATGGACCATAATTGTATGCATCATAAATACAGTTAAACCCACCAAATTAGACTGTTTGTCTATCTAACTTCTACGTGTTAGTCCCGAAATATTTCCACAGGGCAATTGAGAGATAAAAGTGAAAACACGCTAAGGAGAGGATTTTATGCTGAAAAGATATCAAGAGTCAATTGAAGGTCAAGATCAAGCACTGAATGAAGAAATCTCAAGATCCTGACGATGAATTACTCAAATTAAATCCAAATGAGGAATTATCAAAAGCAGCCTGGAGTGAAATTGGACTGATAGTTTTGTAAAGATAGTACAAAACCGTCAAGACTCATCCATGTACAAGGATGACCGGTGGCTTTAGGAAGAAGGATGAGTCACTAGGTGAAAAGGATGACTCATGGGTTGCTCCTCCCTTTCCTCCTCCATGGTGACCGGCGGCTTCCCCCTAACAACCACCCTCCTCCACTCTCCTCCCTCCAAGTGGCGGCTCCTCCTTCCTCCTCTCCAAAAGCCACCGGTGGCTTTGAGCTCCACCACAAGAAGATGACAAGTGGTGGCCTCTCCTCCACATGCTCCTCCCCTCCTCCTCCACCCTTGGATGCAAATGCACATGGCTCCATCTCCACCCTTCATCCTCCTCCTCCTAGCCTATAAATATGAGAGCCCTCCTCCTCATTTGTATCATCAATCCATACACAAAAACACTTATCTCTCTAAGTTTGGTCACTTTGTAAGTTCGTTCGGTTTATGAAATAATACTCCTGTTTGTTCTTGAGTATTATACTATAGAGAATACTCCTGTTGGTTCTTGAGTATTCAGTAGGAAATTGGGAATACTCCTGTTGGTTCTTGAGTATTCCACCCCTTTCCCTTTTACTGTTTTCAAAACCCCCGAGTATTTAGCTATGGTATCCACCTCTATGGATATTCGTAGCTAAACTCTTCATTCGGTGGAAGGTATTTTCTTGTATTATATAATGTTGTAATATCTTTTAGTTTCATTTCTTTGTATTCAAAACTTGTTCTATGTGCCATTTATAGTCAGAATTTCCAAGGTTGAGTGGATGCTACGAAAGGGCAAAACTCTTCCGTGGGGTTCGTGAACATACTCGGGTAAGTGGATGCTACGAAAGGGCAAAGCTTATCTGAGGAGTTCGACTTATCTAAAACACCACTTGGTCAATCGTAACTGTGAGATCAGGTGGATGCACAGAAGGCTAAGATACTTCGAAAGGAGGAATTAGTCTGAAGTAGAACAAGGGTTGCTTTAAACGATGCTGCAAGTCTTGCGCTACGAAAGGGCCTCGATTCATCTTTGAATACTTAGAAAAGTTACTAACGGTTTATTATATACATGTTATAATACAAGAGTACCTGAAACCGAATACTTTCTTTCAATCACAAAAACCCCCTGTATTTACTTTCCTAGTATAACTGTCCCGATCAACCACAACCATCAACCGCTCAACAACCGGAGGAATCGCAATCACGCATCACCCACTGTAAGTCTTCTAACCCTTATCTCTTTACTTTCAGTATTTACTTTCAGTATTTAATTTCAGTATTTACTTTTCCGCACAAAAAACCCAAAAAACCAAAAATAGTAGTTTAATTACTCGCGCTAAAATCTCAATCATCCTAAAACACGTCCCTGTTAGTAAAAGAACAACGTATCCCCCTAATTCCCTTGGGTTCGACCCCTACTTACCACTTCTACCCAGTAGTCGCGAGTAGCGGACTTTATAAATTTATTTGTACAATTTGCTCTGACGACAAGCGAATTGTCAAATTGGCGCCGTTGCCGGGGAGTTAGTTAATTAATCGGATAAGTTGTTCGAATCGATACGCACTTCAAAACGACCATGTCTCGCGAAGAAAGTCACCATGACTACCAGGATGACGAAGAAATAAACCTGTACGATCGAAATGATGAGATACCGCTTCCATTTATCGACGATCCGGAATAACTCATCAGAAACAGAAGAGCTCGTGATAGGGAAGCTAACAGACGAAACCAAGAACCACCCGAGGACCGAAATGCAGCTAGTCCAGTACAACCCCCTAGATATCCACCACCCCCACGCCCTCAACAAGTACCGAGACGCGAACCCGTCTTCGATGACTACTATGGGGATAACAACCATTTTCGTGAACCGACTATGGGAGAACTCACTGCCCCAGAATTCGAAACGCAGCCGTGGTGCATTTGTCAGAACCCTGAACTAGAAAACATTATCGTCGACATCAACAATTTGCCAAGGTTCTCAGGAACTAATGAAGAGTCAGCAATGACCCATCTCCAGCGTCTACATGGCATTTGCCAAAATCTAAAACCTTATCGAGTGAATTTAAACGACTTCAAGTTAAAGGCGTTCTATTTTTCCCTCATTGACTCGGCAAGTGACTGGTTCCTTTCATTGCCTTCCGAAAGCATCAGAACATGGGCTCAGATGCAGAAGAAGTTCTTAGACAAATACTACCCAGCAGGAAGAGCAATGCAAGTAAGGAGGCAACTGCAGGACATCAAGAAAGGACCCAACGAAACCATGTACGATTACCTGGAAAAGTTCAACCACCTGGAGAGAAGCTGCTGTACTCTAGGATTACCCGAGAAGCTCATCATCGAATACCTAATTAATGGACTCACTAAGATAGACAAGATGTTTCTGGATGCCTCAGCTGGAGGATCCATAATGAATCTATCGTTGAGCAGAATTAGGCAGCTGATAAACAATGTTGCTGAAAATGCTCGGTTTAAAGAGGAGACTACTCGTCAAGATGAACCCTTCCAAACAAAAAACGTCTCACAAGCCGATGCATCAGTAAACTCTATGTCAGAAGAGATGAGACGAATGAAGGAAATGGTGACGCAACTCTTACAAAAGCAAACAGTTCAAGTAAGACCGTGCGAGTTCTGTGATTCGACGGACCACAAAACCGACACATGCCCGAGCCATCATCCAGGACCAAACAAGACACTTGAGGACATGATAACACAATTGTCGGGGACTGTGCAACAGTTAAGCACTTCTATGCATCAGAATCAGGCCGAAACAAGGGGGAATTATCAAACTTGAAGAAGGACATCTCCCAACTCACTGCTTCAATTACCGCACACGCTAATGAGTCCGGCAGACTCCTTTCACAAACCATCCAAATCATGGGAAATGTGAATGCCTTGACTCTTAGGAGTGGAAAAACCCTTGCCAGCAAACCTTTAGAGCAAGGGAGGGACAAAGACCCAAGATTGCCCCGAGAAGAGTGAACGAGGGCTGAAACTCTCGAAACTCTAGAGGAAGAAGCAACCGATAAAGACGACGACTTAATTGAGGAAGACCGGTACGCGTCCGAAGAAGAAGAGAATACGTCCCAGGAACACAGGCCTGACCTGGTGCCCAGAACCGAAAATCCTAGGATCAGCACAACACTTCCATTTCCAGTACCTGCACGCGTGCAAAAACAACATGTTATGAATAAGGAAGTGTTGGAGTTGTTCAGCAAGGTTGAAATCAACATCCCCCTCTTGGAAGCCATCAAGCAAATTCCTCGGTATGCCAAGTTTTTGAAAGAACTTTGTATCAACCGTAGGAGGAATACTGGAAACGACCAGGAGCTAATGAGTAGAAACGTATCGGCAGTCATGCAACGAAAAGTTCCCCCTAAATGTGGAGATCCTGGAACCTACACCATTCCATGCAAAATTGGCAACATCAGGATCGATAACTGCATGCTAGACCTGGGGGCATCAATCAATGTTCTTCCCTTCTCTATCTATTCATGCCTTAAGATTGGACCACTCAAACCCACCGGTCTCACTATTCAATTAGCTGATCGATCATGCAAACAGCCTGAGGGAAAAATAGAAGACGTCCTGGTCCAAGTAGGCAAGTTAGTATTTCCGGCAGACTTCTACGTCTTGAAAATGGAGAATGGCGGTCCTACTGATGATGTACCCATCCTTCTCGGCCGTCCATTTTTAAAGACAGCAAAAATGAAGATAGACTGTGGAAGCGGAATGCTCTCGATGGAAGTAGAAGGAGAAGTCTTTAGCTTTGACATATTCCAGGCAATGAAGCACCCTATGGACTTTGATGAAGTACACGCTCTCGACGCTTTGGACGACCTAGTCCAAGAAATTCAATCAGAACCAAGAGTAGATCCCTTAGAAGCCATACTCAACGGAACCGAAAGCTCTTACGAGTTAACTGAAGACTGGCATGAAATGGTGGCCCACTTAACAATCTTGGAGCCTCTCACACCAGGGTATGAAGTCAACGAGGTAAAATTATTCAAATCAAATACCTTCTTGCCCTCGGTGACGCAAGCCCCCAAACTAGAATTAAAGCCCCTGCCTGGACATCTTAAGTACGCCTTCCTAGGGGATAACGACACTATCCCAGTAATCATCAAAAGTGGCTTGGAAGCAGGACAGGAGCAAGGCTTGATAAAAGTGCTGAAACAACACAAGTTGGCTATCGGATGGACACTGGCCGACTTAAGAGGAGTCAGCCCGGCTGTATGCATGCACCGTATTCTACTAGAAGATGGAGCAAAACCATCAAGAGAGCCTCAACGACGACTTAACCCGATCATGATGGAAATCGTCCAGAAGGAAATACAAAAGCTCCTGGATGCGGATGTAATCTATCCAATATCAGATAGCCAGTGGGTGAGTCCTGTCCACGTGGTTCCTAAGAAAAGTGGTATCACGGTCGAGGAAGATACCGAAGGAAAAATGGTAACAACAAGGATCAAGAACGGCTGGAGGATGTGCATTGACTACAGGAAATTGAACGCTGTAACAAGAAAAGATCATTTCCCCCTACCATTCATCGACCAAATGCTAGACCGACTAGCAGGCAAACCATATTTTTGCTTCTTGGATGGATTCTCAGGCTACAACCAGATCCCCATAGCACCTGAGGACCAAGAGAAGACTACATTCACCTGCCCATTCGGTACATTCGCCTTCAGAAGAATGTCGTTCGGCCTATGCAACGCCCCAGGGACTTTCCAAAGGGTTGTAACAGCATCTTTTCAGACATGATCAGGGAATTCATTGAAGTTTTCATGGACGACTTCACCATCTATGGCGACACATTCGACGCTTGCCTCGATAACCTAAACACGGTTCTGGCACGATGTGTCTTAATGAACCTCGTGCTCAATTACGAGAAATGCCACTTCATGGTAACTCATGGAGTGGTCTTAGGGCACGTCGTCTCTCAAGAAGGCATGGAGGTAGATAAATCCAAAATAGATCTGATCAAGACTCTACCATACCCCTCCACTGTCCGAGACATCCAATCCTTCCTTGGGCATGCGGGTTTCTACCGACGATTCATCAAGGACTTCTCCAAAAAGGCGTTGCCTCTATCCACTCTTCTTCAAAAAGAAGTTCCTTTTGAATTCACCAATGCATGAAAGGAAGCCTTCAACGAGCTTAAGAAAGCCCTCACTAGCACACCCATCATCCAAACTCCGGATTGGAAAAAACCATTTGAGATCATGTGTGACGCAAGTGACTTTGCTGTGGGAGCGGTTCTCGGCCAAAAGATTGATAAGAAGGCGGGAGTGATCTACTACGCCACACGAACCCTAGATCCTGCCCAACGAAACTACTCCACGACCGAAAAGGAACTCTTAGCAATAGTATTCGCTCTAGAAAAATTCAGACCCTATTTGCTTGGAGCAAAAGTAATAGTTTATTCTGACCATGCTGCCATCCGCTACCTGATGAAGAAAAAGGAGGCCAAGCCAAGACTCATTCGGTGGATATTACTACTGCAAGAGTTCGATATGGAAATAAGGGACAAAAAAGGGATCGAGAATACCGTGGCCGACCACCTAAGTAGGATTGTCCGAAAGGAAAAAGAAGGGCACATAACCGAGTCATTTCCAGACGAGCACCTATACGCCGTCTCAACCAAGGTACCATGGTATGCTTCGATCGTCAACTACCTTGTGGGAGGTAGGTTTCCTCCTTCTTTCACTAAAGCACAATGCATGAAACTTAAACATGATGCTAAACAATACTTATGGGATGATCCTTATTTATGGAAAATAGGACCAGATCAAATACTTAGGAGATGCATCCCCGATAATGAAATAGCTTTTGTTATTAGTTTTTGCCATGAATTTGCATGTGGAGGACACTTCGGGCCTAAGAGAACCGCCAGAAAAATCCTAGACAGCGGGGTTTTTTGGCCTAATATACATAAAGATACAAATGAGAAGTGTCAAAAGTGCGATAAGTGTCAAAGAGTAGGAAACGTGTCGGCTAGAAGTGAAATGCCACAAGTACCCATATTAGTCAATGATGTTTTTGACGTTTGGGGTCTTGATTTTATGGGACCATTCCCAGTCTCATGCGGTTATACTTACATTTTAGTTGCTGTTGATTATGTGTCAAAATGGGTAGAAGCCAAGGCCACAAGGTGCGATGATGCAAAGACTGTCATAGATTTTTTGCGCACTAACCTGTTTTGTAGATACAGGGTACCCAAGGCCATAATCAGCGACCAAGGAACTCATTTCTGTAACCGCATGATGGCTGCCACCTTAAAACGCTACCATGTCCACCACCGAACATCCACGGCATATCATCCCCAGACCAATGGTCAAGCAGAGATCTCTAACCGCGAAATCAAGAGTATTCTAGAAAAGATGGTGAAACCAGGTAGGAAAGATTGGATTCAAAGGCTAGATGAAGCTCTCTGGGCTTATCGGACGGCATACAAGACGCCAATTGGAACCTCCCCCTTCCGACTTGTTTATGGGAAGGCATGCCACCTTCCGGTGGAATTAGAACACAAAGCCTATTGGGCACTCAAGCAGAGCAATCCAGATTTGAAAGCTGCCAGACTAGATAGGAAGCTTAAGCTATGCGAACTTGAAGAATTGCGTCTTGAGGCCTATGAAGGGCAAACCGACTACAAGGCGCGAACGAAATTATATCATGACAAATTCATCCTCCGGCGCTCATTCGAGGAAGGACAACAAGTACTACTCTTCTCCTCACGGTTGAAGTTGATGCCCGGCAAACTGAGATCAAGATGGACCGGTCCTTATACCGTGACTAAAGTATTCAACCATGGGATGCTTGAGTTATAAAGCATGGACAATGGAAGCAAGTTCACGGTAAACGGGCAGCGAGTTAAACAGTACCACGACGAAGTCAACTTAGCCCCACAGAAGTTTGACCTGAGCCACCCATGGGATCCCAACCAATGATCCAGAACGAGGTAATGTCGAGCCAACGACGTTAAACAAGTGCACTGGTCGGGAGGTAACCCGACACTATCTTACTTTCTATTATTTAAATTTCCAATAAGCGCTCTCACCCACTTTTTGTCTAGAAGGAATGTCTTTCATGTAGGAATTAAGTTTTTGGAGCAAGATCGGATCAGCCAGGCAGCTTCCGTGAATTTACCGGGCCTACGCTGAGAGTTCGAGGCCCCAGCTGAACTCCCTCGATTATCTAGCCTCATGCTATGTCGTTCACTCGACACCTTAAAGGGAGTTCTGTTCTTCTTTTTCCTTAATGTCATTTCCTTCTCCTGTATATATTGCATGACTTTTGAACTAAGGCTTGCCTTCGTTCAAAAGTGTGGGGTGAGAACCAACTGCATGTTTTTTCTGTTTTTTTAGTAGTATCTTTTTGGAATTATGAACTTTAGAATGTGAAAAAGATAGATCATAATTCATGCATCAACCTTATGAAAATGCAAACTGTTTAAAAACTTAGAATGTAACTTCTCATTTGTCCCTTTGTGCTGAGATAACCTAGGGATGTGGAGTTGATAGAAATTGCCCTAGAGGGGCTTGACAAGCACTTGAAGGATCAGATCAAACTATATGGTTTTCGAAGTCAGTGGAGGCTGCACTTCGGGGTTCAGTGAATAATTGAAGTCAACTCCGCCAAGAAGCATCTATGCAAAGGCGAGGACGGGAATCAGACCGTCCTCTCTCTAGTCAAAATAGCCAAGAAAATAAATGAGCGACCCTCATCTTGACCCGCGCGAAACGACGAAGACGAGAGGAGCGGGGAGGTATTTCCATAGGCTTGCGGGCGATGATTGGACCTCCCAAAAAGGCTGAGAAAATGGACTAGCAAGTCACAAAGAAGCAAAAAACTCAAAGAAGAAAATCAAAAGAGGCCTAAGGCCCAAAATTGTGAAGGTTTTAACCGAGCAAAAGTGAAGCACTCAAAAAAGATAGATCATAAAGCGAAAGGCAGAATCACTACAAAAAGCTAGTCCCTCGCCAAAGAAGAAAAAAGAAAATCAAAAAAAGGCTCAACTCACTGAAACCCGAATCGAATCACGTGCTAGAGAAAGCTACAAGAAAACCATATAGTGCGAGACGGTCCCGAAGGTGTAGTCCAGGAGCCTGAAAAGGGCTATCTCCCGAAACATCCAAAATAATTTGCATCTCGGCACGAAGGTACAAGTATCAATTTTCTTCTATTTATTTACGCAGTTTAATTTGGCAATAAGTAGTAATGCATGAATTAGGAGAAATCGAGTACCACAGTCTAATTTTCATATTTCAACAAGCTTACTTAGTGCTGCTTTTTAATAGCATTGTTCGGGACGAACAACTAAAAGTGTGGGGTGATCTGATGGACCATAATTGTATGCATCATAAATACAGTTAAACCCACCAAATTAGACTGTTTGTCAATCTAACTTCTACGCGTTAGTCCCGAAATATTTCCACAGGGCAATTGAGAGATAAAAGTGAAAACATGCTAAGGAGAGGATTTTATGCTGAAAAGATATCAAGAGTCAATTGAAGGTCAAGATCAAGCACTGAACAAAGAAATCTCAAGATCCTGACGATGAATTACTCAAATTAAATCCAAATGAGGAATTATCAAAAGCAGCCTGGAGTGAAATTGGACTGATAGATTTGTAAAGACAGTACAAAACCGTCAAGACTCATCCATGTACAAGGATGACCAGTGGCTTTAGGAAGAAGGATGAGTCACTAGGTGAAAAGGATGACTCATGGGTTGCTCCTCCCTTTCCTCCTCCATGGTGACCGGCGGCTTCCCCCTCACAACCACCCTCCTCCACTGTCCTCCCTCCAAGTGGCGGCTCCTCCTTCCTCCTCTCCAAAAGCCACCGGTGGCTTTGAGCTCCACCACAAGAAGATGACAAGTGGTGGCCTCTCCTCCACATGCTCCTCCCCTCCTCCTCCACCCTTGGATGCAAATGCACATGGCTCCATCTCCACCCTTCATCCTCCTCCTCCTGGCCTATAAATATGAGAGCCCTCCTCCTCATTTGTATCATCAATCCATACACAAAAACACTTATCTCTCTAAGTTTGGTCACTTTGTAAGTTCGTTCGGTTTATGAAATAATACTCCTGTTAGTTCTTGAGTATTATACTATAGAGAATACTCCTGTTGGTTCTTGAGTATTCCACCCCTTTCCCTCTTACTGTTTTCAAAAACCCCCGAGTATTTAGCTATGGTATCCACCTCTATGGATATTCGTAGCTAAACTCTTCATTCGGTGGAAGGTATTTTCTTGTATTATATAATGTTATAATATCTTTTAGTTTCATTTCTTTGTATTCAAAACTTGTTCTATGTGCCATTTATAGTCAGAATTTCCAAGGTTGAGTGGATGCTACGAAAGGGCAAAACTCTTCCGTGGGGTTCGTGAACATACTCGGGTAAGTGGATGCTACGAAAGGGCAAAGCTTATCTGAGGAGTTCGACTTATCTAAAACACCACTTGGTCAATCGTAACTGTGAGATCAGGTGGATGCACAGAAGGCTAAGATACTTCGAAAGGAGGAATTAGTCTGAAGTAGAACAAGGGTTGCTTTAAACGATGTTGCAAGTCTTGCGCTACGAAAGGGCCTCGATTCATCTTTGAATACTTAGAAAAGTTACTAACGGTTTATTATATACATGTTATAATACAAGAGTACCTGAAACCGAATACTTTCTTTCAATCACAAAAACCCCCTGTATTTACTTTCCTAGTATAACTGTCCCGATCAACCACAACCATCAACCGCTCAACAACCGGAGGAATCGCAATCACGCATCACCCACTGTAAGTCTTCTAACCCTTATCTCTTTACTTTCAGTATTTACTTTCAGTATTTAATTTCTTTATTTACTTTTCCACACAAAAAACCCAAAAAACCAAAAACAGTAGTTTAATTACTCGCGCTAAAATCTCAATCATCCTAAAACACGTCCCTATTAGTAAAAGAACAACGTATCCCCCTAATTCCCTTGGGTTCGACCCCACTTACCACTTCTACCCAGTAGTCGCGAGTAGCAAACTTTATAAATTTATTTGTACAATTTGCTCTGACGACAAGCGAATTGTCAATGTGCTTCTTCAAGTCTGATAATTCTCCCTTTGTTTCGGCTTGGTTTTGATGCACAGTAGTACTCAACTGCTGCACAGTGCCCGATAATTGCTTTATCATGTCCTAAAGTGACTTGTTCGGTCCTTGATGATTGCTCGAGCTGGCTTGGTACTGATTTGGTCTCTTCTGCTGATATTGGCCCGTCGGGTACTCGTTTGGTCCCCTTTGTTGGTATTGGCCCGCTGGTGGGGCGTTCTGGTTGTACTGCTGGTGGGGCGGCTGGTAGAATGATTGAGCTGGTTGAGGTGCGGCTTGTTGGGTCATCCTTGGAGGGTGGTTCTCGTTTTTCCAGCTCGGGTTGGTTGCTTGACCATACTGCCGGCTTGGACCGGCGTGGTTGTTGTTGTTATTGTGCCCTTGATATCCCTCTACTGCATTGGCCTCTACCGGGTCCTCTTCGATCAAAGTTGGGCATGCATTAGTCTTGTGGTCTGTAGAGCCACAAAACTCGCAAGGTCTTACTCGAACTGTCTGCTTTCGTAGGATTTGCATCATCATTTCCTTCATCTGTTCCATTTGCTCGGGCATTGATTTTACCGGTGTCTCGGCACTTGCCACGTTCTTGGTTCGGGTAAACTCATCCTGCCGAGTGGTCTCTTCTCTGAACCGGGCAATTTCAGCAAATTTTGTGACTAGCCGCCTTATGCCGCTTAATGGTAGGCTTGCTATTGACCCTCCAGCCGAGGCATCCAGGAGCATTTTGTCCAAGCGGTTCAATCCATCAAGCATGTACTCGATGATGAGCTTCTCGGGTAATCCAAGATTGCAGCAGCTTTGCTCCAATCGGTTGAATTTCTCGAGGTAGTCGAACATCGACTCATTGGGCCCTTGCTTTATGTCCCGCAGCTGCCTCCTTACTTGCATCGCTCTTCCTGCTGGGTAGTATTTGTCTAGCAATTTCTTTTGCATCTGAGCCCATGTTCTGATGCTTCCCGAAGGCAATGAAAGGAACCAGTCGTTTGCCGAGTCAATGAGGGAAATATAGAACGCCTTCAACTTGAAGTCGTTTATATTCACTCGATTGGGCTTTAGATTTTGGCAAATGCCATGTAAGCATTGGAGATGAGTTGTCGCAGATTCTCCATGAGCTCCTGAGAACTTGGGCAAGCTATGGGCCACTGACGCGTCGATGGTAATGTTTTCTAGTTCAGGGCCCTCGTAAATGCACCACGGCTGATTTTCGAAATCTGGGGCATTGAGTTCGTCCATAGTAGGCTCGCGGTAGTTGTTATCCCCATAGTAGTCATCAAAGATGGGTTCGCGTCTTGGTTCTCGTCGATATTGCGGGGGTGGTGGATGTCTAGGGGGTTGTTGCGCTGGGCCAGCTTCATTTCGGCCTTCGGGTGGTCCTTGGTTCCTTAGGATGGCATTCCTATCACGAGCTCTTTGGTTTCGGAAGAGTTGCTCTAGATCGTCAAGAATTGGAAATTGAGGCGGTGCCTCATTATTTCAATCGAACAGATTAACCTCGTCGTCATCCTGATAGTCATGGTGGCTTCCTTCACGAGACATGGTTGTGCAGAAGCGAGTTTGAAAGAGAAAAGAAAAAGAAAAGAACAGCTAATCTGAAGTTAATTCCCTGGTAACGGCGCCAGTTTTTGAAGGAACCCACCGCACTGTCGTTAAGGTGCGATGTTCTCTGTGCAAAAATAAATTTATATCTCCGATACTCGCGACTTAACTATTTTTGGTAGTAAGTGGTAAGTACGGGTCGAACCCAAGGGAATTAGGTGAATAGTTGTTCTTTCGAAAAGGGGGGATTAAATAAAGCAGTTGGGGGGGTGTTTTTGGTTTTTGGTACTGAAAGGTAAAGCAACAGTTGATATTACAATTAAAGGAAAGTATTCGGTTTTAGGGGCCTTGTATCATAATCTGTTTATCATTGACCTCTAATGATCATACTATGTGTTCAAAGATGAATCAAGGCTATTTCTAGCACGTGACTTGCCACATCATTTTGAAAACTTGTTCTATTTTAGACTAATTCCTCCTTTCAAAGTATCTTAGCCTTATGTGCATCCATTTGATCTTCAGTTACGAGTAATCAAATGGTTTTTAAAAGAGGTTGAACTCCTCAGATAAGTTTTGCCCGTTAAAGCATCCACTTACCCGAGTATGTTCACGAACCCCATGGAAGAGCTTTGCCCGTTAAAGCATCCACTCAACCTTGGAAGTTCTAACCTAATATGTGGCACATAGAACAAGTTTTGAACACATAGAGGCACTAAGAGTAGGGCCTAAAACATTGTATAATACAAGCACACCCCTTCAACCGAATGAAGGGTTTAGCTACGAATATTCATGGAATAGGACATCATAGCTAAGTGCGTTGAAAAGTAAAGGTTTTTTGAAAGACAGTAAAGTAAAGTTTTCGAAAGTAAAGACAGGAAAGTAAAATACTTTGAAAGACAGTAAAGTAAAGAAGAGAGTACTTACAAAAACCGTTAAGAGTGCTAAAGATCAAGCTTCGATTCCAAAGTAAAGTGATTACAAGGATGGTGTTGTGAATCTAGAGAGCTTCTCTCTCTACCCAAGACTATGGAGCTTTGTGGATTGTGGGATTGATGGATGTTGGAATGAGATTACAAAGGGAAGGAGGAGCTCTATTTATAGGCTAAGGGGAGGCAAGGATGTGGAGGAGAAGCAAGCCACTTGTCAAATGATGGGAGGAGGTCTCAAAAGCCATCGGGGTGAGTCACCTCCCGCTTAGCCGCCGGCCACATGGAGGAGAAGGATAGGCTTGTGGCTTAGCCACCGGCCACATGGAGGAAGGAGAGTGAGTTTGAGTTTTGTGAGCTCATCCCAAAAAGCCATCGGTCCTTTCAGCTCCCGACTGACTCTGGTTGCCCTCCGGTTGGACTTGTTTTGAGTGATTCCATGTCAGGTTCTTGAAAGTCAGAATTTGGTCGTGACCTGGAATGACTCGTAATTCATTTTCAGCTTTAAAACTCCTCCTTAGCCTGTATTCTCTCTAGACTTGAAAATACCCTGTAGATAAATATCAAAACTAACAAGCAAAAGTTAAATAGACAAAGTGTCTAATTTGGTGGGTTTAACTGTGTTTATGATTCATACAATTATGGTCCATCCGCTCCCTTGACCATAGCTGCTGGTCCATCATGTCGAGCTCTCTTGTTCCTCCTTCCCGGCTTCCATTCCTTTGGGCCATGCCTTTGTCGCTTCTTCATGTTCGGATGGTTAGCACCTTTGCAAGTTTGGAAGTTCAGCATTGTGCCATCAACCATGGGCGACATCAAGCATGTTCCCATGTGAAGCCTCTTCTTTGTGGCAGCTACGAATGGTCGTCTTGGAACGAGTGAGTTTTTCGGGCTCATGGTGAGTGAGTGCTCCATCTTCGGCTCTTCTGGCTCATGTTTTGCCTCCAACTCCCCTTGCACCTCATCATCATTAACTACATGATCTTCGGTGGCTATGATCTGCATAAAACATGAAGGGTTTAGTTGGGGAACTTCCACCACAAGGACTGGTTCTTTCTCGAGCAGCTCTTTGGTGAGGATCGGGCCTGCCGTGATTTTCTCAGTTAGTTTGGCAATGAGGTCCGGGACCGGCGTGATTTCCTCGGGTAGATTGGTAATGAGGACCGGGCCTGATTTGGGCAGTTCTTCTTCTAACTCCCAGGGGTAATCTGAGTGGAGCTCTTCTTCAGGCAACCATGGGTCCTCATCCTCGTCATCCATAAGGTCTCCAAGGGAAATTACACTGAGGACCAGGTCTAAATTAGGCAGCTCGGTAGTGAGGTTCGGTTCTGATTTGGGCAGCTCATCAATGAGGATCGGGACTTCCTTGGGTGCTTCTTCCTCGGGCTCGTTCTGCACTGAGTCCGCTTTCACCGTCGGTGCCTTATCTTCAGTTTGGTGCATTGGCCCTCGTTTTAAGCTCTCGGCCAAATCATCAATGAGGTCCCAGGTTTGAGACATGGTGAGATTCATCACCGAACCTCCCGCTGCATCATTAAGCATAGACCGCTCAAGTGGCTTCATTCCACGAAGAAACCTTTGGAGAAGAACAAAGTTCGTGAATCCATGGTGCGGGCAGCTCGACACAATGATATCGAAGTACGTATAGTACTCGTCCAAAGTTTTGTCCCGGGATTGCTCAAGGTTGATAATCTTCTCGCGGGTTTCAAGTCGGAGAGATGGCGGGAAACTCTTCTAGATTTTTGGCTCGTAGATCCCCATAATCGCCTTCATAAGCTGCACATGAGTAATACCATTCTATTGCGGAGTTAGTTAAAGAAAATTTAAAGAATTTAAGTTTAAACCCCTCTAGCGATTCATTTTTAGGCCTCATGTGGCTGCATATGGAGTGGAACGTATGTGTATGCCTCATGGGATCTTCTCCAAGAGCACCTCCGAATTTGGGGAGACGGTTAAGCATCACAAACATAAGGTTGCTGCCCCCATCATTCCAAGGTTTCCTTTCGTAGTACGACGACATGGCAAACTACAAAAGAAAAAAGAAAAACAAATAGAACAACAATTCCGATTTCACGACTCCCCGGCAACGGCGCCAATTTGACAGAGCCTTGTCGTGAGGCAATGTGCAAAATAAATTTATAAGTCCACTACTTGTGACTTCACTATTGGGTAGTAAAGCGGTAAGTAGGGGTCGAACCCAAGGGAATTGGTGGAATGGTTGTTCTTTGAAGAATTTATACAGAAAATTACGTGCGATTGGGGTTGGTTGTGGTTTTAGTACTGAAAGTAATACTGAAAAGTAAAGAAAGTAAATACAGGACTGAAAGTAAATACTGAAAAGTAAATTGCTGGAACAGTCGAGTTCAATATCAACCAAGCAACATACTTTTGGCACTGGCCGCACGCTATATTTCAAGCGCAATGCGTGCCAAAGTTATGTTGGATTGATGTTGAACAAGTCTGTAGTAAGCGTACGGAAATGTAAAGACTGAAAATAAAGTGCGTAAAGTAAAGTGCGTAAAAGTAAAGACTGAAAGTAAATTGCGTAAAGTAAAGTGCTGAAATGTAAAGTGCTGAAAATAAAGTGCGTAAAAGTAAAGTGCGTAAAAGTAAAGACTGAAAGTAAATTGCGTAAAGTAAAGTGCTGAAATGTAAAGTGCTGAAAATAAAGTGCGTAAAAGTAAAGTGCGTAAAAGTAAAGGGTACTGAAAGTAAGCAGTTGATAGTGATACTGAAAGTAAATTACAAGTGATGTTTAGATTAATGGAAGGATCCGGTTTTAGGGGCATTGTATCACAACTCATTCATCATTGACCTCTAATGATCATACTAAGTGTTCAAAGATGTATCAAGGCCATTTCTAGCACTCGACTTGCCACACCGTCTAGTCCTTTTCAAGACATAGATCACTTGTTCTAGTTAGGCTAATTCCTCCTTTTGAAGTATCTTAGCCTATGTGCATCCACTTGATCAATCATTTCCGATCAACCAAGTGGTGTTTTAAAGAGGTTGAACTCCATGGAAAAAGCTTTGCTCTTTCGAGCCTCCACTTAACCATGTATGTTCACGAACCCCATGGAAGAGCTTTGCTCTTTCGAGCCTCCACTCAACCATGTATGTTCTAACCTAATATATGGCACATAAAACAAGTTTGAACACGAAGAAGCACTAAGAAAAGGGTCTAAAAATGGTTTTGTGATACAAGCAAACCCGTTCAACCGAATGAAGGTTTAGCTACGAGTATCCATGGAAGAGGATATCATAGCTAAGTGCAAAAGAAAGTAAAGAAAACAAGAAAAAGTAAAACAAGGAAACCGAGAGCAATTTTGTAACCAAAAGCTTGAAAACAACAAGAAAAGTAAAGGGAAGCCGTGGCTTGTGCAAGGAAAGCAAAGGAAAGCTTTAGCTACTTGTATTCATGTCAAAGAATACAAGTAACCATGGCTTTATCAAAACAAGAAAGTAAAGTTTTGGAAAGGAAAACTCAAGAACAACACAAGAGTACTCAAGAACCAACAAGAGTACTCAAGAACAAAGTAAATCAAGACAAAGAAAGTAAAGAGGGGCTGCTGGAAAATAAGAGCTTGGAGCTCAAGAACAAGTGAACAAAGCTTGGAAATCAAGAACAAAATGTGTTTGCATTGAAAGTGAAGAGAAAGAGAGTTAAGCTCTCTTCTCTCTAAGGTAACATGGGATTTCGAAGGTCTTCATTACATGAGGCATAAGCCTCTATTTATAGGCTTAGGAAACTTGGAGGCTAAGCTTTGCTTGAGAAATATCCTAAAGAAGATTAGAAGATAAGTGTTGGCTTGGAAATATCTCTTGCATTTGCCTTATCTCTTGCCTCCAACCGACTTGTCCATGGCCAACCAAAAGCCTCCAATGCCAACCGACTTGCTTGAGCCAATCACATGCCAACCGACTTTGAATAGTAAGGGCCAACAGGAATCCAAAAGCCAACCGAAGTGAATAGTAAGTCTAACCGGAAATGAAGTAGTTTGGATTTAGTTGTACTTCCCCAGATCGTGGCCGGACCAATAAATGACCGGAGCATGGTGGTGGTTGGATGAGCTTGATCGGAGCATCATCAGAGGTTCACCGGAGCATGGCTGGAGCTCGCCGGAATATGGCCGGAGCTTTAGCCGGAGCTTCTTGGATTTTGGAGAGTGTATTCTGAATGATAAAAGTCATTCTAAGATGATCTAAAGAAGGATTCTGAGCCAAATTCTGCCCGGAACATGGTCGAAATCTCAAAACGGTCGATATTGCCCTATTTTGGCCTTGATCGGGCTTTAGCTGGTTCCACTCAGGCGTTTTGTCTGGGAATGATATTGTCCAGGTTATTGGGCATTTGAAACACTTTGGTCGAGCCAGATTTGCCAGATTCCATGGTTTGGTCGAGCGACTTGGTTTTGGTGCCTATGCGCGCGGGGCCTTTGCTTTGGAATTGGGCCAACTGCTAATCTGCTCGAGCATTCACCTTGGTTATCCAACATTGTCCACCTTATTTTCAATTTTTATCACTTTGCTCAAGGTGGATTTGTCAGAGCAGCTCGTTTGCCCGGGCAACTTGAATTCAGTGCTAGACGGCCTGGGCGCGGCCTGGGCGATGCCTAGGCGGGGACCTGGTTTTTCTCGGACGTGGGCCTCGGCACTCCCGGACGCGGGCTTGGTTTTCTCGGCACTGGCTCTCGGTCGGGGACCTGGTCTTCTCGGTTCTGGTTCTCGGTCAGGGACCTGAGGTTCTCGGTACTAGGCCTGGGTACCCGGCTGAGCTCTCTCGGTCCTCGACTGGGGTCCTCGGTCCCTGGTTGGTTTTGCTCGGGCCCTGGTTGATTTTCCTCGGGCCCTGGTTGGCTTTTTGGCACAATTCTCCCTTTTTAGCCGTGTTTCCTCTTTAGACCTCAAAATGGCCTATATACACAAAATGGCATTAACAAGCATATGTTCTTAGGACAAAGAGTCTAATTTGGGGGTTTAGTAGTACTTTATGAGTCGTATAAATACGCTCCATCAAATACCCCCACACTTATTCTTGTTCGTCCCGAACAAGTGTAGTCAATAAGAGGAACAAAAACACCCTAAGTCCTAGATGTGAATGTGAGATGCAAAACTAGACTTCACCTTTGCATGCATAACTTACTTGCTTCCAAACAAAATCATGCTCACATATGAAAGTAACTAGATACTTGTTACCTTTGAGCCGAGATGCAAATTAATTTGGATGATTGGGAGATAGTCCTTTTTAGGCCTTTGAACTGCACTCTCGGATCCGATCTTACTATATGGTTATGTTACTTGCTTCTTTTAGCACGTGATTGATTCGGGCAACTTGGGTTGAGCTCTTTTTCTTTGTTTGTGTGGTTGGATAGCTTTTGTAGTGAGGTTTGGCCTTCGGCCTTTGATTTGACTCTTTGAGTACTTCACTTTTGCTTCGGTTTTGTTTTCACCATATTGGCTGATTTCTTTCTTTTCTTCTTTGAGATTTGCTCCTTTGATGATTGCTCGTCCATTTCTTCACTTTTAGGAGGTCCAATCATCGCCCGAGAGCATATGGAAATACCTCCCCGCTCTTTCTCATCCTTGCCTTTTTCGCGCGGGTCAAGATGAGGGTCGCTCATCTATTTTCCCGGCTACTTTGGACTAGAGAATGGACGGTTTAATTCCCGTCCCGCCTCTTGCATAGACGCTGCATGGCGGAGTCCACTCTTCACCAAGAAGCCCAAAGTGCAGCCTCCACAATTTTCACATAACCGTATAGTAAGGATCCGGTCCCTTGAGTGCTTGTCAAGCCTCTCTAGGGCATTTTTTTCAACTCCACATCCTACATTATCTCAGCACACAAGGACAAGTAGAAAGTTAAGTTCGCATGTTTTTACATAATTAAGTTTTCACAAGGAAATGCATGAATCGGGTCTATCTATTTTCACATCATGGAAGTGTATATTCTCAAAACATGATGTCTACTATGTACAACTATTACTTTAAATACCCCAACACTTTTGAATGAAACCGTTCCTCACGGAACGACTTAGGTTCAAAAGCTCAAAAAACTAGTTAACTAAGGAAAGGAAATGACATAAAAAACTGAAAAAACTAGATATGCCGGGTTACCTCCCGGCAAGTGCCTTTGTTTAGCGTCGTTGGCTCGACAGTACCTCACTCATGGATCATAAGTTCGGATCCCAAGGGTGAGTGAAGTCGAACTTCTTCTCGGCTGCCCTTTTATTCTGCCCAAAGAACTTGTGGAGTGATGTGCTCGGTTTGGTTCTCCATAGGTCCGGCAGGTTCTCTTTTACTTGCATCCGAGAAGGTGAGGCTCCTGACGGAACCCACCGCACTGTCGTTAAGGTGCGATGTTCTCTGTGCAAAAATAAATTTATATCTCCGATACTCGCGACTTAACTATTTTTGGTAGTAAGTGGTAAGTACGGGTCGAACCCAAGGGAATTAGGTGAATAGTTGTTCTTTCGAAAAGGGGGGATTAAATAAAGCAGTTGGGGGGGTGTTTTTGGTTTTTGGTACTGAAAGGTAAAGCAACAGTTGATATTACAATTAAAGGAAAGTATTCGGTTTTAGGGGCCTTGTATCATAATCTGTTTATCATTGACCTCTAATGATCATACTATGTGTTCAAAGATGAATCAAGGCTATTTCTAGCACGTGACTTGCCACATCATTTAGAAAACTTGTTCTATTTTAGACTAATTCCTCCTTTCAAAGTATCTTAGCCTTATGTGCATCCATTTGATCTTCAGTTACGAGTAATCAAATGGTTTTTAAAAGAGGTTGAACTCCTCAGATAAGCTTTGCCCGTTAAAGCATCCACTTACCCGAGTATGTTCACGAACCCCACGGAAGAGCTTTGCCCGTTAAAGCATCCACTCAACCTTGGAAGTTCTAACCTAATATGTGGCACATAGAACAAGTTTTGAACACATAGAGGCACTAAGAGTAGGGCCTAAAACATTGTATGATACAAGCACACCCCTTCAACTGAATGAAGGGTTTAGCTACGAATATTCATGGAATAGGACATCATAGCTAAGTGCGTTGAAAAGTAAAGGTTTTTTGAAAGACAGTAAAGTAAAGTTTTCAAAAGTAAGGACAGGAAAGTAAAATACTTTGAAAGACAGTAAAGTAAAGAAGAGAGTACTTACAAAAACCGTTAAGAGTGCTAAAGATCAAACTTCGATTCCAAAGTAAAGTGATTACAAGGATGGTGTTGTGAATCTAGAGAGCTTCTCTCTCTACCCAAGACTATGGAGCTTTGTGGATTGTGGGATTGATGGATGTTGGAATGAGATTACAAAGGGAAGGAGGAGCTCTATTTATAGGCTAAGGGGAGGCAAGGATGTGGAGGAGAAGCAAGCCACTTGTCAAATGATGGGAGGAGGTCTCAAAAGCCATCGGGGTGAGTCACCTCCCCCTTAGCCGCCGGCCACATGGAGGAGAAGGATAGGCTTGTGGCTTAGCCGCCGACCACATGGAGGAAGGAGAGTGAGTTTGAGTTTTGTGAGCTCATCCGAAAAAGCCATCGGTCCTTTCAGCTCTGGACTGACTCTGGTTGCCCTCCAGTTGGACTTGTTTTGAGTGATTCCATGTGAGGTTCTTGAAAGTCAGAATTTGGTCGTGACCTGGAATGACTCGTAATTCATTTTCAGCTTTAAAACTCCTCCTTAGCATGTATTCTCTCTAGACTTCAAAATACCCTGTAGATAAATATCGGAACTAACAAGCAAAAGTTAAATAGACAAAGAGTCTAATTTGGTGGGTTTAACTGTGTTTGTGATTCATACAATTATGGTCCATCAGATCACCCCACACTTTTAGTTGTTCATCCCGAACAATGCTTTTTAAGGGCGGAACACAATCAAAGTAAACTTTTAAATATGAAAGTGAGACTGTGGGACTAGATTTATCCTAATTCATGCATTACTTACTTATTACCAAACTAAACCGTGTAAATACTTAGAAGAAACTTGATACTTGTACCTTCGCGCCGAGATGCAAATTAATTTGGATGTTTCGGGCGATAGCCCTTTTCAGGCTCCTGGACTGCATTCTCGGGATCGACTCGCACTATATGGTTTCCTTGTAGCTTTCTCTAGCACGTGATTCGGTTCGGGTTTCACTGAGTTGAGCACTTTGATTTCTTTTTGGCGAGGGACAGCTTCTGTAGTGAATCGGCCTTTGGCCTTTGATATTGAGTTGGAGTTTCTTCACTTTTGTTCTGTTAAAACCTTCACAATTTTGGCCTTTGGCCTTTGATTAGCTTCTTTGAGCTTTTGCTTCTTTGTGACTTGCTAGTCCATTTTCTCAGCCTTTTTGGGAGGTCCAATCGTCGCCCGCAAGCTTATGGAAATACCTCCCCGCTCTTTCTCATCCTCGCCGTTTCGCGCAGGTCAAGATGAGGGTCGCTCATCTATTTTCCCGGCTACTAGGACTAGAGATAGGACGGTTTGATTCCCGTTCCGCCTCTTGCATAAACGCTGCACGGCGGAGATGACTTCAATCTTCACTGAAACCCGAAGTGTAGCCTCCACTAACTTCGAAAACCATATAGTTAGATTCGATCCTTCGATTGCTTGCCAAGCCTCTCTAGGGCAGTTTATATCAACTCCACATCCCCTGTATATCTCAGCACAAAGGGACAAATGAGAAGTTACATTCTAAGTTTTTATACAGTTGAGATTTCACAAGGTAAATGCATGAATTTAGATCTATCTTTTGCACATTCTCAAGTTCATATTTTCAAAAAGATAATATTAAGGGGAAAGGAAAAGAAAAACATGTTATGTACACAGGCGGTTCTCACCCCACACTTTTGAACGAAGGCGTGCCTTTCAGCACGACGTAGTTCAAAAGTCATGCAAAAAATACAAGAGAAGGAAATGACATTAAGGAAAAGAGAAGAACTGCACTCCCTTTTACTGTATCGTGTCGTGGAACGACATGCCTCGGAGCTGGATAATCGAGGGAGTTCGGCTGGGGCCTTGAACTCTCAGCGCAGGCCCGGTGATTCTCGGAAGCTGCCTGGCTGATCTGATCTTGCTCCAAAAATCGATTCCTACATGTTAGACATTCCTTCTATACAAAAAATGGGTGAGAGCGACTTGCGGTAAAAACTAAATGACAAAAAATAAAATTACTGAAAGTAAGATAGGTGTGGGGTTACCTCCCGACCAGTGCATTTGTTTAACGTCGTTAGCTCGACGATACCTCATTCCTGGATCATAAGGTGGGATCCCATGGGTGGCTCAGGTCGTATTTCTGCGTTGTCAAGTTGACCTCGCCATGGTAGTGTTTGACTCGCTGTCCATTCACATTGAATCGGCTTCCATCCTCCATGCTTTCCAACTCAAGCATCCCATGGTTGAATACCTTAGTCACAATATAAGGGCCGGTCCATCTTGATTTTAGTTTGCCAGGCATCAGCTTCAACCGTGAGGAGAAGAGTAGCACTTGTTGTCCTTCCTCAAATGAGCGACGGAGGATGAATTTGTCATGATACAATTTGGTCCACGCTTTGTAGTCCGTTTGCCCTTCATAGGCCTCAAGCCGCAATTCCTCAAGCTCACACAGATTAAGCTTCCTATCTAGTCCAGCAGCCTTCAAATCTGGATTGCAATGCTTGAGCGCCCAATAGGCTTTATGTTCTAATTCCATCGGAAGGTGGCATGCCTTTCCATAAACAAGTCGAAAGGGGGGGTTCCAATTGGTGTCTTGTATGCTGTCCGATAAGCCCAAAGAGCTTCATCTAGCCTCTGACTCCAATCTTTCCTACCCGGCTTCACCATTTTTTCTAAAATTCCCTTGATTTCGCGGTTGGAGATCTCTGCTTGACCATTGGTCTGGGGATGATATGCCGTGGACGTTCGGTGGTGGACATGGTAGCGCTTCAAGGTGGCAGCCATCATGAGGTTACAGAAATGAGTTCCTTGGTCGCTGATTATGGCCTTGGGTACCCCGTATCTACAAAACAGGTTAGTGCGCAAAAAATCTATGACAGTCTTTGCATCGTCGCACCTTGTGGCCTTAGCTTCTACCCATTTTGACACATAATCTACAGCAACTAAAATGTAAGTATAACCGCATGAAACTAGGAATGGTCCCATGAAATCAATGCCCCAAATGTCGAAAATATCGTTGACCAATATGGGTACTTGAGGCATCTCATTTCTAGCTGACACATTTCCTACTCTCTGACACCTATCGCATTTTTTACACTTCTCATATGCATCTCTAAATATACTTGGCCAAAAGAAGCCGCTAACTAGGATTTTCCTAGTGGTTCTCTGACGGAGCCCATTGCACTGTCGTCAAGGTGCAATGTTCTCTGTGCAAAATAAATTTATATTTTCCGCTACTCGCAACTCCACTACTGGGTAGCAAGTGGTAAGTAGGGGTCGAACCCAAGGGAGTCAGTGTGGATTAGTTGGTCTTTAATGAAGCTTATGCAAAAATTAAATGCGATTGGGGTTGAGTTTGAGTGTGATTTGAGAACTGAAAGTAGATTACAATAATAGATTGTAAGGAAAGGATTCGGTTTTAGGGGCCTTGTATCATATTTGTTTATCATTGACCGCTAATGATCATACCAAGTGTTCGAAGATGAATCGAGGCTATTCCTAACAAAAGACTTGCAACATCGCGTACAACACTTGAAATGATCATGCTAAGTATTCAAAGATGAATCGAGGCTATTTCTAGCGCAAGACTTGCAACACCATTTAAAACACTTGTTCTACTTAAGACTAATTCCTCCTTTCGAAGTATCTTAGCCTTATGTGCATCCATTTGATCTTCTGTTAGGATTTCCCAAAATGGTTTTTAAGATAAGTCGAACTCCTCAGATAAGTTTTGCTTGTTACAGCTTCCACTTACCGAGTATGTTCACGAATTCCCACGGAAGAGCTTTGCTTGTTACAGATTCCACTCAACCTTGGAAATTCTGACTATATATGGCACATAGAACAAGTTTTGAATACAGAGATACTCTAAGAGTAGAGTCTAAAACATTTATAATACAAGTACACCCCTACGACCGAGTACAAGCTTTTAGCTGCTTGTATTCATGTCAAGGAATACAAGCAAACTATTGTCTTGAACAAGGGTACCGAATAATAAAATAACTTTAAAGTAAAAACAAATAATACTTGAAAGTAATTTTATACCTTACAATAAGCGGAGGAGAGGAGCTCCTAGGCAAGATCCAATCGCCAAAAGTAGCTCCAAAATGAAGAACAATATTTATTGAAAGTGAGGAGAAGAGGGTTAAGCCCTCTATCTCTCTAAAACATTTGTGATTTGTGATGGATGATACAAATGAGGAGGAGGGAGCCTCCTTTTATAGCCAAAGGAGAGGAGAATGGAGGGAGGAGATGGCTTCCATGTGTTTTTGATCCAAGGGAGGAGGAGGAGGAGATGAGGTTGTGGAGGAGGAGGAGACACTTGGCACCACCTTGTGGGGAGTTCATTTAGCCGTCACTTATGGATGAGGATGGAGGAGATGAGTCATCCTCATCCTTATCCTCCCCATAGCCGCCCCTTCTAGAAGGAAAGAGGAGGTTTGTGTAGTTTTGTGCAATTTTCACAAAACCAACAGTCCAATTTCACTCCGGTCTGACTTTGGTTGCTCCTCGGTTGGATTTGCTTTGAGTAATTCAATGTCAGGATCTTGTGATTTCTGCATTCAGCGTCTGATCGTGACCTCGGACTGACTCGTACTATCTTTTCAGCGTAAAATCCTCTCCTTAGCGTGTTTTCCCTCTAGTGTCCAAAATACCCTGTAGAAATATATCGGAACTAACAAGCAGAAGTTAGATAGACAAACAGTCTAATTTGGTGGGTTTTACTATTTTTGATTCGTATAATTATGGTCCATCAGATTACCCCACACTTTTAGTTGTTCGTCCCGAACAATGCTATTAAAGGGCGGCACACTAAGTAAGTTTGTTGAAATATGAAAATTAGACTGTGGTACTAGATTTATCCTAATTCATGCATTGCTTACTTATTACCAAATTGAACTATGTAAATAAAAAGAAGAAACTTGATACTTGTACCTCCGTGCTGAGATGCAAATTATTCTGGAAGTTTCGGGAGATAGCCCTTTTTAGGCTCCTGGACTGCAACCTCGGGACCGTCTCGCACTATATGGTTTCCTTGTAGCTTTCTCTAGCACGTGATTCGGTTCGGGTTTCAATGGTTTGAGTACTTTGATTTTCTTTTGGCGAGGGACTGCTTTTGTAGTGAATCGGCCTTTGGCCTTTGATTTGACTCTTTGAGTACTTCACTTTTTGTTTGGTTAAAACCTTCACAATTTTGGGCCTTTGGCCTCTTGATTTGCTTCTTTGAGTTTTTTGCGTCTTTGTGACTTGCTAGTCCATTTTCTCAAGCCTTTTTGGGAGGTCCAATCATCGCCCGCAAGCCTATGGAAATACCTCCCCGCTCCTCTCATCCTTGTCGTTTCGCGCGGGTCAAGATGAGGGTCGCTCATCTATTTTCTCGGATCCTTTGACTAGAGAGAGGACGGTCTGATTCCCGTCCTCGCCTTTTTTTCTTTTTGCATAAACACTGCATGGCGGAGATGACTTCAATCTTCACTGAAACCCGAAGTGCAGCCTCCACTGACTTTGAAAACCATATAGTTTGATTCGATCCTTCGATTGCTTGCCAAGCCTCTCTAGGGCAGTTTATGTCAACTCCACATCCCTAGTTTATCTCAGCACAAAGGGACAAATGAGAAGTTATGTTCTAAGTTTTTAGACAGTTGAATTTTCACAAGGTAAATGCATGAATTTTCGATCTATCTTTTTCACATTCTCAAGTTCATATTTTCAAAAAGATAATATTAAAAAAGAAAAACATGTTATGTACAAAGGTGGTTCTCACCCCACACTTTTGAACGAAGGCGTGCCTTTCAGCACGACGTAGTTCAAAAGTCATGCAAGCAAATATATACAGGAAAGGTGAGAATGAAAAAACTAAATGACAGAAATTAAATGACTGAAAGTAAGATAGGTGTCGGGTTACCTCCCGACCAGTGCCTTTGTTTAACGTCGTTGGCTCGACGATACCTCATTCCTGGATCATAAGTAGGGATCCCATGGGTGCTTGAGGTCGAACTTCTTCTCGGTAGCTCTTTTGATTTGAGAGGGTGAGGCTTTATTGACTATAGCTGCTGGTCCAATGGGTTGTGCTTGCTTGTTACTCCTTCCGGGTTTCCATTCTTTCTGCCCATGTCTTTGCCGCTTCTTCATATTTGAATAGTTGGCACCTTTGCGAGTTTGGAAGTTTGGTTTTGTGCCATTAAATGTAGGCGACATTAAGCATGCGCCTCTGCCAGTCCTCTTCATAGTGGCAGTGATGGATGGCTTTCTTGGAACGAGTGAGTTTTCAGGCGGTTTTTCTTATTGAATCGGGGTGAGTGGGACTGGGGCTTTCTCGGACAGTTCGACAATGAGGTCCGGGACTTCCTCGGGTTCTCCGAGCGCAAGGACCGGGCCTGGCTTGATTTCTTCGGCCGCTTTGGTAGTGATGTTCGGGACTTCTGTTGGCTCGACAGTTAGGACTGTGATTTCCTCGGATGGATTGGTGATAAGGACCGGGCCTGATTTGGGCAGTTCTTCTTTTAACTCCCAGGGATAATCTGAATGTAGCTCTTCTTCAGGCAACCATGGGTCCTCATCCTCGTCATTTATATGGTCTCCGGGGGTAGTCACACTGAGGTATGGGTCTGATATGGGCAATTTGTCAATGAGGTCCGGGTATGTCTTGGCCGTGAATTGGTGCATCGAGGCATTCATCTGTTGCATGTCTATGGCCAATTGCTGGGTGCTAGCTGCCAGCTCGTTTTCTGCTGCCCATAACTCAGTTTTGGCCCTGATTTGGTGCATTATGTTGTCCAGTTCTTCGCTCTGCATGGCCTGATCTTGTCTTTGTCTTGACCTCGCGGCCAAATCATCTATTAAGTTCCAAAGATCATCTATGCCTAAGTTGTTCACCGAGCCTCCCGCTGCATCATTTAGCCTATTCCACTCTTGTGGCATTATCCCATTGAGAAACCTTTGAAGAAGATCGTGGTTGGTGAATCCATGGTGCGGGCAGCTTATCAACATGGAGTCAAAGTACGCCAAGTACTCGTCCAAAGTTTCATCCCGGGATTGTTTTATATTGTTGATCTTCTCGCGGATTTCAAGTTCGAAGGGTGGTGGGGAAATTTCCTCAATGTTCCAAGGTTCCATTCCGTAGTAGTAGGACTTAGTGAATTGCATGATAAAATAAAAAAGAAAAAAAACAAAATAGAACAACTATTCCGATGCACAACTCCCCGGCAACGGTGCCAATTTGACGGAGCCCACTGCACTGTCGTCAAGGTGCAATGTTCTCTGTGCAAAATAAATTTATATTTTCCGCTACTCGCAACTACACTACTGGGTAGCAAGTGGTAAGTAGGGGTCGAAACCAAGGGAGTCAGTGTGGATTAGTTGTTCTTTAATGAAGCTTATGCAGAAATTAAATGCGATTGGGGTTGAGTTTGAGTGTGATTTGAGAACTGAAAGTAAATTACAAAAATAGATTATAAGGAAAGGATTCGGTTTTAGGGGCCTTGTATCATATTTGTTTATCATTGACCGCTAATGATCATACCAAGTGTTCGAAGATGAATCGGGGCTATTCCTAACACATGACTTGCAACATCGCGTAGAACACTTGAAATGATCATGCTAAGTATTCAAAGATGAATCGAGGCTATTTCTAGCGCAAGACTTGCAACACCATTTAAAACACTTGTTCTACTTAAGACTAATTCCTCCTTTCGAAGTATCTTAGCCTTATGTGCATCCATTTGATCTTCTGTTACGATTTCCCAAAATGGTTTTTAAGATAAGTCGAACTCCTCAGATAAATTTTGCTTGTTACAGCTTCCACTTACCGAGTATGTTCACGAATTCCCACGACAGAGCTTTGCTTGTTACAGATTCCCCTCAACCTTGGAAATTCTGACTATATATGGCACATAGAACAAGTTTTGAATACAGAGATACTCTAAGAGTAGAGTCTAAAACATTTATAATACAAGTACACCCCTGCGACCGAGTACAAGCTTTTAGCTGCTTGTATTCATGTCAAGGAATACAAGCAAACTATTGTCTTGAACAAGGGTACCGAATAATAAAATAACTTTAAAGTAAAAACAAATAATACTTGAAAGTAATTTTATACCTTACAATAAGCGGAGGCGAGGAGCTCCTAGGCAAGATCCAAGCGCCAAAAGTAGCTCCAAAATGAAGAACAATATTTATTGAAAGTGAGGAGAAGAGGGTTAAGCCCTCTATCTCTCTAAAACATTTGTGATTTGTGGTGGATGATACAAATGAGGAGGAGGGAGCCTCCTTTTATAGCCAAAGGAGAGGAGAATGGAGGGAGGAGATGGCTTCCATGTGTTTTTGATCCAAGGGAGGAGGAGGAGGAGATGAGGTTGTGGAGGAGGAGGAGACACTTGGCACCACCTTATGGGGATTTCATTTAGCCGCCACTTATGGATGAGGATGGAGGAGATGAGTCATCCTCGTCCTTATCCTCCCCATAGCCGCCCCTTCTAGAAGGAAAGAGGAGGTTTGTGTAGTTTTGTGCAATTTTCACAAAACCAACAGTCCAATTTCACTCCGGTCTGACTTTGGTTGCTCCTCGGTTGGATTTGCTTTGAGTAATTCAATGTCAGGATCTTGTGATTTCTGCATTCAGCGTCTGATCGTGACCTCGGACTGACTCGTACTATCTTTTCAGCGTAAAATCCTCTCCTTAACGTGTTTTCCCTCTAGTGTCCAAAATACCCTGTAGAAATATATCGGGACTAACAAGCAGAAGTTAGATAGACAAACAGTCTAATTTGGTGGGTTTTACTGTTTTTGATTCGTATAATTATGGTCCATCAGATTACCCCACACTTTTAGTTGTTCGTCCCGAACAATGCTATTAAAGGGCGGCACACTAAGTAAGTTTGTTGAAATATGAAAATTAGACTGTGGTACTAGATTTATCCTAATACATGCATTGCTTACTTATTACCAAATTGAACTATGTAAATAAATAGAAGAAACTTGATACTTGTACCTCCGTGCTGAGATGCAAATTATTCTGGATGTTTCGGGAGATAGCCCTTTTTAGGCTCCTGGACTGCGACCTCGGGACCGTCTCGCACTATATGGTTTCCTTGTAGCTTTCTCTAGCACGTGATTCGGTTCGGGTTTCAATGGTTTGAGTACTTTGATTTTCTTTTGGCGAGGGACTGCTTTTGTAGTGAATCGGCCTTTGGCCTTTGATTTGACTCTTTGAGTACTTCACTTTTTGTTTGGTTAAAACCTTCACAATTTTGGGCCTTTGGCCTCTTGATTTGCTTCTTTGAGCTTTTTGCGTCTTTGTGACTTGCTAGTCCATTTTCTCAAGCCTTTTTGGGAGGTCCAATCATCGCTCGCAAGCCTATGGAAATACCTCCCCGCTCCTCTCATCCTTGTCGTTTCGCGCGGGTCAAGATGAGGGTCGCTCATCTATTTTCTCGGCTACTTTGACTAGAGAGAGGACGGTCTGATTCCCGTCCTCGCCTTTTTTTCTTTTTGCATAAACACTGCATGGCGGAGATGACTTCAATCTTCACTGAAACCCGAAGTGCAGCCTCCACTGACTTCGAAAACCATATAGTTTGATTCGATCCTTCGATTGCTTGCCAAGCCTCTCTAGGGCAGTTTATGTCAACTCCACATCCCTAGTTTATCTCAGCACAAAGGGACAAATGAGAAGTTACGTTCTAAGTTTTTAGACAGTTGAATTTTCACAAGGTAAATGCATGAATTTTAGATCTATCTTTTTCACATTCTCAAGTTCATATTTTCAAAAAGAAAATATTAAAAAAGAAAAACATGTTATGTACAAAGGTGGTTCTCACCCCACACTTTTGAACGAAGGCGTGCCTTTCAGCACGACGTAGTTCAAAAGTCATGCAAGCAAATATATACAGGAAAGGTGAGAATGAAAAAACTAAATGACAGAAATTAAATGACTGAAAGTAAGATAGGTGTCGGGTTACCTCCCGACCAGTGCCTTTGTTTAACGTCGTTGGCTCGACGATACCTCATTCCTGGATCATAAGTAGGGATCCCATGGGTGCTTGAGGTCGAACTTCTTCTCGGTAGCTCTTTTGATTTGAGAGGGTGAGGCTTTATTGACCATAGCTGCTGGTCCAATGGGTCGTGCTTGCTTGTTACTCCTTCCGGGTTTCCATTCTTTCGGCCCATGTCTTTGCCGCTTCTTCATATTTGAATAGTTGGCACCTTTGCGAGTTTGGAAGTTTGGTTTTGTGCCATTAAATGTAGGCGACATTAAGCATGCGCCTCTGCCAGTCCTCTTCATAGTGGCAGTGATGGATGGCTTTCTTGGAACGAGTGAGTTTTCAGGCGGTTTTTCTTATTGAATCGGGGTGAGTGGGACTGGGGCTTTCTCGGACAGTTCGGCAATGAGGTCCGGGACTTCCTCGGGTTCTCCGAGCGCAAGGACCGGGCTTGGCTTGATTTCTTCGGCCACTTTGGTAGTGATGATCGGGACTTCTGTTGGCTCGGCAGTTAGGACTGTGATTTCCTCGGATGGATTGGTGATAAGGACCGGGCCTGATTTGGGCAGTTCTTCTTTTAACTCCCAGGGATAATCTGAATGTAGCTCTTCTTCAGGCAACCATGGGTCCTCATCCTCGTCATTTATATGGTCTCCGGGGGTAGTCACACTGAGGCATGGGTTTGATATGGGCAATTCGTCATTGAGGTCCGGGTATGTCTTGGCCGTGAATTGGTGCATCGAGGCATTCATCTGTTGCATGTCTGTGGCCAATTGCTGGGTGCTAGCTGCCAGCTCATTTTCTGCTGCCCATAACTCAGTTTTGGCCCTGATTTGGTGCATTATGTTGTCCAGTTCTTCGCTCCGCATGGCCTGATCTTGTCTTTGTCTTGACCTCGCGGCCAAATTATCTATTAAGTTCAAAAGATCATCTATGCCTAAGTTGTTCACCGAGCCTCCCGCTGCATCATTTAGCCTATTCCACTCTTGTGGCATTATCCCATTGAGAAACCTTTGAAGAAGATCGTGGTTGGTGAATCCATGGTGCGGGCAGCTTATCAACATGGAGTCAAAGTACGCCAAGTACTCATCCAAAGTTTCATCCCGGGATTGTTTTATATTGTTGATCTTCTCACGGATTTCAAGTTCGAAGGGTGGTGGGGAAATTTCCTCAATGTTCCAAGGTTCCATTCCGTAGTAGTAGGACTTAGTGAATTGCATGATAAAATAAAAAAGAAAAAAAACAAAATAGAACAACTATTCCGATGCACAACTCCCCGGCAACGGCGCCAATTTGACGGAGCCCACTGCACTGTCGTCAAGGTGCAATGTTCTCTGTGCAAAATAAATTTATATTTTCCGCTACTCGCAACTACACTACTGGGTAGCAAGTGGTAAGTAGGGGTCGAACCCAAGGGAGTCAGTGTGGATTAGTTGTTCTTTAATGAAGCTTATGCAGAAAATAAATGCGATTGGGGTTGAGTTTGAGTGTGATTTGAGAACTGAAAGTAGATTACAATAATAGATTGTAAGGAAAGGATTCGGTTTTAGGGGCCTTGTATCATATTTGTTTATCATTGACCGCTAATGATCATACCAAGTGTTCGAAGATGAATCGAGGCTATTCCTAACACAAGACTTGCAACATCGCGTACAACACTTGAAATGATCATGCTAAGTATTCAAAGATGAATCGAGGCTATTTCTAGCTCAAGACTTGCAACACCATTTAAAACACTTGTTCTACTTAAGACTAATTCCTCCTTTCGAAGTATCTTAGCCTTATGTGCATCCATTTGATCTTCTGTTACGAATTCCCAAAATGGTTTTTAAGATAAGTCAAACTCCTCAGATAATTTTTGCTTGTTACAGCTTCCACTTACCGAGTATGTTCACGAATTCCCACGGAAGAGCTTTGCTTGTTACAGATTCCACTCAACCTTGGAAATTCTGACTATATATGGCACATAGAACAAGTTTTGAATACAGAGATACTCTAAGAGTAGAGTCTAAAACATTTATAATACAAGTACACCCCTGCGACCGAGTACAAGCTTTTAGCTGCTTGTATTCATGTCAAGGAATACAAGCAAACTATTGTCTTGAACAAGGGTACCGAATAATAAAATAAATTTAAAGTAAAAACAAATAATACTTGAAAGTAATTTTATACCTTACAATAAGCGGAGGAGAGGAGCTCCTAGGCAAGATCTAAGCGCCAAAAGTAGCTCCAAAATGAAGAACAATATTTATTGAAAGTGAGGAGAAGAGGGTTAAGCCCTCTATCTCTCTAAAACATTTGTGATTTGTGGTGGATGATACAAATGAGGAGGAGGGAGCCTCCTTTTATAGCCAAAGGAGAGGAGAATGGAGGGAGGAGATGGCTTCCATGTGTTTTTGATCCAAGGGAGGAGGAGGAGGAGATGAGGTTGTGGAGGAGGAGGAGACACTTGGCACCACCTTGTGGGGAGTTCATTTAGCCGCCACTTATGGATGAGGATGGAGGAGATGAGTCATCCTCATCCTTATCCTCCCCATAGCCGCCCCTTCTAGAAGGAAAGAGGAGGTTTGTGTAGTTTTGTGCAATTTTCACAAAACCAACAGTCCAATTTCACTCCGGTCTGACTTTGGTTGCTCCTCGGTTGGATTTGCTTTGAGTAATTCAATGTCAAGATCTTGTGATTTCTGCATTCAGCGTCTGATCGTGACCTCGGATTGACTCGTACTATCTTTTCAGCGTAAAATCCTCTCCTTAGCGTGTTTTCCCTCTAGTGTCCAAAATACCCTGTAGAAATATATCGGGACTAACAAGCAGAAGTTAGATAGACAAACAGTCTAATTTGGTGGGTTTTACTGTTTTTGATTCGTATAATTATGGTCCATCAGATTACCCCACACTTTTAGTTGTTCGTCCCGAACAATGCTATTAAAGGGCGGCACACTAAGTAAGTTTGTTGAAATATGAAAATTAGACTGTGGTACTAGATTTATCCTAATTCATGCATTGCTTACTTATTACCAAATTGAACTGTGTAAATAAATAGAAGAAACTTGATACTTGTACCTCCGTGCTGAGATGCAAATTATTCTGGATGTTTCGGGAGATAGCCCTTTTTAGGCTCCTGGACTGCAACCTCGGGACCGTCTCGCACTATATGGTTTCCTTGTAGCTTTCTCTAGCACGTGATTCGGTTCGGGTTTCAATGGTTTGAGTACTCAAATTTTCTTTTGGCGAGGGACTGCTTTTGTAGTGAATCGGCCTTTGGCCTTTGATTTGACTCTTTGAGTACTTCACTTTTTGTTTGGTTAAAACCTTCACAATTTTGGGCCTTTGGCCTCTTGATTTGCTTCTTTGAGCTTTTTGCGTCTTTGTGACTTGCTAGTCCATTTTCTCAAGCCTTTTTGGGAGGTCCAATCATCGCCCGCAAGCCTATGGAAATACCTCCCCGCTCCTCTCATCCTTGTCATTTCGCGCGGGTCAAGATGAGGGTCGCTCATCTATGTTCTCGGCTACTTTGACTAGAGAGAGGACGGTCTGATTCCCGTCCTTACCTTTTTTTCTTTTTGCATAAACACTGCATGGCGGAGATGACTTCAATCTTCACTGAAACCCGAAGTGCAGCCTCCACTGACTTCGAAAACCATATAGTTTGATTCGATCCTTCGATTGCTTGCCAAGCCTCTCTAGGGCAGTTTATGTCAACTCCACATCCCTAGTTTATCTCAGCACAAAGGGACAAATGAGAAGTTACGTTCTAAGTTTTTAGACAGTTGAATTTTCACAAGGTAAATGCATGAATTTTAGATCTATCTTTTTCACATTCTCAAGTTCATATTTTCAAAAAGATAATATTAAAAAAGAAAAACATGTTATGTACAAAGGTGGTTCTCACCCCACACTTTTGAACGAAGGCGTGCCTTTCAGCACGACGTAGTTCAAAAGTCATGCAAGCAAATATATACAGGAAAGGTGAGAATAAAAAAACTAAATGACAGAAATTAAATGACTGAAAGTAAGATAGGTGTCGGGTTACCTCCCGACCAGTGCCTTTGTTTAACGTCGTTGGCTCGACGATACCTCATTCCTGGATCATAAGTAGGGATCCCATGGGTGCTTGAGGTCGAACTTCTTCTCGGTAGCTCTTTTGATTTGAGAGGGTGAGGCTTTATTGACCATAGCTGCTGGTCCAATGGGTCGTGCTTGCTTGTTACTCCTTCCGGGTTTCCATTCTTTCGGCCCATGTCTTTGCCGCTTCTTCATATTTGAATAGTTGGCACCTTTGCGAGTTTGGAAGTTTGGTTTTGTGCCATTAAATGTAGGCGACATTAAGCATGCGCCTCTGCCAGTCCTCTTCATAGTGGCAGTGATGGATGGCTTTCTTGGAACGAGTGAGTTTTCAGGCGGTTTTTCTTATTGAATCGGGGTGAGTGGGACTGGGGCTTTCTCGGACAGTTCGGCAATGAGGTCCGGGACTTCCTCGGGTTCTCCGAGCGCAAGGACCGGGCTTGGCTTGATTTCTTCGGCCACTTTGGTAGTGATGTTCGGGACTTCTGTTGGCTCGGCAGTTAGGACTGTGATTTCCTCGGATGGATTGGTGATAAGGACCGGGCCTGATTTGGGCAGTTCTTCTTTTAACTCCCAGGGATAATCTGAATGTAGCTCTTCTTCAGGCAACCATGGGTCCTCATCCTCGTCATTTATATGGTCTCCAGGGGTAGTCACACTGAGGTATGGGTCTGATATAGGCAATTCGTCATTGAGGTCCGGGTATGTCTTGGCCGTGAATTGGTGCATCGAGGCATTCATCTGTTGCATGTCTGTGGCCAATTGCTGGGTGCTAGCTGCCAGCTCGTTTTCTGCTGCCCATAACTCAGTTTTGGCCCTGATTTGGTGCATTATGTTGTCCAGTTCTTCGCTCCGCATGGCCTGATCTTGTCTTTGTCTTGACCTCGCGGCCAAATTATCTATTAAGTTCCAAAGAACATCTATGCCTAAGTTGTTCACCGAGCCTCCCGCTGCATCATTTAGCCTATTCCACTCTTGTGGCATTATCCCATTGAGAAACCTTTGAAGAAGATCGTGGTTGGTGAATCCATGGTGCGGGCAGCTTATCAACATGGAGTCAAAGTACGCCAAGTACTCATCCAAAGTTTCATCCCGGGATTGTTTTATATTGTTGATCTTCTCGCGGATTTCAAGTTCGAAGGGTGGTGGGGAAATTTCCTCAATGTTCCAAGGTTCCATTCCGTAGTAGTAGGACTTAGTGAATTGCATGATAAAATAAAAAAGAAAAAAAACAAAATAGAACAATTATTCCGATGCACAACTCCCCGGCAACGGCGCCAATTTGACGGAGCCCACTGCACTGTCGTCAAGGTGCAATGTTCTCTGTGCAAAATAAATTTATATTTTCCGCTACTCGCAACTACACTACTGGGTAGCAAGTGGTAAGTAGGGGTCGAACCCAAGGGAGTCAGTGTGGATTAGTTGTTCTTTAATGAAGCTTATGCAGAAAATAAATGCGATTGGGGTTGAGTTTGAGTGTGATTCGAGAACTGAAAGTAGATTACAATAATAGATTGTAAGGAAAGGATTCGGTTTTAGGGGCCTTGTATCATATTTGTTTATCATTGACCGCTAATGATCATACCAAGTGTTCGAAGATGAATCGAGGCTATTCCTAACACAAGACTTGCAACATCGCGTACAACACTTGAAATGATCATGCTAAGTATTCAAAGATGAATAGAGGCTATTTCTAGCGCAAGACTTGCAACACCATTTAAAACACTTGTTCTACTTAAGACTAATTCCTCCTTTCGAAGTATCTTAGCCTTATGTGCATCCATTTGATCTTCTGTTACGATTTCCCAAAATGGTTTTTAAGATAAGTCGAACTCCTCAGATAATTTTTGCTTGTTACAGCTTCCACTTACCGAGTATGTTCACGAATTCCCACGGAAGAGCTTTGCTTGTTACAGATTCCACTCAACCTTGGAAATTCTGACTATATATGGCACATAGAACAAGTTTTGAATACAGAGATACTCTAAGAGTAGAGTCTAAAACATTTATAATACAAGTACACCCCTGCGACCGAGTACAAGCTTTTAGCTGCTTGTATTCATGTCAAGGAATACAAGCAAACTATTGTCTTGAACAAGGGTACCGAATAATAAAATAACTTTAAAGTAAAAACAAATAAAACTTGAAAGTAATTTTATACCTTACAATAAGCGGAGGAGAGGAGCTCCTAGGCAAGATCCAAGCGCCAAAAGTAGCTCCAAAATGAAGAACAATATTTATTGAAAGTGAGGAGAAGAGGGTTAAGCCCTCTATCTCTGTAAAACATTTGTGATTTGTGGTGGATGATACAAATGAGGAGGAGGGAGCCTCCTTTTATAGCCAAAGGAGAGGAGAATGGAGGGAGGAGATGGCTTCCATGTGTTTTTGATCCAAGGAAGGAGGAGGAGGAGATGAGGTTGTGGAGGAGGAGGAGACACTTGGCACCACCTTATGGGGAGTTCATTTAGCCGCCACTTATGGATGAGGATGGAGGAGATGAGTCATCCTCATCCTTATCCTCCCCATAGCCGCCCCTTCTAGAAGGAAAGAGGAGGTTTGTGTAGTTTTGTGCAATTTTCACAAAACCAACAGTCCAATTTCACTCCGGTGTGACTTTGGTTGCTCCTCGGTTGGATTTACTTTGAGTAATTCAATGTCAGGATCTTGTGATTTCTGCATTCAGCGTCTGATCGTGACCTCTGACTGACTCGTACTATCTTTTCAGCGTAAAATCCTCTCCTTAGCGTGTTTTCCCTCTAGTGTCCAAAATACCCTGTAGAAATATATCGGGACTAACAAGCAGAAGTTAGATAGACAAACAGTCTAATTTGGTGGGTTTTACTGTTTTTGATTCGTATAATTATGGTCCATCAGATTACCCCACACTTTTAGTTGTTCGTCCCGAACAATGCTATTAAAGGGCGGCACACTAAGTAAGTTTGTTGAAATATGAAAATTAGACTGTGGTACTAGATTTATCCTAATTCATGCATTGCTTACTTATTACCAAATTGAACTGTGTAAATAAATAGAAGAAACTTGATACTTGTACCTCCGTGCTGAGATGCAAATTATTCTGGATGTTTCGGGAGATTGCCCTTTTTAGGCTCCTGGACTGCAACCTCGGGACCGTCTCGCACTATATGGTTTCCTTGTATCTTTCTCTAGCACGTGATTCGGTTCGGGTTTCAATGGTTTGAGTACTTTGATTTTCTTTTGGCGAGGGACTGCTTTTGTAGTGAATCGGCCTTTGGCCTTTGATTTGACTCTTTGAGTACTTCACTTTTTGTTTGGTTAAAACCTTCACAATTTTGGGCCTTTGGCCTCTTGATTTGCTTCTTTGAGCTTTTTGCGTCTTTGTGACTTGCTAGTCCATTTTCTCAAGCCTTTTTGGGAGGTCCAATCATCGCCCGCAAGCCTATGGAAATACCTCCCCGCTCCTCTCATCCTTGTCGTTTCGCGCGGGTCAAGATGAGGGTCGCTCATCTATTTTCTCGGCTACTTTGACTAGAGAGAGGACAGTCTGATTCCCGTCCTCGCCTTTTTTTCTTTTTGCATAAACACTGCATGGCGGAGATGACTTCAATCTTCACTGAAACCCGAAGTGCAGCCTCCACTGACTTCGAAAACCATATAGTTTGATTCGATCCTTCGATTGCTTGCCAAGCCTCTCTAGGGCAGTTTATGTCAACTCCACATCCCTAGTTTATCTCAGCACAAAGGGACAAATGAGAAGTTACGTTCTAAGTTTTTAGACAGTTGAATTTTCACAAGGTAAATGCATGAATTTTAGGTCTATCTTTTTCACATTCTCAAGTTCATATTTTCAAAAAGATAATATTAAAAAAGAAAAACATGTTATGTACAAAGGTGGTTCTCACCCCACACTTTTGAACGAAGGCGTGCCTTTCAGCACGACGTAGTTTAAAAGTCATGCAAGCAAATATATACAGGAAAGGTGAGAATGAAAAAACTAAATGACAGAAATTAAATGACTGAAAGTAAGATAGGTGTCGGGTTACCTCCCGACCAGTGCCTTTGTTTAACGTCGTTGGCTCGACGATACCTCATTCCTGGATCATAAGTAGGGATCCCATGGGTGCTTGAGGTCGAACTTCTTCTCGGTAGCTCTTTTGATTTGAGAGGGTGAGGCTTTATTGACCATAGCTGCTAGTCCAATGGGTCGTGCTTGCTTGTTACTCCTTCCGGGTTTCCATTCTTTCGGCCCATGTCTTTGCCGCTTCTTCATATTTGAATAGTTGGCACCTTTGCGAGTTTGGAAGTTTGGTTTTGTGCCATTAAATGTAGGCGACATTAAGCATGCGCCTCTGCCAGTCCTCTTCATAGTGGCAGTGATGGATGGCTTTCTTGGAACGAGTGAGTTTTCAGGCGGTTTTTCTTATTGAATCGGGGTGAGTGGGACTGGGGCTTTCTCGGACAGTTCGGCAATGAGGTCCGGGACTTCCTCGGGTTCTCTGTGCGCAAGGACCGGGCCTGGCTTGATTTCTTCGGCCGCTTTGGTAGTGATGTTCGGGACTTCTGTTGGCTCGGTGACAGGCTGTCGTTTGACCTACAAATTTAAATTTATAATTTCCTGGCTGTAGACTGTGGGTTAGCACAATGGCAAGCAAGGGTCGAACCCAAGGGAGCTAGATAGCTACTACTTTGTTCTGCAATGGAGAAAAACAAGAAACTAGGTGAGAGTAATTGTTAGTGAAACAGTTGTAAATCACGAAAATTGCTAAGGTGTAAATATCAGAGAGAAATATTCAGGTTAGGGTATTATTCAATTGTGACTTGGTTTTATCATTGATTTCTAAACATCATGTTTCTAATTCTTTTAAACCTAATAATTCAATACTCCATTCCAAGATATATCGAATTAGTGCACTACTTGTTAATAGCTCTCTAGTATCAACAAATAGTAAATAGGGGCGTTGAATTGATCAGTTAAGCTTTGCCATTCCAAGCCTCCACTTAACTTCACAATTCAATCCAAATAATGAGCATAAAAGGTTTAATCGAATAACGAAACAAGCATTAAGATTCAAATCTCAAAAACATAAGTCACAATTATTTAACCCTAACCCGAATAAGGGTTTTAGTTACACATCGTCATAAGGAAATAATGCAGAAAATAAAGAACAAGTAATACTTCACTAAAATAGCCGAATGGAATGCACTGAGTCACGGTTGTGAGTGGTGGTGCGCGGAGGAGCAAGGCGGCGGAGCAAGGAGGAGTGATGGGCGGACGTGTGGAGTAGAGAGGAGAGTTCGAATAGAACTTGTGGGATGATTTGAAAGGCTTATGAGCTCCTCTATTTATAGGGTGGAGTAGGGCACGAAATTTCCTCTTGGACTAGGTCAAATCGGTGGCCCAAAAGACAAATTAGGAAAAGTTTCCAAATCCAACTTTGCTTGATCTCTAAGTTAACTTCTTGTGCAAGTCTTCCAGAGTCTTCCAGTGACTTCCAGAACCTTCCAGAACCTTCCAGGGACTTCCAGAACCTTCCAGGAGCTTCTAAACCGCGCTAGGATGAAATTGGGAAATTTCCCGAAATCACTTTTCACTGCCGGAGTACTGTTCACCGCCGGAGTTACTGTTCACCACCGGAAGTACTGTTCACTGCCGGAAACACTGTTCATCCATTCTGCGCATCTGTTTTGACTTCGGCTCTCGATTTGACCTTCCAAACGACCTCGGATGCTCTCGGTGTGAACTAGAGAGTTGTAGGGAATTGAGTCACCTACGCAACGGCATGTGTCTCGTATTTTTCTGATCATCGGTGCATTCCCAGTCCTCCGGTGAAGCTCCAAAGGTCAATCTGCCATTGTGATGTTTTTGGCATAAAATGCCGTCTTTTATGCACATTTCCTCCTAGAGCTTCCAAATCACCTGAAATGCAAAACAACACTAAAAAGTAACTGTTCGCATAATTAAGTGTAGAAATTGGTGGGATTTAATGACTCGATGAGTCGTATAAATACGGCACATCACTCGGCAGTTAGGACTGTGATTTCCTCGGATGGATTGGTGATAAGGACCGGGCCTGATTTGGGCAGTTCTTCTTTTAACTCCCAGGGATAATCTGAATGTAGCTCTTCTTCAGGCAACCATGGGTCCTCATCCTCGTCATTTATATGGTCTCCGGGGGTAGTCACACTGAGGTATGGGTCTGATATGGGCAATTCGTAATTGAGGTCCGGGTATGTCTTGGTTGTGAATTGGTGCATCGAGGCATTCATCTGTTGCATGTCTGTGGCCAATTACTGAGTGCTAGCTGCCAGCTCATTTTCTGCTGCCCATAACTCAGTTTTGGCCCTGATTTGGTGCATTATGTTGTCCAGTTCTTCGCTCCGCATGGCCTGATCTTGTCTTTGTCTTGACCTCGCGGCCAAATCATCTATTAAGTTCCAAAGATCATCTATGCCTAAGTTGTTCACCGAGCCTCCCGCTGCATCATTTAGCCTATTCCACTCTTGTGGCATTATCCCATTGAGAAACCTTTGAAGAAGATCGTGGTTGGTGAATCCATGGTGCGGGTAGCTTATCAACATGGAGTCAAAGTACGCCAAGTACTCGTCCACAGTTTCATCCCGGGATTGTTTTATATTGTTGATCTTCTCGCGGATTTCAAGTTCGAAGGGTGGTGGGGAAATTTCCTCAATGTTCCAAGGTTCCATTCCGTAGTAGTAGGACTTAGTGAATTGCATGATAAAATAAAAAAGAAAAAAAACAAAATAGAACAACTATTCCGATGCACAACTCCCCGGCAACGGCGCCAATTTGACGGAGCCCACTGCACTGTCGTCAAGGTGCAATGTTCTCTGTGCAAAATAAATTTATATTTTCTGCTAGTCGCAACTACACTACTGGGTAGCAAGTGGTAAGTAGGGGTCGAACCCAAGGGAGTCAGTGTGGATTAGTTGTTCTTTAATGAAGCTTATGCAGAAATTAAATGCGATTGGGGTTGAGTTTGAGTGTGATTTGAGAACTGAAAGTAGATTACAATAATAGATTGTAAGGAAAGGATTCGGTTTTAGGGGCCTTGTATCATATTTGTTTATCATTGACCGCTAATGATCATACCAAGTGTTCGAAGATGAATCGAGGCTATTCCTAACACAAGACTTGCAACATCGCGTAGAACACTTGAAATGATCATGCTAAGTATTCAAAGATGAATCGAGGCTATTTCTAGCGCAAGACTTGCAACACCATTTAAAACACTTGTTCTACTTAAGACTAATTCCTCCTTTCGAAGTATCTTAGCCTTATGTGCATCCATTTGATCTTCTGTTACGATTTCCCAAAATGGTTTTTAAGATAAGTCGAACTCCTCAGATAAGTTTTGCTTGTTACAGCTTCCACTTACCGAGTATGTTCACGAATTCCCACGGAAGAGCTTTGCTTGTTACAGCTTCCACTCAACCTTGGAAATTCTGACTATATATGGCACATAGAACAAGTTTTGAATACAGAGATACTCTAAGAGTAGAGTCTAAAACATTTATAATACAAGTACACCCCTGCGACCGAGTACAAGCTTTTAGCTGCTTGTATTCATGTCAAGGAATACAAGCAAACTATTGTCTTGAACAAGGGTACCGAATAATAAAATAACTTTAAAGTAAAAACAAATAATACTTGAAAGTAATTTTATACCTTACAATAAGCGGAGGAGAGGAGCTCCTAGGCAAGATCCAAGCGCCAAAAGTAGCTCCAAAATGAAGAACAATATTTATTGAAAGTGAGGAGAAGAGGGTTAAACCCTCTATCTCTCTAAAACATTTGTGATTTGTGGTGGATGATACAAATGAGGAGGAGGGAGCCTCCTTTTATAGCCAAAGGAGAGGAGAATGGAGGGAGGAGATGGCTTCCATGTGTTTTTGATCCAAGGGGGGAGGAGGAGGAGATGAGGTTGTGGAGGAGGAGGAGACACTTGGCACCACCTTGTGGGGAGTTCATTTAGCCGCCACTTATGGATGAGGATGGAGGAGATGAGTCATCCTCATCCTTATCCTCCCCATAGCCGCCCCTTCTAGAAGGAAAGAGGAGGTTTGTGTAGTTTTGTGCAATTTTCACAAAACCAACAGTCCAATTTCACTCCGGTCTGACTTTGGTTGCTCCTCGGGTGGATTTGCTTTGAGTAATTCAATGTCAGGATCTTGTGATTTCTGCATTGAGCGTCTGATTGTGACCTCGGACTGACTCGTGCTATCTTTTCAGCGTAAAATCCTCTCCTTAGCGTGTTTTCCCTCTAGTGTCCAAAATACCCTGTAGAAATATATCGGGACTAACAAGCAGAAGTTAGATAGACAAACAGTCTAATTTGGTTGGTTTTACTGTTTTTGATTCGTATAATTATGGTCCATCAGATTACCCCACACTTTTAGTTGTTCGTCCCGAACAATGCTATTAAAGGGCGGCACACTAAGTAAGTTTGTTGAAATATGAAAATTAGACTGTGGTACTAGATTTATCCTAATTCATGCATTGCTTACTTATTACCAAATTGAACTGTGTAAATAAATAGAAGAAACTTGATACTTGTACCTCCGTGCTGAGATGCAAATTATTCTGGATGTTTCGGGAGATAGCCCTTTTTAGGCTCCTGGACTGCAACCTCGGGACCGTCTCGCACTATATGGTTTCCTTGTAGCTTTCTCTAGCACGTGATTCGGTTCGGGTTTCAATGGTTTGAGTACTTTGATTTTCTTTTGGCGAGGGACTGCTTTTGTAGTGAATCGGCCTTTGGCCTTTGATTTGACTCTTTGAGTACTTCACTTTTTGTTTGGTTAAAACCTTCACAATTTTGGGCCTTTGGCCTCTTGATTTGCTTCTTTGAGCTTTTTGCGTCTTTGTGACTTGCTAGTCCATTTTCTCAAGCCTTTTTGGGAGGTCCAATCATCGCCCGCAAGCCTATGGAAATACCTCCCCGCTCCTCTCATCCTTGTCGTTTCGCGCAGGTCAAGATGAGGGTCGCTCATCTATTTTCTCGGCTACTTTGACTAGAGAGAGGACGGTCTGATTCCCGTCCTCGCCTTTTTTTCTTTTTGCATAAACACTGCATGGCGGAGATGACTTCAATCTTCACTGAAACCCAAAGAGCAGCCTCCACTGACTTCGAAAACCATATAGTTTGATTCGATCCTTCGATTGCTTGCCAAGCCTCTCTAGGGCAATTAAAGTCAACTCCACATCCCTAGTTTATCTCAGCACAAAGGGACAAATGAGAAGTTACGTTCTAAGTTTTTAGACAATTGAATTTTCACAAGGTAAATGCATGAATTTTAGATCTATCTTTTTCACATTCTCAAGTTCATATTTTCAAAAAGATAATATTAAAAAAGAAAAACATGTTATGTACAAAGGTGGTTCTCACCCCACACTTTTTAACGAAGGCGTGCCTTTCAGCACGACGTAGTTCAAAAGTCATGCAAGCAAATATATACAGGAAAGGTGAGAATGAAAAAACTAAATGACAGAAATTAAATGACTGAAAGTAAGATAGGTGTCGGGTTACCTCCCGACCAGTGCCTTTGTTTAACGTCGTTGGCTCGACGATACCTCATTCCTGGATCATAAGTAGGGATCCCATGGGTGCTTGAGGTCGAACTTCTTCTCGGTAGCTCTTTTGATTTGAGAGGGTGAGGCTTTATTGACCATAGCTGCTGGTCCAATGGGTCGTGCTTGCTTGTTACTCCTTCCGGGTTTCCATTCTTTCGGCCCATGTCTTTGCCGCTTCTTCATATTTGAATAGTTGGCACCTTTGCGAGTTTGGAAGTTTGGTTTTGTGCCATTAAATGTAGGCGACATTAAGCATGCGCCTCTGCCCGTCCTCTTCATAGTGGCAGTGATGGATGGCTTTCTTGGAACGAGTGAGTTTTCAGGCGGTTTTTCTTATTGAATCGGGGTGAGTGGGACTGGGGCTTTCTCGAATAGTTCGGCAATGAGGTCCGGGACTTCCTCGGGTTCTCCGAGCGCAAGGACTGGGCCTGGCTTGATTTCTTCGGCCGCTTTGGTAGTGATGTTCGGGACTTCTGTTGGCTCGGCAGTTAGGACTGTGATTTCCCCGGATGGATTGGTGATAAGGACCGGGCCTGATTTGGGCAGTTCTTCTTTTAACTCCCAGGGATAATCTGAATGTAGCTCTTCTTCAGGCAACCATGGGTCCTCATCCTCGTCATTTATATGGTCTCCGGGGGTAGTCACACTGAGGTATGGGTCTGATATGGGCAATTCGTCATTGAGGTCCGGGTATGTCTTGGCTGTGAATTGGTGCATCGAGGCATTCATCTGTTGCATGTCTGTGGCCAATTGCTGGGTGCTAGCTGCCAGCTCGTTTTCTGCTGCCCATAACTTAGTTTTGGCCCTGATTTGGTGCATTATGTTGTCCAGTTCTTCGCTCCGCATGGCCTGATCTTGTCTTTGTCTTGACCTCGCGGCCAAATCATTGACAAGCGTATTTTTAACCCTTTATAGTTGTCAAAGTATTAGTTTTAGGGGTCAAATTGCAGTCAAACAATATTTATAAACCTTGGTAAGCCAAGGGTCGATCCTAGGAGCAATGCGTGTGAATACTAGTAAACGGTGTGACCTATTTAGCTATTCCGAATTAACAAGTGTAAAAACACGGTTTGTTGTCACGAAAATTGCTGAATTTAAATAGCAGAAAATAAATGGTTGTTCTTAATCAGAGAAAGAATCCCAGAATCCGTACTTCACCCGTGCTTACCCCACTAATCATGCAATCATTCTACGTTAATTATTCATGCTATCAAATATGGAATATAACCGAAATAACACTAGACAAGCCGCCCATCCACGGATCATTGTCTAGATTAATCTCAATCGTTGAACGCCGCCCATCCACGGATTATCAACGATCTCGATTTATTAAACTAAAGGTTTTCCTATTAAATCATGTAAACATGCCCTAATATCAATTTCATGCAATCCGGTTAATCCCTAGGGCCCATCCACCTTTCGGCATATAACCTAAATACGTTCTACCAATGCAAACATACCCTTTGATGTAAATACATGCATAGAACGATAATATTAAGCACACAATGAAATTGAATAATCGAATCGCATAAATAATGAACTTCAATTGATCACATGAGAGTTAGGGTTACATAGCACGGGATCCGTAGGATCCCGGAATTGAGAAGACTACTCACTATTCATGGTAGTTAACCAAAAAATAGTGTAAATTCAAGGAAGAAACGAATAAACCGTAGACGATTGGCTCGTTGATCCTCACGATGAAAACTTTTCTTCTCTCCCAAGTTAGGGTTTTTGCTCCAAAATCACAACACCCAGTCTATTCTGATAGTGTTTCCTTATATAGACCGTCTAAAAAGGCTGAAAAGCCCAAAAATTGAACTTAGAAACAACTTGTAATCTTTGCCAGCCGACGGTCCCGTTACAGCCGTTACAACCCAGTGTGTAACGGCTGTAACGGTTGAAGCCCAATTCTCGGATGTGTTTCATAGCCGTTACACCCGTTACAGCCAAGGTGTAACGGGTGATTCTTCTTGTAACGGGTGGCTCTGAAAACTCGGGTAGAAAACACAGCCGTTACACCCGTTACAGCCTGGTGTGTAACGGCTGGTGAGCTTGTAATGGGCAGTGCTGGCTTAATTCTGGTTTTTGGCCTTTTTCGATCGATCTTTCCGTTCTTTTGACATTTCGACTCCAAGGAGCGATGACATGTCGATTTTACCTGAAACACTAGAGAAAGACATCAAATATAGACAATTTGCCGGGAGAATGAGCGAAATCCTTCATCGAATGTAGCGAATGATTAGTCGAAACATTGACTGATCAATCATCTATTAAGTTCCAAAGATCATCTATGCCTAAGTTGTTCACCGAGCCTCCCGCTGCATCATTTAGCCTATTCCACTCTTGTGGCATTATCCCATTGAGAAACCTTTGAAGAAGATCGTGGTTGGTGAATCCATGGTGCGGGCAGCTTATCAACATGGAGTCAAAGTACGCCAAGTACTCGTCCAAATTTTCATCCCGGTATTGTTTTATATTGTTGATCTTCTCGCGGATTTCAAGTTCGAAGGGTGGTGGGGAAATTTCCTCAATGTTCCAAGGTTCCATTCCGTAGTAGTAGGACTTAGTGAATTGCATGATAAAATAAAAAAGAAAAAAAACAAAATAGAACAACTATTCCGATGCACAACTCCCCGGCAACGGCGCCAATTTGACGGAGCCCACTGCACTGTCGTCAAGGTGCAATGTTCTCTGTGCAAAATAAATTTATATTTTCCGCTACTCGCAACTACACTACTGGGTAGCAAGTGGTAAGTAGGGGTCGAACCCAAGGGAGTCAGTGTGGATTAGTTGTTCTTTAATGAAGCTTATGCAGAAATTAAATGCGATTGGGGTTGAGTTTGAGTGTGATTTGAGAACTGAAAGTAGATTACAATAATAGATTGTAAGGAAAGGATTCGGTTTTAGGGGCCTTGTATCATATTTGTTTATCATTGACCGCTAATGATCATACCAAGTGTTCGAAGATGAATCGAGGCTATTCCTAACACAAGACTTGCAACATCGCGTAGAACACCTGAAATGATCATGCTAAGTATTCAAAGATGAATCGAGGCTATTTCTAGCGCAAGACTTGCAACACCATTTAAAACACTTGTTCTACTTAAGACTAATTCCTCCTTTCGAAGTATCTTAGCCTTATGTGCATCCATTTGATCTTCTATTACGATTTCCCAAAATTGTTTTTAAGATAAGTCGAACTCCTCAGATAAGTTTTTCTTGTTACAGCTTCCACTTACCGAGTATGTTCACGAATTCCCACGGAAGAGCTTTGCTTGTTACAGCTTCCACTCAACCTTGGAAATTCTGACTATATATGGCACATAGAACAAGTTTTGAATACAGAGATACTCTAAGAGTAGAGTCTAAAACATTTATAATACAAGTACACCCCTGCGACCGAGTACAAGCTTTTAGCTGCTTGTATTCATATCAAGGAATACAAGCAAACTATTTTCTTGAACAAGGGTACCAAATAATAAAATAACTTTAAAGTAAAAACAAATAATACTTGAAAGTAATTTTATACCTTACAATAAGCGGAGGAGAGGAGCTCCTAGGCAAGATCCAAGCGCCAAAAGTAGCTCCAAAATGAAGAACAATATTTATTGAAAGTGAGGAGAAGAGGGTTAAACCCTCTATCTCTCTAAAACATTTGTGATTTGTGGTGGATGATACAAATGAGGAGGAGGGAGCCTCCTTTTATAGCCAAAGGAGAGGAGAATGGAGGGAGGAGATGGCTTCCATGTGTTTTTGATCCAAGGGAGGAGGAGGAGGAGATGAGGTTGTGGAGGAGGAGGAGACACTTGGCACCACCTTGTGGGGAGTTCATTTAGCCGCCACTTATGGATGAGGATGGAGGAGATGAGTCATCCTCATCCTTATCCTCCCCATAGCCGCCCCTTCTAGAAGGAAAGATGAGGTTTGTGTAGTTTTGTGCAATTTTCACAAAACCAACAGTCCAATTTCGCTCCGGTCTGACTTTGGTTGCTCCTCGGTTGGATTTGCTTTGAGTAATTCAATGTCAGGATTTTGTGATTTCTACATTCAGCGTCTGATCGTGACCTCGGACTGACTCGTACTATCTTTTCAGCGTAAAATCCTCTCCTTAGCGTGTTTTCCCTCTAGTGTCCAAAATACCCTGTAGAAATATATCGGGACTAACAAGCAGAAGTTAGATAGACAAAGTCTAATTTGGTGGGTTTTACTGTGTTTTTGATTCGTATAATTATGGTCCATCATTCTCCTAGGCCCTAAGTGTCCTCCACATGCAAACTCATGGCAGAAGTTAATAACAGAAGCTATTTCATTATCGGGGATGCATCTCCTAAGTATTTGATCTGCTCCTATTTTCCATAAATAAGGATCATCCCATAAGTAATGTCTAGCATCATGCCTAAGTTTCATGCATTGTGCTTTAGTAAAAGAAGGAGGAAATGTACCTCCTACAAGGTAGTTGACGATTGAGGCATACCACGACACCTTGGTTGTGACTGCATAGAGGTGCTCGTCTGGAAATGACTCGATTATGTGCCCCTCTTCTTCTTCTCGGACAATCCTTCTTAGATGGTCGGCCACAGTATTTTCGATACCCTTCTTGTCCCTTATCTCCACATCGAATTCTTACAGTAGTAGTATCCACCGAATGAGTCTTGGCTTGGCCTCCTTCTTCTTCATCAGGTAACGGATGGCAGCATGGTCAGAATAAACTATCACTTTTGCTCCAAGCAAATATGATATGAACTTTTCTAGAGCGAATACCACTGCCAGGAGTAGTTTCGTTGGGCAGAATCTAGGGTTCGTGAGGCGTAGTAGATCACACCCGCCTTCTTATCAATTTTTTGGCCGAGAACTGCTCCCACAGCAAAGTCGCTTGCGTCACACATGATTTCGAATGGTTTTCCCCAATCCGGAGTTTGGATAATGGGTGTGCTAGTGAGGGCTTTCTTCAGATCATCAAAGGCCTCCTTGCATGCATTGGTGAATTCAAAAGGAACTTTTTGGAGAAGAGTGGATAGAGGCAACGCCTTTTTGGAGAAGTCCTTGATGAATCGTCGGTAGAATCCCGCATGGCCAAGGAATGATTGGATGTCTCGGACCATGGAGGGGTATGGTAGAGTCATGATCAGGTCGATCTTTGCTTTGTCCACTTCCATGCCTTCTTTAGAGATTATATGTCCCAAGACTATTCCGTGTGTTACCATGAAGTGGCACTTCTCATAATTGAGCACTAAGTTCATGGACACACATCGTGCCAAAACCATGCTCAAATAGCTTAAGCAAGCGTTGAATGTGTCTCCATAGATGGTGAAGTCGTCCATGAAGACTTCAATGAATTCTCCGATCATGTCTGAAAAGATGCTGGTCACTACCCTTTGAAAAGTCCCTGGGGCATTGCATAGGCCGAACGACATCCTTCTGAAGGCGAATGTGCCGAATGGGCAGGTGAATGTAGTCTTCTCTTGGTCCTCAGGTGCTATGGGGATCTGGTTGTAGCCTGAGAACCCGTCCAGGAAGCAAAAATATGGCTTGCCCGCCAGTCGGTCTAGCATTTGATCGATGAATGGCAGAGGGAAATGGTCTTTTCTTGTGACGGCGTTTAATTTCCTGTAGTCGATGCACATTCTCCAGCCGTTCTTGACCCTTGTTCTTACCATTTTTCCTTCGGCATCTTCCTCGACTGTGATCCCACTTTTCTTCGGGACCATGTGGACAGGACTCACCCATTGGCTATCTGATATGGGATAGATAACGTCCGCATCTAGTAGCTTCTGTATTTCCTTTTGGACGATCTCCATCATGATTGGGTTGAGTCGTCGTTGAGGCTCTCTCGATGGCTTTGCTCCATCCTCAAGTAGAATACGGTGCATGCATACAGCCGAGCTGACTCCTCTCAAGTCGGCTAGAGTCCATCCAATAGCCAACTTGTGTTGTCTCAGCACTTTTATCAAACTACGTTCCTGGCCTGCTTCCAAGCCACTCTTGATGATTACTGGAAGTGTGTTATTATCCCCTAGGAAAGCGTACTTCAGATGCCCGGGCAGGGGCTTCAATTCTATTTTGGGAGCTTGCATCACCGAGGGCAAAAAAGTAATTGATTTGAATAATTTTACCTCGTTGACTTCATATTCTGGTGTGAGAGGCTCCGAGATTGTTAAGTGGGCCACCGTTTCATGCAAGCCTTCCCACAATTCGTATGAGCTTTCGGCTCCATTGAGTATGGCTTCTAAGGGATCTGCTCTTGGTTCTGGTTGAACTTCTTGGACCAGGTCCTCCAAAGTATCAAGAGCGTGTATTTCCTCGAATTCCAAGGGGTGCTTCATTGCTCAGAATATGTCAAAGCTGAAGACCTCTCCTTCTACCTCCATTGAGAGCATTCCACTTCCACAGTCTATCTTCATTTTTGATGTTTTGAGAAATGGGCGGCCGAGAAGGATGGGTGCATGGTCTGTGGGTCCGCCATTCTCCATTTTTAAGAGGAAGAAGTCTACTGGAAACACTAATTCGCCTACTTGAACCAGGACGTCTTCAATTTTTCCCTCGGGCTGTTTGCAAGACCGATCTGCTAGTTGAATAGTGAGACCGGTGGGTTCGAGCAGTCCAATCCTAAGGCAGGAATAGATAGAGAAGGGCAAGACGTTGATTGATGCTCCAAGATCCAGCATGCAGTTCTCGATCCGGATGTTGCCAATTATGCATGGAATGGTGTAAGTTCCCGAATCACCACATTTGGGGGGCACTTTTCGTTGTATGACGGCCGACACGTTCCTACTCATCAGCTCTTGATCATATCTAGTACTCCTCCTCCGGTTGGTGCAAAGTTCTTTCAAAAACTTAGCATACCGAGGGATTTGCTTGATGGCTTCCAAGAGGGGGATGTTGATTTCGACTTTACTGAACAACTCAAACACGTCCTCAGCCATGACATGCTATTTTGGTACTCGGGTTGGCACTGGAAATGGAAGAGCAGCGCTGATTTTAGAGGTCTCGGTTCTGGGCACTGGGCTGGCCGCTGGTACCGGGCCTGGCCTGCATTCCTCAGGCGCATTCTCTTCCTCCTCGGGTGCGTCCTTGCTTTCCTCGGGCAACTCCGGGCTTTCGTCTTCCTCTCGTTCCATGGGTGCAACGACTAGCTTTTTTCCACTCCTAAGAGCCACGGCATTCACATTTCCCCTCGGGTTCTGGACGGTTTGTGAAGGAAGTCTGCCGGGTTCATTAGTGAGCGCAGACATTGAGGTAGCGAGTTGGGACATGTGCTTCTTCAAGTCTGATAATTCTCCCTTTGTTTCGGCTTGGTTTTGATGCACAGTAGTACTCAACTGCTGCACAGTGCCCGACAATTGCTTTATCATGTCCTCAAGTGACTTGTTTGGTCCTTGATGATTGTTCGAGCTGGCTTGGTATTGATTTGGTCCCTTCTGTTGATATTGGCCGGTCGGGTACTGGTTTGGTCCCCTTTGTTGGTATTGGCCCACTGGTGGGGCGTTCTGGTTGTACTGCTGGTGGGGCGGTTGGTAGAATGACTGAGCTGGTTGAGGTGCGGCTTGTTGGGTCATCCTTGGAGGGTGGTTCTCGTTTTTCCAGCTCGGGTTGGTTGCTTGACCATACTGCCGGCTTGGACCGGCGTGGTTGTTGTTGTTGTTATTGTGCCCTTGATATCCCTCTACTGCATTGGCCTCTACCGGGTCCTCTTCGATCAAAGTTGGGCATGCATTAGTCTTGTGGTCTGTAGAGCCACAAAACTCGCAAGGTCTTACTTGAACTGTCTACTTTCGTAGGATTTGCATCATCATTTCCTTCATCGGTTCCATTTGCTCGGGCATTGAGTTTACCGGTGTCTCGGCACTTGCCACGTTCTTGGTTCGGGTAAACTCATCCTGCCGAGTGGTCTCTTCTCTGAACCGGGCATTTTCAGCAAATTTTGTGACTAGCCGCCTTATGCCGCTTAATGGTAGGCTTGCTATTGACCCTCCAGCCGAGGCATCCAGGAGCATTTTGTCCAAGCGGTTCAATCCATCAAGCATGTACTCGATGATGAGCTTCTCGCGTAATCCAAGATTGTAGCAGCTTTGCTCCAATCGGTTGAATTTCTCGAGGTAGTCGAACATCGACTCGTTGGGCCCTTGCTTTATGTCCTGCAGCTGCCTCCTTACTTGCATCGCTCTTCCTGCTGGGTAGTATTTGTCTAGAAATTTCTTTTGCATCTGAGCCCATGTTCTGATGCTTCCCGAAGGCAATGAAAGGAACCAGTCGTTTGCCGAGTCAATGAGGGAAAAATAGAACGCCTTCAACTTGAAGTCGTCTATATTCACTCGATTGGGCTTTAGATTTTGGCAAATGCCATGTAAGCGTTGGAGATGAGTTGTCGCAGATTCTCCATGAGCTCCTGAGAACTTGGGCAAGCTGTGGGCCACTGACGCGTCGATGGTAATGTTTTCTAGTTCAGGGCCCTCGTAAATGCACCACGGCTGATTTTCGAAATCTTGGGCATTGAGTTCGTCCATAGTAGGCTCGCGGTAGTTGTTATCCCCATAGTAGTCATCAAAGACGGATTTGCGTCTTGGCTCTCGTCGATATTGCGGGGGTGGTGGATGTCTAGGGGGTTGTTGCGCTGGGCCAGCTTCATTTCGGCCTTCGGGTGGTCCTTGGTTCCTTAGGATGGCATTCCTATCACGAGCTCTTTGGTTTCGGAAGAGTTGCTCTGGATCGTCGAGAATTGGAAATTGAAGCGGTGCCTCATTATTTCGATCGAACAGATTAACCTCGTCGTCATCCTGATAGTCATGGTGGCTTCCTTCACGAGACATGGTTGTGCAGAAGCGAGTTCGAAAGAGAAAAGAAAAAGAAAAGAACAGCTAATCTGAAGCTAATTCCTCGGCAACGGCGCCAGTTTTTTACGGAACCCACCGCACTGTCGTTAAGGTGCGATGTTCTCTGTGCAAAAATAAATTTATATCTCCGATACTCGCGACTTAACTATTTTTGGTAGTAAGTGGTAAGTACGGGTCGAACCCAAGGGAATTAGGTGAATAGTTGTTCTTTCGAAAAGGGGGGATTAAATAAAGCAGTTGGGGGGTTGTTTTTGGTTTTTGGTACTGAAAGGTAAAGCAACAGTTGATATTACAATTAAAGGAAAGTATTCGGTTTTAGGGGCCTTGTATCATAGTCTGTTTATCATTGACCTCTAATGATCATACTATGTGTTCAAAGATGAATCAAGGCTATTTCTAGCACATGACTTGCCACATCATTTAGAAAACTTGTTCTATTTTAGACTAATTCCTCCTTTCGAAGTATCTTAGCCTTATGTGCATAGCATCCACTTACCCGAGTATGTTCATGAACCCCACGGAAGAGCTTTGCCCGTTAAAGCATCCACTCAACCTTGGAAGTTCTAACCTAATATGTGGCACATAGAACAAGTTTTGAACACATAGAAGCACTAAGAGTAGGGCCTAAAACATTGTATGATACAAGCACACCCCTTCAACCGAATGAAGGGTTTAGCTACGAATATTCATGGAATAGGACATCATAGCTAAGTGCGTTAAAAAGTAAAGGTTTTTTGAAAGACAGTAAAGTAAAGTTTTCAAAAGTAAAGACAGGAAAGTAAAATACTTTGAAAGACAGTAAAGTAAAGAAGAGAGTACTTACAAAAACCGTTAAGAGTGCTAAAGATCAAGCTTCGATTCCAAAGTAAAGTGATTACAAGGATGGTGTTGTGAATCTAGAGAGCTTCTCTCTCTACCCAAGACTATGGAGCTTTGTGGATTGTGGGATTGATGGATGTTGGAATGAGATTACAAAGGGAAGGAGGAGCTCTATTTATAGGCTAAGGGGAGGCAAGGATGTGGAGGAGAAGCAAGCCACTTGTCAAATGATGGGAGGAGGTCTCAAAAGCCATCGGGGTGAGTCACCTCCCGCTTAGCCGCCGGCCACATGGAGGAGAAGGATAGGCTTGTGGCTTAGCCGCCGGCCACATGGAGGAAGGAGAATGAGTTTGAGTTTTGTGAGCTCATCCCAAAAAGCCATCGGTCCTTTCAGCTCTGGACTGACTCTGGTTGCCCTCCGGTTGGACTTGTTTTGAGTGTTCCATGTCAGGTTCTTGAAAGTCAAAATTTGGTCGTGACCTGGAATGACTCGTAATTCATTTTCAGCTTTAAAACTCCTCCTTAGCCTGTATTCTCTCTAGACTTTAAAATACCCTGTAGATAAATATCGGAACTAACAAGCAAAAGTTAAATAGACAAAGAGTCTAATTTGGTGGGTTTAACTGTGTTTATGATTCATACAATTATGGTCCATCAGCTTCCTTGACCATAGCTGATGGTCCATCAAGTCGAGCTCTCTTGTTCCTCCTTCCCGGCTTCCATTCCTTTGGGCCATGCCTTTGTCGATTCTTCATGTTCGGATGGTTAGCACCTTTGCCAGTTTGGAAGTTCAGCATTGTGCCATCAACCATGGGCGACATCAAGCATGTTTCCATGTGAAGCCTCTTCTTTGTGGCAGCTACGAATGGTCGTCTTGGAACGAGTGAGTTTTTCGGGCTCGTGGTGAGTGAGTGCTCCATCTTCGGCTCTTCTGGCTCATGTTTTGCCTCCAACTCCCCTTGCACCTCATCATCATTAACTACATGATCTTCGGTGGCTATGATCTGCATAAAACATGAAGGGTTAAGTTGGGGAACTTCCACCACAAGGACTGGTTCTTTCTCGAGCAGCTCTTTGGTGAGGATCGGGCCTGCCGTGATTTTCTCGGTTAGTTTGGCAATGAGGTCCGGGACCGGCGTGATTTCCTCGGGTAGATTGGTAATGTGGACCGGGCCTAATTTGGGTAGTTCTTCTTCTAACTCCCAGGGGTAATCTGAGTGGAGCTCTTCTTCAGGCAACCATGGGTCACATCCTCGTCATCCATAAGGTCTCCGGGGGAAATTACACTGAGGACCGGGTCTGAATTAGGCAGCTCGGTAGTGAGGTTCGGTTTTGATTTGGGCAGCTCATCAATGAGGACCGGGACTTCCTCGGGTGCTTCTTCCTCGGGCTCGTTCTGCACTGAGTCCGCTTTCACCGTCGGTACCTTATCTTCAGTTTGGTGCATTGGCCCTTGTTTTAAGCTCTCGGCCAAATCATCAATGAGGTCCCAGGTTTGAGACATGGTGAGATTCATCACCGAACCTCCCGCTGCATCATTAAGCATAGACCGCTCAAGTGGCTTTATTCCACGAAGAAACCTTTGGAGAAGAACAAAGTTCATGAATCCATGGTGCGGGCAGCTCGACACAATGATATCGAAGTACGTATAGTACTCGTCCAAAGTTTCATCCCGGGATTGCTCAAGGTTGATAATCTTCTCGCGAGTTTCAAGTCGGAGAGATGGCGGGGAAAACTCTTCTAGAAATTTGGCTCGTAGATCCCCATAATCGCCTTCATAAGCTGCACATGAGTAATACCATTCTATTGCGGAGTTAGTTAAAGAAAATTTAAAGAATTTAAGTTTAAACCCCTCTAGCGATTCATTTTTAGGCCTCATGTGGCTGCATATGGAGTGGAACGTATGTGTATGCCTCACGGGATCTTCTCCAAGAGAACCTCCGAATTTCGGGAGACGGTTAAGCATCTCAAACATAAGGTTGCTGCCCCCATCATTCCAAGGTTCGCTTTCGTAGTACGACGACATGGCAAACTGCAAAACAAAAAAGAAAAACAAATAGAACAACAATTCCTATTTCACGACTCCCCGGCAACGGCGCCAATTTGACAGAGCCTTGTCGTGAGGCAATGTGCAAAATAAATTTATAAGTCCACTACTTGTGACTTCACTATTGGGTAGTATAGCGGTAAGTAGGGGTCGAACCCAAGGGAATTGGTGGAATGGTTGTTCTTTGAAGAATTTGTACAGAAAATTAAGTGCGATTGGGGTTGGTTGTGGTTTTAGTACTGAAAGTAATACTGAAAAGTAAAGAAAGTAAATACAGGACTGAAAGTAAATACTGAAAAGTAAATTGCTGGAACAGTCTAGTTCAATATCAACCAAGCAACATACTTTTGGCACTGGCCGCACGCTATATTTTAAGCGCAATGCGTGCCAAAGTTATGTTGGATTGATGTTGAACAAGTCTGTAGTAAGCGTACGGAAATGTAAAGACTGAAAATAAAGTGCGTAAAGTAAAGTGCGTAAAAGTAAAGACTGAAAGTAAATTGCGTAAAGTAAAGTGCTAAAATGTAAAGTGCTGAAAATAAAGTGCGTAAAAGTAAAGACTGAAAGTAAATTGCGTAAAGTAAAGTGCTGAAATGTAAAGTGCTGAAAATAAAGTGCGTAAAAGTAAAGGGTACTGAAAGTAAGCAGTTGATAGTGATACTGAAAGTAAATTACAAGTGATGTTTTGATTAATGGAAGGATTCGGTTTTAGGAGCCTTGTATCACAACTCGTTCATCATTGACCTATAATGATCATACTAAGTGTTCAAAGATGTATCAAGGCCATTTCTAGCACTCAACTTGCCACACCGTCTAGTCCTTTTCAAGACATAGAGCACTTGTTCTAGTTAGGCTAATTCCTCCTTTCGAAGTATCTTAGCCTATGTGCATCCACTTGATCAATCATTTCCGATCAACCAAGTGGTGTTTTAAAGAACTCCATGGAAAAAGCTTTGCTCTTTCGAGCCTCCACTTAACCATGTATGTTCACGAACCCCATGGAAGAGCTTTGCTCTTTCGAGCCTCCACTCAACCATGTATGTTCTAACCTAATATATGGCACATAAAACAAGTTTGAACACGAAGAAGCACTAAGAAAAGGGTCTAAAAATGGTTTTATGATACAAGCACACCCCTTCAACCAAATGAAGGGTTTAGCTACGAGTATCCATGGAAGAGGATATCATAGCTAAGTGCAAAAGAAAGTAAAGAAAACAAGAAAAAGTAAAACAAGAAAACCGAGAGCAATTTTGTAACCAAAAGCTTGAAAACAACAAGAAAAGTAAAGGGAAGTCGTGGCTTGTGCAAGGAAAGCAAAGGAAAGCTTTAGCTACTTGTATTCATGTCAAAGAATACAAGTAACCATGGCTTTATCAAAACAAGAAAGTAAAGTTTTGGAAAGGAAAACTCAAGAACAACACAAGAGTACTCAAGAACAAAGTAAATCAAGACAAAGAAAGTAAAGAGGGGCTGCTGGAAAATAAGAGCTTGGAGCTCAAGAACAAGTGAACAAAGCTTGGAAATCAAGAACAAAATGTGTTTGCATTGAAAGTGAAGAGAAAGAGAGTTAAGCTCTCTTCTCTCTAAGGTAACATGGGATTTCGAAGGTCTTCATTACATGAGGCATAAGCCTCTATTTATAGGCTTAGGAAACTTGGAGGCTAAGCTTTGCTTGAGAAATATCCTAAAGAAGATAAGAAGATAAGTGTTGGCTTGGAAATATCTCTTGCATTTGCCTTATCTCTTGCCTCCAACCGACTTGTCCATGGCCACCCAAAAGCCTCCAATGCCAACCGACTTTCTTGAGCCAATCACATGCCAACCGACTTTGAATAGTAAGGGCCAACCGGAATCCAAAAGCCAACCGAAGTGAATAGTAAGTTTAACCGGAAATGAAGTAGTTTGGATTTAGTTGGACTTCCCCGGAATGTGGCCGGAGCAAGAAATGACCAGAGCATGGTGGTGGTTGGATGAGCTTGATCGGAGCATCACCGGAGGTTCGCCGGAGCATGGCCGGAGCTTGCCGAAATATGGCCGGAATCTGGCCGGAGCTTTAGCCGGAGCTTCTTGGATTTTGGAGAGTGTATTCTGTATGAAAAAGTCATTCTAATATGATCTCAAGAAGGATTCTAAGCCAAATTCTGCCCGGAACATGGTCGAAATCCCAAACGGTCGATATTGCCCTATTTTGGCCTTGATCGGGCTTTAGCTGGTTCCACTCGGGCGTTTTGTCTGGGAAGTGAGATTGTCCAGGTTATTGGGCATTTAAAACACTTTGGTCGAGCCAGATTTGCCAGATTCCATGGTTTGGTCGAGCGACTTGGTTTCGGTGCCTATGCGCGCGGGGCCTTTGCTTTGGAATTGGGCCAACTGCCAATCTGCTCGGGCATTCACCTTGGTTTTCCAACATTGTCCACCTTATTTTCCATTTTGATCACTTTGCTCAAGGTGGATTTGTCAGAGCAGCTCGTTTGCCTGGGCAACTTGAATTCAGTGCTAGACGGCCTGGGCGGGGACCTGGTTTTTCTCGGACACGGGCCTCGGCACTCCCGGACGCGGGCCTGGTCTTCTCGGCGTTGGCTCTCGGTCGGGGACCTGGGCGGGGACCTGGTCTTCTCGGTTCTGGTTCTCGGTCAGGGACCTGAGGTTCTGGGTACCCGGCTGAGCTCTCTCAGTCCTCGACTGGGGTCCTCGATCCCTGGTTGGTTTTGCTCGGGCCCTGGTTGATTTTCCTCGGGCCCTGGTTGGCTTTTTGGCACATTTCTCCCTTTTTAGGCGTGTTTCCTCTTTAGACCTCAAAATGGCCTATATACACAAAATGGCATTAACAAGCATATGTTCTTAGGACAAAGAGTCTAATTTGGGGGTTTAGTAGTACTTTATGAGTCGTATAAATACGCTCCATCAATAATCAATTTCACAATTGGTAGAGCACAAAATGTCATGTATAATGGCAAGTTTAGACACATATGTCGAAGACATAATACCATTAGACAACTTCTCTCATCCGGAGTCATAAGCATTGACTACGTGAGGTCAAAAGAAACATAGCAGATCCGTTAACCAAAGGGTTAAATAGGGACCAAGTAGAGAAGACGACAAAGGGAATGGGACTGAAGCCTTTTGAGTGCTAATATCAACACACAGGCTTAAGCCCTTGGGAAATAAAAGTCGAGGCAAAGGAAAACCCGACCATGAATGGAGATCCCAAGAACTTGGTTCAAAGGGACAACCGACCTGCTAAGACTATGTGAGGTCATTGTGGGGGGGTTATACCCCAGTCCTATTCCCAGATGAAACAGTGACTCCCGCACGAGGCTAAGCTCGAAGCTTTTATTGATTCTAGTAATTTGAATAGTGAGATTTAAATGGGTAACACGGGATTACTTTAAGAAAGAATCACATATGTGAGAGAGAAGTGAGGCCGCTTCAAAGGAGAATTCAAAGGGCTTAATTCTTTAGAAACTCTTGCAGAACCAGGAAAGGGGTGTCATGGCCTAAATGAACCCACAAGTAAGAACCAAGTATGGTCAAAAAGATATATGTTGGGGACATGGCGTTCGTTCACATTATAAGACAAACAGTTCAAAGACAATCACGTCTACTGAATAGTCAGTAGAGAGAACATGTTTCCCAACGGAAGGTTCAATGGCATTGCCTACCTATCCTATACAAATATCAACCGTAGAAGCTATCACCACATTGAGTCAACTCTTGATTATCAATTTTTGATTGTTTTATCGCTTTCACCACTCGATTTTCTTCATGTGGGGGATTGTTAGAAAAATATGTTTAAAATGTGTGAAGAAAATGGTGGTGCGCCCCATTTTGAGACATAATTGAGTGTGGCGAACACCTCAAAATGAGTTGATAAAAATTGGATTAAAATACCTTGCATTGAGAGGTATGGAATCAAATGTAGAAATGCCAAAATCAGAACTATATCGAATGAGAAATCAATGCTTGAAGTTGGATCAAAATCCATGAAAACATGAAGATGGTAGCAATGGATGAGTGGATGGATTTTACTTGAGAAAAACCAATTGTCCCACATTGGAAGTTAAATGGGAACATTTTGTGTTCATATATGATTTCAAAATTATGCTTGTTAAGACACTAAAAGAAACTCTCTCCCAACCCCCACTCGGGCGCCCCGGTTCGACGACGTTGAATTTGGCTTCCAATATGTGCGCCCGCGTCGTACGGGACACGAATGCAGCATCAATTGAGCCGACTTGGCGCGGTTCGGTTTTGCAAAATTCAATTTTGGTTTTGGATAACAAACCCGACATTAGGTGAAACCCTAAACTCCTCGGATTCGATTTCTTTATTTGATTTATTTTATCAACACACTTGGTCGACGAAACGTTCGCCGTCTTGGAGTAATGAAGGGAGTTGGACGGATAGTCTTCTTGGAGTAATGGAGGACAGTCCGAGCGATTCGTTCTCCTGTGTACTCTCCTATATAAAGGAACTCGAGCTTCACTTCAGAAAAACACAGCAAACACATCAACTCTCCTCTTCAATTTTCCATTCGTTAGTCTGTCGGTTGATAGCTAAAGGCCAGAAAAGTTCGATCGGCAAAGCTTTGTGCTAAGTCTGTTGCCGAAGATCATTTTATCCTAGGAAGCATACTTCCTGAGAGTCCCAGCACAGTAGGGCGGTAATCTTACTTTAAGGACAACGTCCAATGCGACTCGATCCACTCCGGTTTGCAATTGTTTTTAATTCGAGTTCATACTATCTTTATATTGTTCTGTTGCATTGAATCAGTATTGCTGGTGTTCAGTTTAATTGAATCAGTATTGCATATCTGTTTAGTTCAGTAACTTGGTAATATCCGCCTGTTAAATCAGTATATTACCAACCTCCTCTGAAAAAGTAGAGTCAAGTGGCAGAGTAAAAATTAGATGGTGGCGCAGTCGAAGCAGCTTTTTCCAAATTATAATATCGTCATTCCTGCTAGGTCTCATAATGTGGGCTTTCATTTTACCTCTTTTGCAAAAACTGGAACTATTGGCCAAACTCTCCTAAACAGCCCAATGTCTGGGGAATACCCGGGCAGTTCAAGCGCTCTTTGAATTAATCAGAGAGCAAGGTCCCCAGGTGGTGGATTTATTGAAGATAAAAGTGGATATAAGGAGGATGGAAAGGCTTCAAAGAAAATTTGGCTTTAGATATGGGTTGGATGTAGATAGCATGGGCTTAGGAGGAGTCTGACAATATGGTGGAAGGAGGCCATCAAAATACAGTTTCGTACACTCATCAAATCACATAAATGGCTGGGTGGGAGATGAAGATGACTTTAAACTAACACTCTTTTATGGAAATCCAGTAACATGCCGAAGAGAAGAAACATGGAATCTGCTTCGGGCATTAAACAATGAGAATGGCAGTGAGGCGTGGATTGTCATTGGCGACTTCAATGAAATTTTGTTCAGCTAGGAGTACAGAGGCCGCATGCTAAGGGGTGAGTGGCAAATGCGGCGTTTCAGGGAGCTAGTTACACTATACCATTTTGCATTTTAGGAGAACGTTTTTTCCGTCGCACAATGCCCTATATTTGTCACATATCATTTATGCGACCAATTGCATTTCGCGTAATTGTTGTCACCAAAGCCTAGTAGCGTAATGTCGAGAGACATTTTTAAAATACAATTTTCGCTTTAAGTTTTAATCCTATGCGGCATTTTCTTTAGTAAGTCACATAAAACTGGAATGAGTTGTACTCTTTATGGGCCTATGCCACATTTAAAATGAATTTTTTTTCACAAATGGTCACATTACCCGTTTAACGGGACAAAGTTAGCAGTCACAATTGTCGCTTTATACTTCATACGCTTAAAATCATATGATGTTGGACTAGTATAAAACTACATACGCTACAAATTTTGAACACATTATTGTCGTATAACCGAACTTAAGCTTAGAAACTGTAACATATAATGGTCGCATAAAACCACATAAGCTTAAAAAAAATTAAGAACACAATATCAAATAAAATCTCATAAGCTTTAAAAATGAAGCACACAATGTCGCATAAAAGCACATAAGCTTTAAAAATTAAGAACACAATGTCGCATAAAAGCACATAAGCTTAAATAATGTACAAACAGAATATCGCATAAAAGAACAAATGACTAGAATAGCATACAACAAACTGTCGCATTAAAAGGTTTACATCATAAGTACCAAACATTGATCTGTTTTACACAAAAGAGATCCGACCAATTATAAACAGAAATCCGGCCAACATTCATAATTCCGGCCAACCTTATACACAAGGGCACACACAACAAATGTCCAGGTGTGTTCCAGGGCCATATACAACACAACAGTTTGAGAACATCCCGAGTTTCAAGAAACTAGTATGAGAATTTAAATTATCAGTTTGCAAGGCCATAACTAGTCGCACCTTCGGAGACATTGTTGCCATTGAGATTTGATGAACCACCCCTAACAACCAGGTCTCCAAGAACTCGTATCCTGTCTTCAAATGCAGCCTTCATTTCCAAAAACTCCTCCTTTTGCTTTTGAAGTTTGTCTTTCAGTTCCGAGTTTCACGCACCCCCTCTCGGGAGGAGTGGCCTCTTGAAAGACTTCCCAGTTCCAGAAATGTAAGTCCCCCGCTTCTGCCCCATAACTTGGGTAATGATATCAAGTTTCGTAGCAAGTGGAATTGGTCCTTGTTCATCCAGGACACTAGGTTCCTCGGGATCATCCCCATTCTGATCTGCCAAAATCTCCCAAACCTTTTCTTGCATTTGTTTCTACACGTACACAGTGAAGAGTAAATAAATTGGTATGAAGGTCATTGCTGTATTCACCAACCATACATGTATACATACACAGTAACAAGGTCATCGACTTACACACACATACACATCAACAAGGTTATTGACTTAAATACACAGTAATCAAATATACATACACAACAATTATACATTTTATTCACCGACACGTATTCACAAGCAATTATTCACAAGTTTTCACAATTATTCACCAGCAAATATACAATTATTCAGCAAATATAAAACAGTAAATATACATGTATTAACCAATAGCAAATATCCATATGTATTCACCAACAGCAAATACAAACATGCAACCAAATAACCAAGTAAAACAAAAACGGTAAATACAAACAGTAAAATATGCAACCAAATAACCAAGTATTAACCAAGTAAAGTATAAAAAGTAAATACAACAGCAAATACAAACATGCAACCAAATAACCATTCACCAAGCAAAATAACAGTTCTCATTTGATAGGCAACCAAATAACTACACATGACAATAGATAATAAAGGAGACTTAACTGTCAGGGCTGCACCGGTAGGATCTTTGAAGTAGACATGGCTGAAGGTTGCTACGTGAGGTACCTTTTCTCCCACCTAAGCTAGTATTACTGCTCTCATGTAGAAGGGACATTTTCCGAAGGTGTGGTTCATTCTCTCTGGCATATTGCGCTCACCAGACATTTTCTTACCCCCCCTTTCCTGTCATAAGAAAATTTAAACAAGTTAGGAGCACTGAATACAAAAGAAATAAGTGAAATCACTAAAATCAGTTAGATGATAACCTAGTTTTTGGGTTCACTAAAGTGGCTCACAAGCCATCTCCATTGATCGGGCCGATCCAGAAACTCTCGGGGAATTACCTCAGGTCCATGGAGTTGAAAAAAGTTTTTGCAGTCAGACTTCCAATCACGGTACCTCTCCGTGGCTTTTTTAAATATGTGAGTCCATAGCAGGACATCCTTTCCAGGAATGAAAAAGTTTGGCTGCAATGAAAATAAAACTTGGTTAGAATTATAACTTAGTTCTTAATGAAATGAAATCTTATCTACAAAGTACTACTTACACTCAAGTGGTCATATACAATACTTCTGTCTTCCTCCCCAAGCTTTTTGAATGATGCGGTCATTGAATAGGCTTGTCGTCGTACCTGCGCAAAAACAATTTATATTTTCCTCACTTCGAACTGTGGATTAGAACAGCGGTAAGCAAGGGTCGAACCCAAGGGAGCTAGATGGTTACTACTTCGTTCTGTAATGGAGAAAAACAAGAAACTAGAGTGAAAGTATTGGTTAGTGAACACTAAGAAGGCACGAAAATTGCTGGGGTTTTATCAATCAGAGAAGATATTCAGGTTAGGGTATTATTCAATTGTGACTTGGTTTTATCATTGATTTCTAATTATCGTGTTTCTAATTCCTAAGTGTGGTTACTTCCATTCCAAGTTATAACCTAAAGTAGTGTCTTTCCGGACGCCTACACCACAATTAAACCTAATAATTCAATACTCCATTCCAAGATATATCGAATTAGTGCACTACTTGTTAATAGCTCTCTAGTATCAACAAATAGCAAATAGGGGAGTTGAATTGATCAGTTAAGCTTTGCCATTCCAAGCCTCCACTTAACTTCACAATTCAATCCAAATAATGAGCACAAGCGATTTAATCGAATAACGAAACAAGCATTAAGATTCAAATCTCAAAAACATAAGTCACAATTATTTAACCCTAACCCGAATATGGGTTTTAGTTACACATAGTCATAAGGAAATAATGCAGGGAAATAAAAGGGAAATAACAACTTCACTGATGACCGAGTAAACAATAGAGCAAGGCACGGCTGAATGAGCGGATGGACTGGCGAGCAAGGGCGGCGCAACAATGGTGGCGGGCAAAGGAGAGGAGTCGAATGAGAACTGTGTGATGAGATTTCTCTCTGATTTTCTGATGATTTGAAGACTGCGGGATCTCTTGTATTTATAGGGTTTGAGAAACCCTAACTTGGTGATAAAGCTACGAAACCCTAGCATCGCATGCAAATTGGGCCGGCTGCTGGACTTTGGACGTGCGAATGGACTCAGCATGAAATTTGGATTTTTCCCCGAAGTTACTGTTCACGGCCCGAAATCACTGTTCACCCCGGATTTACTATTCACGCCGGAATTACTATTCATGCGGAGTTACTGTTCACGCTGAGTTACTGTTCACGAGCCGAAAAACACTGTTCACGGCCCTCTTTTGGCTCCGTTCTTCCACTGCGATGTTTTTGGCTTCAAAAGCCGTCTTTTAAGCACGATTCCTCCTAGAGCTTCCAAATCACCTGAAATACGAAACAACACTAAAAAGTAACTGTTCGCATAATAAAGTGAATGAAATGGTGGGAATTAATGACTCTATGAGTCGTATAAATACGGCTCATCAAACCACCCCACACTTAAACTTGTTCGTCCCGAACAAGAACTAGGTCATAAGAGGAACGACTAATGTAAACATCACAATGCTTCGGTCATCCTAGACGAGCTACATGGACATGAATTAAGCTACTATAGATCTCGCCAGTTATGCATGCTTGCTACTAATATCATCGTGCGAAAAACATGGGGTTAATGATACGTGTTACCTTTGAGTCGAGATGCAAACCAATTCGGATGTATCGGGAGATAGCCCTTTTTAGACCCATGAACCCTCATTCTCGGACTCGAACTCGCTGCTATATGGTTATGCTTTGCCGCTTTTTCTTGCACGTGATTGATTCGAGCTTCAAAGTGTTGAGTGCTTTTCGGCCAGCTATAGTGTCATCTGATTTGGGATTTCAATGATGCTTTCACATGAGAAACGTGTGGACTATCACAATGGTGGTGGATTTGTTGCCTTGAAGTGCGGATTGTGACTTGCTCGAACCGTGGTTCCTTCTCCTTTTGACGCGAGTCAAGCCGAGGGTCGCTCGTCTATTTTCCCGGTTACTTGGATTAGAAACCTTCCTGCTCTCACTCATCCTCGACCTTTTGACACGGGTCAAGTCAAGGGTCGCTTGCCTATTTTCCCGGCTACTTGGACTAGAGCTTGGACGGTGTGAAGTATTCCCGTCCCGACCAACCGCAAAGGGTACCGCAGTGGCGGAGCAGACTCGTACTATGTTGCCTCGAAGTGCTAGCCTCCACGAACTCCACATAACCACATATCCTGAGTTCGGCCTTTGAACGATCTGTCAAGTCTCTCTAGGGCATTGCTATCAACTCCACATCCCTGTTTATCTCGACTAACAAAGGCACGCAAAATTTTAAGATCACATGTTAGTCGCACAAATCAATTTTCACCAAAGACATGCATGTAAAATCGGCTATATCTATTTCACCCAATCACTATCCAATACTGCAAGTCTAGGAAATAGTGAAGTATCATGTACAAAAAATTTAAAAATGACTCGAAACGTGCTGACTCTGTATGGTGGGCATGCTGACTCGATAACTGACTCATAACTGACTCTCCCACCCCACACTTTTGAAATGAGCCGTGTCCTCACGGCACGACTCAAATCTAGACACACAAATGCATGCAATAAATAGATAAGGAAAGGAAAAGGGTAGAACGAGACTCCCCTGGGATGTAGACGGTGGTCGGCTGAACTCGGATCAAGTCCGGGGGCTAAAATGCGTAGCTCCAAGGGGATTTTTCGGCCGACTAAGTCCAATCCCTGCAAAATGAAACCGATTCCTTTCCAAGGTACAATGTGACAATAATGACTCAAAACAAACATAATAAGTAAATAAACTGAAAAGCAAAAGGTGCAGGGCTGCCTCCCTGCGAGCGCCTTTGTTTAACGTCGTTGGCTCGACAGTACCTCTGTAGGGATCACAAGTTAGGGTCCCATGGGCGTGTGAGGTCATATTTCTGCTCAGCAACTCCCTCTGTTCGTCCAGTGTGCGCATCTAGCTGTGCGCTCTGCTCTACTCTCCAAGATTCAGATGGTTTCTTCCCCTTATAGCCTCGAGAAGATGTGGACATCTTGACCATAGCTGCTGGCCTGGTAGTCTGTAGAGCCTGCTCTGGTGGGTCTGGAACTAGGGTGTCGTACTCTGATGTGTGCACAATGTCTGGCGGTTTCCTTGTGCGTGGACGATCGTCATCCTCGTAGACATAGAAGTCTGCTTCCTTCCCACCGCATGATAATGACAGTAATCCTATGCCCATGTCAATCCGGGTCTTGGTGGTGTAGAGGAATGGCCGTCCCAAAATGAGCCCTGGTGGTTTGACTTTTCTGGATTTTTCCATCTGCAAGACATAGAAATCTGCAGGCACAGCAAGATCTCCTACTCGGAGGGTTAGATCTTCAAGCAATCCAGTAGGGCGAACACAAGACTTATCCCCTAATTCTATAGACAACCTAGGTGGTTTCAATGGTCCAAGACCCAGCGAGCAATACAAAGAGTAAGGCATGACATTAATAGCAGCACCCAAATCAATTAAGCAGTGAGGTATTTGGGTCTTACCGATACCACAGGTAACCGTGAAGGCCCCTGGGTCCTTACTCTTTCCTGAAGGTGTCTCCTGGCTCGCAGTGGGTGCACGCCTCATCATCTGGTCGTTCTGCGTAGGCCTCACCACCAAGCTCATCTCTGGCTCAACTTCCTTAGTAACCTGGCTTTCGGGAGCGACTACCTGCATAGCGTAAGAGGAACTGTGAATTTCGGCCTCCTGAGCCATAAGGGCTGAGTCTGGTTGAGTCGTGTTGAGGGTGCCCGAGCTAGGTTCTTCTGTGGGCTCCTCGAGTGCTGCATCTGTAGCTACTATCTCTACTTGGCTGACGTTCCCTCTTGGGTTCTCAACTGTCTGTGAGGGAAGTCGTCCTGCATTCAGAGTGGCTGCGAGACCTGAGACTGTCGTATTGAGCTGGGACATCTGTTTCTTCAATTCAGCAATGTCTCCTTTGGTCGTGGCCCGATCCTGGATCACGGCTGAAGCCAGATCCTTTATCATGTCCTCGAGAGCTTTGTTGGGGCCTTGGTTGCTCGGACCTGCCTGATATGTGTTCGGCCCTTTCTGCTGGTACTGCCCTGGTGCATTCGGCTGGTACTGACTGTTAGGATGTCTGTATGGCGGCTGAGTCTGCTGATTCTGCTGAGGCACATTCGGTCGTGCTTGCTGAGGCTGATTCTGCTGATAGTTATTTCTCCAGGCGCCTTGATTAGGTGCTGCTGCGCCATACTGCTTGACTGGGCCTGGTTGGTTGCCATAATTCTGATAATTGCCTACTGCATTCACATCGCCTTGAACGTCTGTCTGTAAGGTGGGGCACTCGTCTGTCTTGTGATCTGTAGACGTACAGAACTCACATGGCTTGGCCTGGACCGGTGTCCTTCGGATGACATGTTGCATCAGCTCCCTCATTTCCTTCATTTCTGCGGCCATAGCACTGATTGAGGGCTCAACTTTCGACACGTTCTTTGTTCGGGCATACTCGTCCTCCTTGGTTGACTCATCCCGGAACCGCTCACTTTCTGCCACTGATATGATCTTCTGTTTTACTCTGGCTGGCGTCAGGTTCATGAGGTTACCTCCTGCTGAGGCTTCCAACAGCTTCCTCTCTAGCCTGCGTAGTCCATCCAGCATGTACTCGACAATGACTTTCTCTGGGAGCTCGAGGTTGCAGCAACTCTTTTCCAAGGCCAGGAACTTCTCCACATACTCGTACATAGTCTCATTTGGGCCTTGCTTGAGCTCTTGTAACTGCTTCCAGACTTGCGCTGCACGCCCAGCTGGATAGTATTTGCTGACGAATTGCTTTTGCATCTGGTCCCATGTGTAGATACTATCGGGGGGCAAGGATAGAAACCAATCTGCGGCAGCGTTTGTAAGTGAGAAGTAGAACGCCTTTAGCTTGAAAATTTCGACGTCGGCTCCGTGAGGTTTCAGGTTTAAGCATAACCCGTGATAGCGTGTCAGGTGAGATGTAGCAGACTCTCCCTTGGTTCCAGAGAACTTGGGCAGGTTGTGAATGACTGAGGTGCTGACTGTTATGGCTGCGAGGTCCGGTCCTTCATAGATAGGCCATGTCTGGTCTCTGAAATTGGGAACCGAGAGCTCGCCCATGGTAGGTCCTTCATATTCGTTCTCCTCATCGTCTCTGACTACTGGCTGTTGTTGAGGTCTCTGAGGTGGTGGGTATGGATGTTGTGGGTGATATGGTAATGGTGGGTATGGTGGATATTGGGGGTATGGCGGTTGTGGGTACTGTGGATACGGTGGTGGTGGATACTGCTGATAAGGTGGTGGGTACTGAGGGTACTGTGGATATTGTGGTTGCGGTTGGTTTTGTTGTTGTTGGAGTGGTTGTTGTTGTTGTTGAAATTGTACCGGGATAGCCCCCCGGATTTCTCCGTTCTGTACCTGTTCGACTTCATTATTTTGACTGTTGTCACCGACTATACTTCCTGCATGAGACATGTTGCAAGAAATAGAGTGCACCGAAATAGAAAAACACCGAAATAGCAAACACAGACTAGCAACAAAGGATCCCCAGGAGAGTGGAGGAGTCACAACGGTCTCACTTAAAACCCACACTCCTTAGACTCGTAAGTCTTGGTGACAGGATCCTCTAAAAGCTAGAAATTGGAAATCGAGAGAATCGGAAAATGAAAATCGAGGCAGTTGAATAGGGAATCACCGAATAGCAAATTTCGAATTTAAAACAAAAAGAAAGAAAATAAACGAAAAAAGAAAAGAAGAACAAATTTCACCGTGCGTAGCTCCCCGGCAACGGCGCCATTTTGAACAGGCTGTCGTCGTACCTGTGCAAAAACAATTTATATTTTTCCTCGCTCTTGGCTGTGGGTGAGTACAGTGGTGAGTAAGGGTCGAACCCTAGGGAGCTAGATGGTTACTACTTCGCTCTGTAATAGAGAAAAAGAACAAGAAACTAATGTGAAAGTAGAGGTTAGTGTAATAATCGAGAAGTGCAAGGGATTTATCAATCAAATGAATATTCAGGTTAGGGTATTATTCAATTGTGACTTGGTTTTATCATTGATTTCTAAATATCATGTTTCTAATTCTTTTAAACCTAATAATTCAATACTCCATTCCAAGATATATCAAATTAGTGCTCTATTTGTTTGTAGCTCTCTAGTATCAAACAAACAGTAAACAATGGATTTATATCGTTCAACTAAATCTAACCTTTCCGGGTATCAACTCAGTTTCACAATATTAATCGAGATAATTAGCACAAGGTTTAATGGAATAATAAAACAAGCATTAAGATTCAAATCTCAAAAACATAAGTCACGATTATTTAACCCTAACCCGAATATGGGTTTTAGTTACACATATTCATAATTAAATAATGCAGGGAAATAAAAGGGACAAGAACTTCACTATGAGATCGAGATTTCAAAAGCAAGGCACGGTGGCTATGGGCGGCGCACGGAGGAGGGTACGGCTGAGCAAGGCTGAGATCCGGCGGAGGAATGGAGAGCAGCAGGTGGTGCACGGCCAAGTGAAGAGAATAGTATTCGAATATGAGATGGGATGATTATGGATGGCAGCACTGCTCTTCTATTTATAGGGTTTGAGAAACCCTAACTTGGTCATAAAGCTACGAAACCCTAGCGTCGCATACAAATTGGGCCGGCTGCTGGACTTTGGAACTTGGACTTTTTTCCGAAGTACTGTTCATGGGCCGGAATTACTGTTCATCGGACACTGTTCACGCCGGAATCACTATTCACGCCGGAGTTACTATTCACGCCGGAATCACTATTCACGCCGGAGTTACTGTTCACGAGCCGAAAAACACTGTTCACGGCCCTCCTTTGGTCTGATCTTCAATTGCGATGTTTCTGGCATGAAAATGCCGTCTTTTAAGCGTGATTCCTCCTAGAGCTTCCAAATCACCTGAAACACGAAACAACACTAAAAAGTAACTGTTCGCATAATAAAGTGAATGAAATGGTGGGATTTAATGACTCGACAAGTCGTATAAATACGGCTCATCAGTCATCATGGGAACTTTGTCCCTAACTACACTTTCAATCTCATGAACTAGTAGGCTTTCTACTTTTTTATTCGTCGCCCACTACCATCAGACCGAAAGTCCACTGATGAGTCAAGTTTTCGACTCGTTAATACCCATTTTCACTATAGCTTTAGTTCGTTTCCGACGATAATTTGTTGCCATTTGATCCCCTTTTTCGTGCATTTCAGGTCAACACAAGATGTCTTAGGGTCGAAGCCAATATACGAAAACTTGGGGAGAATCGAAGATTTGGGAGCAAATATTTGCAGAACAACACGTCCAACCGATCGGTTGGGACTGCCCTTAGTCAACCGATCGGCTGGCTAGCTCCCTCAGAAGGCTTGTTTTTGCCGTTTTCGAAAGTGATCGGCTCGCCCTGCCAACCGATCGGCTGACTTGCCCTGCTCCAACCGATCGGTTGAAGCCAAAGATTTTTCCAACCGAACGGTTATGGAAGTTCTTTAGTAGCAGCCAATCTTGCCTTCCTCCAACCGATCGGTTGAAACCAAAGCTTCCTCCAACCGATCGGTTGGGACTGCTATAGTGCCGAATTCTGCCCGAGGCTATAAATAGAAAGTGGTAAGTTTGACCTAGCATCTTGGCTTCTTTTGGGAAAAAGACAAGGAAAAGTGAGCTCAATCAAGGGATCCATCATCATCTAATCAAGGAGGATTGAAGATCAAGGGAGTTCATTAGGACTAATCATCCTACTCTATTCCTCTTCTCTTCTCTTAGATTTTGTTAGAAACCCTACTCACATCATGTTGTCTTACATGATGTGTGAGTAGTCCCCTTGTGTTTTGAGGGTCTTATGATCCTCCTTGGTACTCAATGATCATTGTATAGACATTAACATGAAATTTATGAAGTTGATTTCATTTTACTATGGTTTTCATTTTAGACATGTTGCTAAGTGTTTGATAAAATGCCTAAGTGACATGTTGGTGTTAGAACTATGATCTAAGTATTGAGAGAGCTTAGTGATGGTTTGGATATAGTAAAAATGAACTTATCAAGCATTTATGAGAGTAAATGCATGGGTGAGAGGGTAACCAAGACTTTATGCATATAGCATTTGTGAAAATAGGTGCTATAGTGAATCAACATCTTTAATTAGTGAGATTCTACATAAGAAGGCTCGACTAGGATTAGACTTGCATGATAGTTTGTCTAATTTTAGCCTAAGCCAGGTTTTAAACCTATCAACCTCTTAAATGATCAAACTCTTGTATACATGATCATTGGGAAATTGCCAAGGAGGGGATTAACCCCTCGAAACTCGCTTTAATTGAATTAATTCCCCTAAAACCACTTTCATTACTTGCTTTCATCATTGATAATCATCATTACACTTGAATTGAAGGAATAGCCGAGTTAGAAATTGATAGACCTAGCATATAATCCGTTTGCTCCCTTGGGTTCGACACCGGTCTTACCGGTCAAGTATAAATATCTTTTGACTATATAATTTATTGCAACGTCATCCACCATAATCATCTGCCCTTTGTTGTATATGTGCTTATAATTAGCCACCGTTGACCCATTGACAACTCGCCCTACTTTCCTTTTCTCTCCTCCTTCATCCCATGTTTTACAACAAACACAATTCATTAATGCAGGGGATGCAACCAACCCAATTCTAAAGCAATTCAAAAGCGTAAGAAAAATAATTATAGTAACTACCTAATTGACAACAACAAACACAATTCATTAATCATTAGAACTATATATATATATGTTACGACATAACCCGTGCTCTTGCATCGAATGCTTGGAACATTATCTGAATTATATTCACCCTCATTATCGGAAACATTGTTCTTGAATGATGGATCAAAATTAGGAGCAGGGGGTTCATCATCATGGGATATGGCAGGGCATATAGGAAAATCATGAAGTGGAGGGGATGGAGGTGGTGGACTGTTGAACATAATAGGTGGGTTAGGGGCACTAAAATTGGGATGCGTAGGTTGAGGCTGGTGAAACACTCGACCTGTGGACTTAGAAACACCCCTAAGAGACCTCCGCGGCAGCAGGGGATTTGCCATTGGGGTTTTGGGTTTGCTTGGGGTTTTGGGTTTGCTAGGGGCTTGTGGACAAGGGTATTTGATGGCAGGAGCTTGTGGTGTGGATGAGGATCGGCTACGACAGGAGGGTATTCAATGGCAGGAGCTTGTGGACAAGGATCGGCTATGACAAGAGGTTCTTCGATGGCAAGAGCTTGTGGACGAGGCACTTTTCTCTTCTCTTTTATCTTGTTGGGCGGTTCGCTGGGTATTCTCTCATGCTCTTTTCTCTTCTCTTTTGTCTTCTAGGGTGATTCTATGGGTATTCCCTCAAGCTCTTTTGTCTTCTGGGGTTGTTCATCAGGTGGCTGGACTATTTTCTTAGCTTTGCATGGAGGAGTCTGTCGAGGAAGAAGTGGCTGGGCTAGCTTCTTGGTATGAGGCGCAAGTGGAGTCTGGATTGCATCCAAACGCTTGATGCGCTCCAAACGCTCCATTGCATTAACTATCGCTCCCGAGCGCTCTGTCTGCCAAATCTCAAGGCCTAGGAACGGTGGTTCATACCTCGCTGGAGATGGCGGTGACGGCGTCCGCCCTGGAGAATCCCCAGCTGAAAGGGATCCGGTGGTACGCTTTATCGAACCATCCCGGAACTTGGATGCTGGCCTGTGAACCGACAAAGATCAGAGCTTCATACCTCACCGACTAGTCACTTGCTCCTCATCCGGACACCTCTGGAGTTTGGAGTTCTTCGATTCGCCCTATGATTTTTGATGTGTTAGCTAAGGTTTTCATCAAATTTAGATCTGGTAGGGAGGACGAAGGTGGGGTTTGATGTGGGTGAAACAATGAAGGATGTGTTTAGGGGTTGATGTAGGCAGGACAAAGGTAGGCTGGATGAAGGCACGACGGATGGAGGCAGGATGCGGGTAAAGTGAAATTTTTTGTGTGTCGCTTAAAAATGTCACATAAACATTATAACAGGACATAAATATCATGTGTCAATAAATTAAGTCAGGTAAACATCTCTATGTGACAACAGTTTTGGCGTCGCTTAAACTTTTGTCGCATATTAATGTTTTAGCGACAAACATATCAAATCGGAGTCCAATAATCTATTATATGCGACAAAGTTATTGCGACAATGTTCAAAGTTTGTCCCGTAAGATGTAAAATGGTGTAGTGTTAGAGACTGTCTGCTCGGAGACCTGGGCTACTCGGGACATGGCTTCACTTACTCAAACAAACGGCTAGGAGATGAGGAGACGAGGAGATGAAAGCAAGACTTGATAAAGCTTTTGCGAACATCGAAGAAAGATGCGAATTCCCATTCGCAAAGGTACATCACTGCACATTATTTGTTTCTGATCGGTTACCTTTATTATTGGATCTCCAGGGCCACAAGAAAAGAAAGAAATGCAACATGATCCGATTTAAGGCCATGTGGATGAGAAATGGAAATTACCAGGAGATTATTCAATCAATATGGGAACAAGATCAGCCTATAGCACGATGCGTCGATGCAGAAACTGAAAAAGGTAAGAGAAGGCATTGGACAGTGGAATTCGAAGGAATTTGGTAAAGTAAACAATAGAATAAAGGAGCTCAAAGAAAGACTTAAAAACCTGAGAACGAGGCAAAGAACGGGAGGAGGTAGCAAACGAGAATTAAAACTTAGTTCTCAGCTGGACGAGTGGCTAAGAAGGGAGGAGTTAATGTGGAAGCAACATAGTAGAGCAGATTGGTTTAGAGAGGAATATGAGCACCAAGTATTTCTATCAAAGAGCCAATTAAAGGTAGAAAAACAATCAGTTAACAAAGATGATTAACAATGAAGGTTCAGAGCTGACAGAGGATTGAGATATACGCAACTTTATAGTGGATCACTTCAAAGACAGCTTCAGACGGGACACTAGCACACTTGAGCTGAACTGGGAAACATTAAAACCAAATTTACAGAGGAGGATGCCATATATTTAATTACACCTTTCACCCTTGCAGAAGTGAAAATGGTTATTTTCAGATGAACCAGGCTAAGGCTCCGGGACACGATGGTTTCGATGCAGTTTTCGTTCAGCGCAGTAGGAATTTGGTGGGAGAGCAAATTATTCAGCAGTGCCTTAGTAGGGGTCGGCAATGGGCAGGGTAAGACCATTTTTCATTGACCCTATGAATAGTACAGGGTAGGATAAGGGCAGAGTAGAGCAATTTTTCTAAGCCCATAGGATACCCACGGGCAGGGTAATATTAGGGTCGGGTCAGATAAGATAGGGTCAAATAAGGCAAATTTAAGCATATTTTGAAAAAAAAAATCATAATATGAATGAAAATAGTAGGGTAAGACAGGGTATGATAGGATAGGAGGGCAGTGTATGATGTTAGGGTAGAAGGGCAGGATAAGATCTATTTTTCATGACCCTTACCCTGCCTTAGGGTATAAGGGCAGGGTACGTTAGGGTACGAGGATAGGGCAGGGTAGGGTATGGGTCGAGCAGGGTAAGGGTGGCCCTAAGGGCATTTTGACCCTAGGGTCAAATGCCTACCCCTACCTTAATGTCTTAAATGATGGCATGATTCTATAGGAGATGAATAAAACTCTGATTGATTTAGTACCGAATATAAAGAACACGAATAGAGTGGAGTAGCTCAGGCCAATAAGCCTTTGTAATATCACCATGAAGATCGGTACAAAGTGTTTAGCAAACAAGCTTAACTAGAAGGATGTGTTTACGGGTTGATGTAGGCGGGACGAAGGTAGGCTGGACGAAGGCACAGCGGATGGAGGCAGGATGCGGGTAAAGTGAAATTTTTTGTGCGTCGCTTAAAAATGTCACATAAACATTATAACAGGACATAAAAATCATGTGTCAATAAATTAAGTCGGGTAAACATCTTTATGTGACAACAGTTTCGGCGTCGCTTAAACTTTTCTCGCATATTAATGTTTTAGCGACAAACATATCAAATCGGAGCCTTATAATTTATTATATGCGACAAAGTTATTGCGACAATGTTCAAAGTTTGTTCCGTAGGATGTAAAATGGTGTAGTGTTAGAGACTGTCTGCTCGGAGACCTGGGCTACTCGGGACATGGCTTCACTTACTCAAACAAACGGCTAGGAGATGAGGAGATGAAAGAAAGACTTGATAAAGCTTTTGCGAAAATTGAAGAAAGATGCGAATTCCCATTCGCAAAGGTACATCACTGCACATTATTTGTTTCTGATCGTTTACCTTTATTATTGGATCTCCAGGGCCACAAGAAAAGAAAGAAATGCAACATGATCCGATTTAAGGCCATGTGGATGAGAAATGGAAATTACCAAGACTATTCAATCAATATGGGAACAAGATCAGCCTATAGCACGATGTGTTGATGCAGTAGAATAAAGGAGCTCAAAGAAAGACTTAAAAACCTGAGAACGAGGCAAAGAACGGGAGGAGGTAGCAAACGAGAATCAAAACTTAGTTCTCAGCTGGACGAGTGGCTAAGAAGGGAGGAGTTAATGTGGAAGCAACATAGTAGAGCAGATTGGCTTAGAGAGGAATATGAGCACCAAGTATTTCTATCAAAGAGCCAATTAAAGGCAGAAAAACAATCAGTTAACAAAGATGATTAACAATGAAGGTTCAGAGCTGACAGAGGATTGAGATATACGCAACTTTATAGTGGATCACTTCAAAGACAGCTTCAGATGGGACACTAGCACACTTGAGCCGAACTGGGAAACATTAAAACCAAATTGACAGAGGAGGATGCCAGATATTTAATTACACCTTTCACCCTTGTAGAAGTGAAAATGGTTATTTTCAGATGAACCAGGCTAAGGCTCCGGGACACGATGGTTTCGGTGCAGTTTTCGTTCAGCGCAGTAGGAATTTGGTGGGAGAGGAAATTATTCAGCAGTGCCTTAGTAGGGGTCGGCAATGGGCAGGGTAAGACCATTTTTCATTGACCCAATGAATAGTACAGGGCAGTGTAAGGGCAGAGTAGAGCAATGTTTTTAAGCCTGTAGGGTACCAATGGGCAGAGTAATATTAGGGTCGGGTCGGGTCACTTAGGATAGGGTCAAGTAAGGCAAATTTAAGCATATTTTGAAAAAAAATCATAATATGAATGAAAATAGTAGGGTAAGACAGGGTATGATACGATAGGAGGGCAGTGTATGATGTTAGGGTAGAAGGGCAGGGTAGGATCTATTTTTCATGACCCTCACCCTGACTTAGGGTATTAGGGCAGGGTACGTTAGGGTACGAGGATAGGGTAGGGTATGGGTCGAGCAGGGTAAGGGTGGCCCTAAGGGAATTTTAACCCTAAGGTCAAATGTCTACCCCTACCTTAATGTCTTAAATGATGGCATGATTCTATAAGAAATGAATAAAACTCTGATTGATTTAGTACCGAAAATAAAGAATACGAATAGAGTGGAGCAGCTCAGGCAAATAAGCCTTTGTAATATCACCACGAAGATCGGTACAAAGTGTTTAGCAAACAAGCTTAACTAAACACTCTCGAAGGCACTTACTGATTCTCAGAGCGCTTTCGTCATAGGTAGACTTATATCGGACAACATACTTTTTGCCCATGAGCAGTAACAGAGCCAGTTTTGGAAACTTACCCGGGCTAATTTGGTTTGTAATTTTTTGGTTTGTAAATTTTATTTGTATTTTGGCTAGGGACTGGTCTTTTCTACAAAACTTACCCGTGCTTCAGACCCCCCTAAAAATGGCCTGCCTCCGTCCCTGCCCATGAGTTATTCCTGTTAGATTATTTTATATAATCTAATATTGAGATCATAATGTAAATATTAAATGATGTGTATGTAAACATTATGTATAAGTCATATAGTAAAGTGATCTATTATACAAGTGACTTTAGAGTATATTTAAAGTTATGATCATGTAATTATGATATGTGTAGATACCGGTTTGATAATTACACTTCTTTTGATGGAAATTATTTGTAAATACCAATAAGTATAACGTTACGTACACGCTATATTATAGCTAGTGGTCGCCGGTCTTACGCACTAAACTTCAGTATTATTCTTCTCTCGAAATCTTACTGGCGAAGAGTTGTGCGAAAAGGCTAGAGATCCACTTTGGTGATCAGTGAAGAGTTCAGAATCATCAACGGAGGTTTGTGATCTTCTGTAATTTCTGTGTGCTTAATTAATATGATTTATGTAATCAAAAAAAAATTAACATGATTTGGAGTATTACGATCTTTGGGTATGAATTTATATTAACAATTGATATCAGACGACACCCAATTTTGTGTTAATTGAGCCCCATACGGACCGGCGGTGTGTAAACTAGCCGATACACTCGTGAGCTGCTCGCGAACAAACTCGGTCAAAGCTCGGTCAAAGCTCGACTCGATCTTAAACGAGCCGAGCACGAGCACAACTTTCAGGCTCGTTTATTAAACGAGCCGAGTACGAGCAACCTACTGCTCGGCTCGTTTATGTTCGTGAGCCGCTCGTTTATATGCTCGATTAAAACTCATTTAGAGCTCGATTACAACTCGTTTAGAGCTCGATTAAAACTCGTTTAAAGCTCGATTATTACTTGACTATTATAAAATTATTAGTCAATATTCAATAATGTCAATATAGTTTTAAAAAGGTGCATATGTACACTATTGATATGAATTTTAATAAAACATGATATATATAAATATTGCTTGCATCACAAAACAAACATTTCAAACAGGGTTCAGTTTTTTTTCTAATCTTCAAGCTTTAAACGAGCTCACAATCGAGCATCTTGTTTATAACTCGAGCTATAAACGAGCAGCTCGTTTATAGCTCGATTAAGGCTCAAGCTCGATAAGATGACGAGCCGAGCTCGAGTATGTAAAAGAGTTATCGAGCCGAGCTCGAACACATTCCTTTCAAGCTCGTCGAGCTCGAATTCGAGCACAATTAATTTCTTATCGAGCCGAGCTCGAGCAGCTCAATACTCGGCTTGGCTCGGCTCGGCTCGTTTACACCCCGTATGATACGGTTCAGAATTTTGATGAAAATTGAAATTGTAAATCTGGGCATTTTTTTTCTGACTTTTGCTTGCCGCCGATTCACCCAATCAACTGATTCCGGCTTGAAAACGACGGTGAACTGCTGAATTGTGGTCAGAAACTGTTCGGAACTAATGGTAACCGTCCGAAAATCGCCTCATAACTGCTGGCAACCGCTCAATCACTGCTCGGAACCGTAACATCGTGGTTGGCTCCGTCCTAGGTAGCCGCACATCAGTCGGCTAGGGCTGTCTCGATCACAAGGAACTCACAGGATCATCTCGCGACCTCCAATTGATGTTGTTTGTGGATGGACATGATTTCGATTTGGATCTGTCTCGCGTCATCATACATAATTTGGTTTTATGGCGAAAGGCATGTGAGAATGCCCTTTTGAGCTGCGAGCATGATCCGAGTAGGCACGTCAATTGAGGAATTCAGTCACACTGCTAGAAATCATCTACCAAAATAATGAAGATGGGGGAGAAAGAGATGCGGCGGCTGCTATGGTTCATTCGCTTCAAAACCCTAATTGAGAAGAGATGAACAGAAGTGGAACCAAATCGGTTCTAACCGAAATGGTTCAGTTGAGTCCCAGTTCGGTCCCAAAACAGTTCCAGTTCGATTCCAGTCTGATTTAATTTGGATATCAATTTCAGTTTTGGGCATGATGGTGATGATTTTCTTGGTAGAAGATTTGCCGGCAGTAGATTGCAAAATCATAGTTGGGCATGATTTTCTCAGAAAACCTAATTGGTTTTGGTTCAATGGAAAACAACCAGTTTGCTTTCGGTTTTGATCTGTAAGTTTTTAGTCCACTTTATTTGACCCATTGATGCTGCTGTCAGTTAGGGATGTTGCACGATGCCCTCCAATGCGGCGGAATTATTGATGAGTTCCGTGATTGACTGGAATTTGGACAATTTGTCCCAGTTGAATAATAATGGAGTTTGGAGGGATGCATGGTTATCACCGAGTGATTGTTTGCATTCCATGAGACTAATTGGAAGAAATGGGTAAACTGAATCGTGTTTTGTTGCGATGAAGTTGCGCTTTATGGGTCAACTGAATCGTGTTTTTTGTTGCGATGAAGTTGGTGAGGATGGCTTGATGATGTTGCTACATCACAAACGGCCAAAATTCATGGCGGCTGAGATGAGATGCGTTGAAGATATGGGGCGATGAAATTTTTGATTGGGCTTTACCTTCAGTTTTGGGCCATGGATGGGTGAAAGAGGAAGCAATCAAATTTTGGTTTATATTTTCAATTATTAATTAATGTTATTTTTGGCTGCAGTAAGGAATTCCAATAGAAACCCTAGTTGGTTTTGAGGAATTGAATCAATTTTGGTTCATTTGGATGGAACTGGTTCAGTAATTGAACCGATCTGATTCAATTAAAATTGATTTGGTTCGGTCCATTAAGGGAATTAATTGGTTTAATGTGGTCCACTTTTGTTATTAGGTCTAATTAACACTGATTCAATTGAAGTGATTTGGACTGGCTTAGATGTGCGGTTCAAATTCCAATTTCGGTTCAGTTACACTCAATTAATTAAATCTATTTTGATTTAAATAAATTGGAGTGTATTTACTGAAAATTAAGTGTACATACATATATGACATATGTTTTCTTTTTTTATGGGTCACACTTAAGTGTATTAATCAAAGCATAATTGTCACAAAAGTGATTTCTTATGTGTAGGTCAGTACATGACGAGTGTTGGATAGGAATATGTGTGTAATTTATATGGATAATTAATTAGCCCCAAGGAAAATTATTATATAATGTAATTACATACATATCTGTGGTAATGACATGCGATGATTATCAGGATGAACTTGGTGTGAATAATTAGTACATCCAAAGATGGCTATATATTTGACACCATTTATCATCAATGTTTGATTACTACAACAAGACTATCACTTACAATTAATAGTACTATCCAAAGATTTGCTGTTAATGTTGTGCTGAGTATCTTGATATGTCATATTTAAATGGCTTATGTGAGCATGAAAAGCTGACTTATGTCTTGTTCAACTTTCAGCTTACATGTCTGCCACTTCAGATGCTGCCAGTCTCAACAATGGGACAAACTTTGAGGAGTGGAAAGAAAATATTATGATTTTCTTGGGCAGTAATGTATCTTGACTTAGCATTGCGAGAGCCGAAGCCGATTCATCTCGCTAATTCAAGAAGTGCATTTGATTGTAATCATTTGAGAATGTGGGAGCATTCTAACAGGCTGAGTCTGATTATTATTCATCGCAGCATTCCAGAGATTTTCAGGGGTATAGTACCTGATGGGATTACCAGTGCCAAAGATTTCCTTCTAGAATTTGAGAAGCGTTTTGTTGAAAACGATAAGGCGAAAACAAGTGAGCTTTCAGCAAACTTGATTTCAATGAAGTGCTCCGTCAAGGGTAATGTCAGGGAGCATATTATGGAAATGTCTCAACTTGCTTCAAAACTAAAGGCCTTAAAGCTTGAGTTATCTTTGAACCTACTCGTGCATTTGGTGTTAATCTCTCTTCATGTAATGTACAGTGAGTTTAGGATTTCCTATAACTGTCAGAGGGAGAAGTGAACTCTCAATGAGCTCATTTCATTTTGTATGGAAGAAGAGGAGATGTTGAAGCATGATAAAGCTGCTAATTCTAAGGCTCCAGTTTTCAATACTCATGTTACATGTCATTTCTGTGAGGAAACTGGACACGTGAATAAGAAATGTCCCAAGTGGGCTAAGTATATCGCTTGGCGGGTTAAAAGGGGATTGCCTGAGCTGTCGATGACCTATTGTCGCCGAAAGATGCATCTATTTGGGAGTAGGTCATGCGATAGAGGAGGAGGCAATGATGAATTTCAGATTTTTAGCATTTGGTCATTTTGTTTGGATTTAATAAACATTCGTTGTATCGTCTATTAGGCGAAACTTAATTTATATTTCCACATTGAGCAAATTCGGTTATTCTTGTTTATTTGTTAATAGTAAATTTACTTTATCTATTAGACTCCAATTTTTTGGGATCGATATGCGTAGTGTTCATAATAATTTGTATTTGTTGGAATTTCTTCCATCATGTAATAATCCCAACATGAGACACGGGGCTGGAGTCATTGAACGTGTTCAAATCATTTAAGGCTGCAGTTGAGAAACAACTCAACTAAAGAGTGAATGATTTTATATCTCATTGCAGTGGTGAATATCACAATAGATAAGACCAATCAAGTGAACAACGTTACATGACTATTCGCTAGACACCTAGAGGAGTGTAAAATTAAACTCATAAGGACATGATAAGGATTATAATTAGTTATTCCAACTTACTAGAAGGACTCTAGGTGAAGCACTAAAGACAACAACTTATATCCTTAATAAGGTACCAACTAAGTTGGACGATCCCATCATTAAGTTAATTTTTGGACGAGAATTGTAACATTTTGAGGATATTGAGTTTGGGGGGAGAATTCAAGTTAGAAATATTGTTCTACCCAGACGGAGAATCAGAACACTATTTCTGAAGTACAAACTCAACAACCTCTTATATGTATAAATAAGGAATTCCATAATGGATTTATGGAAGATTCTCGTCGGTGGTACTATGAGTTACATCAAGTGATAGTCTTGTATGATTTTGAGACAATCTTGATGGATGAATGTGTGTATCACAAGTTCAGTGGTAGTAAGGTTTAAGTTCTCACACCCCCGATCGCTAAATGAGACAATTCAGTCTCAGTTAATGCCTTGAAAATACTTTAGAAATTCAGGAATGTAGAAAAATCTCTAACGCTTCGGCTATACAGAGTTTTTATGTATATTAAGGTATGTACGAATTTGGGTATTGCGTACAGTTGGTATGTCTGGCAGACATATAAGCAACCCACATCAATGGGTAGTAGTCAAGAAAGGTTTTAGGTTCTTAAAAAGAACAATAGATTATATGCTCACATATAGAAAATTGGATAGGAGGTTGGAGATCATTTGGGTATTCTGGTTCCGATTCCACAAGATGCCAATACTGGTAAAAGATCCACTCTTAGTTATGAGAGACATCTAATTAGGGAATATGACTGACGAAATCTTGTCACAAGACTTCACAATAGATAAGGTACAGAAAGACCATTTGGGATATTGTGACAATCGGTCGATAGTATATTCCATTAAAGTACAGAAAGGTCAGATTTCCATAGAGCACTTTGAGACAAAACTCCATGATTAACACCTAAGGTCTTTCACTAGCGTACTGCTTATATGGGTGTAATCAAATTTGAGAATATTCGGATTTAGTGGGAGTTTGTGTTACGAATATGTTTTTGCTCTATTTTGTATATGGATTATATATATCTAAGTTCTGCAAAAATGAAGTGTACATTGCACTCTGTTATATTTTGGTTTAAGGATTGATCTCCATAAAGTTACGGTGACCAGTTGGAAATAGGCATGTGTAGATCACGGTTCATGTAATTTCCATGCTACACATCCATGATTGATCTGTGTCATGTCGTTATGTTGATATACGTGACAAGTTCCGTCCCGTAACGATTAATGCTACGAATGCTGGCTTGATCCTATGTCAGTATAACTGATGGACGACATTGTTTCGGGTATACTCTAAATGATAGCAAATTTTGAGCTCATAAGGTTACACATCGATTTGAATTTACATGTACGATCCAGTGGGAGATTGTTAGATTATTTTATATAATCTAATATTGGGATCATAATGTAAGTATTATATGATGTGTATGTTATCATTATTTATAAGTCATATATTAAAGTGATCTATTATACAAGTGACTTTAGAATATAATAAAAGTTATGATCATGGAATTATGATATGTTTAGATACCGGTTTGATAATTACACTTCTTTTGAGGGAAAGGATTTGAAAATATCAATAAGTATAACGGTTATGTACATGCTATATTATAGGTAGTGGTCCCCGGTCTTACGCACTAAACTTAAGTATTATTCTTCTCTCAAAATCTTACTGGCGAAGAGTTGTGCGGAAAGGCTTAAAGATCCACTACGGTGATCAGTGAATGAGTTCAGAGTCATCAACGGAAGTTTGTGATCTTCTGTAATTAATTTGTGCTTAATTAACATGATTTGGAGTATTACGATCTTCGGGTATGAATTTATACTAGCAATTCCATTACATCAAGTTGAGGAAAGGATGTCACAATGGATAATGTCTGTTGAAGTTAGACCTAAGCAAAGCCTTTGACCGTGTGAGTTGGACTTGCATAGAGAAGCTGCAGCTCAAACTGGGATATCATCACTACACCATCTGGCCTCTTCGGTAACTAACCGAAATGAGTCGCATAAGGATGTTTTCTATCTCTCCAGGGTTTATGTGACTATGGTCAGTCGCATAAGGACCAGTCACATGAGTTGTGTGACATTAAGTCTGAGGTGACTGAACCTAAATCACACTAGTCACTTAAGATGTAGTGCGATAGTACCAAAAAGAGTCGCATAAGGATCTTGGTATGTCGTATAAGTGCCAACAAAGATTGGTAGAAATAGTCAACGCGCCATTGTAGTGTGTCACATAAGTAGTAGTTAACAATCTCTGTTACGTAAGATGGTTTACAGTATCCGGTAAGTCAGTCGCATACGTACCAATAACAATCTCTATTGTGTAAGATGCTTTACGGTATCCGGTACCTGAGTCACATAAGTACCAATAACAGTCGCATAAGTACCATCAGAACGAAACTTCATGTCACGTAAGTTGAGTTTTGTTTTTGGGATAATTACAAAAAGACTACCTGGACTACCACAGTATTTCAAATCGCGGCCTGGACTATTTCAATTTTCAATTTAGTGTTTTTGGACTAAATTGAACACAATAAACTACCACATTTTTGGACTAAATTGCACACAATAAACTAACGATGTTAATGAATACCGTTTACAATGATTATTTTTGGAACATGAGTGAGGAGGAAATTCGTATTGTAATGTGATTGAATCATGCATATAAATTTTTTTATTACATTAGGGCAGTGTGTTCATAGTTATATTAAATAATTTTGATTAAATAATAATAATTGATTAAATTTGTGCAATTTAGTGTCCAAAAACACTGAATTGAAAATTGAAATAGTCCAGGCCGCAATTGGAAATGGTCCGATAGTCCAGGTATTCTTTTTGTAATTTTTCCTTTGTTTTTTGAATCCTGGTTTTTTGTCACACAAGAGTAATACAAAACATCCCTGTTTCATAAATTTAGCTAATATAATCAGAAATCCTATTGGACATACACAAAATTACCTGAAACATTTCAAAAAAAGTAAAAATGTTTACAAAATTTCAGATCACACAAAAGTAACAAAACATGTCCGCAACATAAACACGAAGCTTTTGAAATTGTCACTGATCAACCAATATTCAAAGAGTCGGCAGACCGAAACTTGCACCGTCAGAAATGTTACCCCCCATTCATGTGCAACCTCCGCCCCCTTGCATCATTTCTTCGAGCGCCCTCAGCCTCTCTTCGAACTCGGCATCCTTTCTAGAAGTCTCCTCCTTTGCCCTAAGGATCTCTTCCTTCAAAGCATGGTTTTAAGCCCCACCTCTAGGGTGAGGAGGCTTCATATTTACGCCAACTCCAGATACCTGAGTTCCTTTCTTTTGTCCCACAGCTCTAGAAATTATGTCTAACAGAGTGCTCATCGGTAGAGGGTCATCAATGCTGCTGGGGTCATCGGACTGCTGGTCATCAATAAGTTTCTGCACCTCGGCATTCATTTGGTCCTATGCACAAGTCCAAAATAAATTCATACATCAAATTGAGTTGCACATATTCGGAAAACCCAACATTTAATCGTAAATGAAGTTTTAGTCCACAATCATATTCACTGCACAACAAACATGACAATAATTCATGTTACAAAATAACTACAACTATGAAAGATCATTTCAATTGTAACACAATAATCAGAAAGCACAATATATTCAGGAAGACATAAAAAAACATATAATAGTTTACCACTATATTAGCACATTCGGGTTCTTGCGAATAAACGTTAGCATAAGTTGTAACATGCTGAGCTTTGTGTCCCTTTTGGAGGTGGGTGACTACTCGGATGGCGAATGGAGTCTTTTCTCCATGGTGATTCTTCTTCTTATCTCGCGCTTCTTTCATTCTTTTTGATATTGTCTTCACAAGAAAGTAAAATTCCATGAAAACACAATAATAATACAAAACATTAACTAAAGTTCAATTTAAGCAACAAAGTTCACCTGATGTGCAAGCTCCTCAAAGTGCTTAACCAGCCAAGTCCATTCCCCCTTGAGGTGGACAAACTCCTTCAGAACCTTCTTCCCATGCTTCAAATAGTTTATGACAAGCTGACTTCTAGTCCTTATAACGGTTATTTGGAATTCTTGTAATGTACTCCCAGACTAGAGTGTCATCTTTTGGCAAAAAGAAATGCGGCTGCCAAAAAAAGCAATGTCACATTTTATTCACTGCTTAAGAACAAATTTCAGAAACCAAATTGCTTTCAATTCCACAAATACAACTTATAGTGAGATAGTTCACCACGATGTTCCAGTTCTTTGGATATAGTTGGCTGCATGTCGGTGCTATCATCGACACCTTCTACCTCACACATGCCCCAATTTGGTGGACAACCATACTCCTTATTTCCTTTATAACCGGTCATTTGCCTCTACAAAACAGTCAACCTTAATCCTCGTCCCCAATGTGTGCACCAAATTAGCTATTTTGTGTCCACAAACGATACCTCGACACTTTCTCTTCTTCGACGGTTCACTTTCACTTATATGGGCATCCTCCTCTACTTGCCTTAAGAGATAAAATATATATATTTTTCACAAGATATAATCGAGAAACAAAAGTATTTGATAAAGAGTCAAAATCGTTTACCGGGAGAGGAAGAAGTCGACTTCTTACTGCAGCGGATACTCAGAAGTTCTTCTTGCACCTCCTCATCTTGGTCATTTGGTTGGCTATTCTCATCAGTAAAATCCCCAGCATTTGGATCTTCATCATTGGTCTTCTTAGGTGGGTTTTCAGCAGCAGTGTCAAGAGTTGGGGGGTCTTCATTCCTCGGGGAGTGTTCATCATCACTTGGTTCATCCTCACTAGGTTCATCCTCAGTTGGGTTTTCAGTATCAGTCTCAATAGGACGGTTTGGATGCTCCGATACCACATGGGAGGGTGTAAGTGAGGGCATTCGACTGTATGTTTGCAGGAGGGAGGAGACAGTTCTTGTTGGGTATTTAGAAGGGGGATCAACTAGCATGGGAACTAACATATGGCATTCTTCAATTTCAGACTCATTAACAGGCAAATCTATGGTTTTTTGAGGAGCAGTATGACGGAGCCCACCGCAGTGTCGTTAAGGTGCGATGTTCTCTGTGCAAAAATAAATTTATAATACCGATACTCGCGACTTAACTATTTTTGGTAGTCAGTGGTAAGTACGGGTCAAACCCAAGGGAGTCAGGTGAATAGTTGTTCTTTCGAAAAGGGGGGATTAAATAAAGCAGTTGGGGGGTTGTTTTTGGTTTTTAGTACTGAAAGGTAAAGTAACAGTTGATATTACAATTAAAGGAAAGATTCGGTTTCAGGGGCCTTGTATCATATTTTCGTTTATCATTGACCTCTAATGATCATACTATGTGTTCAAAGATGAATCAAGGCTATTTCTAGCACATGACTTGCCACATCATTTAGAACACTTGTTCTATTTAGACTAATTCCTCCTTTCAAAGTATCTTAGCCTTATGTGCATCCATTTGATCTTCAGTTACGAGCAATCAAATGGTTTTTAAAAGAGGCCGAACTCCTCAGATAAGCTTTGCCCGTTAAAGCATCCACTTACCCGAGTATGTTCACGAACCCCACGGAAGAGATTCGCCCGTTAAAGCATCCACTCAACCTTGGAAGTTCTAACCTAATATGTGGCACATAGAACAAGTTTTGAACACATAGAGGCACTAAGAGTAGGGCCTAAAACATTGTATGATACAAGCACACCCTTTCAACCGAATGAAGAGTTTAGCTACGAATATCCATGGAACAGGACATCATAGCTAAGTGCTTAAAAAGTAAAGGTTTTGAAAGACAGAAAATAAAGTTTTCGAAAGTAAAGACAGGAAAGTAAAGTTGTTGAATTGAAAAGACAGTAAAGTAAAGAAGAGAGGACTTACAAGAACCGATAAGAGTGCTCAAGACCAAGCTTCCATTTCAAAGTAAAGTGTTTACATGATTGTGTTTACAAACTAGAGAGATAAGTAACTTGTGGATGTTGGAATTGAGGATGAGATTACAAGTGAGAATGGCTTGGTATTTATAGGCTAAGGGGAGCAATGGAGGCCATACACTTGTCATATGGAGGGAGGAAAGCTCACACATGGCATGAGATGGTAGGGGGAGAGCTTTAGCCGCCGGGGTGAGGTGGCAAGGGGGAAAAGCCGCCGGCTAGGTGGCGTGAGAGGAGAGGAGGAGGGGAGTGTGAGTGAGGGGAGTCGCCGGCTAGGTGGAGGGGAGTGGGTGAGAGATGTGTGTTTGTGATCTTTCACAAAAGCCAACGGTCCTTTCAGCTCCGGACTGACTCTGGTTGCCCTCCGGTTGGACTTGTTTTGAGTGATTCCACGTCAGGTTCTTGAAAGTTGGAATTTGGTCGTGACCTGGAATGACTCGTAATTCATTTTCAGCTTTAAAACTCCTTAGCCTGTATTCTCTCTAGACTTCAAAATACCCTGTAGATAAATATCGGAACTAACAAGCAAAAGTTAAATAGACAAAGAGTCTAATTTGGTGGGTTTAACTGTGTTTATGATTCATACAATTATGGTCCATCAGATCACCCCACACTTTTAGTTGTTCGTCCTGAACAATGCTATTTAAGGGCGGAACACAATCTAAGTAAAAACTTTTAAATATGAAGGTGAGACTGTGGGACTAGATTTATCCTAATTCATGCATTACTTACTTATTACCAAACTAAACCGTGTAAATACTTAGAAGAAACTTGATACTTGTACCTTCGCGCCGAGATGCAAATTAATTCGGATGTTTCGGGAGATAGCCCTTTTTAGGCTCCTGGACTGCATTCTCGGGATCGACTCGTACTATATGGTTTCTTTGTAGCTTTCTCTAGCACGTGATTCGGTTCGGGTTTCACTGAGTTGAGCATTTTGATTTCTTTTTGGCGAGGGACAGCTTCTGTAGTGAATCGGCCTTTGGCCTTTGATATTGAGTTGGAGTTTCTTCACTTTTGTTCGGTTAAAACCTTCACAATTTTGGCCTTTGGCCTTTTATTAGCTTATTTGAGCTTTTGCTTTTTTGTGACTTGCTAGTCCATTTTCTCAGCCTTTTTGGGAGGTCCAATCTTCGCCCGCAAGCATATGGAAATACCTCCCCGCTCTTTCTCATCCTCGCCGTTTCGCGCGGGTCAAGATGAGGGTCGCTCATCTATTTTCCCGGCTACTAGGACTAGAGATAGGACTGTTTGATTCCCGTCCCGCCTCTTGCATAAACGCTGCACGATGGAGATGACTTCAATCTTCACTGAAACCCGAAGTGCAGCCTCCACTGACTTCAAAAACCATATAGTTAGATTTGATCCTTCGATTGCTTGACAAGCCTCTCTAGGGCAGTTTATATCAACTCCACATCCCCTGTATATCTGGGCACAAAGGGACAAATGAGAAGTTACATCCTAAGTTTTTAGACAGTTGAATTTTCACAAGGTAAATGCATGAATTATGATCTATCTTTTTCACATTCTCAAGTTCATATTTTCAAAAAGATAATATTAAGGGAAAAGGAAAAGAAAAAGCATGTTAACTAACTATGTACACAGGTGGTTCTCACCCCACACTTTTGAACGAAGGCGTGCCTTTCAGCACGACTTAGTTCAAAAGTCATGCAAATATATACAAGAGAAGGAAATCACATTAAGGAAAAGAGAAGAACTGCACTCCCTTTTACTGTGTCGTGTCGTGGAATGACATGCCTCGGAGCTGGATAATCGAGGGAGTTCGGCTGGGGCGTTGAACTCTCAACGCAGGCCCGGTAATTTCTCAGAAGCTGCCTGGCTGATCTGATCTTGCTCCAAAAATCGATTCCTACATGTTAGACATTCCTTCTATACAAAAAATGGGTGAGAGTGACTTACGGTAAAAACTAAATGACAGAAAAGAAAATTACTGAAAGTAAGATAGGTGTCGAGTTACCTCCCGACCAGTGCCTTTTTTAACGTCGTTGGCTCGACGCATGGGGATCACAGGTTTGGATCCCATGGGCGGCTCAGGTCATAGTGTTGTGGAGTGCCTACTTTCATTTTTGCCTTGCCTTTCCCCGTTTTCTTGTGAGATGATGTGCTTGGGTCCTGTTCCCATGGTTCTGGTGGTTTCTCTTTCCAACGTCTCTGAGAAGGCGAGGGACCTTTCACTACTAGCCTCTTGAATTGGGTTCTCTTATGTTTAGGGCTGCCTTGTCTAGTTGTGGCGCAAAAATGCTCCATCGAGGAGTCGTTCTGCATAGGCCCTTTTCCCATCCTCCTTTTAGTCTCTTCATTGATCACATAGTTTTCTGCAATTTGCCTATTGATCAAGGGGAAAAGTTTGGAAGCTTGTATCTTAAGGCTTGGTTCTGTCTCATCATGTCCGTCTGTGAGGATTCGGTCTCGGATGGTCTCGGCTGCTTGGGTAATGATAGTCGGGTATGACTCTAGCAGCTCGCTAGTGGTGTTCTGGACTTCTTCTTTTGCTGGCACGGTCTTGAGTTCCCATGAAGGTTCTTCCTCATTGCTTCCGGTGCTTTCTGTATCTAATTCTTCTGATGGCTCGGGAGTTTCTTCTGATGGCTCAGGAGATTCTTCTGATGGCTCGGGAGTATCTTCTTTTTTCGTCTCTGGACTAGCCTCCGTTATCTGTGTTCCTCTATTAGCTCGGGGCATTGGTCTTCGTTTTGTGGCCACGGCCATGTCATCTATGAGGTTCCACATTTCTGTGAGGGATAAGTTCCCTGCTGATCCTCCTACTGCGTTGTTAATTCTTGTCTGCTCATCGGCCCTCATCCCACAAAGAAATCTTTGAAGAAGAAATACCTTCGTGAATCCATGGTGCGGGCAGCGTGAGACGATGGTGTCATAGTACGTGTAGTATTCGTCCAAAGTCTCATCCCGGGATTGCTGAAGGCAGATGATCTTCTCTCGGGTGTCATGTCGTAAGGATGGGGGGTGAATTCTTTCAGGAATTTAGCGCGAAGGTCCACGTAATATTTTGCACAACTAGCAGTTGATGTGTAATACCATACTGTCGCAAAGTCGGTTAAAGAGTGTTCAAAACATTTTAATTGAAACTCTTCTAACGTTACATTTTCGGGTTTCATGTGACGACTTATATGCTGGAAATGTTGGCAGTGTATTACTGGGTCTTCTCCAGTGGTACCTCCAAACTGAGGAAGATGCTGAGCCATCCATCCATACATGGTGGAAAGTGTGACGAAGAAATGAAAGGGAAGGAAAAGAACAACTAATCGAAGGCTAACTCACCGGCAACGGCGCCAATTTTGACGGAGCCCACCGCACTGTCGTTAAGGTGCGATGTTCTCTGTGCAAAAATAAATTTATAATACCGATACTCGCGACTTAACTATTTTTGGTAGTCAGTGGTAAGTACGGGTCGAACCCAAGGGAGTCAGGTGAATAGTTGTTCTTTCGAAAAGGGGGGATTAAATAAAGCAGTTGGGGGGTTATTTTTGGTTTTTAGTACTGAAAGGTAAAGTAACAGTTGATATTACAATTAAAGGAAAGATTCGGTTTCAGGGGCCTTGTATCATATTTTCGTTTATCATTGACCTCTAATGATCATACTATGTGTTCAAAGATGAATCAAGGCTATTTCTAGCACATGACTTGCCACATCATTTAGAACACTTGTTCTATTTAGACTAATTCCTCCTTTCGAAGTATCTTAGCCTTATGTGCATCCATTTGATCTTTAGTTACGAGCAATCAAATGGTTTTTAAAAGAGGTCGAACTCCTCAGATAAGCTTTGCCCGTTAAAGCACCCACTTACCCGAGTATGTTCACGAACCCCACGGAAGAGCTTTGCCCGTTAAAGCATCCACTCAGCCTTGGAAGTTCTAACCTAATATGTGGCACATAGAACAAGTTTTGAACACATAGAGGCACTAAGAGTAGGGCCTAAAACATTGTATGATACAAGCACACCCTTTCAACCGAATGAAGAGTTTAGCTACGAATATCCATGGAACAGGACATCATAGCTAAGTGCTTAAAAAGTAAAGGTTTTGAAAGACAGAAAATAAAGTTTTTGAAAGTAAAGACAGGAAAGTAAAGTTGCTGAATTGAAAAGACAGTAAAGTAAAGAAGAGAGGACTTACAAGAACCGATAAGAGTGCTCAAGACCAAGCTTCCATTTCAAAGTAAAGTAACTTGTGGATGTTGGAATTGAGGATGAGATTACAAGTGAGAATGGCTTGGTATTTATAGGCTAAGGGGAGCAATGGAGGCCATACACTTGTCATATGGAGGGAGGAAAGCTCACACATGGCATGAGATGGTAGGGGGAGAGCTTTAGCCGCCGGGGTAAGGTGGCAAGGGGGAAAAGCCGCCGGCTAGGTGGCGTGAGAGGAGAGGAGGAGGGGAGTGTGAGTGAGGGGAGCCGCCGGCTAGGTGGAGGGGAGTGGGTGAGAGATGTGTGTTTGTGATCTTTCACAAAAGCCATCGGTCCTTTAAGCTCCGGACTGACTCTGGTTGCCCTCTGGTTGGACTTGTTTTGAGTGATTCCACGTCAGGTTCTTGAAAGTCGGAATTTGGTCGTGACCTGGAATGACTCGTAATTCATTTTCAGCTTTAAAACTTCTCCTTAGCCTGTATTCTCTCTAGACTTCAAAATACACTGTAGATAAATATCGGAACTAACAAGCAAAAGTTAAATAGACAAAGAGTCTAATTTGGTGGGTTTAACTGTGTTTATGATTCATACAATTATGGTCCATCACAGTACTGTTTGAAGGTTTGTCTACTCTAAGTTTAGAGGAACATCTCGGTGAACGACGTAAAATTGTGTGCACTGACCTTGTTTTCTTCTTAGGAGTAGTCATAAACGGTGGGATAACAACATTAGTTGGTTGAACAATTGGAATAGAACCAATAGCTTCAATAGGGGCGTCTTTCTTCTTTGAGTAGTGACGGCTACGGCTTTCTTCTTCGGAGTAGTAACAGCTCTCGCAGGCGGCTTCTTTACCTGTTTCACGAGGGGTTCATTTTTCTTCACCGCTGGCTCAGGAGTGTGGATTTTCGCTGGCCGACGAGATTTTTGGAGAGCGTAGCTTCATGTTTCACCCACCGCTAGTAGTGGCGGCCACGTCGTTCAAGCTTCACTTCTTTGGTGGCATGATTTGGAAGATCGATTCAGAGCGAATGGAGGAGCGAGATCGAGAGAGTAACTGAGAAATGAAGTTTGAATTAGGAAGAAACCCTAAGGCATGAAAAGGATATGAGGTTAGGTGAGGGGCAGTCGGTCACGAAACACACACGTGTTCATTTTTAGGATACGTGTTCGGTTATGATAGCTTTTACCTTATGTGACTGATCATACTAATAAGTCGCATAAGATAGAAGATAATTCCGAAATTTCACATATAAAAATTTCCCCCCTCGAATTTGTTTTCCCGCTCTGGCTTTTAGAAATTTCCCACTCAAAGTACAAATTTCTTATGTAGCAGATAAACATATGTGATGTCGCATAAGTAAACTAAGAAAGTAACAAATTGCAATTCAGATTACATAATAATCCTCAGTTTGCAAAATGGACCAACAGAATCTGAACATATAAAATAGTACTCATACAACTTTGAAATGTAGACAACACGGATCATGTTCACATCTTCAATCCTCCTCTTCATTAAACTCATCCTCATCCTCATTAAACTCATCCTCATCTTCATCTTCACTTACATATTGGAGTTCATCATCATCCTCGTCGTCATCATCATGTTCTTCAAATTCATGTTCATCTTCTGCAGGTTGTGTATCATAATCATAATATAACGCGGGAATAACTCTTGAAGTCTCTAATCCATCTTCAAAATCATCATCTTCTTGATGTAAATTGTAGTTGTTAGGGGGAATATTGACTGTGCTATCTTCTTGATATACTTCTTGCACAACCATCAAGTTTTCATTCGTAGCTAGACACGAGTCACTATAAGTGCCTCTTTGAGCGACGACATTAACAACTTTCCAACTGTCCCCAAACTTCAGATCTTCTAAGTAGAACACTTGTTGTGTGTGTTTTGCAAGACAATAAGGATCATCTTCATACCCAAGTGTTAAATGTGTCAATCGAAAGAATTCCATGCTCCATTTTTATGTTTCCACAATCGGATGAATCAGTATTAAACCACTTACATTGGAAGATAACTACCGGCATTCCCTTGACATACTTGAGTTCGATAACATTGTGTAGAACACCATAATAGTTGGTATCTCCTGGAGAAAACAAATTAAACAACAAGTACAGTTATAAGGTAACGAATCAAATGATTACGTGTATTGGATTAAAACTGTAATCACTAACCAGTATATACCATTACTCTACTATTTTGCGTCTTCAGATGTTGGTCCTTATCCCAAACAACAAACTTCAAGCCATTTACATGACTATAACACGAGTGAAATTGTGGCTTACATGCTAATATGTGAAGCTCGACGGAGTAGGAATTAGATCCTTTGTTGCGTAATGCAACCATCTGCACATAAATGTAATAAATCAATAACATTTTGTCAAACAAAATATTACAAATGATGAATATTTATTGAACTGAAAGTTAATAAAGTTTTACCTTATTAAGTAAATGTGAATGAAAATGTTCAATACGTGAATCATTGTCACCGTATAGATTTTCAATGTGAAAGTCCTCCATATGTTCCTTAATATACTCCCTCGCCTCCTCACAATTTTCAAGGACACACCAATGTATCACGTCTATATCATTATCGTTGAGTCTGAACCTTCTATTGTAGCCCATTGGCTTGATGACATTCGAGACCACTAATATGTCAAACAAATCTTCCTCGACTTAATCTTCATTATGAGATGTGTCTTAAATCTCCCCCATGTATAACTTACAGTACATGACACACTCTTGCGCAATGTATTGCTCAGCAATGCAACCTTCTAGATACCTAGTGTTTCTCAAAAACTTCTTGTACTGTCCAAGTTGCCTACATATAAAATGAAACATTATAACAAAGTATGTGAATGACGCACGTCGTCTGACGCGTCAAATTTAATATTTATAAATCTCCTACTATGGACTAGTTAAGCAGCAAGCAGGGTCGAACCCTAGAGAGCTGGTTATTGAAGTTGTAACTGTAAACAAATAAAAAGGGGGTTTTTCTGAGCGATTATTGTAAAATGCGAGAGAAAGAATTAACGAAGAGAATCAGAGAAAACATTCCTCAGGGTTTCTATTGTGACACGTTTATCATAGATATCTAATGATCAATCTTATATATTAAAGTGTGGTGGTTCCGACAAAGGTAACAACCCATGTATCCCGACAAAGGTGATACGCCACAATCTAACCCGACAAAGGTGTTAGACTTCTAGTTCTTTCCTAAACTAAACAATCCAACAAAGGTATTATTTAGCTTAGGTGTTACTATCTACCTTTATGACAAAGTATCCAGTAGATTTTAACGGTAAGAATTAGTTGCTAGACTAAGCTTTGCGATAAAGCTTCCACTTAACCTAACAATTTAATTCATAAGAATAAGCACAAGAATTAGTAAAATATAAAATTGCATTAAGAACAAAAATCTCAAAACGTGTTCACAACATACGAAACCCTAAACCGAAAGAGGAATTTAGTTACTCATTGTCATGGAAATAAACACAAATAATTTTGATGGAAAAGAAGTAGAAAATCTCTGTATCGCCGAAAGCTTCGCGTTCTTCGTCTTCTCCAGAGCTGTCTCAGTCTTTGTTATATGATGAGATACTGAAAACCCTAACCCAAGCTTCCTATTTATAATAAACTGGGTTTCCAAATCTATTTTTGGGCTAGAATTATCAAATCTCGGCTCGCTGATGTCATCAAACGCGTTGCTGACATCAGCATCTCGTGGCTCACCGCGTCTGGACTTGACATTACCACCGCGTTTTGCCTTAACATTAGCGTTAACGCTAATGTCTCTAAGGGATGCGATCCTCTCGGAGCCTGATTCCTCTTTTCTGCACGCAGTTCTGACTTCGACTCTGGATTTGACCTTCTATATGACTTCGGATGCTCTCGGTGTGAACTAGAGAGTTGTAGGAAATCGAGTCAGCTACGCAATGACGCATGGCTCGTATTTTTCTGTTTAGAGGTTCGTTTCCAGCACTCCGTTGAATGCCCAAACGTCTGATCTGCCATTGTGATGTTTTCGGGCCGTCTTTTATGCACGTTTCCTCCTAGAGCTTCCGAAACACCTGAAATGCAAAACTACACTAAAAAATAAATGTTAGCATATAAACGTGTTGAAATAAACAGGATTAGTTGATTCGACGAGTCGTATAAATACGACTCATCCAACCACCCCACACTTAAACTTGTTTGTCCCGAACAAGAACTAAGTCATAGAAGGAAAACAAATATAACACCACAAATTTTTTTTTCCGACGCCCTTGATAATACTACATGAACATGACTTTCTAGTCTAAATTCCTCCTTTCCATGCAAAGCTCAATCATTCCTCAAATCATCATGCTCAACACAGAATTAACTTGATACATGTTACCTTTTGAGCTAAAATTCAAATCAATTCGGATGAATGGGAGATTGTCCTCTTTAGACACATGACCTACATTCGCTGTCTTGAGGTCTAGTTATATGGTTACACTTCATTGCTTTTTCTTGCACGTGATTCATTCGAGCTTCAAGGTTTTTGAGTTGTTCTTCTCTTTCTTTTTTTGGACAGCTTTTGTAGTGATTTTCTTTGGCCTCTGGCTCTTGTTGTAAGAATGTTGTACTTCACTTTTCTTTTGTAGAAACCTTCACAAGTACCTGATTTTTTTTCTTGAGCTTTGCTCCTTTGTTGTGAATAGCTTGTCCTTTCTTCTTTTCGTTTGAGGGAGGTCCAATCATCGCCCGCAAGCATATGGAAATACCTCCCTGCTCTTTCTCATCCTCGCCCTTTTTGACGCGAGTCAAGATGAGGGTCACCCACCTTTTTCCCCGGTTACTTCGGACTAGAGATAAGACGGTCTGTTTTCCCGTCCCGCCTACTCACATAAACGCTGAGGCGGCGGAGCTAACTCTGAACCATATTGTCTCGAAGTGCTAGACTCCACAAAGTCCATATAACCATATGACTCAAATTTCGGTCCTTTGAATGCTTCATCAAGTCTCTCTAGGACATTGCTATCAACTCCACATCCCTGTTTATCTCAACTCAAAAGGACACGTAGTGGGTTAAATTCACATGTAGTCACATAATTCAGATTTCACGAGAAAAATACATGTAATCGGCATCATAAATTTCCCATACTCATAATTCAATTCTACATATCCAGGAAACAGAGAAATTTCATACTTCATTTTTTTAAAGAAACGTGCAGACACAGTACAATATGTAAGAGAACAGAAATAAACGTGCAGACGCAACAAACTGACTCTCCCACCCCACACTTTTGAATCAAGTCGTGTCCTCACGGCACAACTTTCGTTCAAAGACAACAGACAATGCAGACACACAAACTGACTGACTCTGACAAAGAGAAAAAAGAAACAAAGGAAAAGGAAAGGAAAATAGGGACTCCCCTAGTCAGAATCTGACGATGAAGCTGGATGAGGAATAGCAAACTCCGGAGGAACTGCATCTCCGAACTCCCATCCTGGTGGGGCAGGTACTGGTTGTGTCCCTGGTGGCAGAAAAAACTGAAATGCTCTAGCCATATTGAAAGCCATATCTAGCTGATGTCTAGCAAGCACATCTGCTGGTGGCTCTATTGCACGTGCACGTCTCTGTCGAGCTGTTGATGACTCTCCTAACTCCCGAGTCCAGCGTCGTCGAGTAGTGGCTAAGGAGGACTTGGAGCGTCTCCCACCTTAAGCCGCCCCCAAGCAGCGTATAGTGCCATGTCGTCCTGTACCCACTTTCCATCGGTCGGCCAGCCAAATATCTCTCTCACCTGGGCTGGCCGAGTGAGATAAAACTCTCCTCGGTGTCTATAGCGTATGCCCTGATGATCTTGTCTCCCCTCGTAGACGAAGGATGCCAAGAACTCGCGTGTGTCCTCGACGTCTGTCTCATAGTTAAGGGTGAGGAGTCCCGGCCAACCACTGGCCTCTAGCATGCCCCGGACTCGATCCTCGAATCCACTGTTACTCAGAAACTCGGCCTCCACAAATATGATCGGCCCTTTTTTTTGGGCCCTAAGTCTCGCATATTGCTCCTCAAACGGTATCTCTCGTGGTGGCATATTGAATAATGTCTTAAAATCGAAAGAATTCCACTTGGTCAACTCTGGTCAACGTTTACCGCGTTTTGCCTTGACGTTATTTGGCCGTGTTTCCTTTAGACTTTCAATTAATTTTGAGACAAAACGCGGTCAGATAATGCTAAAGTCAAACAAGTGGCACTCTGGTTCGTCTTCTCTGACGAGTGCTACGACTGTCACTTCCAATTTCCAGCCAATATTCGATCAAAAAATAGTTCTATGTACGTAATTGAGTAACAAGAGTGCAATATCTTCCAATCCAACCGATTATGGAAACGTGAATTCGACTTTTGGGCGTAAGAATTCCAAACCCCAATTACCTCAAGGTGGCACCCTGGAACGTTTCAGACTAAGAATCCAACTTTGTGGTGATGCAATGTTGATGCTGATAGCTCTGATCCGAAGTTCCGGCGTGAATGTGTCCAAATCTGGCTGGGCGATTGGAGGTCGGTCGAGCGATTGTGTGAGACTCGGATGGAATGGAGGAGAGAAGGTCCAAATTAGGGTTTAGTCTGGTCAAAGAATCATCGCGTCTACTGTAGACATTACAGGTCGGTTAATGCTGTAATGTTTAGAAAAAAGGCGGTCATAATGTAGGTACGAGACGCGGCATTAATGTTGAAGCCAAATGCGGTACCCCCTGAGCTCCACCTGTATTTCACCTGCAAAACAACTTCCTTTCCACAAAGACCAAGTCAAGATAGATCGGTTAGACGTCAAAAAACTAAATAAGACTCAAACTGACACACATGACACGAAAACACATGAAAACGGAGAAAAACAAAAATTTGTCGGGCTACCACCATGTGAGCGCCTTTGTTTTATGTCGTTAACTCGATGATACCTCATTTATGCTTCGGTGGAAGGTTCGGCGAGTTCAAAATCCTGAGCAGGTGTTTCGATTTCACCTTGGTAGTGCTTCACCCGTTGTCCCTTGACGTTGAAACAGTCTCCATTCCTCGGGTTCTCCAGCTCAAGTGCTCTGTGGTTAAAACCCTTTGTCACCATGTAGGGACCTGTCCATCTAGAACGCAATTTGCCAGGCATCAGTCGTAAACGTGATGAAAATAAAAGTACCTGCTGGCCAATCTCGAATGTGCGTCGTAGAATGAATTTGTCATGATACAGCTTGGTCCGCGCCTTATAGTCTAATTGGCTCTCATAAGCCTCCAGGTGCAGCTCTTCAAGTTCACATAGCTGCAACTTCCTCTGCAGTCCTGCTTTCTTCAAATCAAAGTTGCACGTCTTAAGCGCCCAAAAGGCTTTGTGCTCTAGCTCCACTGGGAGGTGACATGCCTTCCCATACACCAACCGGAAAGGCGAGGTGCCTATCGGTGTCTTGTAGGCTGTCCTGTACGCCCAGAGTGCATCATCTAGTATCTGACTCCAGTCCTTCCTAGTCGGCTTCACCATCTTTTCTAGAATCCCCTTAATTTCTCGGTTAGAGATCTCTGCTTATCCATTCGTCTGAGGATGATAAGCTGTGTAAGTACGGTGGTGAACGTGGTATTGTTTCATAGTTGCTGCCATTAGTCTGTTGTGAAAATGCATCCCCTGATCACTGATTATGGCTTTAGGCACTCCGTATCTGCAAAATATGTTAGTGCGAAGAAAATCCACAACAGTTTTAGCATCATCGCATCTAGTAGCCTTAGCCTCTACCCATTTGGACACATAGTCCACTGCAACAAGAATATACAGATATCCAAACGATGTAGGAAAAGGACCCATAAAATCAATCCCCCATATGTCAAAGACATCATCAACTATAATAGGCATTTGAGGCATCTCTTTCCTAGCAGAAATATTACCTACTCTCTGGCATCTATCACACCTCTTATAATGATCATAGGCATCTTTAAACACATGTGGCCAGTAAAAACCACTATCCAAAATTTTTCTGCTAGTCCTCTTGGGGCCAAAATGACCACCACATGCATGCTCATGACAGAAACTAAGCACAGACGCAATCTCATCATCAGGAATACACCGCCGAAGTATTTGGTCTACGCCGATTTTCCAAAAATACGGGTCATCCCACACATAGTATTTCGAATCATGCTTAAGTTTCAGACACTGAGCTTTGTAGTAAGAGGGTGGAAATTTACCTCCGACCAGGTACTTCATTACCTATGAGAGCATACAAGTGCTCATCTGGGAAGGTCTCTATGATCTGTCCTGCATCCTCTTCTCGTACTAGTCGACTCAGGTGGTCAGCTACCGTGTTTTCTATCCCCTTTTTATCCTTGATTTCTATGTCAAACTCCTGTAGCAGCAAAATCCATCTGATCAATCGCGACTTGGCCTCCTTCTTTGTCATCAAGTACCTGATAGCTGCATGATCAGAGAAAACAATGACTTTAGTACCAAGAAAATACGGGCGAAATTTCTCCAAAGCGAAGACTACTGCTAATAATTCTTTTTCAGTAGTTGAGTAGTTTCGCTGAGCTACATCCAGAGTCCTTGAAGCGTAATAAATCACTACTTGCTTTTTGTCCACCCTCTGGCCTAGTACAGTCCCACAGCATAGTCGCTAGCATCACACATAATCTCAAATGGCTGGTCCCAATCTGGTGCTCGAATAGTAGGTGTGCTGCGAGGGCCTGTTTCAGCTCATCAAAGGCCTCCCTACATGAATCTGTAAACTCAAAAGGAACATCCTTCTACAAAAGGTTAGATAGAGGCAAAGCCTTCTTTGAGAAATTCTTAATGAATCTACGATAAAAACTAGCATGTCCAAGAAAAGATTTAATATCACGCACCGTGGAAGGGTAAGGAAGAGTAAGAATTAAATCAATTTTTGCCTTGTCAACCTTAATACCTTCATGCGAAACAATATGACCAAGAACCACGCCATGAGTAACTATAAAGTGACACTTTTCATAGTTGAGCACCAAATTCATAGAAACACATCGTGCTAGTACTCTACTCAAATTATCCAAACATGCATCAAAAGTGTCACCATAAACAGTAAAATCATCCATGAACACCTCTATAAATGTACCTATCATGTCAGAAAATATGCTAGTAACCACCCGCTGAAAAGTGTCGGGTGCGTTACACAATCCAAAAGACATACGTCCAAACGCAAACGTACCGAAGAGACATGTGAAGGTAGTCTTTTCTTGGTCCTCGGGTGCAATGGGAATTTGATTATAACCAGAAAATCCATCAAGTAAACAAAAATAAGGCTTACCTGCTAGCATGTCAAGCATCTGGTTAATAAACGGAAGAGGAAAGTGATCCTTACGCGTGACGGCATTCAGTTTCTTATAATCGATGCACATGTGCCATCCGTTCTTGACCCTAGTAGTCACCATCTCTCACGCAGCATTCTTCTCAACTGTAATCCCTGTCTTCTTCGGGACTACATGCACTGGGCTCACCCACTGACTATCTGAAATCGGGTAAATCACGTCAGCATCCAGCAACTTGTGAATTTCCTTCTGTACTACCTCCATCATGATCGGGTTCAGTCTCCTCTGAGGCTCTCTAGAAGGCTTAGCTCCATCTTCCAACAAGATACGGTGCATGCACACAGCTGGGATGATTCCTCTGATGTCTGCAAGTGTCCATCCAATAGCGAGCTTGTGGCTATTCAGCACCTCGATCAACCGGCTTTCCTGGTATGTTTCTAGCCTGTTCTTGATGATGACTGGCAGTGTGTTATTCTCCCCCAGAAATGCATACGTCAAGTGATCAGGTAGAGGTTTCAGTTCCAGTTTAGGTGCCTGCGCAGTAGAAGGCAGAAACACATTAGATTTAAATAAACGAACCTCATTAACTTCATACCTGGGTGTGAGTGGCCTCGCGATCTCCAGCTGAGATAGCACATCAAGCATTGTCTCAGCGAACTCATATGAGTCCGCATGTGAGTATACTGCTCTCTTGAGTGCGAGCTCGAGTGGATCTACCTCTCTCTCCGGTGTCACTTTGTTGACAAGATCATCCAGTGCATCTAGAGCGTGCACCGATGCAAAATCTGGTGGGTGCTTCATGGCCTGGAAAATATCGAAGCGAATAACTTCACCCTCCACCTCCATAGAAAGTGTGCCACTGTCACAGTCGATCTTCATCTTCGAGGTCTTCAAGAATAGACAACCTAGTAAAATAGGGGCATGATCCATCAGGTCGCTGCTGTCCATCTTAAGCACGTAAAAATCAGCGGGGAACACCAGTTCCCCCACCTGCACTAGTACATCTTCAAATTTCCCCTGCGGTTGCTTATATGATCTGTCTGCTAGCTGTATGGTGAATCCTGCAGGTTCTAAAGGACCAATACGAAGACAAGAATATATAAAATATGGCAGAACATTAATAGAAGCACCAAGGTCAAGCATGCAGTTTTCAATTCGAACGTTACCGATAGTGCAAGGAATAGTATAGGTACCAGGATCACCACATTTTGGAGGTACCTTGTGTTGAATGACAGCGGAGACTTTCTTACTGAGCAGTTCTTGATCGTCGCGAGTGGAGCACCTCCTGTTTGTGCGTAGGTCCTTAAGAAACTTTGCATAGCGCGGAATTCGCTTAATCACCTGGAAGAGTGGAATGTTCATCTCCACCTTGCTAAATAGCTCCCACGTATCCTTATCGATCGTATGCTTCCTTGGGGCCTTGACCTGTATGTGAAACGAAAGTGGAAGATCGTGTTTTGAATTTGCCTCAGCGTTGACCGCGTTTCGCCTTGACGTTACGGCCCCGTCTGGTGTGGACATTACTGCCGTGTCTGGTTCAGACATTAGCGTTGAGCTAATGTCTATTGCAGGTGTGGTGGTCTCTGATGCTGGCTCTTTTTCACTGTTTTTCAACTCCTTCCCGCTCCTAAGTGTTACTGCATTGACATTGCCTTTCGGGTTCGGAATGGTCTGTGACGGTAGCTGATGAGCCGTATTTATACGACTCATCGAGTGAACAAATCCCACCAATTCCGACACTTTATCATACAAACAGTTACTTCTTAGTGTTGTTTTGCATTTCAGGTGTTCCGGAAGCTCTAGGAGGAAACGCGCTTAAAGACTGGCATTTTAGGCCAAAAACATCACAGTTTCATATTAGACCTTTGGACAGTCGACGGAGTGCTGGGAATGGGCCACTGATCAGAAAAATACGAGCCACATGCCATCGTAAAGGTGACTCAATTCCCTACAACTCTCTAGTTCACACCGAGAGCAGCCGAGATCGTTTGGATGGTTGAAACGAGAGTTGAAGTGAAGACAGACAATCTGGCCGAGAGTTCCACATGCACTTTACACTTTAGGTGCACGCCGAGTCCAAGGCCGAGTCAGCCCGAGTCACAACCGATTCAAGGCCGCCCAACCAAGTCCAAGCCCTCCAAAATCCGGCTCACCGCGAACAGTAATATCCGGCGTGAGCAGTGTTTTTGGGCCGTGAACAGTAATTTCCGGTGTGAACAGTGTTTTTCAGGTGTGAACAGTATTTTGGGCCGTGAACAGTAACTTCGAGAAATTTCTCAATTTCGTCCTTGGCGGTTTAGAGGCTCCTAGAACCTCCTGGAAGAATCTGGAAGACTTGTTGGCCAAGTTAGCTTACAATCTAAGTTAACTTGCTTCCCAAGTTAGCTTACATACCAAGCAAACCGGATTTGGAAACAAACGAGATCAGTCCTGGCCCATATTTAGACTATAAATAAGAGCTCTCCTCAGCCCTTCAAAAGCATCCCATCAGCTCCTCTCTCTACAACATCCCAAATTCGAGCATTCCTTCTCACAAGCGAGCTCTCAACAATCCCACAATCGAGCATTCCTTCTCACAAGCGAGCTCTCAACAATCCCACAATCGAGCATTCCTTCTCACAAGCGAGCTCACCTCTTTTCCTCTCGACCGAAGTCCTCTCGGTGCTCAACCTTGCTTCAGCGCACACAGCCCTCCTGGCCCGGTCATTCATCCTCCCTCTCGGCATTATAGAGAAGTTTACATTGTTCTTTTGTTATTGTCTTGTTTCCATGGCTATGTGTAGCTAAACCCGTTATTCGGGCTAGGGTTGTACATTGTGACGATCGTCTTTGAGACTTAGTTCTTAATGCTATTCGTGTTTTACTAATTCTCGTGCCTTATTCTGAATTATTGCTAGACTATGTGGATGCTTTGTCGCAAAGCTTAGTTAATCAATATTTCTATCATTATTATCTGCCTATTACTTTGTCGTTTGGGTAGATAGCACATCTAGGTTAAATATCACCTTTGTCGGGTTGTTTGACTTAGGGGAATTAGAAGCTTAACACCTTTGTCGGGTTAGGTTGTGGCGTAACACCTTTGTCGGGTTACTTGGGAAGTCACCTTTGTCGGGACAACCACACTTAGAAATTATGAATTAGATTATTAAAAGTCAAGGATAAAACAAGTCACAATCGAAAACCCTAGTCTGAATATTCTCTCTCATTGATACACACTTGCCTTATTTCTTATTTTTGCACTGTTTCTTAATTGCTCACAAACCCTATTGTCTTTTCTTTCCTTTTTTACAGAACAAATAGTAACCATCTAGCTCCCTTGGGTTCGACCTTGCTTGCCACTGTACTAACCCACAATTTAGAGTAAGGAATTATAAATTTAGATTTGCAGGTACCGACGACGACCTGTCAAATTTTGGCGCCGTTGCCGGGGAGCTACGCACGGTGAAATTTGTTCTATCTTTTTCTGTTATTTCCTTTTTCTTTTTAGTTTCTTTCTGTTCTTCTCTACTTGTGTGCCATGGCTCACGCGGGAAATCAGGTTCCCAACAACGAAGAGATCTATGAGGAGGATGATCCAGGCCTCCTCAACAACGAAGAAGCACCACCGGTGATCTATGAAGACCCGTAGAGGATGTTCCGAGCTAGGAACCGAGCCAACCGAGAAGCTGACCGACAGGACCAAGGTGCGCCCGGAGCACAGCAAAGGGTAGACCTGAGGGCACCGGTCCAGCAGCAAGCACCGGTCCAGCAGCAAGCACCGATTCAGCAACAAGTCCCGGCCCGACAACAAGCTCCCCAACTGAGACGCCAACCACCGGCGGCCCTGCAGCAACAAATCAGGCGACCTCCCAGACAACCGGTGTTCTACGAAGAGTATGACGAGGAGGACTACGATCAAGAGCCTACCATGGGAGAGTTGTCGGCCCCTGACTTCCACAACCAATCTTGGTGTATCTACGAAGGGCCGGACCTCGAAGCCATAGCAATCAACACAGCGGTCGTACACCACCTACCGAAGTTCTCGGGCACAAGGGGAGAGTCGGCCACGTCTCATCTACAGCGCTACCATGGGATTTGCCAAAACCTAAAGCCACACGGAGTCGAAGTCGATGACTTCAAGCTGAAGGCGTTCTACTTTTCACTCATAGACTCGGATTTTTGATTGGTTTCTCTCTTTGCCTTCAGGTAGTATCTACACATGGGCCCAGATGCGGAGACAATTCCTCAACAAGTACTACCCAGCAGGCTGAGCAACACAAATCCGAAAACCGCTACAAGAACTCCGCCAAGGGCCCAATGAGACCATGTACGAGTACGTGGAGAAGATCACCGCCCTCGAGAAGAGCTGCTGCAACCTCGGACTGCCAGAGAAGCTGCTCGTGGAATACATGTTAGATGGACTGTGAAGAATCGATAGCAAGCTACTAGATGCCTCGGCTGGAGGCACAATCATGAGCCTGTCGCCAGCTGGAGCTCGGAGAAAGATCATGGAGATGGCCGAGAGTGCTAGATTCCAAGACGAGTCCAAAGAAGAAGAGTACACCCGGACCCGGAACGTCTCAAAAGCCGACACTCCATCAAGTGCAATGGCCGAAGAACTCAAGCAACTCAAGGATATGATGGCCCAAGTCCTCAAAAAGCAGTCAGCCCAGACAAGACTTTGCGGGTACTACGACGCAGTGGACCACAAGACCGACGACTACCCGACCGCAAGAGAGGACGACCAAGGAGAGGTGAATGCCGTAGGCAACTACCAGGGCTACAACAACAGGACCGCACCAGTTAGACAATATGGAACGACCATGACCGGGCAAGGGTCTAGCGGCCAATACTGGAGGAACGACAACCGCGACAACCGAGCCCCAAGGGAGCCAGTTCAGCAGGCCGCACCTCAGCAAAACCCGCAGCCCTACCGGCCTCCACAGTGCCAATTTCAGCAAAACGGGCCAAACCAGTACCAACCGCGAGCACAACATCAGAACCAGGCAGGCCCGAGACAACCAAGCAAGTCAGTGGAGGATATAGTGAAGGAGCTGGCAGCTAGCACCCAGCAATTGGTCGTGACCGTTCACCAGTTCCAGGCGAAAACAGAGGGGGCCATTGCTGACTTATCCAAGCAGATGTCCAACTTGGTCCAAGACGTGACCGAACTGAGAAGAGACCCGAGAAGGCTGCCATCTCAAACAGTGCCCAATCCAAAAGGGAACGTCAGCTTAGTGGAAGTAGTGGATATGGACGCGGTACTCAAGGAGTCCGCCTACTGGGTAAACAAAATGCTTGAGCCGGTTGACACAAAGGCAGAATACAGCGAAGAGGAACATAGCCCAGAGTCTACCGAGCCATCAGAAGATGTCGGCCCACAGGTGCCCGAAGAAGAACCAGCCAAGGCACTCGGCATGGACACGCTCGGCACAACCCAGTCAAGCCCGGTTTTCGTGGCCGAGAAATCCGAAACTCACAATTCTTCAGTTGCTCCCGGAGGCCATGCGACCGACAAGGACGAGCTGGAAGGAATATTGGAGATGAGGCCTAAGCAGAACGACCCCATTATGAGGCAGCCACTCGCTACAAGTCACAAAGCATTGCCGGGAAAGAGTAAGGACCCAGGGGCCTTCACGGTCACCTGTGGTATCGGTAAAAACTAGATACATCACTGCTTAATCGATTTGGGTGCTACTGTTAATGTCATGCCTTACTCTTTGTATTGCTCGTTGGGACTTGGCCCATTGAAACCACCTAGGTTGTCGATAGAATTAGGGGATAAATATTGTGTTCGCCCGGCTGGTTTGCTAGAAGATCTAACCCTCCGAATAGGAGATCTTGTTGTTCCTGCAGATTTCTGTGTCTTGCAGATGGGGAAGAGCTAGAAATGACGAGCCGCCAGCAGCTATGGCCAAGAAATCCTCACCATCTCAGGAATATGTGAAAGCGAACCCGCCCGACCAATGGAAAGCAGAACCGAGCACGTCATTCCGTGAGGATTTCGGGCAGATTGAAGGAGTCGCTGGAGCAAAGTATGACCTCACATGTCCATGGGATCCTAACTTGTGATTCCTAAAGAGGTAACGTCGAGCCAAAGACGGAAAATAAAGGCGCTCGCAGGGAGGCAGCCCGGCACTTTTATCATTTTTTTAGCTTATTCTCTTATTTTGTTTTCTGTTTATTTGGGTCTTGAGTCATATTCATCACATTGTACTTGGGAAAGAAGATGATTTTCATGCAGGGGACAGATGCGAACGCATGAGGGAACTGGACGAGCGCACACGGCTGGGAATTCAACCGCATGCGAGCACGCAAGGCCATTCGAGATGTTTGCGTAAGATTGCTATCCATCGGGGGTAGTTTCACACCTTGAATAAAATGTGTCGAGAAAAATAAGCTTTTGAGGATTCTGTCACCAAGACTTACGAGTCTAAGGAGATTGGTTTTTAAGTGAGACCGTTTGTGACTCCACCAATTTCCTGGGAATCCTTTATTTGTCTTAATTTCTTTGACTTAGTCCTTTCATTTTGTGACGAACTCACGTTGCGATACAAGTTTCTACCAAAGGAAGGTAGGCGCAATGGTGCTCTTCGAGGACTCAAAGGAGAATGGTCAGCTATTTCTGAACATCACGCATCGCACGAGGGAAGTGCCTGTCCAACCTTACTCTCTTCTTATTTCCCAATTGTTTGTTTGCATGCATAGTCGTGTCTCTGAACTTAAGATGTGCCGTGAGGACACGTCAGTTCAAAAGTGTGGGGTGGGAGAGTCAGTCATCGAGTCAGCACGTTTACTTTCTTGAACCTGCATAGAGTCAGCACGTTTCCCGAAATTTTTTAAAATTTTTGTACATGTTTCTTCTCTATTTCCTAGATTTGCGGTATTAAATGTTGATAAGGTGAAATAGATAGAGCCGATTACATGCATGTCTTTAGTGAAATTTGACTTGTGCGATTACATGTGAACTTAACCCACTACGTGCCTTTGTTAGTTGAGATAAACAGGGATGTGGAGTTGATAGAAACGTCCTAGAGAGACCTGACAGAACATTCAAAGGACCGAATTCGAGTTATATGGTTATGTGGATTTCGTGGAGGCTAGCACTTCGAGGCGACATGGTTACGAGTCTGCTCCGCCACTGCGGTACTTTTGCGGTTGGTTGGGACGGGAATACATCACACCGTCCAAACTCTAGTCCAAGTAGCCGGGAAAATAGACAAGCGACCCTTGGCTTGACTCGCGTCAAAAGGACGAGGATGAGTAAGAGCAAGTAGGAACGAGCAGTCACAATCCGTAGCAATGAAACAAATTCATTCCATTGTGAAGTTTTACACCGCAACAAAAAGTGAAGTGCCCCATTGATACATCAAATCAAGTCACTACAAGCTGTCCGAAAAGAACTCAAACACCGTGAAGCTCGAATCAATCACGTGCAAGAGAAAGCAATGAAGCGTAACCATATAGCAAGAGTTCGGAACCAAGAGTGCAGCTCATGGGTCTAAAAAGGACTATCTCCCGAGACATCCGAATTGATTTGCATCTCGGACCAAAGGTGACACGTATCATTACTTCCATGTTTGAGCACAAGGCTTTTAGTAACAAGTATGCATGGAAAGGTGAAATCTAGATTAGCCGAGTCATGTTCATGTAGCAATATCTAGGATGCCAGAAGAAATTGTGGTGTTTTCAGATTATTTTCCTCTTATGACCTAGTCCTTGTTCGGGACGAACAAGTTTAAGTGTGGTGTGGTTTGATGAGCCGTATTTATACGACTCATCGAGTCAACAAATCCCACCAATTCCGACACTTTATCATACAAACAGTTACTTCTTAGTGTTGTTTTGCATTTCAGGTGTTCCGGAAGCTCTAGGAGGAAACGCGCTTAAAGACTGGCATTTTAGGCCAAAAACATCACAGTTTCAGATTAGACCTTTGGACAGTCGACGGAGTGCTGGGAATGGGCCACTGATCAGAAAAATACGAGCCACATGCCATCGTAAAGGTGACTCAATTCCCTACAACTCTCTAGTTCACACCGAGAGCAACCGAGATCGTTTGGATGGTTGAAACGAGAGTTGAAGTGAAGACAGACAATCTGGCCGAGAGTTCCACATGCACTTTACACTTTAGGTGCACGCTGAGTCCAAGGCCGAGTCAGCCCGAGTCACAACCGATTCAAGGCCGCCCAACCGAGTCCAAGCCCTCTAAAATCCGGCTCACCGCGAACAGTAATATCCGGCGTGAGCAGTGTTTTTGGGCCATGAACAGTAATTTCTGGCGTGAACAGTGTTTTTCACAAGAATAGATGGAACTTTCACATAATCTAATCTAGGGATGTGCTAACTAGTTGCTCCCCGGCAACGGCGCCATTTTGACATTGCAATAAATTGTATAGTCAAAAGATATTTATAGTTTGACCGGTAAGACCGGTGTCGAACCCAAGGGAGCAAGCCAAGCACATGCATTATTTAAGATTGTGTTTCCGTTCGGCTATTCTAACCAAAAGATGTATAAAAGAGTGTATATTCTAAATCCTATGTGGTTAGTAATTGGAGATAAAAGATAAGTAAGAGGTGTTTCGAGGACTTACTCCCCTCCTTGGCAATTTCTCAATGATCACATACACGATATTCAAACATTTCATAGTAGTCAAATAGTATTGAACCTAGTTTAGACTAGGATATACAAACCGTCACTTGAATCTATTCCTAGCCAAACTCTCTTATAGCTCGAACCTCTCGGCTCATTCCATGGCAATAAATACCATGAACTCGAGGACTAGTTCACTTCCTACCCATGCATTGTAGAAAACCTAGCTTAGACTAAGGTGGACCAATGTTTATGTTAATCTAGTCTTAGCCAAGCTCTCTTATAGCTCGAACCTCACTCTCTCGAGATAATTGGTTCATTCCATAGCACCATTATCCTTGGAATGTCTTCCTAAGGTAATAACTACTATGAACTCGGGGACTAGTTAACAACCAATGCATATATTGGATAAGTTCACATTCTCTATTATTCAAACTAGGCATTTTATCAAACACTTAGTAGCATGTCATATATGAAGTGCATAGAGAACATGAATTTGACACCATTAGATGGGATTAATTGATGATTCGCTCATTGACTAACTCCAATAATTCAAACATTCAATCCTTAGTCAAGCATCCATATCCTAAGGTTCACTTACATGATTCAAGATATAGATCATTTTCTCCATCCTAGAACTATTCCCAAGGGTTTCCAAGTCCTAGGTTCAAGTTTTAGTCCAAATTGTCACTTAGGCATTTTATCAAACACCTAGAGTGCATAACATTCATAACACAAGAGAAAATGAAATCAACAATCATCCATATGAATAGCAATGTATATTGTGATCATAGAGTACCAAGGAGGATCATAAGACCCTCAAAACACAAGATCCACTACTCACACATCATGTAAGACAACATGGTGTGAGTAGGGTTTTTACACAACAAGTAGAATGGAAGATGAATAGAATTAGGATGATTAATCCTTGAACTCCCTTGATCTTTACTTCTCCTTGGTTGGATGATGATGGATGACCTTGGTTGAGCCTCTTTTCCAATCTTTTTCTCCCCAAAAACCTCCACACTTTGGTCAAAAAGCCCTCTTTCTATTTATAGCCTCGGGTAGGGTTTTTGAAGCAGCAGAGTTCAGCCGGGCGGCTGAGTTTTGAGCCGGGCGGCTGGGAATGGCCGGTTGGCATTGAAGATGAAGTGCACAGTTCAGCCGGGCGGCTGAGTTCTCAGCCGGTCGGCTGGGAATGGCCGTGGGCATCATTTTGAAGTCAGCAGAGTTCAGCCGGTCGGGTCAAATGTCAGCCGACCGGCTGGAACTTGCCGAGCCGTTTTTGTGGTCTTCCCCATCCGAATTTGGTCCTGGCTTCAACTACAAAGTTGTAGCCCTTTGAAATACCTTTCTAACAAGCTAAAGATCAGCCAAATCGGACACCGGATCCGCCTTGCACGTCCATAACAAGACGCAAAGGTCAAATTTGCTCGGTTTTGCTCTAAATCTTCAATTTTTCCCCGAGTTTTCTATTTTGGCTTCGACCTTGGGGGAAACTTGTTTTCTACCTGAAATGTAGAGATAGAGGTCAAATGACATCAAAATAATGTCGGAAACGATGCAAAACTATAGTGAAGAATGACCCTAAATCGGTCGAAATCTCGACTGATCAACACTCCACACTTAAGTTTTGTTCGTCCCGAACAAAGTATGAAAATATGTCAAGGTCATGAAAATGCCGAAATGCTAGTGGTGCTATGTTTTTCATGTATTTGCCTCACTAGATTTCACAAGGTCTCGATCATTATTCCTAATCATGTTATTAAAAGGTAAATGACAAGTATGTACAATCTAACTAGCTCCTTTTCGTAGGCGTTACGAATGCATTTAGCGCATGCATTAAGCCTTTAAACCCCTAGGCTTTCCTAGTGGACGAGTTATAGTCTCGTGAGAGTTTTCAAAAAAAGGGAATACTCACAAATCCCATATGCACCTATCCCATGAGAATGAATGCAAGAGTGCTCTACCGAGGCTAGGATTTCTCAAAACAAATTCCTCACCCCAAGCTAGGACTACCATCACAATATCATCAAAAGAACTTTTGAACCATTTGAGTACCCATGAGGTTGTGCATTCAAGGTCATCAATACTAGAGCTATCAAATGTCTCATCTAAAGGTCTACTCATTTTCAAGGCAATACAATAGAGTCATACTTTAGTTTGCACAAAAGAGTGTCAACCGCTCACCTATGCTAGCTAGGGCTAGTCCATGGGTTTGCGATATGGAACTCATTCCCAAGTTTTAGGCGCTTAAGCCATAATCCATAAGGGAAGAGGAGTTCGACACTAGAGTTCTCAATAAACACGCATAGACCAAATGATAGCTCCCGTGCAAGCACATGGATCGTCCAAGAGCCATTCCAACTAGCACACAATGCAAATGAATGTGAAATTATATCCTCTGTTCAAGCAAGTGTTCTAGGTTGTGTGTGGACAGACCTTGAACTCTTTCTACCACAGTTCCACAACAAGTACGAACAGAACAGTAAAACACGAGTACGCACAGATTGATAACCCAGTTCGGCTACGCCTACTCTGGGGGGTTTCCCACACCCGGAAAAGGGACAACAAATTTTTATTACGAGTATAGAGCTTTTCAGTGGACTTACACTTACACCTTGTAATTGCCTAGCCTCTACTACTCCGTCTCTCAGATTTGCAACCAAGGTTCGTCGCAACTCCCCTTGATCCCCTTCGTCCAGACCTTCTGTCCGAACGTACTCGAACCTCTCCTGAAGCTCGGTCGCTTTCACTTGAAAGCTGGTTGTTCTGTTTGTGCTCTGAACTTGATCACCTCTGGTCAATCTGAATGGCACGTAACAGACTGAGCTCACACCGATGTTTTTCCAGTGGGGAAAACACAACGGCCATCGCTTTCTTCTTTTCCAATCGATAGGATTTCTTCGTGTATTTTTTATCTTGAAAACGATGCTTATTAGGGTTGCCTTTGCATGGTATTTATATGCTCGAGCAAAAACCCTAATTTGCATAAGATAATCCCATCAAATATTTAGGAATATATTCCGAAATATTTGATGCATATCTTTCAAATCGGTGAGAGGGAAAACGATGACTTCCTCTCCAAGTCAGCCATGCCGTCATGTAGAAGATATTCATCTGAATATCTGGAGTCCGATTTCTTCGCTGGCCGACTTCAGATCGAAGAGATATTCGATCTAGAACCTTCTAGAAAAAACCCTGCGTCTGCTCTACGCTGTATAGTAGTTCCACTAAGTGTTCAAACTCCCCCTGAACTCCTGCTCGAACTGTCTAACTACGTTTTGCCAAACACATGCCACACAAGGGAACATCAATCTCCCCCTTGGCATTTTGGCAAAACCAAATCTACTAGACAACTAGATCTATCTAACTATCTAGACAATAGGAAACCTTGAGCGAACAAAAATTGTCGCCACAAAAACTCCCCCTTTTTGCCACAAACTGGCAAGGGGCCGATCGAGTTCGAACAGTTAATCAATAAGTGCCAGAACAAGCACACAATAATTAGAGTTTTAAATACGGTCTGAGTTCAGAGGAAAAGTTATTAGGAGACCTTCATGAAGACGAACCATCATCAGTGCCCTCCTCAGAGACTGTATCATCAGCTTCATCGTCACTTGGAAAGCTGAGGGCACGAGCGAGCTTGTTGATACGCTTGCGCTGCTCCTTGTCCGCTTCAATGATGTCATGCAGGTCCATGAGAAGTCTGTTCCTCTCATCACGGGCCAACCTTGCTCCTCCTCGCCTTGATGGCTCGGCAATATCTTTGCCCTTCGAGGTCTCCTCCTTGAGATCATTAATATGACGCCCTTTAAATAGCTTGTGGTCTACGACAAACTTGCTGGGAGACTTTGAGAGCTGATCAATGGAGGACATCAAATCAGGGGCATGATAAACAATCAACTCATAAATCAGTGATGGGAAGCAGATCTGGTGAAGAGTCCTCTTTGACGTAGCATGTTCAGCAATCTGTTTGAACATGACTCTCCCCAAATTGAATTTCCGCTTGTTCCCTATCTGATACAGCAGTTGAGCCACGTCCTTATTAACTGTTGATCGATGTGTAGAAGGTCTCCAGTTGAAGACAGCAATGAAGAACAGCATGGAATAAAACGTTGATAAGTCTGCTGTGTGCACAACTGATTCAGGTCTCCACCTAACAGAGCCCGCAGTGATAGTACTCACAATCTTCTCAAAATTTGCCTCCTCCTCGTCAACAACCGGGTCATCCATCGAGAAATACACATTGATTAGCTCCGGATCAATCTTAATTCTCCTCCCTCTAACAAAGAAGACTCCATACTCAGGATCTCCAACTACCCCAAAGTGAGGGGGCAAGTTCGCCATTGCCTCACGCACAAGCTGTTCACTGTAGGGTTTGCACCTAGCCAACGTCCAAAACAGATCCGATTCTTTCAGAACCTTAACCACCTCCTTTCCCTTATACCGGGACTCATCTAGCAATCTTTCAGGTATGATTTTCCTCTTCTGGATGCATGGCCACTTTCTTGCAGCATCTTTGTTAACAAACCATACACCCTTCTTAACCAAGCCAACTGGGACAGTCTCAGCATCAGGGCCTGGGACTTGACATCCCCCAGCGTCTTCTGAAATAGGCATTGGAGCGACACGCTTCCTTTTCTTGGAGGAACCAGCTCCCCCTGCACCACTGCGTACATCAGCACCTATCTGGGCAGAATCCTTTGTAGACTTCGCAAAGGCCACTTTTTCCTTTTCCTTCCCCTTTGACATCTTCTTTAACTTCACAAGAGGAACCAAATCCTCATCATCACCCATCTGAGGAACTGCTTCAACGTCAGTCTTCTGAGAGTCATCAATATCCATCTGAGCACCATGGTGACTGTCCTGAACAGCATCTGGAACAGTTGTCATTTCCTCAATCACAACATTCTCTGGAGTATCAATTAACTCCTCTTCAGCTGGAACACCGGGGACTTCCTTTGGTAGATTCTCAACAAAATCATTTATGTCTTTGAACATATCCTCCAGGTCTTCATCCCCTTCAGCAGTCTCAGGCTCTTCTGCAACAGCATCAATCACCCCAACACTCTTTACAGATGAATCTGGTCCTTTACTCACAGTCTCAGCAACTTCACCTTCTAAGACTCCAATCTCCTCAACCAAGTTATCAACAGGTGCATCCTTCATACCCAGATTCCTCATACTCTTCTTTTCCTCATTAGAAATATCAGAGACCCTCCCTCTGATAGAACAGATCCTGGCTAGGCATTGAGTGGGAGAGGCAGCTCGGCGAGACACCTTCTTTCTTTGAAAACCTCCTGGGCGAACGTACCCGGAAGCTTGAATCTTTGCCTTCCAAACGTCTGAAACACCAGACTTTCTTGACACTGACATTCTGGGTTCCGTTTCTTCAACAGATTTAGAAGCTTCATCACCCTATTCACCAACCACAATCTTGTCCTCGTTAACACAAATCTCAGCCCTACCGGCTTCTTCATCACAAACAGCCCTCCTAGCTTTAGCACCCAAACTCCCAACATTCTCAACTCCCATAATAATTTCATCAACAACCACAGATTTTTCAATGACTGCAGAAACCGAAGGAAGGACGGGATTTACCTCCGATTGTGGACACGCTTGAGGGGTAGAAACCGATGTGACTGTCTGAGAAGTTTCAGCAGTTATCTCCTCGGTAGACATCTCGTGTAAAGGTGATGCCTTTTTCATCTTCGCAGCCTTGGATTTTGGAATCTTTGATTTCGCTGTCACCGCCTTTGAGGTTTGCATGCTTTCCTTCCTTTTCTCCGCGGATATAGCACTGGATTTTGCTGACTTCCTTGTGTTCACCATCGTCGATTTCGGAGCAGTCGAGAGAGACTTCCAATCTAGGGTATCGGAGACAATAAGAGAAGACACGCTCAACAGTTGAGATTTGAAAATAAAATATCCTCCTGCCTTTTCGTCTTCTCAATATACGCCAGTCGCTTTCCAAATAAAACGGCGTAATTCGAATCTTTTCGGAATAAAATATTTGATCATAAGAACTTTCCCATCTGTTCCAGCTCCCTTCTTAGGTGGTCAGTCCAACTGTTGTAGCTGGGGATTCGCCTTTGACTGACCACTGCCTGGAACACTCAGTTCATAAACCCACGCAGCCCCAAGGAGGATCTGGGAGTTCCAAACCGAGGAATCTCATTCAATTTCTCTTCTGGTGAACTGGCATTCATCTGTACAAGCAGTTCGAACTCCTTCTGCAACTGTGTAATCTTCTGTTCAAACTCTCGCTGTAACTGTGACACCTTCTGATCCAGTAGTTGCCTGGTACAGTTGCCAAAATTGATTTGTGCGATCCTTCTATTGTGTAGGGTCTTTTTCACTCCCCCTCGCAGAACTCGATGTTTGGCTTGAACATAGTTGAGAGTAGACCTTAGCTCCTCGTTTCCCATTCTGATGGTGTAACAGTCATTGGCCCTTCTTCTCCCTTTCATTACGGAATCACCATTCTCGTTAAGAACGAGGCATGAGTCACGAGAGAATGACACATAGTGTCCATTGTCGCATAGTTGACTGATGCTAATGAGATTCATAGTCAGACCTTCAACCAGGAGAGTGTCCTCGAGTGCAGGGAGATCCGGAACCTTCAATGTTCCACAGCCGATCACCTGACTCTTCCGACCATCCGCGAAGGTGACAAACCACATCTGCTCAACAGGTCTAATATGAGAGAGATATTCAGAGTTACCTGTCATGTGTGCAGAGCATCCACTATCAAAGAACCAACTGGCTTGCACTGTATCTCCTGATGAGCAGCACGCTACCATGCATACTGTCTGTTGTTCCTTCGGAATCCAAACTTGTTTCTGTCGAGGTTGGATCTGTTGTTGTTGGTGTCCTCGACGTTCAGCAAGAAACAGTCGACACTACCGTCTGATGTGTCCCATCTGGTAGCAGTACCAACATGTCAGCAAGTCTTTCTTCTGATTTGAACTGAGGTAAGTAGTCCTGGACTTGTCTTGGGACAGATCCACTTTCTGTCTAGGATGCTTTCTCACCTTCTGTTCAGGCAACTGTTCAGACACAGATTCAGCTTTAACACACATAGTGTCCTTTGAACTCCTTTTTCCCACGAACCCCAATCCTCTAAGTCTTGCCTCCATCCTTTGAGCGTTGAGGATTTCATCTAAATTTTTTGAGCCAGAGTTCAACATCCTCACTGACTGTTTGAAGTGAGTGAGCTCCTTTTCAGCAACTTCTCAGTCCATTTTTTCTGATTCTAGCTGGAGTTCCAGCTGTTCTATCTTTCTGTGTTGGAACACCTCCTTGCGTTTTAGATCTGAGATAACCTTTCTTAGCCCAGTCATGCCAACAGGATGAGTTTCACGGTCTTTTTCAATGTCGACTTTCAGCGAGGAGATAGTGCCCAGGAGCTCCGTCTTCTGAGCAAGCAAACACAGTCTTTCCTGTTTCATATCAGCCAGTTGAGAGTTTAGGGAAGTTACCGTGCCTTCAAGTTCAGCCTTCTGTGTGACTAGAATCTCCACTTCTTCCCAGACCTTATCCTTTTCTGTAGTGATGCTTGCAACTGTGTCATTCAGCTTCTTGTTTACCTTGATCAGTAGCAGCCACTTTTCATATAGATCCTTATATGTCTCGGCCAGAGATTCCTGCGTCAGTTCTTCACCGTCACTGTCTGAGAGATCTTCAGCTAGGAGTTCCAACAGAGGTGGAACAGTTTCACTGGTGCTACCGTATTCCTCCAGAGTTGAAGCAAAGGGCACAAAGTTTGTGGTTGTGCCTCCTTTTTCTTCATCTGACTCACTGTCACTGAAACTTGCGACCATTGCCTTCTTCTTCATGAGTGTGTTTGCACATTGTGAAGCAATATGACCAAACCCTCTGCATTCATGACACTGAATTTCTTCCTTTCTTTTGTCAGAGGAGTCTTGCCTTGAGTCACTGGACCTAGACCTGTCCGTTTTCCAGTTTCGGAAACCGGTTGATGAGGACTGCCCCTGTTCTGGACCACGCCTATTGATTTTCCGCACCATTCTTCCAAAGTTCTGAGCCATCATGGCCAGTTGCTCAGTGGAGCAGTCAGCTTCTGATTTGTCTTCTGCCCAATCTGCTTTCAGTGCAATTCCCTTTACTTCTCCAATTTGGAAATTATGATTGATCTCGTAGGTTCTGAGGGAACCAGTCAGCTCGTCCAGTTTCAACTTGGAGATGTCATGCATTTCCTCAATGGCTGTTACCTTCATAGCAAATCTCGGAGGGAGTGATCTTAGGACTTTGCTCACCAATCTATCCTCGTCGATGGGTTTCCCAAGGGCAGACGCTTCGTTGGACAGTTCCAGAACCCTGGTGTTGTACTCAGCGATGGACTCACTCTCCTTCATTTTCATCTCTTCGAACTTTGTTGTGACAGCCTGCATACGAGAGTTTCGAACCTTGTCTGTACCTTCAAAGGCTGTTTGGAGAATGTCCCATGCTTCCTTAGCAACTTCACTATTGATAATCAGCTTCATGACATTTTCATCAACTGCCGAGAAGATCGCATTCATTGCCTTTGCGTTTCCCATGGATGCTTTGTTCTCCTCTTCACTCCATAAGGTTTCGGGTTTTAGAACAGGTTCTCCAGTGAGGTTGTTCATCATAGGTTCAGTCCACCCTCTCTGAACGGTCATCCAGGCTTTCTCGTCTAGGGATTTCATAAAGGATTGCATCATAGGTTTCCAGGTGGCATAGTTCGATCCTTCTAATAGCGGACGTCTGGTGATGCTTTGTCCTTCTTTCAGAGGCATTTTGAACAGTTCAGGATCCCACTCAGTGTGTCGAGTGTTTGCTTTGATACCAATTGAAATTATATCCTCTGTTCAAGCAAGTGTTCTAGGTTGTGTTTGGACAGACCTTGAACTCTTTCTACCACAGTTCCACAACAAGTACGAACAGAACAATAAAACACGAGTACGCACAGATTGATAACCCAGTTCGGCTACGCCTACTCTGGGGGGTTTCCCACACCCGGAAAAGGGACAACAAATCTTTATTACGAGTATAGAGCTTTTCAGTGGACTTACACTTACACCTTGTAATTGCCTAGCCTCTACTACTCCGTCTCTCAGATTTGCAACCAAGGTTCGTCGCAACTCCCCTTGATCCCCTTCGTCCAGACCTTCTGTCCGAACGTACTCGAACCTCTCCTGAAGCTCGGTCGCTTTCACTTGAAAGCTGGTTGTTCTGTTTGTGCTCTGAACTTGATCACCTCTGGTCAATCTGAATGGCACGTATCAGACTGAGCTCACACCGATGTTTTTCCAGTGGGGAAAACACAACGGCCATCGCTTTCTTCTTTTCCAATCGATAGGATTTCTTCGTGTATTTTTGATCTTGAAAGCGATGCTTATTAGGGTTGCCTTTGCATTGTATTTATATGCTCGAGCAAAAACCCTAATTTGCATAAGATAATACCATCAAATATTTAGGAATATATTCCGAAATATTTGATGCATATCTTTCAAATCGGTGAGAGGGAAAACGATGACTTCCTCTCCAAGTCAGCCATGCCGTCATGTAGAAGATATTCATCTGAATATCTGAAGTCCGATTTCTTCGCTGGCCGACTTCAGATCGAAGAGATATTCGATCTAGAACCTTCTGGAAAAAACTCTGCGTCTGCTCTACGCTGTATAGTAGTTCCACTAAGTGTTCGAACTCCCCCTGAACTCCTGCTCGAACTGTCTAACTACGTTTTGCCAAACACATGGCACACAAGGGAACATCAGAATGAATCCGCACAAATTAAGAACGATGGAAGAACATAAAGTCAAGTTTTAAGTGCTTTTTATTTTCTTTTCAAATGGCCTTTGGCCTGTAAATGCTTTCGAGGGGGGACTTACCTCCCTAACCCCCGGCATTTGTATATTTTTGCACAAAACTTCTCGTGCACTTGAGAAAGTTTTTGGTCGGGGCTTTGCCCTCTTTTGACCATGAAAATGGGGCTTTTTTCTTCTTTTTTTTCGCCCTCTTTTGTTTTTGACTCCACACTTAAAACTTGACAATATGTTCAAGGGATGTATGGAATGCGCGGGAAACAATCATGAGCATGGCACTAAATACGAAAACTCAAGTCACCAAGGAGCATACAAGAGGTCTAAGTTTTTCATGAAAGTTCAAAAGTGCTTGCTAAAACTTAATCCAAGGTATTTCAACGAAAATACTTAGAAAATTAGATAGGCAAGAGATAGCAATGATATTGATTCACAAGAATGCACATTCAAGGGACTAGGTCGGTTCTAGCTTCAAGATCCAATAAATGTGACAAAAGGCTCGATGTGATTTATAGAGATTTAGAATCGATAGTCACAAGCCTATGTGGTTAAAAACACTCTCATGTTAGGGGTAGAATACATGAATGCAAGTGCTCATTCAAACAAGGTATGTATGGCATGAAAGTATGTGAACTATGCGCATTAAACCACTCCACACTTAAAGCATAGCTTAGTCCCTAAGCGCAAACAATGAAGAAAATGAGATAAAGGCGCATAAGAACTCCCCTCGTTTGTAGATGTGCCTCATCAATAGAAAAGATGCCATTGTGCTAAACGTGATTTTTCATGATGCAAATAACTTCCTTGATGACAAGAAGACATGAGAGGTTAAAAGTAACAAGTGACATACAAGGTTATGCAAAACTCAAGTATGAGCAAGATAGCATCACAAGTCACATAATAATATCATGGCATAACTTTCATAGAATTCAAACAAGGAAGTTGATCCACACCCTCTAAAATATGCACAAGGTTTCCTAAGTGCCAACAAAATGTCAAACTAGAGTCATGGCATGGTAAAACAATTTAGTTCCACTCTAGTAAACACGAATAAAGCATATGAGCACTATGGGCAACATCATTAAGCATAGAAAGAGCAAGGGAAAGTTGGAAGGGTGTGGAGGTGTGAAGTGGGATTGGAGTGAGTAGAACTCACTCCACACTTAAAATTTCACCCACTAATAAGACATATCACACTCCACACTTTAGAGCCTTAGCTACTCAAAATCATGCCAAACATTTAAACATATAAAAGAATAAGAATGAAACACTTACAAACCGGGTTACCTCCCGCGAGGGCCTAGTTTTTCCCGTCTTGGCAAAGACGTAGCAAAGTGCCCCATAGAATCACTCGTTGAGAAGTCCTTTGCTAGGATCCCTTCTCACGGGGCCTTGGATTTGGTTGTGTCAATCCACCTTTAAGTCCCATTTGAATTTCCTCCCATCAAGCCTACAATGGATTTTCCTTTGGGAGCATGACCCCTTTGAATATGAAGATCCCTTAAGAATTTAAGGGGTCATGGGAGCTTTTTCCGATTGATCTTTGAAAATAAGGCAAGAAGCTCCAAAACTTGTCTCGAGACGAAGTAGTGAAGAAAGGGTCTTCATAACTTGTCTCGAGAATGATGGGCATCCCCTCCTTGAGTTTTTCAATCGGTCCCTTGGGTGCCCAATCCTCAATATCCCTCTCTATACCTTTGTCTTCTTGCGTTCGAGAATGCTCTTCGATTTGCTCTATGAAAACCTCAACAAAGTCTCTATACCCTTGAAGACTTTCAATCTCTATACGCTCTTCCTCTATCTTATCCTCACCAAGGAATTGGGATTCACATTCAAGCTCGTTTGTAGCGGGAGGGAGGAATTCTTCTTCATTGACCAAGGATGTTTCTTCTTTGTATGAGGCATCATCGTTGAAGAATTCCTCATCGGAGAGCGTCAATGGGATGGCGTGATTCCATTGGTTGTAATGAGCTTCGGTGGCGGCTCTCCAAAATCCATCCTCCAATTCTTGATCCCATTCTTCCCTTGAGGCATTAGATTCAAGGACTTCTTCTTTGGATACTTCCTCATCCCCATCCAAGTTTTCATTGTCCATTGCTTGTTGTGCCACTCTAGCTTGAAGCGTATCGATGTGAGCATGCATATCTTGAGTGGATAGTTTAAGATCCCTCATTTCTTGCTTCATCTCAAGGAGCATGGCCAATATAAATTCCGAGTTTGAGGACTCGCTTGGTGGTTGAGGGTATGGAGGGTAGGAGTCTTCAACTTCAAAGTGTTGGCCATCATTCCAATTTGGAGTGGAATAATTTGTTTGATAGCCAAGCTCTTGGAAATAAGAATATGGACATTCCTCCTCTTCATAGCATCCCTCATTAGAGTAGACTTGTTAGTGGTAGGGGTCCATCGTCGCAAAACAAGATAAACAAACGCTAGTAAGTGATATGAGTGAAAAAAAAGAATATACAAGTATAAGAAAATGGAAAAATATTTACAAGAATAGACGGAACTTTCACACAATCTAATCTAGGGATGTGCTAACTAGTTGCTCCCCGGCAACGGCGCCATTTTGACATTGCAATAAATTGTATAGTCAAAAGATATTTATAGTTTGACCGGTAAGACCGGTGTCGAACCCAAGGGAGCAAGCCAAGCACATGCACTATTTAAGATTGTGTTTCCGTTCGGCTATTCTAACCAAAAGATGTATAAAACAGTGTATATTCTAAATCCTATGTGGTTAGTAATTGGAGATAAAAGATAAGTAAGAGGTGTTTCGAGGACTTACTCCCCTCGGCAATTTCTCAATGATCACATACACGATATTCAAACATTTCATAGTAGTCAAATAGTATTGAACCTAGTTTAGACTAGGATATACAAACCGTCACTTGAATCTATGCCTAGCCAAACTCTCTTATAGCTCGAACCTCTCGGCTCATTCCATGGCAATAAATACCATGAACTCGAGGACTAGTTCACTTCCTACCCATGCATTGTAGAAAACCTAGCTTAGACAAAGGTGGACCAATGTTTATGTTAATCTAGTCTTAGCCAAGCTCTCTTATAGCTTGAACCTCACTCTCTCGAGATAATTGGTTCATTCCATAGCACCATTATCCTTGGAATGTCTTCCTAAGGTAATAACTACTATGAACTCGGGGACTAGTTAATAACAAATGCATACATTGGATAAGATCACATTCTCTATTATTCAAACTAGGCATTTTATCAAACACTTAGTAGCATGTCATATATGAAGTGCATAGAGAACATGAATTTGTCACCATTAGATGGGATTAATTGATTCGCTCAATGACTAACTCCAATAATTCAAACATTCAATCCTTAGTCAAGCATCCATATCCTAAGGTTCACTTACATGATTCAAGATATAGATCATTTTCTCCATCCTAGAACTATTCCCAAGGGTTTCCAAGTCCTAGGTTCAAGTTTTGGTCCAAATTGTCACTTAGGCATTTTATCAAACACCTAGAGTGCATAACATTCATAACACAAGAGAAAATGAAATCAACAATCATACATATGAATAGCAATGTATATTGTGATCATAGAGTACCAAGGAGGATCATAAGACCCTCAAAACACAAGATCCACTACTCACACATCATGTAAGACAACATGGTGTGAGTAGGGTTTTTACACAACAAGTAGAATGGAAGATGAATAGAATTAGGATGATTAATCCTTGAACTCCCTTGATCTTCACTTCTCCTTGGTTGGGTGATGATGGATGACCTTGGTTGAGCCTCTTTTCCAATCTTTTTCTCCCCAAAAACCTCCACACTTTGGTCAAAAAGCCCTCTTTCTATTTATAGCCTCGGGTAGGGTTTTTGAAGCAGCAGAGTTCAGCCGGGCGGCTGAGTTTTGAGCCGGGCGGCTGGGAATGGCCCATTGGCATTGAAGATGAAGTGCAGAGTTCAGCCGGGCGGCTGAGTTCTCAGCCGGTCGGCTGGGAATGGCCGTGGGCATCATTTTGAAGTCAGCAGAGTTCAGCCGGTCGGGTCAAATATCAGCCGACCGGCTGGAACTTGCCGAGCCGTTTTTGTGGTCTTCGCCATCCGAATTTGGTCTTGGCTTCAACTACAAAGTTGTAGCCCTTTGAAATACCTTTCTAACAAGCTAAAGATCAGCCAAATCGGACACCGGATCCGCCCTGCACGTCCATAACAAGACGCAAAAGTGAAATTTGCTCGGTTTTGCTCTAAATCTTCAATTTTTCCCCGAGTTTTCTATTTTGGCTTCGACCTTTGGGGAAACTTGTTTTCTACCTGAAATGTAGAGATAGAGGTCAAATGACATCAAAATAATGTCGGAAACGACGCAAAACTATAGTGAAGAATGACCATAAATCGGTCGAAATCTCGACTGATCAGTAGAGAAAATAATGAAGTGCGTAACATCAGTCTCTTACACTATCAAAGTTAAGATGCTGCTGTCAGAAGAGTTTACCCCAGATAGAGGGTGGCATGACAAGGGTACGCAAGACTTCAGATGGGGAGCAATAAAAGGGTGCAAAATAATACAGGAGGTGTGGGATAAAAGGTTCTCGATTTTAAAACTCAGCAAAGACCCCAGTACTTGCTGGAGGCCACTGGAGGAGGGTATCGTCAAAATCAACACTGATGGAGCATGGAGTTCATCAACTGGTCAGGTAGGAGGGGCTTACGTTTGCCGTGACTTCACTGGGAGCATCTTGCTAATCTGGGCAGCCACAACAGACAATGTATCAAGTAGTTTGGAGGCATAAGCATGGGCGATGGAGAAAGCGGAATTGATGGGATGGAGGAGAGCTATATTCGAAATTGACTGTGCACGCTTAGTGGAACTCATCGAGCTAAATTCACCAGGTAAGGAAAGGCAAACAGCAAAGAGTGTGCTCAATTGTGGACAATTCATGGTGAAAAACTAAAAATGGCAGAAAAGTCATACATTAAGGAAAGTCAATGAACTCAACAGACTTTTTTTGCAAGGAAGGCAAAGGACTCAAATTGGAGCTGGATCTCTACTACTTCTCTACCTTTATGTTTAGCAAATAAAGTGTTAGTGAGTTCGCATTCCAAACTCCATCATTATAACTCTTGTTGTTAACAAGTCATCTCCTGTGTTCTCCACTGCATCAATTCTTATCCTCTCACGCCGACTGTCGTTTTTCTTTCAAAACTATTTTTCTTCATCGCCTGTTGGCAAAAGAAGGCCTCATCGATGGCTCTGGCCACCGCGCCACCGTGTTTGCTTAACCATTTCTGTAGGGAAGCTTGGAAAGGTTTCGGATCTAGAGGTGGTAGGTTTACTCGGGATTTGCGATGGGTGGTGTGAGATCCGGTGGTGCTGGGGATGCGCAGAGCTTCGGGCGGCGAATAGGATTGGCACGGAGGAAGGGGAGAGGGAAGTCTTTGTTAGTTACTTTTGGGTGTTTTTCTTGGTGTTAATATGTGTTTGTGGTTTTTCTGTCTAAGCGTGATTGTGTTCGTGATGGATGCACAGTCGTTATGTGCAAACGTCAAGAATAAATTTATAATAGTCCGCTACTCGCAACTATACTACTGGGTAGCAAGTGGTAAGTAGGGGTCGAACCCAAGGGAATCAGGGGAATAGATGTTCATTGAGGGGGTTGTCCAGCGAGAGAGCGTGTTTTAGGTCGGTTGGTTGGTTTTAAAGCTACCAGCTAAGTGATTGATTGATTGATTGGTTGATTGATTGGTTTTAATACTAGAAAGTAAATTATGGTTTATAATTAAAGAGAAATGTTCGGTTTCAGGGGCCTTGTATTATATCCTATTTAGCATTGACCTTTAGTGAATTATCTAAGTATTCAAAGATGAATCGAGGCTCTTTCGTAGCGCAAGACTTGCAACATCGTTTAAAGCAACACTTGTTCTAAGCAAAACTAATTCCTCCTTTCGAAGTATCTTAGCTGTAAGTGCATCCACTTGATCTCCCAGTTACGTTATTGACCAAGTGATGTTTTAGATAAGTCGAACTCCTCGATAAGTTTTGCTTGTGCCAGCTTCCACTTACCGAGTATGATCACGAATTTCCACGGCAGAGCTTTGCTTGTGACAGCTTCCACTCAACCTTGGAAACTCTGACTTGATATATGGCACATAGAACAAGTTTTGAATACTAAGACTAGACGCTAAGTTAATAGTCTTAAAACATTTTATAATACAAGTGCGCCCCTTCTACCGAACTACTAGTTTAGCTACTATTCATCGCGCTAAACATTATAACTAAGGAAATAAACAGTTGAATAAATACTAGAAATAATACTTACAACCGTTGAAGCGCCAAGGGAGCTATCCTTTATTTCCAAAGCCAAACTTTACAAATACATAACTTAGAGAGAGAAGTGTTTTTTTACAAGTGAGGGATGATTAAAATGAGGGGAGGAGCTCCTCCTTATATAGCCATGGGAGGAGGAGGAGATGGAGGCAAGTGTTGCATGGTGATTGGAGGAGAAAATGAAGGGAGGAGATGGCCACACATGGAGGAAGGAGAGGAGGAGCAAGGAGGAGAAGACATGTGGAGGAGCAAAAAGCCGCCGGTCACCCTGGGTGGAGGAGCCGCCGGTTGCCGGTGGTGGAGGGAGGAGGAGGGGTGGCTTTGGCCACCTCTTGCCCAAGTGGCCGGTCATCTTGCCCAAATGTGAATTTTGTACAGTTTTGTGCAGTCTTTTCACAAAACTGTCAATGTGTTTCTTCCCCGGGCTGTCTTGATTCCTCTCCTTATTCTTCTGATTAATTTATTATGAGTGATTCAACGTCAGGATCCTTGATATTTCTTCAGTCGGCATATGATCTTGACCTTGGATTGACTCGTAACATCTTCTCTGCTCTAAAAGCTCCTCTTTAATGTGTATTCTCTCTAAGCTCTGAACTACCCTGCAAAAATATATCTGAACTAACAAGCAAAAGTTAAATAGACAAAATGTCTAAATAAGGGGGTTATACTGTGTTTATGATTTGTATAATTTTGGTCCATCAGATCACCCCACACTTTTAGTTGTTCGTCCCAACAATGCTATTAAAGGGCTGTACTCTAAGTTGGCTTTGAAATATGAAAATTAGACTGTGGTACTCGATCTATCCTAATTCATGCATTGCTTACTTATTACCAAATTAAACTGCGTAAATAAATAGAAGAAACTTAATACTTGTACCTCCGTGCTGAGATGCAAATTATATTGGATGTCTCGGGAGATAGCCCTTTTTAGGCTTCTGGACTGCAATCTTGGGATCGTCTCGCACTATATGGTTTTCTGGTAGCTTTCTCTAGCACGTGATTCGGTTCGGGTTTCAATGGTTTGAGTACTTTGATTTTCTTTTGGCGAGGGACTGCTTTTGTGTTGAATCGGCATTTGGCCTTTGTTTTGACTTTTTGAGTTCTTCACTTTTTGTTCGGTTAAAACCTTCACAATTTTGGGCCTTTGGCCTCTTGATTTGCTTCTTCGAGCTTTTCGCCTTTTTGTGGCTTTGCTAGTCCATTTTCTCAAGCCTTTTTGGGAGGTCCAATCATCGCCCGCAAGCCTATGGAAATACCTCCCCGCTCCTCTCGTTTTTTCCATTTTCGCGCGGGTCAAGGTGAGGGTCGCTCATCTATTTTCTCGGCTACTTTGACTGTCGTTTCGCGCGGGTCAAGATGAGGGTCGCTCATCTATTTTCTCGGCTACTTTGACCGGAGATAGGACGGTCTGATTCCCGTCCTCGCCTTTTGCATTGCATGGCGGAGATGACTTCAATTTTCACTGAAACCCGAAGTGCAGCCTCCACTGACTTCGAAAACCATATAGTTTGATCTGATCCTTTGATTGCTTGCCAAGCCTCTCTAGGGCAGTTTATGTCAACTCCACATCCCTAGTTATCTCAGCACAAAGGACAAATGGAAAGTTACATTCTAAGTTTTTAAACAGTTGAATTTTCACAAGGTTAATGCATGAATTATGATTTATCTTTTTCACATTCTTAAGTTCATATCTTCAAAAAGATACTATTACTAAAAAAGAAAAAACAGCAAGCATGTTATTTATGTACATAGGTGGTTCTCACCCCCCACTTTTGAACGAAGGCGTGCCTTAGTTCAAAAGTCATGCAAGCTTAAAACTAAATACTGAATTTAAATGACAGAAATTAAAGTGCGGAAAAGTAAGATAGTGTCGGGTTACCTCCCGACCAGTGCACTTGTTTAACGTCGTTGGCTCGACAGTACCTCGTTGTGGATTACTGGTTTGGGTCCCATGGGTGGCTCAAGTCAAACTTCTTGATTCCACCGACTTTGATTCTTGCGGTGAGTCTTCCCGATTTTTTAGCAGATGACGGGTTTGGGTCCAGTTCTGTCGTTGTTGTTGTTGTGTTCTTGATATCCTCCCACTATATTCACTTCCACCGGTTCTTCTTCTATCAGTGTTGGGCATGCGTCAGTTTTGTGGTCTGTAGAACCACAGAACTCGCAAGGTTTTACCGGAACTGGCTGTCTACGTATGATCTCGATCATCATCTCCTTTAACTGCTTCATCTCTTCAGTCATGGAGTTTACTGATGTCTCGGCTTGTGCTACCTTTTTTGATCGAGAGAATTCATCTTGACGAGTAGTCTCTTCTCTAAATCGGGCATTTTCAGCAACGTTGGCGATGAGATTCCTTATGCCACTTAATGATAGATTCATCATGGATCCTCCCGCTGAGGCATCCAAGAGCATTTTGTCTAAGGGTCTTAATCCATCAATGAGGTACTCGATGACGAGTTTCTCGGGCAATCCAAGGGTACAGCAGCTCCTTTCTAGGTGATTGAACTTTTCCAGGTAATCGTACATGGTTTCATTGGGACCTTGTTTGATTTCCTGTAGTTGCTTCCTTACTTGCATTGCTCTTCCAGCCGGGTAGTATTTGTCTAAGAATTTCTTCTGCATCTGAGCCCATGTTCTGATGCTTCCGAAAGGCAATGAAAGGAACCAGTCGCTTGCCGAGTCTATGAGGGAAAAATAGAACGCCTTTAACTTGAAGTCGTCCATATTCACTCGATTGGGCTTTAGATTCTGGCAAATGCCATGTAGGCGTTGGAGGTGAGTTGTGGCAGATTCTCCTTGAGCTCCTGAGAATTTTGGCAGGCTGTGCGCCACTGATGCGTTGATGGTTATGTTTTCTAATTCAGGGTTCTCATTGATGCACCACGGTTGTGTCTCGAAATTAGGGGCATTTAACTCGCCCATAGTTGGTTCACGGTAGTAGTTGTCCCCGTAGTAGTCGTCAAAAGCGGGTTCTCTTCTTGGCATGTATCGAGGTTGAGGTTGTGGTCGTGGGGGATGGATAGGAGGTTGTACTGGACCAGCTGCATTTCGGTCCTCGGGTAATTCTTGGTTTCTTCTGACTGCTTCCCTATCACGAGCTCTTCTGTTTCTGATGAGTTGTTCCGGATCGTCGACGAATGGAAACGGTACCTCATCATTTTGATCGTACAGGTTTATTTCTTCGTTATCCTGGTAGTCATGGTGACTTTCTTCGCGAGACATGGTTGTTTTGAAGCGCGTAACGATTCAAAGAACTTTATCCGATGGCTGATTCCCCGGCAACGGCGCCAATTTTGATGGATGCACAGTCGTTATGTGCAAACGTCAAGAATAAATTTATAATAGTCCGCTACTCGCAACTATACTACTGGGTAGCAAGTGGTAAGTAGGGGTCGAACCCAAGGGAATCAGGGGAATAGATGTTCTTTGAGGGGGTTGTCCAGCGAGAGAGCGTGTTTTAGGTCGGTTAGTTGGTTTTAAAGCTACCAGCTAAGTGATTGATTGATTGATTGGTTGGTTGATTGGTTTTAATACTAGAAAGTAAATTACGGTTTATAATTAAAGAGAAATGTTCGGTTTCAGGGGCCTTGTATTATATCCTATTTATCATTGACCTTTAGTGAATTATCTAAGTATTCAAAGATGAATCGAGGCCCTTTCGTAGCGCAAGACTTGCAACATCGTTTAAAGCAACACTTGTTCTAAGCAAAACTAATTCCTCCTTTCGAAGTATCTTAGCTGTAAGTGCATCCACTTGATCTCCCAGTTACGTTATTGACCAAGTGGTGTTTTAGATAAGTCGAACTCCTCGATAAGTTTTGCTTGTGACAGCTTCCACTTACCGAGTATGATCACGAATTTCCACGGCAGAGCTTTGCTTGTGACAGCTTCCACTCAACCTTGGAAACTCTGACTTGATATATGGCACATAGAACAAGTTTTGAATACTAAGACTAGACGCTAAGTTAATAGTCTTAAAACATTTTATAATACAAGTGCGCCCCTTCTACCGAACTACTAGTTTAGCTACTATTCATCACGCTAAACATTATAACTAAGGAAATAAACAGTTGAATAAATACTAGAAATAATACTTACAACCGTTGAAGCGCCAAGGGAGCTATCCTTTATTTCCAAAGCCAAACTTTACAAATACATAACTTAGAGAGAGAAGTGTTTTTTTACAAGTGAGGGATGATTAAAATGAGGGGAGGATCTCCTCCTTATATAGCCATGGGAGGAGGAGGAGATGGAGGCAAGTGTTGCATGGTGATTGGAGGAGAAAATGAAGGGAGGAGATGGCCACACATGAAGGAAGGAGAGGAGGAGCAAGGAGGAGAAGACATGTGGAGGAGCAAAAAGCCGCCGGTCACCATGGGTGGAGGAGCCGCCGGTTGCCGGTGGTGGAGGGAGGAGGAGGGGTGGCTTTGGCCACCTCTTGCCCAAGTGGCCGGTCATCTTGCCCAAATGTGAATTTTGTACAGTTTTGTGCAGTCTTTTCACAAAACTGTCAATGTGTTTCTTCCCCGGGCTGTCTTGATTCCTCTCCTGATTCTTCTGATTAATTTATTATGAGTGATTCAACGTCAGGATCCTTGATATTTCTTCAGTCGGCATATGATCTTGACCTTGGATTGACTCGTAACATCTTTTCTGCTCTAAAAGCTCCTCTTTAATGTGTATTCTCTATAAGCTCTGAATTACCCTGCAAAAATATATCTGAACTAACAAGCAAAAGTTAAATAGACAACATGTCTAAATAAGGGGGTTATACTGTGTTTATGATTCGTATAATTTTGGTCCATCAGTTCGCTTAAGGGAGTCTTTTCGAGTCGAATGCGTCGAAGCGTTCAGACTATTTTGTGGTTTTCGTTCAGCTCTAGTTCTGTATGCATAGGGTTCCTATTTTGCTTATAACGTTGCCAGGTGGAGAGCCCACCATCTGAGGCGTGAGGCCTAGCGGAGCAGTAGTCCATTTATCCATTACACAGGTTTATGTTGTTGGATCTGATCCCTGCTAGAGTTTCTCTAGTTCTAGCTCCTCGGTATCGCCTTTGTAACTGTTTCACGCAGTTTATACCCAAAAAAAGTGTTAGTGAGTTAGCAACTTTCAAAGCTTCTAGGTCCATTGTCATTGTACTAGTCCATGTTTTTCAGCACACACACAAAAAGTGTCGTCACTGTGTCTCTACAATTTTTGCATTAAATACATTTAAAGCTCCAAGTTAGTTACATAATAGTACTATGGGAAACTAAAAGCACAATCATTCATTGACCCTAGGGGTTACTAAAACTCTCCTAAGTGGATGGTGACATGGTTATTTGATAAGTCAAGTTTTCGACTTATTAATAGTTATTTTTCACTATAGCTTTGGCTCGTTTCCGACGATATTTTGATATCATTTGATCTCTTACCCTACGTTTCAGGTAGAAAACAAGGCCCTCTCAATGTCAAAGCCTAAATAAGAAAGCTCAGGAAAAATCGAAGATTTGGAGCGAAAAGTTGGCAAAAAAAGCATCCCAGCCGACCGGCTGAAAATCTCCCCTGAACTAGCCGGCCGGCTGGATAAAGAAGCCAGATTTCATGGCAATCGGCCACTTTGAGCCGGCCGGCTGAAAACCCAGCCGACCAGCTGGATGAAAGACCCATGAATGCAGACTGTCGGCTAACTTGAGCCGACCGGTTGAGAATCGACCCGACCGGTTGAGAATCGACCCGACCGGCTGGTCCCTGCCCTGCACAAGCAACACAATCGGCCAGTTTCAGCCGACCGGCTAGATTTTCATCTTCAGTTCAGCCGACCGGCTGGGGACCTCACTATAAATTTTGGGTGAAAAATACGACAACAACGTACGACAATATAAGTTGTCGTACAAAACATACGACAATGTCTACGATAATAAAAAACATACTATAAATATACGATAAACGTACGACAACATTATGTGCGACAAAAAAAAGTTGTCGTATCATTGTCGTATATTTCGGTGCTGGCCACTTATTTGCCTTACATTAACTCACACCCAGCGCAACACTCACCTCACCTCACTTCTATTTTCATTTCAGTCGAGCCAAATCCATCTCCCCTTTCCGACTTCCGCCGCCCAGCCCCACCCCTGTGCTGCCGCCCATCACCGTACGCTGACGCCACCAGCCGTTGTCTCCGAAGCTGCCGCCCATCCCTACCGGACTTTCGCCCGTCGGTTTCGCGAATCCGTAAGTTAAATAAGCTTGGTTGATTTGAAATTGAATTTTAGGTTATCAGTTTTGAGGTTTAGGGGTTGTCAGTTTAAGACCAATTTCGATAGTTAATGTTTAGTATCATATGCATTCAAAGTTCAGGGGTAGGGTTTAGGGTTTGTGGTATCTTAGGATGTCTTTGTAATTAATGGTTAAATGATTTCCTGTGAAACTTAGGGTTTATGGTGTCTAAGTATGAAAATTTTGATGTTTATAGGTTAGGCCTCCAACAAATAGCAAATTAACTTAGTTTACAATTAGAATCCCCAAACATGAAACATGTGTCGTTTTTATCAAAATTTGCTTGTAATGTTTTTACAGTACGTAGTGTTAAGTCAGGGAAGCTATTGTTCACACAAAATTCTATTGTTAATCCTTCATGCTTTAGCTTTACGATTCTTCATTTTTACAGTAGGCGAAGACTAATTTTTTTCTCATAGGAATTGCATGCTTTACAATTCTTCATTTTGTTAATCCTTTTTACAGTTTGTAACTATTATACTTGGATTAACTGCCAACATTTTATATACTTGTTTCGAGACATGTACCATTTACTTGTTATGTACCATTTTATATGCTTCAATTGACTGTCTGAAATTGATCTGCAAGGATAACTCGGGTTTTTCTGAAAAGTGTTGATCATTGACTATACAATATGCATGTAACATGTAGCTTGGAGATGCCCAAATTGAAGGTTTGAGTGCCCCAGTATCATAATTGGACTTTTGCTCCACTTACTCAAGTTTAATAGTTGGTAACGAAAGTGTTTTGGTAAGACTTTTTTTCTCTTGTTGTACATATGTTGTTTATGAACTTACATTAAGTATCACCCTCTTTTCATCTTTGATATCATCCAGGTATGGTTGTACAAGCTTGTGGATAAATGTTTTTACACAAAAATGGCTTTTCCAAGTGTATTGAAGTAAGTGATTTGATTTGATTTAAAGTGGAAGTTACAAAACTCAGTGTATGTTTACAAGCTTTGCATATTAGATTTATGGGTGAAGTGTGTGTTTGTGGCATTCTGAGTGTCGGGATGTAGGTGATCGTTATACTAGTTGGAATAAGCATTGAAACCACTAAAAATGTTGTTTGTTATATCATGTGCTTTTCTGTTGACATACAAGAATGTATGGGAGTGTTTCTGATTTAATTACTTTGGCCATCTGCAGATTAGAACAACCCCTAGCCCTGAGAACCATCATGGTCGACACGGCGACAGCAGCACCTGTAATCAGTCAAATGCTCATGAAAGAGGATGGTAGAGGATATTTCAGTGGAGGTTGGAAAAAGTGGGTCAGGTTCCTATGATACAACTATGTTATGTTATGTGTTTGTTTGACTTTGTTAACTTTTTTATACTACATGCCAGGTAACTTGTGAAGCAACTGAAGACATCCAACCAGTGGGAGGAAAGCAGTAAGTTAATGAATTTATTGTAATTTCCTTGTATTAGAGTGATGTGCATTGGTGCATGATGTTTCTCTACTTAATATGTAGCTTCAAGCCAGCCAAATTTGGCTTCGATAGTGGCCGGTTTCAATGCATATAAAAGCACTGGGCGTAGGTGAGGATTTGATGTTGGACTGAGGTTTTCATTCCTTCATGTAAATGTTAGTTAACTGCTGTAGTTAAACATGTTGGACTGAGCGTTTTCATTTCAACATTGTCCTTCATTTCCCCTTCTTGCAGAGGTTGTCCTTCATTTCCCCTTCAGTGCTAGACCTCATCACATTTCTAATGTCAATCCAGGTAACATCCAGGGCTGCGGCTTGCATGAGGGTGATTGGGGTACTCCTGGTTCCACCATTGTCTGGGACTACGTTCACGGTGATTGCAACTTTCACACCTCTTACAACTGAAAGTAGACTTTTTTGCCATCTGAACAGCCTGTTGATTGAAGACTTCCTTGCATTGGGAGAAAAACACAAGTTAAATTACAATTTGGTCCATTTGTATTACAATTTTCAGAATACATTTTTGGATATTTTATTTTATAAAATCTAAATATTATTGGTAATTTGATTTTACGCATACTAATATAAGTTTCTTATTATTTCTCATTTAATTTGTTTTTATAAATTTTGAAATATTTTATTAATTTTATTTAATTAAATTAATTATTAGTAAAAAAATTAAAATAATAGTAAATTAAATACTAATTTATGGATTTGTCGCATGGTTGTAGTACAGTTGTCGTAAAACACCTACGTCGATTATACGATAAGCGTACGACAACTTTTTTGGGTTATCGTAGAGTTTTCGTATACTTGTCGTAAAATATTGTCGTACAATTGTCGTATAGTTCCTACGACAATGTTTTTTACGACAACTCTACGATTATTTTGAGTTGTCGTATTTTTCAGCCAAAATTTGTAGTGCCTGCTACAGTACCGAAATGTACCCGAAGCTATAAATAGAAAGAGGGGTTTTTGACCTAGGGAGCTGGCATCTTTGGGAAAAATTTCCAGAAGAAGAGATCAATCAAGGCTATCTAAGAGGATCCAACCAAGGAGAAGTGAAGATCAAAGGGAGACATTAGGATTAACCATCCTACTTCTATCCATCTTCTATTCTCTTTGTTGTTTCTATAAATCCTACTCACACCATGTTGTCTTACATGATGTGTGAGTAGTCACCTTGTATTTTGAGGGTTTTACCACCCTCCTTGGTACTCTATGATCATGTATACACATTAAATATACAATCTATGGTGATTTCATTTTCACTAAAGTGCTCTATTTATGACATGTTACCAAGTGTTTGATCAAATGCCTAAGTAATATGTTGACCTTAAATCTTGATCTAAGTATTGAAAAAGCTTAGTGATGGTTTGGATATGGTAGAAATGATCATATCTAGTGTTTATGAGAGTAAATGCATAGATGTGAGGTTAGCTAGAGCTTAATGCCTATAGCATTTATTACCTTGGGAGAGGTTCCAAGGATAATAGTGCTATAGAGTGAATCAATATCTTGATAAAGTGAGGTTCTAATTAGGATGGCTTGATTAGGATTAGATTCAAATGAGAATTTGTCTATCTTAGTCTAAGCTAGGTTCTAAACCAATTAGCACCTAAAAATCACTTAAATCTTGTGTACATGATCGTTGAAAAATGCCAAGGAGTGGAGTAAACTCTCGAAACTCTCTTTGAATTAAATTAAAACCCCTTTAAAGGCATTTCATTACTAGTTCTTACTTGAAAACCACCTCATCATTGAATTTGTAGGAATAGCCAAGTTGAAAACTTGATTCCCATAGCGCATAATCAAATTTGTCCCCTTGAGTTGGACACCGGTCTTACCGGTCAAATATAAATTGTTTTTAACTATACACAATTACAACTGTCATTATTGACTCATCAAGTAGTTATAAACTTGGGAAAAGTACAAAAGGGTGGTATGAACTACCACCCTTTTATAAATTCTTGTCCGGACTATCAACATTTGTAAAATACAGTCAATTTCTACTTTAAGGACCAAATTGTAATTACAATTAGTACCATAAAGTACCCAAACTAAAACATCTGCAAAACATAGTCAATTTCTACTTTAAGGACCAAATTGCAATTACAATTAGTACCATAAAATACTCAAACTAAAAAATCTGTGTATATGTATTTAGTTCAATTTAAATGTATATTTTGTTCTAAAGTATTTGGTTCGGTTTAATGATAATTTTTTTGAATAAGTCAATTTTTTTAAATTGCTTAAATTTATACAATAAATTTCTAATTTTAGAGAAAACTACACAAATGTTTCACTTTTGAAGTTATTAAAATTTAGGAAAAAGTACAAAAGGGTGGTATGAACTACCATCATAATAATATATTAATTTCTAATTTTCAGATAAAATATAATAAAAGTTTCACAAATAAGTCAAAATATCAATAATTTATTATTATGATGGATGTTGATCCATGTTAATCTTCTGTTAAATTAATATATTTTCAGATCAATTGTGAAACTTTTATGATAATATATATTCTCAAGCAATTTTATTATTGTAGATGCCTATCGTACAATTAGGTCATTTGAAACGGTTGTACGAAAATAATTTTGATTTTAACATTTATTGTATAAATTTAGATCGAAATTTATATATTTAAAGATTTATGGTATAATAAATTATTCAAAAAAAAAGATTTATGCTATAAATTATTGTAAAATTAGAAATTTATTGTATAAATTTAAGCAATTTAAAAAATTGACTGATTCAAAAAATTTATCATTAGACCGAACCAAATACTTGAGAACAAAATATACATTTAAATTGAACTAAATACATATACATAGATATTTTAGTTTGGGTATTTTATGGTACTAATTGTAATTGCAATTTGGTCCTTTAAGTAGAAATTGACTACGTTTCGCAGATTTTTTAGTTTGGGTACTTTATGGTACTAATTGTAATTGCAATTTAGTCCTTAAAGTAGAAATTGACTGTGTTTTGCAAATATTGATAGTCCGAACAAGAATTTGTAAAATGGTGGTAGTTCATATCACCCTTTTGTACTTTTCCCTTATAAACTTTGTAGTTAATTGCTTCATTCTCAATAAATGTGTATGGGTGCTATAACAAGTAATAATGACTAATCCCTTTAGCATTCAATTATCATTCCATAATTACTATTGCACTGACATTTTTTATATAAAAAACAGCGATGATAACTATTTTTTGATAGATGGGTTCATTACAACTCGATACAGAATCAGTACATATGGATACTATCTAGTGCATTTTTTATCAATTTGAAACGCATGTCTCTCAATTCCCATCCAAAGATCGGACTTTTAGTGAAGTATCAACGTCTGCAGCACGACTCTAGAACTTATTATCGCAATCAAAGTCGTAGCGGCACACCTGCAAGCACATCAGAAGGCATATGGGCCAAACAAAAGCAAAGGCTGGTAACAGAAGGAATAAAAGCCAACAAAAAAACAAGTACCTTTTCTCTATCTATTTATTTTGTTTTTTTTTTTGGGAAGATATATATTTTTACCCAATAATTATCTTTGACGTATATTTATGGTGCATGCAGCACGATGCATTTACGCTTTTCGTGAATCACAAATTTTAGAAAATGTATAGTGTTAACACAATTTATTATTATATTTACAACGTTATATATCAAGGCAAATTTCCCAATTCTCTTAGTTGTGACAAAGGTACTTGAAAAAGGTATTTTTATATATGCTATTGCAATCATGTTCTATTTCCTTTCGTGCAATTTCGCACACCCCGACCGCAACATTGATACCAAAAAGCATGACAAGCATAAAGGCACTGTGAAAACATACAAGGTCATTGATATATTTAAAAAAATTAATTTTCACTATAATAGATAAGGAAAAAAACTATCATAGATAAGGAACGAAAGGTCATTGATGTAAACAATCATTATATGTTAATAGATCTTGCATTTGTATTTATGGAGTCGAACATGATTTTTTTACCTGCTATATTCTCATTTTTGTTTCTTATTTTATACTTATTGTAAACAAATATGGTGACATATTTGACTATGTAAATATATATCAACAACCAGCGTTAGGTCATCGGCTTTTAGTCAATCATACAATTCAGGTATTTCAGTTACATATAAATTATATTTTCTCATTTTATCCTATCACTCTAATATTTAATATAAGACTTAATGGAAAATCAGTCGACTTTTAATTTTAATTTTGAACTATATGTATGTATTTACAGCTCAAGCCCACAGAGTATCCCGAGAACATTCAATGCCATCATCATTCAAAAAAATCCAGAAAGAATGGAATATTACTGATCATTGCCCAAAAGGGACCATCCCCATTATAAGATCACACAAATATAACGTCATTAATGATAATTTTTATTCAGAATTTGAGGTTATAGTCTCATTCATTTATAATAAGTTATGTCAAATTTAGTTGTCAATTTATACTTTCTCTCCTTTGTGCCAACGATATGGTGATTACCTGTTTTAAATAATTAAACTTTCTTGTCTCGCGATCAAATAGTACTAGGCACGAGAATATGAGATGGTCCTTTTTACGGTGCTGCGATTATACTTGAAGTGTGGAATTCAGGGACGGACCAAGGAATTATGATAGGGGGTGATGAAAAAAAATTAATTAAAATAATTTTTTAAAAATAACATTAAAATTTTACTACATTAAAATGAATAACATTTTACTATCATGCCACAGAAATCATTTATGATTGAATTAAAGCTAAACATTTCAGTTATTTCTTTTTAATGTTGAGAACCAAACAGTCCGATAAGAAATCTTCTATCATCTTGTTGCGATGTACACTCTCCACCATTTTCTTTATAAAAAAGGAGTAAATTGCAAAAAACATTGTCTGGACTACCGCCTCATTTCAAATTAGGTACCAGACTTTTTCAATTGTCAATTTAGTGATATCTGCATCAATATGCACATGTTCCATCATATTAATCATATCAATGACCACACTAAAAATAAATTCGACCAAGTAAAGTTAGTACTATAACCAAATTCATAAATTTTCGATCTTAAAATTCCTCAAAAACTCGAATTCGGAAATAAATGGATGTAAGTTGATACAAAAATCAATAAATTAAAAATTAGAAAAGTCCGGTACCTGATTTGAAATGTGGCGATAATCCAGACAATATTTTTGTAATTTACCCTAAAAAAACTATACAATATATTCAATCAGTAATTTTTGGTTCGAAGAATGAATTCGTAGTTCGCGATTTCATCTAAAAGAATTTAAATTAAATAAGAATATTCTAACTAATGTGATTGGCTCGAACACAAACTTAATTAGAACACATAACTTCAACGCAAACTTTCAACTTGAACCTAAGTTGTTTATACAATTAGTGAATTCAACTAGTTTAATTATTTAATATAACTGACTTCTCAACAAAAATTAACAAATTCTAATCTGTGCAATCTGCACTGATGAAATCAAAACAATATAAATCATGATTCCGAAAACCACTGCAGATGGCTCCACATCATATTTTTAAATACTAAACTAAAACATAAATATTAAACTAGATTAATTTTATTACTTATATTATGATTTATTTATATAATATAAAATTTTGGGAAAAACCTAGAGGTGACAAGTGTCGCCCTCGGCTAATGGTGGTTCCGTCCCTGGTGGACTCCTAGTTAACATATCCTTCCGAAATTAGCTTAGCTTAAGTCAAGCTTGTAACACATTATAGAGCTTCGGAACAAAACTCTATTTCTGCAGAATGGATTGTAAGTTTACACAAAGCTATCATCGGGAAGAGTTAGGATCATATGAGAAATGATAGTTTTGGTGAGAAATAAGAAATTTTAGTAACCGTCCGATTTATCATCTAACGGACCTGATTTTACCAATATATTTTCATTTATTTACTGAATAAATACGTTGATGAGGGTATATTTGTCTTTTGATTTATTCTAATTCTAATTAATCCCTATTTCTCGCACACGTTCGTTCGTTTCTCTATCCTCGTTTCATTTTTTTTTGGAAAGTCGTTCGTCGTCGTCTGAGACAGGCCTTGGGTTTCCTCGCCTGAGAAGGTCGGTCAGTGGGAGCCGACTATAAATTAAATCCTAGAGAGATAGACGCCGACGACGCACCGACGGCTCTCCGACCGGCACCAGAGTAGCTACGCTACGCTGACTGTAAGATCCTCCGGCCTCTCTCTCTCTCTCTCAGTCGTCGTCGTCTTTCGATTGTCATTGTATCGTACCTTTCGATTGCGTTCGTTCATCTGCCGATTGGTTCTCCGGATTCGGGATCTGGAGTGTTAATTGCGTGATTGTTGAGGTCAGATCTGAGTGCGTTTAGGGAAGATGGAGGGCGAGAAGAAATCGACGGTTTCGGATGTTGGTGCTTGGGCGATGAATGTGATTAGTTCGGTGGGGATTATTATGGCCAATAAGCAGCTCATGTCTTCTGCTGGTTATGGATTTGGATTTTCAACAACATTGACAGGGTTTCACTTTGCTGTGACGACACTTGTGGGAATGGTGTCGAATGCTACCGGATACTCAGCATCAAAACATGTGCCTCTGTGGGAGCTTTTGTGGTTCTCTATAGTTGCCAACATGTCTATTACAGGGATGAACTTAAGTCTTTTGCTGAACTCCGTCGGATTTTATCCAACATGAGGTTTTGAAGTTAAAACTTGAGGATTTTCATGCTGGATAAGTTAAGACTGTTACTCTTCATGTTAGATGAGCATAGCTGTGGAATTGGGGTTGTCGGACTACAGAGTCTGCTTCTCTTTGGCTCTGAGATCCTCACATGTGAAATGGCATCAGTCAGAGCATCAACTAAACTGCAGTCATCATCTTCATCAGTAGTATTATTATCTCCGCAGCTGCTAGTAGAGTCTTCGTCGAGACATCTTCTGAGCCTTGTCTTCCTGTTAAGTGAGGCTGTAGCCAACTGGCTGTTTGTCAACTTCGCATCATTCTTTAACTTCAATTTCATGAGTGATGATTTCAGCACACGGTCAGTGTAAATCCAACATGAGGATTTTATCCAGCATGAAAAATAGTCTTACAGAAGAGGAAATTAGACTGTTAAAGGATGGAGTGGATACCAAACTTATAAAGGATATTGAACTTGGTGGAACAAAGTGATTATTAGTCAGTTCTCTCCATATCATTATTCTTTTCCTCACATTTATAGTGAGCATTAATTATAGGGTACGAATTGTTTAATATGTAGTAGTTGTCTACGTAGATATTGTAATAGACCAGGAATTTTACGCATTTTAATTTAAATCTTACGCATTTTATCAGGAATCTTACGCATTTTACTTAAAATCTTACGCATTTACATTAAATCTTACGCATTTACATTAAATTTTACGCATTTTAAAATGCGTAGATTAAAAGGTGATTTTAGCTGCGATCCTGGTTGTAACTCTCTCTTTACATTTGAAGTAACGAAATGAAGCATTACTGAAAAATATGAACACACATGCAGAGCTTCTCCGCACTGTCGATGCCATCTGTTACGTATTTTGAATAAAAAGATACGCAATATAAAGATATGTAGTATATAATGCATAACATTATACTTAAAATTGGTATTTCATGTTAATAATATTTTGTAAGTTAGTATGAATGAAGTCATTTACCCTTTTCCGAGTATATACAGATACAACATGACTGGCTTCATATACAGATTCTAAAAGTGTATGCTCAACGTTATCTGCTTGGATCTTAGCTCTTTCAGCAGCCTCTTTCATTGCTTTTGGACAGCCGCGTCATTGCAAGCAGACATGAAATTCTCGAGCTCTTCAGGCGGGATGTAATCACCCATCATGGCAACTGGATCTGCACTAGATGAACCAATTGTTTCACCTGCATACAAAATTAGAGAGATATTTGACATCAACGCATACCCACTACATGGCTAGCTAATAGCAAATTACAAAAGTTTGTCTCTTGAAATTACAATAGCTAATACCCACTTCTTCTTGGACTTACTCTTTCTGCCAATACTTCTCGGAGGTGAGATAAGTTTTTCGGTAGTGTCTTTAGTGTCTCTGATACCATGGGTATTTTGGAGTAAAAACTATGATAAACTCAGACAGTCGAGATCTCTATAAGCCTCTTATTTTGCGTTTGGTTAGTATTACGTCGGTAATCCAACCGTAATGCAAATCCAAAAACAAGTATTGAGGCAAATACTGATAACTACTGTAAATGTTTATGAGAAGAGAAACTGGAAATTTATTGAATACTTGAAACTTTTACAAACCTTCTGATCAAATCTCAAGTGAACTTCTTGGGTGTATTCCCGGATGCTCAGCAAGAGAGAAGTTTATCTCCTTATATAGGAGATTTAAGACTTCGAAGGGAAGTAAAGGGGCGAATAATGCCGGGTGCTCTTTGGGCCCCATCGACGCATTATGTCTGTCCTTTAGATTCCCATTACATACAGTAGTGTACCACGAGGCACACTTGATTATTGGAAATGAGGGCTCCATCAAAACAACTGATAGAGACCTCGAAACCCAATGCTTCAAACTATGTGCTTAAAAACCAGGTGCTGGTTTTTATGTCTGTCCTTCTAGAAGTTGGGATAGTTGTTTACAGATTCGCTCAACGGCCCGTTGCTGTTCCTCGTTCTGGAGGATTTCTTGGGTTGCGGCCCATAAGGTTTCTTCATTTTGGGCCTGTTGGATTTGTTGCCTGCTGTGCTCGGTAGTGTAGCGGAGCATTGTGCAGAGTTGTTCCAAGGCAGTTCGGGCTTCATACTTGGCGATTTGTAACTCATTTTGGGCAGTTGCTTCTGCTGCTTCAGGTGGGTTTGGTCCAGTGAGCTGAAACAGGGCATTGTGGTATGCGTCTGTTCGGTGAGTTGGAGCAGGGAACAGATGTGTGTGGCTACGTGTATTTCTAGTTCCGACATTAAGCCACCAGGGAGTGTTTCTTTCCCACTGCGGAGCTCTTCCATGGCCTCATCCACCTCTGCAACCTCTGGTCCAGTTAGACATCCTGCAATGACACAATGTACAAGGCGAGAAAGGGAGTCAGCAAGAATGTTTTCTCTGCCTGTTATGTGCTCAAAGCGTATTTCTACGCCTGTGCCTGTTATGAAGTCTGTGAATCCGAGCCATCGGATTCGGGATGGTTTGTTGGCGGCGGTTTTGTTATAGAAATTGATTATCGCCTGACAATCAGTCATGAGTGTTATTTCTTCTTTGTCGAGGTAGTGCAGCTTAAATGCTTGGAGAGATTCCATGGCAGCATGAATTTCCGCGTCGATCGTTGATTTAATGACGGGAAACTTGCCACTCACGTAGGCACAGATTTTCTCCATTGACTTTGGGTCGTTTCGTGCCTTTTTCCATTTGCAGATTCCGCCCCATCCTTCCATGCATCCATCAGTCTCTATGACCATGTATGCTTCTTCTGGGGGTAATTCTAGGTTAGGGAGGCGTTGTATGTCTTGTTTGAGTTGTCTGATGATCTTCAGGTCAGACTCCTTAAGCCTCTTGTCTCCGTGTGGGCTAGTCTTTTGGTATAGAGGGCCTAGCTTTACTCCCAAGTTAGGTATGTAAGCGCGCGCATAATTAAGGATCCCTAGCCAGGATCTCAGCCCTTTCTTCTCCCTTAGCTGCTGTTCATCAAATTCCACTATTCGTTTGATGACATGGGGTTGCAGCCTGATTTTGCCGTTGCCTAATATCGCCCTGAGAAATTCCACTTCTGGGGTAGCAATTTTCATTTTTGTTGGGGATAATACTAGGCCTTCCTTTTCGCACACTTGTAGCACTCTTTTAAGATGTTTAGCATGATCCTCCTCAGTCTGAGAGTAGATGAGAATATCATCTATATAGACTGCCGTGAAGTCTTCCATTCCTTGGAAGCATTGGTCCATTTTCCTTTGAAAGATTGCCGGTGCGTTCTTGAGGCCGAAAGGCATTACTAGCCACTCGTATAATCCTCCTGGGACTATAAATGCTGTCCAGGGGATACTCCCTTCCTCCATTGCTACTTGATGAAAGCCGCTTTTTAGGTCGAACTTGCTGTAGATTTTGGCTGTTCCAATTCTTTTAAGTAGCGTGTTAATGTCTGGTAGGGAGTATTGGTCTTTATGTGTGTTGTCGTTCAGTGTTTTGTAGTTGAAGACCATCCTCTCCTTTCCTTTGACTTCTTTTCCTGTTTTTGGGTCAATGGTCGTACCTGAGTTGACTATGATTGCCATAGTCTTGTGCCTACTTTTACTGGGCCTAATCACCTTCAGTTCCAGCAAGACTTTTATATGGGCTTGGAAGCTTCTCTCTGTTGCTGGTGTGATCTGTTTCAAGGGCCGATCTTGGATGGTGATGTCTGGGTTGATGATATCCAGTTTGCATTTAACCTGATTTTTGGGCCAATGCTTTAGTGGGTCATCACCAATGAAGCCTGCATCATGGAGTTTGTTAAGGAGTGGGCCAAATCTTTCCTGGAATTTTGGGCTTGTCTGCCCCTAATTATAGTAGATGGATTCTACTATCTCTTTTTCCTCCATAGGTTCCAGGTCTACTAGGAAATTGGCCTTCTCTTTGGGTTATGGGCTTGTGGCGATTGTTGTGATTTGTTTGTACATTGTGAGAATATTTCCTTCCAGCCTTAGCCCACCACTCTTGGATCTGATGAAGTTGCAGCCGAGTAACATCTGGACGCAGTCCTTCATGTCCATGTCAAATACGTAGGTAAACGGTATTCGGAACGTTTGATCGTCAATTATCATTTGGCCGTCCTTTATCTTCAATTTGGCCGGTTGTCTGGAGTTAATACCGTTGAAGAACACGGTATAGCTTAAATCCTCGATTGCATCCTTTGGGACAACCGCCTTGTTAATGCAGTAGCATGTGGCTCCCGTATCTAAAATAGCTTCGATTTTGAACTGAGGCTGGCCAGGTATGTTGAAGATAACAGGAACATGGAATAGCCTGCTGACTGCCTTTCTACTGACTATGGTTGTATCTTCTCCCTTTTGCCAAAAGCTGCTTTCTTCTAACATGTTAGCCTCTTCCGTTTGCTGATCATGTGAAGTTAGATCCTCTAGATCTTTGGCTAGCTGTTCTTCCAATTTCTCATCTCCGGGGACCTCATTCTTTTGCTCCTTTGTCAGCTGGAGTTTGATACAGCTGTTTAGCCTGTCTACTTCGGAGTGTAGGAACTGGACATAACTGAAGACTTCTCGTAGGAGTTCGTCCTTTGTTATATATTCTTGTTTCTCCGGAGGTGCTGCTTTGATCCTTTTATCCAAATAGAATGGCGCGCACATTGGGCATGTCGTGATGTGGCAACTACTGCAGTGTAGTCGCATTTTCTCTGTTGTTGATGTTTTGCAAAATGTGCACCTTTGGTAGAGGTGTGCTACTTCCTGATTTTCCTCCCATTGGTGGTCACAGTTGGCTTGTAGATCTGGTACTTTGATTTTTCCTCGCCATCCACCATCTCTGCCTAACATCATTCCCCATTCGTCTGGGAATAACGCCATGGATGCCATGTAGCTATGGCTCTGTTCTCCTTCTGATATGCTGCAGATTGCGTTGCTATCAGGTTCGTTGAGGTCAACTGAGACTACATCGAGATCATCGGGTAGTTCCAGTCCTTCTAGGACTGCTGCTCGTGCTATGTTGCCTCGCTGTTTCTTGCAGTCTCGTGCAAAGTGCCCTTCATCTCCACAGATGAAGCATTTGCATTTGCGAACTTTGTCGGCGTACTTTCGCTTAAAAACTCGTACATGAGAGTCGTGTGGTTTACCCTTGTACGATTTTGACTTTCGTAGGCCGTATTTGCTTGGTCTTTCGAAGTATCCTGGGATCGGGACTTGACTGCAGAATGATAAGTCTTTCATCTCCCTTTGTAATGCTGCCTTTTTGCATGCTTCTGCCAAATATTGGTACGCGAAGTGTATTCTGGGCAGGACTGCGATTGTTCTGCCAGGATATTTTTCAATGAATGCCTTCTCTATTTCCGGGCCGACTAGAGGTGGCATCTTCCTAAAGAATTTCTCGGATAGCTCTGCGGATATGAATGATCTTCCTGATTTTACCGCCAGTATTTTGTACTGGTTCATGTAGCTGAAAATGTCCTTCATTTTATCGCAGCTGAGTATATCCAGATCTCTGTACGCTCTGTTTTGTTCTTCCGTGGATCCTTGGTAAGGGTCTTCAAGAAGTATGATCCTTCGAATCTGCGAGATCACATTTTGGGGGTCGTCAACTATTCCCACTAGCTGGTCGTATTCTTCCGAAAATGCGGTTCTCCATTGGATCCATACTTTCTTTTCTATTTCCCCTAGTAGGTTTTCAATTGCATTGACTTTAGCTTGAGCTGATGCCCAGGTCTGGCCATTGATCCAGTTTAGTGTGATCGTTTCCCACCTTGTGATCACGTCTCCGTATAGTCCGATGTCTTCCGGGAGAACCAGCAGGGCTCCTGTATTTTGCTGCGCCGATGGCAGCTGGTACATCTCATTGTTATAGGGCGCTGCCCTCCCTTTGTAGGTTGCTCCTATCCAGCTTGGTCCTGTTTTGCTTGATTCTCCTTTTTGTGCTGGTGGGTAAGTTACTGGTCCCATTACGGGTTCTTGTGGTGGCCGGTATGTAGAGGTTCCTGATTGGGTGGTGCTAAATGCTGCTTCGTTGTTTTGTTTAGCAATCCGTCTTAGTACAGGGTACTCCATTTCAGGCAGTTCTGTTGCTGTGTAGGCTACCTCTGATTGAAGGTTATCTGAAGAATCAGAATTTGCTTGAGCAGCTTCAATATAATCCTCGGCTGGTTTGGTTACAGAAGTATCAGATTCCGAAGAATCTGAATCTGCCTGGGCAGCTTCAATGTAATCCTCAGCCGGTTTGGTTACAGAAGTATCAGATTCTGATGATTCCGTAGGGAAAGTGTCCCATTTGGGTGGTGGTACATCACCCTCTTCGTCCCATCCTGATGGTTGGATAACTGGGTGTCTTGGTGGTGGCGTTATGCGGACCATACACACATATTTTCCTTTATCACTATGTGCTACCCAGTTTTCTTTGTCTTGTTGATGATCACCTTCTTGATCCCAATCTATTCGAGATCGTCTGAGGAAGTGACGTGCGGTTTTTTATATGCGTCCGCCTGTCTTGCTTGCTCCTCCTCTCTAGCCTTTTCCTCTGCTTCAGCCTTTTTACGTCTGAATTCCTGAAGAAACTGCTGGCTGCAGCTTTTTGTTTGGCACGTTCTTCGTTTAGCAGGTCCTGACAGGCTCTTTCATAGGGTGATACTCTTTGTAACATGCCTATGAATTCCTCATGATCATTGTTTTCTGCTTGCCTTTGTTGTCTGTTGGGTAATGGTGCTTGGACCTCTCGGTAATCCCTGAAGCTGAGGGATGACCTACCGCTTGTTAATGGCCTAATTTGCACCAGTTGTGGGGCTAGTGGTTGCTGTCTCTGTGTTGGCCTGAGGACCCATCGATCTCCAATTGGGGTTCTTATCTGACTTCCTGCTATAGCACGGATTCCGCTACTTGCCAGGTGGTCGGCTACATTCCCAACATTATATCAGAAACCTGCGAAACTTGTGTCAGTTAACCTTGCGATCAGGGATCGGGAGATAAGCAGATTACTTTCCCCTTGCCATTCGGTTGTGTATCCTTGTGTCTGGATGGCTATCTCCATGTGATTATAGAAGTCGCTTATGGACATAAACATTTCTGGTATAATGTATACCAGTTGTGTTCCTTCTGACAGGTCAACCTCCATTGTTTCGATGATTTGCCGTTCATCTGGCCATCTAGTGTCCCGGAGTGCTACCAGAGCAGTGACTCCGGCTCTTCTCCTATGTAACGCATGGATCCTAATTATTATTATTAGTCCAAGGTGGATGTGCTGTAATCCTGCTCGTCGCAGGATGTTGTAGCTTCCTTCAGTAATTAGTTGCATATCCACTTGTTCTCCTTCTCTACATAGGATTCGGTCATCTAAGTAGTGTTCATAGACCCTATGTCGTGGTTCGCTCCATCTGGAATTGTAAAGCACTTCAGCAGGAACTAGTCGGGTCCTTTGCTGTTGTGATTGTGCTAATTGTTCCTCGGGGTTGATTTGTTCGGTTAGATTTCTTCGTGGTCGTCTTAACCTTGGGATTCTTCTGGCTAATTCGAACCGTACTCTGCTTGTCCGTCTGTAACTACGGATTTGATCCTCCGTGGTTGGGATCTGGCCGCTAGAGCCTTCGGCCTGGGTTGCTTGAACCATCGTCTCCGTTCTGCTCATTTCTTGATCTTTTCTTCGTTGAAAATAGCCTTTGGGTTTCTGAAGACGTAGTATGGAGCGGATGTAGCTTTGATTGGTTCTTTGCCCTTTTCGCCAGTGATAGTTATACCAGCAAGTTTTGCTGATAGTTCGTTGATTGCTTCGGACAAGTTTGGTTGGGCAATTTGTTTGTCGAGCTGTAGTGCTCGTACGCTTTGTTGTAGCTCCGTAATCTTTTGATCGAGTCTGATTAGTTGTTCGATCAGCGTGTTGTTTTGTCTGGCGATTGCTTCCACTAAATTGTGGTTTGTAGGGTAGTCTCTTACCCTGGCGAATCCAACCGCTGGTGAGTCTACTTCGTCGGTTGATCTTACCGCTTGAATATAGGATGCTGAATTTGTGGTCATTAGCCAATAAGGGCTGTTTTGAGCTCGGTCGTGATCTGCAGTAGTTGGTCTTGTCGGGCTTCAAGTCTAGCTGATGACTGCAGGACTTCCTGTTCACGCTTCGTTTGTTGAGAGGTGGTCTCATGAACAAGGGTTATGACTTCGTTCTTAGATAATGATTTCTTAGAGAGGGCTTCTTCTTCCAGGAAGTGAAGCGAATTGAGGATCTGGGCTTGGTTGTCTTCTATCTTGCGTAGTCGTTCTTCAAGCGCGTCTGTTTGTTTTGAGAGTACTTCTTGCAGTTGGTAGAAGTGTTTGATGCTTATTTTTGAGTGTAACAAGAGTTTATCGTAAAGGACTGTGGTGTTATTGCTTAGGTCAGAGAGGTTTGAGTTTGCGAGATAAGGAATTCAAGGTCGGCTGTCCTGGAATTCTGGTACCAGTCTCGGATAGATCGTTCGAATCTATCGGCCATCGATTTTCCTCATGTGACTCCCAGAGTCAAATGTACGGATACACCTCAGCGATATACTTTGGATGCTACTTTCCCCTACCCCTCCCCACTTCTTCTTGGACTTACTCTTTCTGCCAATACTTCTCGGAGGTGAGATAAGTTTTTCGGTAGTGTCTTTGGTGTATTGCTGGAAATGAGTATAAGGAACATTGCTGGAAATGTCTTTGGTGTATTGCTGGAGGTGTCTTTAGTGTCTTAAAACATCCCACAGGTAAACTTCTTTTAAAATAATACTGGGCCATAATTATATAAAGGTGTGAGATCAGCATAAAATGAGCAATGAGCCATGATCAATCCGGTGCACAGCCACATTCTAATAATTATGTCGTTATGTACTACAGATATTAAACAGCCTGACCATCGGAACAATTGGAAATTAGATCAAGCACTACCCACTAACTGTAAATGATTTGATGATTGATAGCATCTCAAAATATGAACTGAAAAATATCATTGAGGAGAGAAAGAAATGACATTGGATGTGCATGCAAAAAAACAAGTGTATTGATCATTGTCAAACGCAGCCAGCATGTAAAAGAAAAGTACTCTGAAATGTTTGATCAATGGTAACGTTGTTTTTATGAAAGATGTCTCAAGCAGTCAATGGTAAATGTGAAGATATCAGTCATGATGCAAATGCGTGAAGGAGAGGATTTGAGGTTATATACCCATGCCCCAGGAATCAATCGACCACTGTGGAGACTGTCTGATTGCTGCCCAGTCTGACTTTAGTAGCTCCTGTGGCTTGTACTGTGCACCAATCAACCATTCGTATTGCTGTATAAAGTTTAACAAAAAAAAAGGGTAGGCTCAATCACGTTGTTTTCAAAATACTAAATGCAATGTATATATAGTCGGAAAGGACAACATTTATCTTCTAAATAACGGTTATGGCATTAATAAATAGTTAATGCATAGCCAGCGACTGAAGAGTAAACAGAAGTCAAAACACTGTACCAGCATCGGTCCATTTGAAGCTGCAGCATTGCCATCGAACTCTGATAATACATCAAAAGCGTGAAGCTTCCAGTCCAATGTCTGAGTGACAACTACAATGGCAAGGCATACATTACTGTGAACCTGTAAACAGTAGCAATAATAGAAAAGCCATCTAACATCACAGTCCATCATGGTAATATATGACAACTCTAGTATCTAATGAACAATTGAAAAGCTACGTAGCTACGTAGTTACGCAGTTATGTATAAATGAAAAGCTATGCAACTACGCAGTTATATATGAAATGCTAAGCAGTCCACAGTTAATGAAAAACTACGCAGTTACGCAGTTATGTATGAAATGAAAAGGCGCAGTTATATATGAAATAGCTACGCAGTTACATTAATCATCGAGGTATTAGGCTCATGTGGCTCAAAACACTGGTACGCATTTAAATACATGGCTAATTAACAATAGAAACACTAGTACGCATTTTGGATAGGAAGCTACTCATTTAAATCGAATTGGCAATATTTGAACTAAAACAGCGAAACGAAGAACACGACCTACTATAAAATTCACAATAAATCAAACAAGTAACCTAAAGCAACAGAAATCGAAGAATACAACCTACCATAAAATTCACAATAAATCAAACAAACAGCGAATCGACGAACACGACCTACCGTAAACATGTGTTGATTTTTTCGGCTGATTCCCGTTGCCTCCATTTGTCAAATTTTCGGGTTCCGTCCGTCGCATTTTAGGGTTTCAGACCGATTTTGAGTCGCCTTCATCTGTCGCATTTTAGGGTTTCAATCCGTCGCCTCCGTCCGTCCGTCGCCTCTGTCCGTCCGTCGCCTTCCCCCGTCCGTCGCCTCTGTCCGTCCCCTCCGCCGTCGCAATTTACAGTCGCTTCTCTCGTGTTTTCAGCCCGTCGGTTCGTTTCAATATGTGATTCGTGATTTGTGGGAGACAAAATCGGGATTACAGTTTTGATTTTTTTTTCTATTCCTAATTTGTCCTCAAACACGTATTAATTAATTAATAAATACTAATTTTAAATTAATTTAAGCATAATCTTAACCGTTTATTGTACTGATCGAACGGCTATTATAATTTCTTATTTCTCATCAGATTTGCTCTTCTCACCAGAACCGCACTCTCATCGGGAATTGCTCATTTTTCTAATTATTTTATCATCAAACAGATGAAAAATAATACATTGAAATATTTTCAATAAAATTTTATGCCGCTAGTTCTGATAAATGATCTTTGAATGGATGGTTGATGAAGAAGAAATTGACAACAGCAATCCAGCCAACATTGATGAGAAAAGATTGAATGAGAAACAATCTAGCACTACAAATTTAGCTCAGATATGCAATGAAATTATGCAGTGGTTTGTTTACCGCTGAAAATTTATGCAAAGGTAATACAACGATTATACAGGGGGTTTTATAACAATAGATTTTTCGTCGGTTTTTTCAGCGGGTTTTCCACACATTTTGCGATGTAACATATGCAGCGTTAATTACCACTGCAAAAATCAAAAGTAACGGTGAATTTACAATGGTATTGCTGTAATATCTATTTACCCACCTCGTAAATCCATCTCCCGACCATCAAAAAATATCCATCTCCCCTGCCCTAAAATCGTATCGAGACTCTTCAACATTGATGGTATTGCTGTAATAATTTTCCAGTGGTAAAATTTCACTGTAAAACGGCCGCAAATAAGGTTAATTAAAAACCATATAATATCTATTTACCCACCTCGTAAATCCATCTCCCGACCATCAAAAAAATCCATCTCCCTTGCCCTAGAATCGTATCGAGACTCTTCAGCCTGAGGTCTACCTCACTTCTGCCTATTTTCTACGGCCTCTCCTCCCAACTTCGCCCATCCGCACTGTCCACATCTGGCCATCCATCGGGTTATTTGAGGTATGACTTTGGTTATTTACTCGTGGTGCTTTCAACTAGTGCTGGGTTCGGTTCAAAAACCGAACCGAACCGACAAAAACCGAACCGAACCGAATTATCGGTTTAGTGAAAAATGAAACCGAAAACCGAACCGATTTTTCGGTAAACCGACATTCGGTTTCGGTTCGGTTTCGGTTCGGTTCGGTTTTACCGAAATTGTCGGTTTCGGTTCGGTTTTGTCGGTTTTTGTCGGTTCGGTTTGTCGGTTTTGTCGGTAATTGTCGGTTTTGTCGGTTTCGGTTCGGTTTCGTCGGTAATTGTCGGTTCGGTTTGTCGGTTTCGTCGGTAATTGTCGGTTTTTAGCGGTTTCGGTTCGGTTTTGTCGGTTCGGTTTTTGTCGGTTCTCAAAATGAAAACCGAAACCGAACCGAAATAAATCGGTTCGGTATGATAAATTGAAATTCGGTTCGGTTTGAAGTCGGTTCGATTTCGATCGGTTCAGTTTCGATTCGGTTTCGGTTCGGTTTCGGTTTTCGGTACAAAAACCCAGCCCTACTTTCAACATCCATGAATACCGATGTGAAATTTAGGCGTTCTTATTTTTAGTTAGTTTAGGTTGTTTTGGGGTTGATTCCAATAGAGTTAGCCGCCTGACGCCTCTGCTGGTCCCCTACCGGCGCACTCTTTTTCATCCACCATCCACCGCACATCTCCCCAATCTGATTTTAGGGTTTTTTGAAATTGAAATTGGATTTGGGGGATTTGGGTGATAGTGATTTTGTGGTGGCCGGACCAGTGGATTTGGGTGGTGGTAGTGTTGTTGTGATCGGATTTGGGGTGGCGGTTGGGTGGTGATCGGTTGTGGATTATGATTGCTGGTGGTATGGTTAGTTATTTAGGTTCTTTTGGTTTGTTTTATTCAGTTGATTTTATTCATGGAGCGAAAGCCTTAGAGTTGTTTTTGCCAAATTTCTGTGACCATACGTATGATATCATGCTTGAGACAGGAGCAATGACGCTCAGTTTGTTGCATTAGTAAGTGAACTGCATCTTTCTGTCATCATATTGTTTAATTAAAGTTTCGGTTATTGTAATTGTTGCTTAAGTAGTTATGGTTTTCATTGTGTACTACTTTTAATGGAATTTTCTCTCCCGTTGTAAACTAAAGTCGGCATGAATATTTCTGCTGATGGAGCATTAAATCTAATATCTTCCATTTTCGATGGCTAATTTAGCATATAAATTTGGCTGTAGGAAACATTGTGTGCAAAGATAAAGTGCATTTGACTTCCTTAGTGACGCGGTCAGCAAGGTCCCAGATTATACCCATTCTGGTACATATGGTGAATCCCGAACTATCACAAGAGAAGGTTAGTTTTCAACTTCATTGATTCTATAGGGGTTTTGTGCTGAAGTATGTACACTGCGTACTCTCTTCCTTAGGTGATGAAATTATCAACGAGTCCATATCTGAATTTTTGCATTCTAGCCATCAATACCGTGTACTCTTTAAATTATCAAATCAAATTGGAAAGGAAAACTCAATTTTCATGAGCATTTGCTTGTTGTTTCATTTCGGTATCTGACTCCTCATATATTTCTTTCCATATTTTTGTTCCATCATGACATCTTTAGGTTCAGGAAACTAGTGAGGAGAGCTTAGCTGTTGTTGCAGGTATGCTTAGTAGCAAAGCGAAAGGTAGTTAGTTAACAATATGATATCTTTTGTGCTTAACTTTTACATTTCAATCTTAAGAACATTGGAGTGTTTTATTGCCTCTGTTTCTTTCTTGATGAGTTTTTGTCGTTATTAGTAGTAGGTTGTCGCAACAGCGCGAACTTTGTCACTTCGCGTGATCAATGCCTTCATTTATTTGCGCTCCTTTTACCTTGAGGTGCAATGGCATTTAACTATCTGAACTTTGTATATCGGTGCTAGTTTTTTTATAACTTCACTAAGTATAAAATTTTGTTGTTTTTACTGATGTCATAGGAATCCGAAGGATACAAATGCTATTGAGAGTATGGTTAAAGCTCTTGCTTTTGTAGTATAAATTTTCATGTGTACAGGTGACTTTTTGTTTCCTTTTAAATGCATCCCTTACTATGAAACAAAGGTTTCACCCAGATGTACATGAGCATTTGTTGATGTCACATCATTTTGTTTGTTCATGAGCATTTTTTTGATAATCAGAAAATATGTAATTTCTCTGTTTGTTTTATGACCATTTGCTTGTTTTTTCATTTATGTTTTTGACTCATATATTTCTTTCTATTGTAGTTGTGGATTCTCCCAAAGGTTGTGGAGATGGCTGGTAAGACCTACGCACGAGGTCGTGAACGCAAGGTGGTTCAATTAGGGATACCAGTTTACCTCCACACGTAGGGGAGGAAGGGGCGAATTCAGATGTTTAAATATTTTAAGTGTTTTATTTTGTTTAAACATTTTTAGTGTTGTATTTTAAATACTAAAACAAAAACATTTTGAGTTAAGAAATGAATGATTTTCCATTTCATTTTTTGTATTACTTTTAAAAATTTAATTTTCAGTGAATTTATTAATTTAATGAATTAAATATTTGTTTAAAAACTACTAGGGCTGTAGCCAACATAAGTTGTGGCTGTGTGTTTTCCACCCCACCATTGATGTAAAAGCTTTGGTTTTTGAAAAGCCTTGGGTGATTGTGTTTTTACACTGTTTTTTTGTATCCCGGCCCGGTTAACCCTATTAAAGATAGTATTTATTAGGTTTGAATAGGTCAATTAGTGGTGATAATTAGTGACATTAGTATTTTGTAACTGTTACTTTGTAAGGCTTTATAAGCCTGCAACTTTTAATAGAATTGATAAGAAATTTCAATCATTTTCCTTTTTTAAACCTAACAAGTGGTATCAAGAGCGAATTCCTGGGATTGATGTTTGATCAGTCGATATTCTGACTAATTAGCTACATTCGATGAAGGATAATACTCTTTCTCCCGGCAAATTGTCTCTATTTGATGTCCTCTTTAAGTGTTTCAGGACAAAAAGACATATCATCGCTCCTTGGACTCGAAGTGCTGAAAGAACGGAAAGATCGACGAAAAAGGCCAAAAAATGACTATGCACCAGCAACGGGCCGTGACGGCCGTGACATCTCATTAGTTTCACGGGTGTTTTACACAGAAGGATTTCAGCCCCTCCGTGACAACCGTGACATATTGGTTTGTCACGGGTGTCACGGCGCCATTATAACTCAATGCAATATTGCCTAGACCGTGGCAACCGTGACACACTCGAATGTCACGGGTGTCACGGCCCCGTCCGATATTTCCAATTATAAATAGGAAATTCAGGTTCTATTTTAAGAACGCTTGATTTTGGGAAGTTCCAAACCTAACTTGGAGAAGAAGACAGAGCAGAATATCGTGACAGATAGAGGATTTAACGAGCTACATCGTCATTACGATTTCCTCGTCCTTGATTTCTATTTCTACACTGTTTTTAGTTAACTTACCAGGAATAGTGAGTAGTCTTACGTATTCTGGGATCCTACGGATCCCGTGCCTTGTACCCAACTCTTCATGTGATCAATTAAACGTTTTTCATTAATGCAATTCGAGTATTCAATTTCATTGTGCTTAATTTTATCGTTCTTGCACGTTTTACATTGAATGAGATGTTTGCATGCTAGAACGTATTTAAGTTAATTACCAAAAGATGAATGGGTCCTAGGTATTAACCAGATTGCATGAAATTGATATTAGGTCATGTTAGCTATACTGGTAGTACATGAATTCATAGGAAAGTTGACTTTATCATCTGAAAAACCCTAGGCTAACTAATCGAAACCATTGATAATCCGTGGATGGGCGGCGTTCAATGGTTGAGATTAATCTAGACAATAATCCGTGGATGGGCAGCTTCTCTAGTGTGATTTCGGTTTATTTCCATACTCTATAGCATGATGAATTTACGTGACATTGTTGCATGAATTGTGGATTGGCATGAGTGAAGTTTGATCTTGGAATTATTTCTTTGATTGAATCAAACCTTTCCTAATTTCAGTGTCACTTAGGATTTAGTAATAACCAAACCTTTTTCCTATAGGAGTAGCTGAACACATTACTTGCATACTAGTACACGCACGCGTCTGTTCCTTGGACGACCCTTGGATTACCGAGATTTATAAATTGTTTTTTACTACAGTTTGACCCCTAAAACATATAACTTGACAACTATAAAGGGTAAAAAAATACGCTTGTTAATGTTTCGGCGGCAGTAGCCATGACGCTGCTGTTCGCTGGATTCAAGTCGGAAGTGAGACAGGTGAGAAATTAGTGATTCGAGATGAAGAGGCAGGGAAGCGAGGCCAGCGATTAGATTATAAAACTGTCCGAGACAGTTACCAACAGTTGTCCAGCTGTTTGGGAGTGACAAAGCGGAGAGAAGTCAGGGCGGCGCTCAGGCGGATTTGGATATGAGGCTGTGAAAAGTTACGATCTTTGGGGAACCTGCCTGACGGGTGTAGACTGCTGCGGGGAGGTCGCAATAAGTATGCTGAGAGCGATTTTGCAGCGGCAAAGAGTTTTACCCGGAGCGGTAGATACGTCGGTCGAGTGATGTGACGTGTAGTATTTTGTCACCAAAAATAATTTATAAAATCAGTAAGTACCTAGTCGTCCAAGGGAGCAATTGTAAACTAGCGCACTATGTAAGGTTGTGTTTCTATTTATTCTAGTCTTAAGCGGATGTTTTTGGTTTGGTTTTATAATCTAAATAAACGAGCAAGTAAGAAAATATTTCAACGAATTTTTGAGAAGTATTTCGTGGAACTACTCACTTACCCAACATTAGAATCTTGTTTATTAACTAGCATGCAAGGATTTGCCTATATTGATTGGAAAATAGCCGCACAATCCAAGTAAGAACCTCACCCTTTCGGCGCTGTTGGTTCAAACTGGAATTGTACCTTAAACTACGAACCTCACCCTTTCGGCGCTATTGGTTTGAATCAAGTAACTTGCTGATGTTTACCAACTCTCATCGCGTAAACATAGGGAGTCCTTGTCAAAAAACTAGCCTTTCACGTTACAATCTCAGGCCACTCTCGTAGTCACCGAGTTTGTAACGTGTATTTTACTTAATAGTCTGACGTTTAGCCTCACCCTTTCGGCGCTATTGGCTTAACGTTTCAAAGCAATTCACTTAGGCATTTTCTCAAACACCTAGTATGCATCGCTGGGTTTTAAGCACTAAGTAAAATACAAACCATGTAGAAAAATCCAAATCATGCAAAAAAATAAATTTATTAAACGATTCATAGTTAGATAAGATTCGTAGGACCCCCAAAATATGGGTCACTACTCACTATCCATCGTCATGGAAATACAAATCATGTTCATGAATGAGACTAGAATTACAAACGAGAAAAAAGGAAGTACTACACCCTTCCAATTGATGTTGATAACTCCCTTCAATCTCAATCCTCAATCCGATCGTAAATCCTTGCGCGTATGTTTTCGTTGGCGGCTTTCTCTATCTTTTTGTAATTTTTGAGCTTTTTGCAAAAACCTAGCGAAAATTACATTTTTGGCCGATTCAGGCTGTGTCACCAAACAGGTGACACAGATGACACAGGTGACATGGGTAATTCCAGAGAGCTGCATTTTCTGAGTTCTGTCTTGTCTGTGTCACTTGTGTCAACTATTTTGGGTGACACAAGCGCAGAGTGAGATGGCCTCTTGTACTCATATTCTGAGATTCTTAACGGCTGAATCTCCTCCTGGTACAAACTACAAAGTTGTAGTCCTTCATCTCAGCTTTCCAACAAGTCATACATCAATGGATTCGGACCGCTATGGGCGTGCGTGACAAGTAGGGATGTTAATCCGCCTATTTTTGCACTGTTTTCGCCCAAATTCGCCTTCGATTCATTTTTCACCTACAAATCACCAAAACATAAAGTGAGAAGTCATAAAAACATAGCAAACGATTGAAAATCAACTAAATGTGGAGCATAAATATAGTACAAATTTATGCTCATCATGATGCTGACGGAGAAATCAGTTACGGGTTACGGCTTTGCTGGGATCTTGAATTTTTGTTGATCTGAAAAGGTGCGTGACGGGTGAAGAAAAATGAGCAACAATGTCTGATGATGAAGATAGTCATGGACAGCAACAAGTATTGGTTTTGGAAGAAAAAGTCTTTCGAGAAAGCATTAGACAGTGTGGTAAAGTACCTTTTCTTCCTAATTCTAATAAATTGCAAATCATAGAGAACGAGTCGAGTGATGTGGTTTTGAAATTGGAATGCTATGCTTGCTGGGTGATGGTCGGCCAGAGCTGTAAGTACCCATCACATGCCGCATGACTGGCTTCAGTTGATGCTGTGATGAGGATCATGGCAAGTTCCGTTGCTGTGTTGATCATGATTTGTATGAAAAAACGGCTGAGTGGACCTGCTGGCAAGTTGTTTGATGAAATGTGTGAGAGAAAGGAAGCAACAGAGAAATTGACGATATATCAAAGATAGATAGATTCAGACAAATGCACTCGGAGGGACTTGAGCAAGGCAATCATGTTTTGTTGTGTTGGCAGCGTGAAGAGTCCAATTTCCAGAGACGAGAAAGTTAAAAAAAATTATATATATGGCATGGGTACATCTGAGATCTATGTGAAGGTTTTCGAAACTGATCTGAGGAAGATGAGTAAGTGGGTGGATGAATTTATGGTTACACATCAGTTGATCAGTTGGTGGTGATGCCGGTTTCGGTGTCTAAGAAGTGCGATGGCCGGTTGTGTTTGAGCTCATTGGAGTTTCTTGGTGTTCGGTCGGCTCAGTTTGCAAGGATAGTTGACGAGTTCAAATCGAAGTGCTGTTTAATGTTGAGGAAGGAAAGAGAGATGGCCTTGATCAGTATGATGATCAGATTGCTCAATGGAGAGCAGAGTTCAGTGATGACACTGTCGTGGAAGGCGAAAAGTATCACGACAAGGATAAAGATGGGCGCTGATGCAATATTGTTGGAAGAGGTTGTTGATCGAATTATCTGAATATTATTCTAACTACGCATGCAGCAGTAATAACAATTGATCTGAAGCGTATACAGTCTGAATATAATTAGCTACACATACAATACTAACAGCTATTAATCTGAATGCATATTCATTAATCTGAATTGAATACTGAACATGGAAATAAGACGAAACAAATATAGGACAGCAAACCGAAGGGAAGGTTCAGTCATGTCGCAGATGCTGTCCTTAAAGCAGATTTGCCTCCCGTCGGTGTCTGGGTTTCGATCGGCAAAAAGCTTCCCAGGATAAAAGAACCTCAGCAAGCACTAGCACCGTCGCCTTGCTGATCGAACCTATTCTGATCTTTCACTATCACTGATCGGAAAAAGAAAAAAAACAGTCGAGTGTGTGGGGTGAATCTGTGTGTTGCTTTTTCGGGTGTTTTCGGTGAAGACTGACCTTCAATATATACTGCTGGGATGAACTGATCACGACCTAAAGAAGTGGGCAGTTACAACTTTCCACGTACTGATCATGACTTGGTACGAAGACCAGGACTGTCGACGAATCTCGGAACCGCCCAACTGCCCAAGACTTAGTCATGTTGACGTTTTTTGATTCAAAAATTAAAATCGATTTCATACCTCTCAACTCAAGGTATTTTAATCTAATTTTATCAACACGATTCGAGGTGTCCTCCACTCTCAATTTTAGGTCTCAAATGTGGCGCACCACTATTTTCTTCAAACCTTTAAACACACATTTTCCAACAGAGGTCGTTGCATGTTTGTCGCGTACGCGAAGTGGCTACCATATCTAAGCAGCTCTGGTTTATTGATGGGCCAGTGAGAGACCGTTGAGGATTCAAAGAAGCAAAGTCAGCCGAAGATTGTTTAACGAGGAACAACATTTAGGCACAAGCGAGGTGATGAACATATGACCTGGCAGCATAAAATGGTTTCTGAGACAGAGATTATTGTCAATTGAGTTGGGTGATGATAATGTACTGAGATTCAGGAAGCCACAAACCATTGCTAGCAGGGAGAGTGATTATAGAAAAAGGAGGCTCAGTAGAGTGCTTTCTCCTGACCGAAATGATGTGTTTGCTTCAGGTGATAAGACACCTCGTGATTCTGCCAGGACTTATGCTGATGTGGTGAGAGAGAAGGCTTTGAAGAGGGATAAGGAGGAGACTTTGAGATCGATTGCCAAGGCCCAAGAAGGCTGAAAGTTGGTGTTGGCGAATGTTGGTTCACGGTTGGTGAACAAGAAATGATGACATGAGCGTCATGGATGAAGAGCATGGAGAATGGTTTCAATTTTGATTTGGAAGGACATTTTAAAAATGTCAAAAGAGAACAGTGTTATTTGTCGATGAGTGAACCAAGGGAGGTTAGGACGAAAACCTTGTCATTGTGGTGACAGAAAGGTGAGGTATGGACAATGTTCCATGAGTGCTGCAGTAATAGTCTAAGTGAGCCATGTAGCGTAGCTGGCTATGTTCTTTCTCTTGATTGTGAGTATGACTGTGAAGCTTGGTGATGACCACGATGTTGGAGAGCTCATGACGTTAAATTGCAGGAAACGTGTTGTCTTTGTGGGTGCGAGTCGCTTATCGGAAACAAGTCAGTAGTTGTCTTGCAGTTCGAAATGGAGACGATGCGAAGATTGGTTGATGGGCATTGAGAGTGTGCCCAGGAAACAATTTAGAGTGAAAACCTATGAGGAATATACTTTACTTACCTAGTACGGTAAGTAAAGTCTATGAGTGAAGTAAACTTAGTTTCTAGTCATACAACAAGTAGTGAAGAAGATCAATGACTCTCACTTGTTGAGGAGATGACTGATACTGCGGTATCGAGAGATGGAGCAATAGAGGAGCGACCTATGAGAAGAAGCCATGAAAGGGTTGATGGTCAAGAGAACCAGTCAACCGAAAATAGTTGAGCAGTCCAGTCAAGAAGTATCGAGATCGCATTGTAAACTGAATATGCATTGTAAACTGAATATTAGCATATTCAGTTTATTAGGTCTGAATAAGTCAATTAGTTCCATCAAAAAAAGAATAAGTCAATTAGTGGTGATAATTAGTGACATTAGTGTTTTATAACCGTTACTTTGTAAATAGGGATGCACAACCGGTCCAGCCCGGACCGAACGGACCAAAATTTTACTGTCAGGGTCGGATCGGTGGACCGGAATTTTTTAAAGACATGAACCGGACCGGATTTATATGGACCGAATTTTTGGTAAAAAGTGGAACGGATCGAATTACCTTAAATTTACGGTCCGGATTTACGATCCGGTCCAAATTTGTGCATCCCTATTTGTAAAGGCTTTATTTATTTTTTATTTTTTTGATGGGGGTTAGTGGTTTAAAGTTAGTATCTGCTCATTTTGAGTTGGTAAGGACTTGAACCCTGACCACTTTGGGCGTAAGAGGACGCCCTTCCACTGGGCTAATCTCTTTGCCTCTATTTGTAAAGGCTTTATAATCCTGCAACTTTCGAATTGACAAGAAATTTCAATCCTTTTCATCTTTTAAACCTAACAAACCCTACCAATTGACCCAAATATGACCCATTATAACGAGTACCCATAAGGTTTAAAAATTATAAAAATTTATACACAATCCGACCCATGACCCATGGTTAATGCACAACTATAATATACCTAAAGTCCACCCGATCCTAACAATTTCGGGCGGAACTGGCCTTTACCCAACCTAACTCCAAGGCCTACCCAAATCTCTCTCTCGACAACCAATCCATTGATTTCAACCCCGGTGAAGCTTCCGACCACTGCAATTATAGCAGTCTTCACAGTGACAGCAGATACTAGACTAAATAAAAAGACATGCAAAGATAAATACTAAATTATAAAACAGTGCACAACATAGATGACGTTCCTTTGAGGTTTGACGTTTGAGATTTTGGTTTTCCATATACTTCAAAAATTATTGCAGCCAAAAACCAAGGAGCGACGTTTGAGTTTTTGGTTTTCCATATACTTCAAAAATTATTGCAGCCAAAAACCAAGGAGTGGCAATGAGAAACTATTAATCCATTGAGAACAGAGTAGCATCATTAGACATAGACTTAAGATGTTTGCAAGCCACAAAACTTTTAGTTGCCGATTGCTAAAATTCCAAACTATTAGTACTTGATGGGGGCAATGATCTCTAGCTGGGGACCAAGCTTTTCTTCAGCATCCTTCTCAGCCTTGATCTTTAGTTTGTTCAATTGTTTCTTTTTCTCATAAGCCAAATGAGATTTCTCCTTCCTCTTCTTTTCAAGCTCCTGAAGTAACAGAACAATAACATGAATATAGATTAAAAAACAAAAAACTCCTAAATGTAATATGATACTGTTGTTTTAATTGAGCCAATTTAAACATAACAGTTTGACGAAACATCATGTTCAACACAATAGCCAGTGAGAGGGAAAGAGTTACGTGTAATATAAAACTATCTACGGGTTACACATTAGGCACTAGAAACAGTAAAAATCAACACTAAAACCAGTGATAAAGACAGCACATTAAATCTGACCTTTATTGTGTCGAGCTGGCTCCATCCAACCTCAGATGACAGTCGGCCTAGGAGACAGTACTTGTGACCGGCTTGAAGCCTCAAAACTCTGAGTACAATAACAGAAACGTTAGTATAATAGATGAGATATATGTTGATAACTAACTATGCCACAACACTCGAACAAAATGAGTAATCTTACTTGAGTGCATCGGGGATGACCATTCTCTTAACCTTGTCATATGGTGGGGGGACACCCACAAAGGTCTTCAAGCGTGCAAGAGCAGCAGCTCCTCGCTTGGTCTTGTGAGGAATCATACTACATCAAGAACATAAAACATCAAATATTAACATAATGTAACAGAACTTAACCTTCACACTGAGCAAATAATATATGGCATTGCAAGATTTACGTAACTCAAAACCACAACAATGCATCAGAGCATCATACTACTATACATCCAATTGACGGCTGAAACGAAATGTACAAATATAAATAGGACGTTACTCATAATTCACACCATTGTTGATACAAACGAAATCAAAGGCGCTCTCATTGATCAGATAATACTAATTCACCTGTCAGCTCAATCTACAAATCGGCAACATAAGCATAAAAAAGTTGATAATCTCACCCACGGATGGTACGCCATAAGATCTTTTCAGGGGCACGGAAATGGATAGGACCATGAGAAGGCTTCGTGTTCATCCTCTTCCTCAAAAATCTCAGGTATTTCATCTTCTGGCGAACAAGACCGCCAGATAGACAGATCTCCTCGCAGCGGGCGACGACAACTCGCTGGCCATTGAGCAGCTCCTTGGCGATGATTGAAGACAGACGACCGAGCATGTGGTGCCTCGCATCGACCACTACTCGCTTAGCGCAGATGCCTGACCCGGAAACCATTTTTGGTTATCTTTTCTCTCTTCCTCCGATCGTCCTCTACAGCAGGTTATTAGGGTTTTAAAGTGGAGGCGGAGATTAGGGTTAACAAGTGCGGGCTTGCTGATGATTTTTGTTTTGGGCTTTGACACTGAGGCTCAATAGAGTAGGTTTGACCTGTGTGGGCTTTACAATTTTTATTGGATAATAAGTCAAATACGTCCCATCAAAAAAAAAGAAAAAGTCAAATACGTAATTTTTAGGGAAAAGTACGAAATGGGTGATGAACTAACATCTATTTTTAATATTTTGTTTGAACTATCAAAATTTCTAAAAAGGGGCCGAACTACCAATAATTTTCTAAAACACTAATAATGTCTAACCCCTGTTAATGATTTCCGTAAAGCCGTTAGACAGAATTAGGATTCCGTTATAACACTGTTAGGTAATAAAATTTTAAAAAAGGTAAAAAAATGTTTAAAAAATAAAACAAATTAATTATAAAAGCTTCAGAAATTGGATAATTTTATAACAATAATGATAATAAATTGGAAATTCAGAAAGTTTTAAAAAAAGTAAAACAAATTCAAAAACGCACTTTTTATTTATTAATTTCCCACAATTTTAAAAAAATATACAAAAGATGAGGAAAATTAGAAAAATATATAATTTTTCTGAAACTTTAGAAATTCAATTGAATAAAAATTATTTAATAAATAATCAAATAGGATATTTTATTTTTATTTTTCAATTTTTGTTGTTGAGTAAGGTGAAAGTTTATTTGATCTTCCTTCCATTACTTTCAATTTCATTATTTATTAATTAATTGTTATATAAATTAAATTTCTAATGTTTCAGAAAAATTATAGATTTTTTAAATTTCCTAATTTAATGAAAATTTTCGGAAATTAATATAAAATTACTTTTTTTTGAGTATTTGTACATTTTTTAAAACTTTTGAAATGTTCTGAAAGCTTTATGTTTTTATAAATTTTGAAATTTTCCAATTTATTATTATTATTTTATAATTTTTTATAAAATTTTATTAAATGTTTAAAAAAACTTAGAACATTTTTTAGTTTTTTTTTTAAATTTTCCAATTCATTAACTAACGGTGTTAACGGAATCCTAACGCCGTTACAGAAATCTTTAACGGGATTAGACAATATTACTGTTTTGGAAAATTATTGGTAGTTCAGCCCCTTTTTGGAAATTTGGATAGTTCGGACAAAATATTGGAAATGGACGATAGTTCACCACCTCTTTGTATTTTCCCTAATTTTTAAAATAGATATCACTGATCGGGTGTAAATTGAAGTCTGATAATATAACTATAACAATTAAGAATTAAATTGATAATGTTCAGACTTATCATACTTAAATTGAAAATAATCAGACGTAAATTGATAATGATCACACTTAAATTGATAACGTTTATACTGAAATTGATAATGATCACACTTAAATTGATAATTTTCAAACTTAAATTGATAATGATCATACTTAAATTGATAATGTTTACACTTAAATTGATAATGATCACACTTAAATTGATAATGATCATACTTAAATTGAAAATGATCACACTTAAATAGGTAATGATCACACTTAAATTGATAATGATCATACTTAAATTGATAATGATCACACTTAAATTGATAATGTTCAGACTTAAATTGATAATAATCAGACTTAAATTGATAATGATCATACTTTCAGACTTATCAGACTTAATCAATAATGTGCAGACTTAAATGGATAATGATCAGACTTAAATTGATAACATCAGACTTAAATTGATAATATTCAGACTTATCAGATTAAAATGGATAATGTTCATACTTAAATTGATAATTATCAGACTTAAATTGATAATGATCACATTTAAATTGATAATGTTCAGACTTATCGGACTTAAATTTGATAATCTTCATACTTAAATTGATAATAATCAGACTTAAATTGATAATGATCATACTTAAATTGATAATGTGCAAATTTAAATTGATAATGTTCAGACTTATCAGACTTAATCAAATAATGTTAAGACTTAAATGGATAATGATCAGACTTAAATTGATAATGATCATACTTAAATTGATAATGTTTGGACTTATCGGACTTAAATCGATAATGTTCAGACTTATCAGATTTAAATTGATAATGATCAGACTTAAATTGATAATTATCAGACTTAAATTGATAATGATCAGAATGAATGCTGGGAGCAAATGAAAAATCCGGTGGAGGCGAGCTTTATATCGTTGCGTAACTAACTCAATGCCCTACAAGTCTCTAGTTCACACCGATAGCAGGTGAGGTCATTTAAAAGGTTGCAAAACTTGCGGAAGGTAGACACAGTGTAATCCACTACGAATTTTGCAGTTGCGCTCACTTTGACTATTGTTTCGACCTTGTAAACGACCTTTTCTGCTATTTGTGTGGACTAGAGAGTTGTAGAGCTTGGAGTTAGCTGCGCAACGAGGTATAGTTAGTCTCAATCGAATCTTTAGTCAGTTCTCGGCACTCGTTTGAAACATCAAAGGTCTAATATATCGTTAACAACGTTATTTTTACGACGTTTATACCCACGCATCTGTTACATATTTTAAATAAGTACGTTTTATTTTTTTTATTTACAAAAAGCGCTCCAAATCATGATTGGTTGAGACTGCGACGGGTTGAATTCGTAGGTTGTTTATAGTTTTATATTTAAATGTAATTTTTATTTGATCCAAAACCTCAGATATAAACCTTAATCGCGGATGTGGTTTGCGATTTAGTTGCAGCTTCATGCTCTATCCTTGACAGGGAAAGAATGCGGAGGATAAGAAGCAACCTCTCCTTCTATTTTGGATCTGAGTGATTCGTTCTCCACTCCGCGTAAAATTGAGCATTTGAGGATGAACTCCGTGCTCTACACGCACGCTATCTCTTTCACAATGTTTAAATTTCATGTTTGATTATATTCTCTGAGAGGGAGGCTTTGGATTTCATGTTTTTTTGTGTAGGTGAAATACTCCCGTGTGTGTTGAGATGTTGATCTGGTTGTGTATGGAACAACTAGCAAGATAACTTACGCAGAGTGCTACGATATAGAACTACGTGCAGTAAAGTAAACAATGACGCAAGATGATTACCCAGTTCGGCGTTAACGAGCCTACGTCCGGGGGGCTTCTCCCAAGCTCGGAGAAAAGCAATTCACTATAATGAGTTCCCTCTTAAACGACAACTTCTCTAACACTCCGGTGATTGCAATCTAGGCTCCCCTAGATCAGAGATCCCTCTCCTTGTCTGCCTGATCTTCTCTCGAAGAACGCAGTCCTCTCCCGAAGACTTAACAACAACAATGCGTAAGTGCGTGCAACTTCAATACGTTCCATGGTCAGTCTGAACAGCACTCAGAATAGACTAACTCCAGTACGTTAGAGTTCACCAGAATAATGAACTTAATGCTAAGATCGCCTCCAACCCTTCTCTGAATATAAGTGTGAATAATTTCTCCTTCAGTGCTGGAATCTGCAACTTATTCAACCGTCAGTCTGGTAACAGCACCCAGAAGAGACTGTACATCACCGCCGTGAGTTCAGCGGAATAATGAACTCAAGGCCGATCGATCTCTCTCCTCTAAGTGTGTATGCGTGTAAGCTTTCTGAAATCAATGTAGAATTGAGGACTCCAACTCTGTTTATATAGGGTTGGATCTTTCCTAAATCCCTTAGGAAATCAAATCCCAACCGCCATATATTTTAGGAAATATTTCCTTAGATTTTTTAGGAAACATTTCTAAAACTATGCGCTTCCTTCTTCTTGATAATCTTCAATATGTATCTCCGATTTTTTGGTCACATATGTATCTTCAATATGTGATCAATGTATCTCCGATTATCTTGTTCCCAAATAATCTTCAAGCACAAATATTTTCTAAGATTACTTCAACCGACTTCAAGATATGCATTATCTCTTCAATATTTGCAGCGCCGACTTGCCTAATATGAATTAGTAAACATCTGCTGCTTCAGTTTCATTACACGTCGGTTGTCTCTCTCAGGCCTTGAACTCCTTCTTGTACAACAGGTTGAACAACTTCACAGGGTTTTGCCAAAACACATGCCACTAAATCTAACAATCTACCCCTTGGTATTTTTGGCAAAACATTTACCTATACTACTTTTACATTTGAATCTTTGAAAGATATTTCAAACTCCCAAGTTGCGCTAACAATAAATTGCAATCAAATGAATATTTGAAGAAAATTTTAAACTCCCAAAATTTCAAGCACATACGAATCTTTTTTAGGAGATTTCAAACTCCAAAACTACTCTTCCTTTTTGCCACAAATGAGCAAGGTGGTTTAACAACACAAAAAGTAGCGTTCAAGTAAAGATACCTCAGAGCTTCAGGCGTCGGACTCAGCATCCTCATCTTTGTCAGCATCTTGTTCCCCCTTTTCTTTCTGCGCGTACCTTAGGTCACGCAACAAACCTCTGACCTTCTTTCTCCGATCAACCAGCTGGAGTACCATGTTATTGGTACTGACTAGCTCCTCCTCCAGTTCATTTATCATGGTGTTCTTCATGACTGTTACAAAGCTGGTAGATATGCTGACACTTCGCAGGGATGTCTCTAAAACAACTCGGCTGAGACCTCCTGGCACTTCTCCTTCAAGATCATATACGTGTTTCCTCTTGAAGTGCTTATGATCAGCTACTAGGACATGTGGAGCATCTTTGTAACTAGTCCTGACTCGTTTTGATCTCTAAATGCTAGGCCATGATGAATGCGGCTATCTTGTTCTAGTCTGGCTTTGCTAGATCCACTTCTCTACCTTCTACTCCATAGTAGTCATTGATCACATCTGAAGTGATCGTGATCTGCTTCTCTCTTATGCTTAGCTTCCCATACTCCTCGCTATCAACGTCTCCAAATTCCTCCGGTAGATTTGCTATGGCTTCTCTCAGAATATATTCCACGAACAGCTTTGCCATAGTGACACACATATTTTTAACCCTTTATAGTTGTCAAGTTATATGTTTTAGGGTCAAGTTGCAGTCAAACAAAATTTATAAACCTTGGTAAGCCAACGGTCGATCCTAGGAACAATGTGTGTGAATACTAGCTAACAAGTGACCTATTCAGCTATTCCCAACAATTAAAGGTTTTGGTGTAGAACAAATTGCAGAAATTAAATGCAGAAAAATAAAGATTTTGCTTGATCAGAGAAAGAATTCTAGGATCAAACTTCACCCGTGCCAACCCCACTAATCATGCAATCATATAACGTAATTTAATCATGCTATCGAAATGGAAATAAACCAAAATAACACTAGACAAGCCGCCCATCCACGGATCATTGTCTAGATTAATCTTAATCGTTGAACGCCGCCCATCCACGGATTATCAACGATTTTGATTATTTAAGCTTAGGGTTTTTCAGACAATAAAGTCAACTTTCCTATTAATTCATGTACTACCATTGTAGCTACCATGACCTAATATTAATTTCATACAATCCGGTTAATACCTAGGACCCATTCATCTTTTGGTAATTAACCTAAATATGTTCTAGCATGCAAACAAATATCACATTCAATGTAAAACTTGCAAGAACGATAAAAGTAAGCACGATAAAATTGAATACCCGAATTGCATCAATGAAAAATGTTCAATGATCACACGAAGAGTTGGGTACATAGTACGGGATCCGTAGGATCCCAGAATAAAGAAGACTACTCACTATTCATGGTAACCACAAATAGTGTAGAAATAGAAATTAAAGATGAGATAACCGTTGTGACGATGTAGCTCGTTGAATCCTCAATCTCTCATGATGTTCTCCGTCTTCTCTCCCAAGTTAGGGTTCTCCAATCTCGATTCAAGCTCTAAACTCTCGTATCATCCCCACTCCAATTCAGCCTACTGGACGCCTCTTTATAGCTCATGAAAAAGGGCTAAAAAGCCCAAAAATGAAATTAGGAAATAAACCAAAGATTATGTCCCCGACGGCCAGCCGGTCGGCTGGCTGACTGAAGAAATCTTAGCCGGTCGGCTGGATTGAGGCTCCAGAAGTGTTGACTCGGCCAACTTCAGCCGGCCAATTGGCATGTTGAGTTGGCCGACTCAAACTAAGCGGTTGCATTGCTTGTACACGACAAGGACCAGCCGGTTGGTTGGATTGGCCAACCGACCTACTCAAAGCGGACGATTGCAAGCCATCTGAGATTGTCATCCAGCCGATCGGCTGGCTTCGGACCAATTTATCCAGCCGGTCGGCTGGACTTCCTTTGCATGCCTTTTCGTCCAAAAATGTGGTTTTTCTCCGAGTATTGGTCTTAGGCCATGGTTTTGATGGATAACTGCTTTTAACCTGAAATGCTCAAGTAAAGACATCAAATAATGATAATTTGCCGGGAGAACGAGTGCTATCCTTCATCGTATACTGTCACAGAACAGAGTGATTAGAGTTTTGTGAGTGACCTGTAGATCTATAAGGAGACCAGAAATCCATATCAGCTCACAAGTGACATGAACCATTGCCCTATATTCACTTTCAGTAGAAGATCGTGATATGGTGTGTTGTTTCTTGGTTTTCCAACAGACGATGGCTGATCCAAAATGAACACAAAATCCAGAAACTAAGTGTCTCGTGATAGGGCATGATGCCCAATCGGCATCACAGTAGGCCTCAAGAGTTAAAGGTGCAGTAGCTGAGAAAAATAAACCTTGGCCTGGAGCAGCCTTGGCATACCTCAAGACTTTAAGGGCGTCTTGGTAGTGATCTTTGCGAGGAGTACACATGAATTGACTGAGGACATGCACTGGATATGAAAGATCTAGCCTGGTAACATTCAAGTAGATTAGTCTGCCTACTAATCTTCTGTATTCAGTTGGATCATGCGGGAGATCACTGGTAGAAAGACCCAACGTATGTTTGTTGTCCATTGGTATTTTGGAAGGTTTACAACCCAATAGTTCAGTGTCTTCTAATAGCTCCATAGCATACTTCCTCTGGTTGATGAAGATGCCAGTAGAAGACCTAGCAACTTCAAGTCCCAAAAAATATTTGAGAGGGCCAAGATCTTTGATGCTGAAGCAAGAGTTGATGTAGGCTTTAACTGCTTTCATTTTTGGAACTGAAGTGCCACTCAGGATAATATCATCCACATACACCCGTAGTTCCATGAAACTGCCATCTTTTGTGAATGTGAACAATGAGTAATCATGTAGGCTTTGCTGAAAACCATAAGACAGTAATGCTTCTGTAAATTTACTGAACAATTGCTTTGAAGCCTGTTTCAGACCATATAAACTCTTCAATAGTCTGCATACTTTGCCTTTTCTTTTAACATCCTTATTAAAGCCTAGAGGAAGCTGCATGTATACTTCTTCATCTAACGTGCCATGCATAAAAGCATTATTCACATCCATCTGAAAAATTGGCCAAGACTTTGATGTAGCAAGAGCCAAAAGGATCCATCCTTTTGGTAACTGGTGCAAAGGTTTCAGTGTAGTCTAAGCCTTCTTCTTGGGTGAATCCCTTGGCAACTAACCTAGCTTTGTACCTTTCGATAGTGCCATCTGATTTGTGTTTGATCTTAATGATCGGATGCAAGTATAGCTAAAAGTATTCGAATAAGAATCCAAAAACTTATGCTAAGTCACGTCAATCAAAACATTTATATTGACTCGGGTGAACCGAGGTCGAACCCAAAAGATAGGTGATTAAACTAATGGTGCTAACAATATGATTATAATGTCTATTGTTTGGGGGGGGGGGGGTCTATTTTTCAATCCAAAGTGAGATTAAACTTGCAAAAAGGGTTAACTTCCAATTAAAAGATGACTAGGGATTACTTCACCACCAAGACAATTATTGTGACAATGGAATGATAAACCAATGATGAAATCACATGCACACGTATAGAATTTAGCTCATGCAACATTAATACTAGGTTCAACTCGCGCTACAACCTATTATCAAGAGGTTACATCTCGCATAGCACCTCACACTCGCGCTCTATTGGTACTATAGAACATGAATTTCTAGCCTCACACTCGCGCTCTATTGGCTAAATAGACATGTTCTTATTAAATCCAAGCAATTCTCATTAGGTTAATGAATTATCCAACTAACTCAAAAGTCCTAATGCTTCTTCATTTAGTCCATTGAAGTCATGTTGATCAACGTGAGCTACATCAAACATGAGATCAAGCAAAGTTCCCATTGAGGACATTTCACAAACACCTTACGGGCAACTTGAAACATTAAGTTCAAATGAAGAAGATTCATGTGCAAACTCAATCATCATTAGCATCTATAGTGTTCACAATGTCACAACATGTTGACGGAGCCCACCGCACTGTCGTTAAGGTGCAATGTTCTCTGTGCAAAAACAAATTTATATCTCCGCTACTCGTACTCTACTAGTGGGTAGTAAAGGGTAAGTAGGGGTCGAACCCAAGGGAGTCAGGTGAATAGTTGTTCTTTAAGTAGGACAGTTGGGGGTTGGTTGTGATTTTAGTACTGAGAGTAGCGTGGGTTGGTTGTGATTTTAGTACTGAAAGGTAAGGTAACCGTTGATATTACAATTAAAGGAAAGCATTCGGTTTTAGGGGCCTTGTATCATAGTCTGTTTATCATTGACCTCTAATGATCATACTAAGTGTTCAAAGATGAATCAAGGCTATTTCTAGCACAAGACTTGCAACATCGTTTAGAACACTTGTTCTATTTAGACTAATTCCTCCTTTCGAAGTATCTTAGCCTTATGTGCATCCATTTGATCTTCAGTTACGATCAATCAAATGGTTTTTAAAAGAGGTCGAACTCCTCAGATAAGCTTTGCCCGTTAAAGCATCCATTTACCCGAGTATGTTCACGAACCCCACGGAAGAGCTTTTCCCGTTAAAGCATCCACTCAACCTTGGAAGTTCTAACCTAATATGTGGCACATAGAACAAGTTTTGAACACATAGAGGCACTAAGAGTAGGGTCTAAAACATTGTATGGTACAAGTACACCCTTTCAACCGAATGAAGGGTTTAGCTACGAATACTCATGGAACAGGACATCATAACTAAGTGCTTGAAAAGTAAAGGTTTTGAAAGACAGAAAATAGAGTTTTCGAAAGTAAAGACAGGAAAGTAAAGTTGCTGAATTGAAAAGACAGTAAAGTAAAAACGAGAGTACTTACAAAAACCGTTGAAAGTGCTAAAGCTTCGATTCCAAAGTAAAGTGATTACATGATTAGTGCCCAAACTCTAGAGAGAAGTGAGAGCTTCTCTCACTAACTTGTGGTTTGTGGATGTTGGAATGAGATGGGATGATTTACAAAGGGAAGGAGGGTGTCTATTTATAGGCTAAGGGAGACCATAAGGACTTGACACTTGTCATGAAATGGGAGGAGAAGCCAAAAGCCGCCGGGACACTTGTCTTCTCCATGGCAAAGCCGCCGGGCTTGTGAGGAGGAGGAGAAGAGAGGGGGAGCCGCCCCCTAGGTGTCAATTCCACACTCAAAGCTGCCGGTGGTGAGTGGAGGGGAGTGGTTGGGTGTGTGTTTTGTGATCTTTCACAAAAGCCATCGGTCCTTTCAGCTCCGGACTGATTCTGGTTGCCCTTCGGTTGGACTTGTTTTGAGTGATTCCACGTCCGGTTCTTGAAAGTCGGAATTTGGTCGTGACCTGGAATGACTCGTAATTCATTTTCAGCTTTAAAACTCTTCCTTAGACTGTATTCTCTCTAGACTTCATAATACCCTGTAGATAAATATCAGAACTAACAAGCAAAAGTTAAATAGACAAAGCGTCTAATTTGGTGGGTTTAACTGTGTTTATGATTCATACAATTATGGTCCATCAGATTACCCCACACTTTTAGTTGTTCGTCCCGAACATTGCTTTTTAAGGGCGGTGCACACAATCCAAGTAAAAACTTTTAAATATGAAAGTGAGACTGTGGGACTAGATTTATCCTAATTCATGCATTACTTACTTTTTACCAAACTAAACCGTGTAAATACTTAGAAGAAACTTGATACTTGTACCTTTGTGCCGAGATGCAAATTAATTCGGATGTTTCGGGAGATAGCCCTTTTCAGGCTCCTGGACTGGATTCTCGGGATCGACTCGCACTATATGGTTTCCTTGTAGCTTTCTCTAGCACGTGATTCGGTTCGGGTTTCACTGAGTTGAGCACTTTAATATCTTTTTGGCGAGGGACAGCTTTTGTAGTGAATCGGCCTTTGGCCTTTGATGTTGAATTGGAGTTTCTTCACTTTTGTTTCGGTTAAAACCTTCACAATTTTTACCTTTGGCCTTTGATTAGCTTCTTTGAGCTTTTGCTTCTTTGTGACTTGCTAGTCCATTTTCTCAGCCTTTCTTTGGGAGGTCCAATCATTGCCCGCGATCATATGAAAATACCTCCCCGCTCTTTCTCATCCTCGCCGTTTCGCGCGGGTCAAGATGAGGGTCGCTCATCTATTTTCCCGCCTACTAGGACTAGAGATAGGACGGTTTGATTCCCGTCCCGCCTCTTGCATAAACGCTGCATGGCGGAGATGACTTCAATCTTTACTGAAACCCAAAGTGCAGCCTCCACTGACTTCGAAAACCATATAGTTAGATTCGATCCTTCGAGTGTTTGCCAAGCCTCTCTAGGGCAGTTTATATCAACTCCACATCCCCTGTATATCTCAGCACAAAGGGACAAATGAGAAGTTACATTCTAAGTTTTTAAACAGTTGAATTTTCACAAGGTAAATGCATGAATTTAGATCTATCTTTTTCACATTCTCAAGTTCATATTTTCAAAAAGATAATATTAAGGGAAAAGGAAAAGAAAAACATGTTAATTAACTATGTACACAGGTGGTTCTCACCCCACACTTTTGAACGAAGGCGTGCCTCACAGCACGACTTAGTTCAAAAGTTTATGCAAGCAAATATATACAGGAAATGTGAGAATGTTTCAAGGCAAAAAACTAAATGACTGAAATTAAATGACTGAAAGTAAGATAGATGTCGGGTTACCTCCCGACCAGTGCCTTTGTTTAACGTCGTTGGCTCGACAATACCTCACTCCTGGATCATAAGTAGGGATCCCATGGGTGCTTGAGGTCGAACTTCTTCTCGGTAGCTCTTTTGATTTGCCAAAAGAACACATATGGCAGCGGGCTCAGTTCTGCTCTCCCTTGATCCGGAGGCTTCTTTTTCACATATCTCCGAGAAGGCGAGGACTCCTTGACCATAGCTGCTGGTCCATCAAGTCGAGCTCTCTTGCTTCTCCTTCCGGGTTTCCATTCCTTTGGCCCATGTCTTGGCCGTTTCTTCATGTTTGAATGGGTGGCACCTTTGCAATTCTGGAAGTTTAGTATTGTGCTATTGAACATGAGCGACCTTGAGCTTGTTCCCATGCCAAGCCTTTTCTTTGTGGCGGAGATGATTGGACATCCTAGAACGAGTGAGTTTTCAGCCGGCTTTTCTTCGCTCATGACGAGTGAGTGCTCCATCTTTGGCTCTTTTGGCTCATGTTTTGCCTCCAACTCCCCTTGCACCTCATCATCATTGAATAAATGATCTTTGGTGGCTATGATCGGCATAAAACACGAAGGGTTAAGTTGGGGCACTTCGACCATGAGGACTGGGTCTGTTTCAGGTGCTCCGACAGTGAGGATGAGGTCTTTCTCGGATAGTTCGGCACTGAGGTCTGGGTATGTATCAGACAACTCTTCAGTTAGGACCGAAATTGATTTGGGCGGTTTGGCAATGCGATCCCAGATCAGTTGTGTAGCCGCCCAGAATTCCTCATTTTCGGCCTCGTCTTGGTGTATCGGGGCACTCATTTGCTGGATGCTAGCTGCCAATTCTTCCTCCTTGTCCTGGAGTGGCTCGGGAGTGAGATCCCACGTAGGCTCCTCTAGTGCCGCCTCCACGTCCATTACTGCCCTTGTACTGATGTCTCTTTCCGGGTTTGCTACGAGAAGGCTTGCAATGGGTGTGATGCCGGGCTCGTTCTGCACTGAGTCCACTTCCATCGTCGGTGCTTCATCATCAGTTTGGTACATCGGCCCTTGTTTTGTGCTTTCTGCCAAATCGTCTATGAGGCGCTAGGTTTGAGACATGGTTAACTTCATGATTGAGCCTCCCGCTGCATTGTTAAGTCTTTTCCACTCAAGGGGCGTCATTCCAGCAAGAAACCTTTGAATAAGATTGTAGGGTGTGAATCCATGGTGCGGGCAACGCGTCACAATGGAGTCAAAGTACGCCAAGTACTCGTCCAAAGTTTCGTCCCGGGATTGCTCAAGGTTGAGAATCTTCTCGCGGGTTTCAGGTCGGAGAGATGGCGGGCAAAACTCCTCTAGGAATTTGGTTTGTAGATCCCCATATTCGCCTTCATAAGTTGCACATGAGTAATACCAATCTATTGCCGAGTCATTTAAAGAAAATTGGAAGCATTTCAGCTTAAATTCCTCTAACGTCTCATTCTCAGGTTTCATGTGGCGGCAGATGTGGTGAAAATGTTAGCAATGAAGCACAGGGTCCTCTTCAATGGTACCTCCGAATTGGGGGAGACAGTCAAGCATTTTAAACATAAGGTTCCTGCCTCCATCATTCCAAGGCTCTATGTCGTAGTATGAAGACATGGCGAATTATGTACAACAGAAAAAAGAACAACTATCCATTTGCTAACTCCCCGGCAACGGCGCCAGTTTTGACGGAGCCCACCGCACTATCGTTAAGGTGCGATGTTCTCTGTGCAAAAACAAATTTATATCTCCGCTACTCGTACTCTACTAGTGGGTAGTAAAGGGTAAGTAGGGGTCGAACCCAAGGGAGTCAGGTGAATAGTTGTTCTTTAAGTAGGACAGTTGGGGGTTGGTTGTGATTTTAGTACTGAGAGTAGCATGGGTTGGTTGTGATTTTAGTACTGAAAGGTAAGGTAACAGTTGATATTACAATTAAAGGAAAGCATTCGGTTTTAGGGGCCTTGTATCATAGTCTGTTTATCATTGACCTCTAATGATCATACTAAGTGTTCAAAGATGAATAAAGGCTATTTCTAGCACAAGACTTGCAACATCGTTTAGAACACTTGTTCTATTTAGACTAATTCCTCCTTTCGAAGTATCTTAGCCTTATGTGCATCCATTTGATCTTCAGTTACGATCAATCAAACGGTTTTTAAAAGAGGTCGAACTCCTCAGATAAGCTTTGCCCGTTAAAGCATCCACTTACCCGAGTATGTTCACGAACCCCACGGAAGAGCTTTGCCCGTTAAAGCATCCACTCAACCTTGGAAGTTCTAACCTAATATGTGGCACATAGAACAAGTTTTGAAAACATAGAGGCACTAAGAGTAGGGTCTAAAACATTGTATGGTACAAGTACACCCTTTCAACCGAATGAAGGGTTTAGCTACGAATACTCATGGAATAGGACATCATAACTAAGTGCTTGAAAAGTAAAGGTTTTGAAAGACAGAAAATAGAGTTTTCGAAAGTAAAGTTGCTGAATTGAAAAGACAGTAAAGTAAAAATGAGAGTACTTACAAAAACCGTTGAAAGTGCTAAAGCTTCGATTCCAAAGTAAAGTGATTACATGATTAGTGCCCAAACTCTAGAGAGAAGTGAGAGCTTCTCTCACTAACTTGTGGTTTGTGGATGTTGGAATGAGATGGGATGATTTACAAAGGGAAGGAGGGTGTCTATTTATAGGCTAAGGGAGACCATAAGGACTGGACACTTGTCATGAAATGGGAGGAGAAGCCAAAAGCCGCCGAGACACTTGTCTTCTCCATGGCAAAGCCGCCGGGCTTGTGAGGAGGAGGAGAAGAGAGAGGGAGCCGCCCCCTAGGTGTCAATTCCACACTCAAAGCCGCCGGTGGTGAGTGGAGGGGAGTGGTTGGGTGTGTGTTTTGTGATCTTTCTCAAAAGCCATCGGTCCTTTCAGCTCCGGACTGATTCTGGTTGCCCTTCGGTTGGACTTGTTTTGAGTGATTCCACGTCCGGTTCTTGAAAGTCGGAATTTGGTCGTGACCTGGAATGACTCGTAATTCATTTTCAGCTTTAAAACTCCTCCTTAGCCTGTATTCTCTCTAGACTTCAAAATACCCTATAGATAAATATCGGAACTAACAAGCAAAAGTTAAATAGACAAAGCGTCTAATTTGGTGGGTTTAACTGTGTTTATGATTCATACAATTATGGTCCATCAGATGTCTAGGGGATCCATAATCCCCGATCAACGTCACTACTCACTCATGGTGAGATTACAAGCAAAACAAATGAAAGAGATGGAGTTTAGGAGTCTAAAACCAATATGAGATTGAAGAGTATGAGAATCCTTATTGTTGATCTTCTTCTCCACTCAATCCACCTTGAATCAGTGCAGGTCTCCTTAAAATCCGTGCCAAAAAAGTCCTCCTTGTTGAAATCTAAAAGTTTCTATTTATAGCCCAAGTTAGGATTTCCGGTACTATAGCTCCAGTCGGTCGACTGGCGGGAGCTGGTTTTACCAGTCGGTCGACTGATGCTGAAAATGTGGCTGATGAAGGAGTTTCCCAGTCGATCGACTGGCTGATCTAGTCGACCGACTCGATGGAGGCGCATGGAAGGCCATCTGAGGTGCTTGCCAACTCGACCGACTGATGCTGCGAGTCGAGCGACTGGCGCCCTGTGCTCTGTTAAGCTTCTCTTCTGTCGACCGACTTGAGGTTCCAGTCGACCGACTCGATTGGCGTGCTTGAGGAGGCCATCTGAGAAGTTCATCAACTCGACCGACTGGCACAGGGGAAATAGCTAGTCGGTCGACTGGAGCACCTTTCAGTCCAAATTTGCTCAAATCTTCAATTTTTCCTTGATTCTTCGTGTCAAGGTCCTGAGCTCAATGTATGGTTGCTCCAAGCCTGAAATGCAATGATAATGGTCAAATGGCATCGAAATGGCATCGGGAATGGACCAAAACTCTTCGTAAATGGGTATGTAAATGAGTCGAGAATTCGACTCATCAAAACACTCCACACTTAGAGTTTGATCGTCCCGAACAAACAATAAGAACAAGCCAAAGAGACACAATGGGTAAACTTTATTTCTAACTACTCTAACACATATTTACAATCTAACTCCTTTTCATAGGTGTGACGAGTGCATTTAGCATATGCACCAAGCCTTTAAACCCCTAGGCTACCCTAGTGGACGAGTTATAGTCTCGTGAGAGTTTTCAGAAAAGGGAATACTCACAAATCCCACAAAGAGAACAACCATCCAAATAGGCATTTTAAGTTCACAATTGTCAAAGTACTAGGCAAGGTGTTTTCCATGAAGTTCATGATGTATTCAACTAGATATGTGGGTTTCAATCACTACATGAAACCTTTTCGAATCCTTGTGGAAATTCATGAATTAGGACATTCAAGCAAATCAAAGCAAAGACTAATAAATCTTTAATCAAGGATTCTAGTCATTTTCTATATTAGTGACTTCAAGAAAACAATCTAATAATTGCAAAGAAATCTCGTTGGATCACTCACCAATGCTAGCTAGGAGGCTAGTCCATTGGCTTGTGAGCTTTGAACTCATTCTCAAGCCTAAGACGCAAAGGTCACTTAGTCATAAGAGAAGAGGAGCTCCAACATCCCAGTTTTTGTAAATACTTGCAAACCATATCATGCCTAAGTATAAAAGAATACGAGGCTCGTCCCTTAGTGAATTCTTGCTAGGAAGTTTCAATTGTCTTATTAGTTTTCATGCTAGAGAACGGTGGAATAGCCGATTGTCAAGTCTAAGTGCTTCTTATTTTTTTTTCTCTTTTTTTCTTTTCAAATGGCCTTTGGCCTACAAATGCTTTCGAGGGGGAACTTTTCTTCCTAACCCCCAGCATTTGTATATTTTGTTCAAAACTTCCCGTGCGCACCGAGAGAGTTTTTAGTCGGGGCTTTGCCCTCTTTTGACCATAAGAATGAAGTATATATTTTTTGTTGGGGCCCATTTTTCGCCCTCTTTTGACTCCACACTTAGAACTTTGACAAAGGGCTAAGTGTTAAAAATGGGCATGACAAACCAACGAGACAAATCCACAAAATAAGCAAGGTCACTAAGGTCACCTAAAGGCAATCATGGCATGCAAGGGTTTTGAAATTAATTTTTTTCCGATTTAATGCTTTCAAAGATCAACTCTTTAGTCTCAATGAGAAAAAGCTTAGAATAAAAGATAAAGAAATGCTAGTAGATGCTTTGATCCTCAAGAATGAAAGTCAACAATCCAATCCATTAGTCATCTAAAGGATCAATCAAGTGAAATCATGCACGACTAGTTGAATTTAGAGATGAAAATTTTCGAAAATGTAGCCTTGCCTAGACTTTTTGTTTTCATTAATATTTCAAAATTTTTGGATGAATTGTGCGGTAGTGCAAGTGTTTTCCCTTAAGCATAAGTTGATTGGATATCACACATGAAAGCACGTCAAGCAAACACAAACGTCTCATGTAGTCAAACATGTCTAACCTAGGCCACCCCACACTTATGTCCTATTAAAACATCCAATCCATCAAGCACACCAGCATAAGGAAGCCCCACACCCCCATCAATCATCAAATATAGGCACACGCACATTCACAGTTCAAATTTTCAATGTTTCACATGAATAGCTCAATCATCGAGGCAAATGGAAATCCAATCAACATAGACATTTTGAGGAACATGGGAAAGACACTCACAAGCCTAGTTTAACGTCTTGGATAAGACGGAGCCGATTCTCCTCTTGGGAAATAAGAAGCACGCTTGAGGAGTCTTGTGCTAAGATCCCTCCTCAAGCGGGGCCTTGCACTTGATCGTGTGAAACCACCTTCAAATCCCATTTGAATTTCCTCCCATCAAGCCTACAATGGACTTTCCTTTGGGAGCATGACCCTTTCAAGTATGAAGATCCCTTAAAAATTAAGGGGCCATGGGAGCTTTTTCCGAATAATCTTGGAAAATATGACAAGAAGCTCCAAAACTTGTCTCGAGACTTCGTAGTGAAGAAGGGGTCTTCATAACTTGTCTCGAGAATGATGGGCATCCCTTCCTTGAGTTTATCATTGACGTCTATAGGTGCCCACTCCTCAATATCCCTCATTGAACTTGTGTCTTCTTGCATGCGAGAATGGTCTTTAGTCTCTTCCATGAAAACCTCAACAAAGTCTCTATACCCTTGAAGTTCTTGTGGCTCAATATCCTCTTCCTTTAATCCATCATCAACAAGAATTTGGGATTCATATTTCGGCTCTTCTATAGCGGGATGGGTGAGATCTTCTTCATCAATAAAAGGTATTTCCTCTATGTAAGAGGCGTCATCATTGAAGAATTCCTCATCAGAGGGCGTCAAATAGACGGCGAGCTCTTGTGTGTTCTCATCTAAATGATCTTGAGATGTGCTAGTGGTGAAGGGTGCTTCACTTTTGCATTCCATCTCTTCTTCGTTACAAGATTCACCATCCCTTTGGTTGTAATGAGTTACGGTGCCGACTCTCCAAAATTCATCCTCCCTTGCTCGATCCCATTCTTCCCTTGAGACATTAGATTCAAGGACTTCTTCTTCGGGTACCTCCTCTTCCTCATCCAAGTTTTCGTTTTCCATTGCTTGTTGTCCCAATTCGCTTTCCAAAACTTGGTGTTGAGCATCCATCTCCATCAATTGAGCCCATTCGCTTTTTAACTCATGGTTTTGAGCCTCCAATATTTTCAATTGAGCGTCCATCTTCTCTTGGTGTTCAAGGAATGTGGAAAACATGGCTTCTATATCGGAGGGCTCACTTGATGGTTGAGGAGGTTGAGGGTATGGAGGGTAGGAGTCTTCAATTTCAAAACATTGACTATCATTCCAATTTTGAGTATAGGTATGTGATGGATTCCAAGAGTTTTCCCAATAGCCGTTTGGTTGCTCCTCTTCTTGGTCATCCTCATCCAAATTATAACGATTAGTTTGATAGTCATGCTCTTGGGATTCCAATATGGTTGCTCTTCCTCTTGATAATATCCATCATTAGAAGAGACTTGTCGGTTTTGGTTGTTCATCCAATAGTCTTCACCATGGGCATTCGGTTGATCCACATAGTCTTTGTCATTTCTCAGTTTAGACACCACCTAAGCATTAACCATGCTCATTATACTATCAATTTTCTTGTCTAAATCACTGACTTGATCTTTTGTCGCATAATTGGAAAAATCCTCTTCATAATAATCTTCATCATGCATGACTTGTTGGTTATAGTGATCCATCCTCGCAAAACAAGATTAACAAAGTTAGTAAGGGATATGAGAGAAAAAAGAAGAATATACAAGCATAAGAGAAAGAAAAATATTTACAAGAATAGACAAACTAAACAATCTATTAGCACCTAGTTAATTAACCTATCCCCGGCAACGACGCCATTTGATCGGATGCAAGTATAGCTAAAAGTATTCGAATAAGAATCCAAAAACTTATGCTAAGTCACGTCAATCAAAACATTTATATTGACTCGGGTGAACCGAGGTCGAACCCAAAAGATAGGTGATTAAACTAATGGTGCTAACAATATGATTAGAATGTCTATTGTTTGGGGGGGGTCAATTTTTCAATCCAAAGCGAGATTAAACTTGCAAAAAGGGTTAACTTCCAATTAAAAGATGACTAGGGATTACTTCACCACCAAGACAATTATTGTGACAATGGAATGATAAACCAATGATGAAATCACATGCACACGTATAGAATTTAGCTCATGCAACATTAATACTAGGTTCACCTCGCGCTACAACCTATTATTAAGAGGTTACATCTCGCATAGCACCTCACACTCGCGCTCTATTGGTACTATAGAACATGAATTTCTAGCCTCACACTCGCGCTCTATTGGCTAAATAGACATGTTCTTATTAAATCCAAGCAATTCTCATTAGGTTAATGAATTATCCAACTAACTCAAAAGTCCTAATGCTTCTTCATTTAGTCCATTGAAGTCATGTTGATCAACGTGAGCTACATCAAACATGATGAAATACTATCCCCTATTCAAGCTTGTGTTCAAGGTTTAGTTGAGACAGATCTTGAACACACTTCACAACAGTTCAAGGATCAGTTGTGACAGACCTCAAACTCTAGATACAACAGTTCAGCAAATAGACAAAGGCAGTAGAACACACAGACTGATAACCCAGTTCGGCTCCGCCTACTCTGGGGGGTTTCCCACAACCAAAAAAGGGACAGCAAATCTTTATTACGAGTATAGGGTTTCCACAGGGACTTACACTTACACCTTGTAATAGCCTAACCACAATACTCCGTCTCTCAGATTTGCAACCGAGGTTCACCACAATTCCCCTCGATCCCCTTCGTTCAGAACCTCCAGTCCAAACGTTCTCGACCTTCTCCAGAAGCTCGGATGCTTTCTCTCGAAAGCTTTGATCACCTTTGTTGTGTGCAGCAGTTGATACGCTTCAGACAGTCTGTGTTGCACTTGAACAGACTACACTTGCACCGGTGTATTCTCAATGAGAAAACACAACCGGCCGTCGCTTCCTTCTTCTCCAATCAGTAGGATATGCTCGTGTATAATATTTCTTTGAAAGCGATAGGAATTAGGGTTGCCTTTGCATTTGTATTTATATGCTCGGACGAAACCCTAATTCGCACAAGATAATCCCATCAAATATTTCGGAATATTTGATGCATATCTTTCACAAATCCTTGAAAGAATATACGAAGTCGTCTTCTTTCCCAAGCAAGTCACGCCGTCTTCAATGTGGATATTCATTCGAATATCTTATGCTCGAATAAGTCGCACGCCATCTTCAACTTGACGAAATCTTCGTTGCCAATATCTTCCGGAAAATATCCTTTGCGTCTTGATCACGCTGTACAAGAGTACTAGGCTATGTTCGAACTCCCCCTGAACTCCTGCTCTAACTGTCTAACTACGTTTTGCCAAACACATGCCACACAAGGGAACATCAATCTCCCCCTTGGCATTTTGGCAAAACCAAATCACTAGATCTATCTATCTATCTAGACAGTAGACAAAATTGAGGGAACAAACATTGTCGCCACTCAAAATACTCCCCCTTTTGCCACAAACTGGCAAGGGGTCCGATCTAGTTCGAACAGCAAATCAAACTGTGCCAGAACAAGCACATGATACTGAAAGTTTTAAACCGAAAACTGAGTTCAAAGATAAAGTTTCAGGAGACCTTCATGCAGACGACCCATCATCAGTGGCATCCACAGAATCTGCATCATCAGATTCATTATCACTTGGAAAGCTGAGGGCACGAGCGAGCTTGTTAATACGCATGCGTTGTTCATTATCTGCGGCAATGATGGCATTCAGATCCTGGAGCAGCTTGCTCCTCTCATCACGACCCATTCTGGGTCCCCCTCGGCTGGACTCCGCAACACCCTTTGTTTTCTGGTTCCCCTCCTTGAGATCATTCACATGACGCCCTTTAAACAATTTATGGTCAACGATGAACTTGCTGGGTGCCTTTGTGAGATGGTCAGGCGAGGCCTTCAAATCTGGAGCTTGATGAATGATCAGCTCATATATCAGAGATGGGAAACAGATCTGGTGCAGAGTTCTCATCGAAGTAGCGTGTTCAGCAATCTGTTTGAACATTACTCTGCCCAGGTTGAATTTCAGCTTATTCCTTATCTGATAAATCAGTTGGGCCATGTCCTTGTTGACAGTAGAGCGATGAGTAGATGGCCTCCAGTTGAACACAACTATGAAGAACAGCATTGAATAAAACGTAGACAACTCCGCTGTGTGCACAACTGACTCAGGCTTCCAGCGAACAGAGCCTGCAGTGATGGTGCTTACTATCTTCTCAAAGCTTGATTCCTCTTCATCAACAACTGGGTCGTCCATGGAGAAGTATACATTGATCAGCTCAGGATCAATCTTGATCCGTCTTCCTCTAACGTAGAAGACCCCATAATCTGCTTCTCCTACAACCCCAAATCCAGGAGGAAGGTTTACCATGGCTTCACGTACTAATTGCTCGTTGAAAGGCTTGCATCTGTCCAACGTCCAGAACAGATCAGACTCCTTAAGCACCTCAACCACCTCCTTTCCCTTGTACCGGGACTCCTCCAGTAACCTCTCAGGTATGATTTTTCTTTTCAGCACACAGCTCCACTTTTTGTACGCATCACGACTGACGAACCAGACACCTTTCTTGACCAATCCAACTGGAACAGTATCAGCCTCAGGAGATGGGACTTCACATCTTCCAGCATCCACTGAAACAGGGACAGGAGCTATACGTTTTCTTTTCTTAGATGAATCAGCTCCCCCTGCCAGGTTGCCCTCCTTCGCAATCTCTTGGACTGTTCCCTTAGCAGATCTTTCAAAGGCCACCTTCATCTTTCCCTTGTCCTTCTTTGGTTTTTTGAGAGAGATAAGTGGAGCAAGATCTTGGTCATCATCTAAAAGAGTACCCTCCTTTAAAACTAGCTTCGCAGTATCCTCACGAACTTGTGCACCATCATCCTCCATACGATTACTATGCAGATCATCTTGACCAACAACTGGAGTAGCTACTGTATTCTTAGCAACTTCCTCTGAGACTTCAACTGTCTCACCTTCATTCTGAACACATGGTACCACAGTTGGAACACTAGTAACTTTCTCAGCGATAGACTCTTTTGCCTCACTACCCTGAACACAAAGAAGTTCTTTAGACTTTTCAACTCCCAGATTGTTTTCCTTTTCCAAATCTTCCATGACATTGTCAATGTCTTTGTACAGCTTCTCCAACTCTTCATCCTCTTCTGCAGGAGAAGCTCCTTTAACTGTGGCTTCCTTCAACACCTCAGGATTTTCTGGTGGATGAACCATCTCGGACACACCCTCCTCTAGCTTACTGATTGGTTCATCTTCCGAACCTCCAATCCTCTTATCCGAGCCATCATCAGACTCCTCATCCATCACAAGCTTCCTTTTCCCAGAGGCATCAAGAAGATTTTCTGTCCCCTCATCAGACATTGTTATGAGCCTCCCTCTGATAGAGCTGATCCTGGCAAGACACTGTCTTGGAGAAACAGCACGGCGAGACCCCTTCTTTCTCCGTAAACCATCTGGGCGAATATACCCAGACGCATGGATCTTCTCCCTCCATGTTGCTGACCCTCCAGCCACCTTGCTGGGTACCTTATCTTCCACAATCTTGATAGTATCATTCCCGATAACTGCCTTACTAGCTTCATCACCAGCCATACCCCTACTGGCTTCCCAATCAACAGCCCTACTGGCTCCATTATCAACAACAGCCCTACTGGCTTCTTCACCAATCACAACTCCGTCCACCACAATCTTATCAACAACAGAAATATTTGCAGAAACCGAAGGAACGGACTGCGAATCAGGAAATACCTCAGTTTTGGACTGAACATGGCTCGAATCGGTATTGAATGATTTTGACAGATCCGCCGTGACCGACTGAGGGATTTCAGTGGTTGCTCATTCACCAGACTTCTTTGCTTCGGCCAAAGATTCAGTGTCGGATCATAAAGGCGACGCCTTTTTCGTCTTCGGAGCCTTTGATTTCGGAATTTTAGGTTTTCCTGCCAGAGCCTTTGAGGACTGCATGTTCTTCTTCTCAGCGGATTTGACGCCAGACTTCGCAGATGTCTTGGTGTTCACCATCGTCGTTTGGAAGATGAGCGGTTGAGAGAGAAATTGGTTCTAGGGTTTGTACGAGCGAGAGAAGGTAGACTGCGAACTGTTTTGTGTTTCAAAAGAAATAATACTCCAGCCTTTTCAACTTCCTAAATTGGTCAACTCTCGTTTCAAATAACGGCAGGAAAGATCTTCGAGAATATTCAAAAAATATTTGTCTTCACGCGCTGTGCCTTCTGTTGCAGCTCCCTTCCTTAGGTGGTCAGTCCAACTGTTGTAGCTGGGGATTCGCCTTTGACTGACCACTACCTGGAATGCTTAGTACTTGAACCCACACAGACCCAAAGAGGATCTGGGTGTTCCAAACTGTGCAATCCGGTTCAATCTCTCGTCTGATGAGTTGGCATGAGTCTGTGGATACAGTTTGAACTCCTTCTGCAGCTTTGTAATCTTCTGTTCAAACTCGGGCTGTAACTGTGACACCCTTTGATCTAGCAGTCTCTTGGTATAATTGCCAAAATAGATTTGTGCGATCCTCCTATCTAACCTTGTGTGCAGGGTCTTGTTCACTCCCCCTCGCATAACTCGATGTTTGGCTGGAGCATAGTTTAGAGTAGACTGTGGCTTGTCAAGGCTCCCGACCCCCATGCTGATGGTGTAACAGTTATTTGCCCGCCTTCTCCCTTTCATCACAGAACTGCCATTCATGTCTAAAACGAGGCATGAGTCGCGAGAGAATGACACATAGTGTCCATTGTCGCACAGTTGACTGATGCTAAGAAGATTCATTGTCAACCCTTCTACCAGGAGGGTGTCTTCGAGTGCAGGGAGATCCGGAACCTTCAATGTCCCACAGCCGATCACCTGACTCTTCCTACCATCCGCGAAGGTGACAAACCGCATCTCCTCAACAGGCCTAATATTAGAGAGGTATTCAGAGTTACCTGTCATGTGGGCAGAGCATCCGCTGTCGAAGTACCAACTGTCTCACATTGTGGATCTTGACGAGCAACAGGCCACCATGCATGCCGTCTGATTGGCCTTAGGTCTCCAGACCTGGTTCTGTCGCGGTTTGGTTTGTTGTTGGTGTCCTTGACGTTCAGCAAGAAACAGTCGACACTGCCGTCTGATGTGTCCAATCTGATAGCAGTACCAGCATGTGCGCAAATCTTTCCTCAGATTGGGAGTTGAACTGAGGTAAGCATTTCCGGTCCTTCTTTGACTACCTTTCGGCTTGACTTGGGACAGATCCACTTTCTGTCTAGGGTGCTCTCTCACCTTCTGTTCTGGCATCTGTTCAGACACATAGTTAGTTTTGACACGCGTCGAACCTTTTGAGCTGCTTTCTCCTGTGAATCCCAATCCTCTGCGTCCTGTCTCCATCCTCTGAGTATTGAGAATCTCATTCAAATTTTTCGAACCAGAGTTCAACATCCTCACTGAATGTTGGAGCTGAATGAGCTCCTTCTCAGCAGTTTCCCGGTCCATCTTTTCAGATTCAAGCTGAAGTTCCAACTGTTCAACCTTCCTGAGTTGGAACACCTCCTTTCGTTTCAGGTCTAAAATGACTTTTCTTAGACCAGCCATGCCGATAGGGTGAGTTTCTCGGTCCTTCTCCATGTCGACTTTTAGTGAAGAGATGGTACCAATGAGTTCTGTCTTCTGAGCAAGCAAGCACAGTCTTTCCTGTTTCATAGCAGCCAGTTGAGTATTTAGAGAAGCTACCGTACCTTCGAGTTCAACCTTCTGTGTGACCAGAATCTCCACTTCCTACCAGACCTTATCCTTATCTGTAGTGATGCTTGCAATTGTGTCATTCAGCTTCTTGTTGATTTTGATCAGTTGCAGCCACTTCTCATACAGATCTTTGTATGTCTGAGCGAGGGACTCCTGTGTGAGTTCTTCATTATCACTGTCTGTGAGGTCTTCAGTCGGGAGTTCCGACTGAGATGGGACTGTTGCACCGATGCTGCTACATTCGCCCAGAGTTGTAGTAAAGGCCACAAAGTTGGTGGTTTCACCTTTTTCTTCATCTGACTCACTGTCGCTGAAGCTAGCGACCATTGCCTTCTTCTTCATGAGAGTATTTGCACATTGTGAAGCAATATGACCGAAACCTTTGTATTCATGGCACTGAATCTCTTCCTTACCTTTTTCAGAGGAGTCTTGCCTTATATCGCTTGACCTTGATCTGTCGGATCTCCAGTTTCGGAAACCAGTTGATGAAGACTGACCTTCTTCTGGACCACGTCTATTGATTTTCCTCACCATTCTGCCAAAATTCTGAGCCATCATAGCCAGTTGCTCAGTGGTGCAGCCACCGTCCAGTTTGTCTCCTGATATGTCCACTTTAAGGGCAATTCCCTTCACATCTCCGGGTTGGAAATCATGATTGATCTCGTAAGTTCTGAGAGAACCCATCAGCTCGTCCAGCTTCAGCTTGGAGATGTCGTGCATTTCCTTAATGGCTGTGACCTTCATTGCAAATCTTGGAGGGAGTGATCTTAAGACTTTACTAGACATCCTTTCTTCCTCAATGGGTTTCCCTAGTGCCGCAGCCTCGTTGGACAGTTCCAGAACTCTAGTATTATATTCAGAGATAGTTTCACTCTCTTTCATCTTCATCTCTTCGAACTTAGTTGTGATCATCTGCATTCGGGAAGTGCGAACTTTGTCCGTGCCTTCATATGCCGTTTGGAGGATATCCCAGGCCTCTTTTGCCACTTCACAGTTAATGATCAACTTCATGACGTTTTCATCTACTGCAGAGAAGATTGCGTTCATCGCTTTTGAGTTTCCCATGGATGCTTTGTTATCCTCCTCGTCCCACAAGGCTTCTGGTTTTAGAACAGGATCTCCAGTGAGATTGTTCATCATAGGTTCAGTCCATCCACTCTGAACCGACATCCATGCTTTTGCGTCTAGAGATTTGAGGAACGATTTCATCATGGGTTTCCAGGTGGCATAGTTCGAGCCTTCAAGCAACGGAGGTCTGGTGATGCTTTGTCCTTCTTTCAGAGGCATCTTGAACAGTTTCAGGATCCCACTCAGTGTGTCGAGTGTTTGCTTTGATATCAATTGAAATACTATCCCCTGTTCAAGCTTGTGTTCAAGGTTTAGTTGAGACAGATCTTGAACACACTTCACAACAGTTCAAGGATCAGTTGTGACAGACCTCTAACTCTAGATACAACAGTTCATCAAATAGACAAAGGCAGTAGAACACACAGACTGATAACCCAGTTCGGCTCCGCCTACTCTGGGGGGTTTTCCACACCCGAAAAAGGGACAGCAAATCTTTATTACGAGTATAGGGTTTCCACAGGGACTTACACTTACACCTTGTAATAGCCTAACCACAATACTCTGTCTCTCAGATTTGCAACCGAGGTTCACCGCAATTCCCCTCGATCCCCTTCGTTCAGAACCTCCAGTCCGAACGTTCTCGACCTTCTCCAGAAGCTCGGATGCTTTCTCTCGAAAGCTTTGATCACCTTTGTTGTGTGCGGCAGTTGATACGCTTCAGACAGTCTGTGTTGCACTTGAACAGACTGCACTTGCATCGGTGTATTCTCAATGAGAAAACACAACCGGCCGTCGCTTCCTTCTTCTCCAATCAGCAGGATATGCTCGTGTATAATATTTCTTTGAAAGCGATAGGAATTAGGGTTGCCTTTGCATTTGTATTTATATGCTCGGACGAAACCCTAATTCGCACAAGATAATCCCATCAAATATTTCGGAATATTTGATGCATATCTTTCACAAATCCTTGAAAGAATATACGAAGTCGTCTTCTTTCCCAAGCAAGTCACACCGTCTTCAATGTGGATATTCATTCGAATATCTTATGCTCGAATAAGTCGCACGCCATCTTCAACTTGACGAAATCTTCGTTGCCAATATCTTCCGGAAAATATCCTTTGCGTCTTGATCACGCTGTACAAGAGTACTAGGCTATGTTTGAACTCCCCCTGAACTCCAGCTCGAACTGTCTAACTACGTTTTGCCAAACACATGCCACACAAGGGAACATCACATGAGATCAAGCAAAGTTCCCATTGAGGACATTTCACAAACATCTTATGGGCAACTTGAAACATTAAGTTCAAATGAAGAAGATTCATGTGCAAACTCAATCATCATTAGCATCTATAGTGTTCACAATGTCATAACATGTCTAGGGGATCCATAATCCCTGATCAACGTCACTACTCACTCATGGTGAGATTACAAGCAAAACAAATGAAAGAGATGGAGTTTAGGAGTCTAAAACCAATATGCGATTGAAGAGTATGAGAATCCTTGTTGTTGATCTTCTTCTCCACTAAATCCACCTTGAAATTAGTGCAGGTCTCCTTAAAATCCGTGCCAAAAAAGTCCTCCTTGTTGAAATCTAAAAGTTTCTATTTATAGCCCAAGTTAGGGTTTCCGGTACTGTAGCTCCAGTCGGTCGACTGGCGGGAGCTGGTTTTCCCAGTCGGTCGACTGATGTTGAAAATGTGGCTGATGAAGGAGTTTCCCAGTCGATCGACTGGCTGGTCCAGTCGACCGACTCGATGGAGGCGCATGGAAGGCCATCTGAGGTGCTTGCCAACTCGACCGACTGATGCTGCGAGTCGAGCGACTGGCGCCCTGTGCTCTGTTAAGCTTCTCTTCAGTCGACCAACTTGAGGTTCCAGTCGACCGACTCGATTGGCGTGCTTGAGGAGGCCATCTGAGAAGTTCATCAACTCGACCGACTGGCACATGGGAAATAGCCAGTCGGTCGACTGGAGCACCTTTCAGTCCAAATTTGCTCAAATCTTCAATTTTTCCTTGATTCTTTGTGTCAAGGTCCTGAGCTCAATGTATGGTTTCTCTAAGCCTGAAATGCAATGATAATGGTCAAATGGCATCGAAATAGCATCGGGAATGGACCAAAACTCTTCGTAAATGGGTATGTAAATGAGTCGAGAATTCGACTCATCACTTAAACACCCATTTACATCCATTGGCATGCTTATGAGGAGGTAGATCACAAATTTCCCAAGTGTGGTTTTCAGCTAATGTAGTCATTTCTTTGTTCATTGCTTCAACCCATTTGCTATCTTTGGCTGCTTGAGTGTAACTAGAGGGCTCTTTACACTCAGATATATTTGCAGCAAAGGATCTATAAGGTTGAGAGCAAGCAGACAAGCTCATATATTTCTAAATGGGATATGGAGTACTGACATTGCAAACATAGTCTTTCAGTTTCAATGGGATAGTCTTGTCCCTTGTAGATTTCCTGACAGGTGGAGTAGAGATGTGTAGTGGAGCACCATCAAGAACAACATCAGTGATACTTGAAGAAGTAACTTCAGCAGGAGAAAGATCAAGGTCATAGTCAAAATCATAATCAAAGGAGCCAGGAATAGTTGGTAAGGGAACTGTTCCTCTACCCTCTGCAATCTGACTCATACCTTTTTGAAAAGGGAATATTTCCTCATCAAACTTGACATTCCTGCCTATGAACATATTGTTGGACTCCAGTTCAAGGACCTTGTAGCCTTTGTGCCCATATGGACATCACATGAAAACACATATTTGAGCTCTTGGCTCAAATTTTGATCTACAATCTGCATTTGTAGTAACATAGCATAAACATCCAAAAGTTTTGAGATGAGTATAAGTCGGAGGATTACCAATTTCTCATAAGGAGTGACTCCATCAAGAACTTGAGAAGGCATTCTGTTGATGAGATATGTAGCATTTAGTATACAATCAGTCCAATAGCAGTTAGGGATAACAGCCTTGAATTTGATAGCTCTAGCAACCTCTAACTAAGTGTCTATGCTTCCTCTCTACAACCCCATTTTTCTCAGGTGTATATGGACAGGAAGATTGATGAAGGCACCCTTGAGAGGCTAAGAACTCTGTCACTTTCTTGCTGAAAAACTCTGAACCATTGTCTGTCCTTAGAGTTTTTACCTTTTTACTGAACTGATCAAGTGTGAACCAAATGAAGGAAATTGATCAAATGATCAGCTGCCTCTGCATTGGTCTGCATCATGAATGTCCAAGTACTTCTAGAATAGTCATCAACCACAGTAAGAAAGTATTTGGCACCTGTAACACTTGGTATGGCAAAGGAACCCCAAATGTCCTAAAAAATATCTGAAGTAGTGCTGGTACTATTCGTAAACTTCAAACAAGTTTGTTTAGCCAAAGGGGATACATCACACTTATTCTTTGTACATCTGACACTACTATTTTCATCAAAAACTTCAAATGAACAGCCATGGCCTTGAAGGGGTAATGGCCCAATCTGTTGTGCCAGAGAGTTGAACTATCTTTATTCACATGTATGCCTTTATACCTGCCATTTGAACTTGATACAAGCCATCATTCAAAGCTCCGGTCACTAGGGATGTCCTCCTTGTATGGTCCTGAATGCAACATTCATTATCAGTGAAGTTGACATAGAGATATGAGTCCTTAGTAAGCTTCCCAACTGATAATAGATTAAATTTGAACTCTAGAACATATAGAACATCCCTCAATGTTATATTCTCATTTAACTTGCAAGTTCCTATGTGAGTTACTATGGAGGTTCCCCCATTAGGCATGATGACTTCAAGAACAGGTTCAAGGGACTTGACATTTTGAAGTAATTCAAACTGAGAAGTTATATGGTCTGATGCTCCACTATCAACTACCTATATATCTTTGCTAATTAGTTTTGAGGAAAGACAGGTGATACCTGCTACATGAATTTGGTTAACTGAGCTGCTAGCACCCTCAGACTATTGTATCATGCTGAACAATTGCTTCAGTTGTTCTTGAATCACCTCTAATTGGTTACTGGTAACATCATTTGTTACTGCATCAGGCCGATATAGCATGTACAGCATTATTAGCCATGATTTTACCTGTCTTTTATTGAACTCATTTGTTCATCCTATGCCTAGGAGGATAGCCATGAATCTTGTAGCAAGTTTCTTTTATGTGTCCTTGCATGTTGCAATGAGTACAATTAGGCCTCTAATTTTTGTTTTGTTGACTACTTCCAGGAGCAGAAAACCTATTTTGCTGGTTTCTTCCAGAATACCTCCCATTGCAGCTAGACTGATGCTCAAAACTCTGTCCATTAGAACTAAACAAAGCAGATATCTCTGGTGCAGGGGACTTGGTAAGACCTCTTTGAGATTCTTCTGTAATGACCAAACCATATGCCTCAATCAGTCTTGGCATTGGCCTCATAGCCAGAACCTGAGTCCTTAAAGGAATGTAAGCATCATTCAGTCCCATCAAGAACTTGATAATCTTGTTTCTTTCTTTCCTCAACATCATTGCTTTGGTTGACCTGTAGGCTGATCCAAGAGTACATAGATCTTCTTCATCAAGACTCTCCTTTTCTCCCCATAGTTTCTCAATTTTCCAAAATAGGAGGCTATACTCATATCTCCTTGAGTTAGCACATCAATTTCTTTGTGGACATTAGCTAAAGCCAAAGCATTCGAACTACCAAATTGCATTTGTAGTTCCTCCCAAGCCCGTATACAATCCACAGAATGAACTAAGGAAGATGCTATTTCCTTTGACACATAGTTGATCAACCAAGAATGAATCACACTATTGCATTTGATCCATCTTGCTTCTTGAACTGCATCAACAGGACGAGGAATATTACCTTGCACGAAGCCTAGCTTCATCTTACCATTGAGAGCCATCTCCATAGTCTTCTTCCATGGTATGTAGTCCATGGCACCAGTGAGTTGTTCAGTGACCAAAGATGCCCCTACGCTCTCATTCGGACTGACGAACATCGGATCATCAGACGGATGGTGATGATTAAGGGAATCGAGAACGAGAAGAATAACGCAAAACAAAGCGCAAGAAAAGTGATACAAACGGAGAACGACTAACTGATCAACGCGGACGGAGGCACAATCGTTGGCTCTGATACCATATGAGAATTCGCCATTGTACCAGACAACGATCGCACGAGCTGATCGTCGGTGTGATCGAGAGATCAAAGGAGAAGGAAAAGAAATTAGGGTTTCGAACTTCTGTGGCATCTGGCGCCATTCTTCAATTTATATTTCAGTTGTAATGAACTGAGTTTTACAAATTACAAATTGGACCCGCAGGTTTACAGAGACACAAGACTCCCTCGGTATAATAAAGATAGTATCCGAAACTATCATAAAATTACACTAGATACCCCTATCCGTTAATAGCGACTGCCTGAATCGATACTCTCATAATACAATACGAACGAACAAGCCTCGAGTCACACTTAGCTTGCCAATATCTAACAGAAGTCGCTCAGAAACTTGGAGAGAATCACCAAACCAGAAAAGCCTCGATTTTTTTTCTATGAACCCTAATTTTTCAGCTCAAGCGGGCTTAAAAGAATTCCATGTCCTCTCAAAATGAGATTACTGCACTACATCATGATCGGTTAAATTCTTGACCAATTACTGCCTGTTCGATTGGCTTTAAATTTATGCTTTATAAATTAAATTCAGCTAACATAACATAAATTAAATTAAATTCAGCTAACATAACATAAATTAACATAAATTAAAGTAAATTAAATTAAATTCAGCTAACGTAACATAAATTAAAATAAAATAAATTGTATTTGATCACCATCACCATCATCATGTCACCATCATCATCATCACCATCACCATCACCATCATCATGTCACCATCATCATCATCATCACCATAACATTTTCATCATGTCACCATCACCATCATCACATGACATCATCATCAGCATCATGTTACAATCATCATCATGTCACCATCATCACATGATATCATCATCATCATGTCATGATGATGATATGATGAATAGTAATAGGATGATGATGAATAGTAATATGATGATGGTTGTGATGAATAGTAATAGGATGATGATGATGGTTGTGATGAATAGTAATAGGATGATGATGATGGTTGTGATGAATAGTAATATGATATGATAATGATATGATGAATAGTAATATGAAGATGATGATGGTTGTGATAAATAGTAATATGATATGATGATGATGTTGTTAAATTGATATAAACTATAAGTTAAACTAAAATAAAATAAACATTCAGCTAAGGTAACATAAATTAAACTAAATTAACATAAATTAAATTAAATTCAGCTAACATAACATATATTAAACTAAATTCAGCTAACATAACATAAATTAAATTAACATAACATAAGTTTCAGCTCAATCAAACGGACCCTTAATCACACCATTCGATCACGGATTGATTCGATTATCCTAGTTTTTTTAGTGTTATTTAACGGCTTTTCCTAGCGTTTCAAGTTGTAAAAACTCATGGACTCGATCTAAGCTCGGATAAGAAAAAAGACAAAGAAATTAGTCACAAGGGGCTATTTTTGGTCCAAACCCCGTGACACCTCATGTCTATCACGAGCAGAGGTTTGTCACGGGCCATAAGCGAGAGTACGTGACTTCAAGGGTTCCGTGACACATCCCATTGTCACGAGGCATGCGCGAAACTGCACTAATTTGACAAAGTTTCTTGACAGCCCGTGACACTCGCAATTGTCACGGGATTGTGAAAATTTTTTTTAATTAGGAAATTAAAGCTTGATAAATACACACTGGATTTGAGAGTGTTTTCGGACCTATCTTGAAGAAGAACAAAGAGAAGAACATTGCAAGAGATCGAATACTCAACGAGTCAACTCGTCAACAAGGTTTCCTCGTCTTTGATCTCTGAAAATTCATTATTCTTGGTTGTCTTCCTATGAGTAGCAAGTAGTCTCCTTTATTAAGAGATCCTCGGATCTCGTGCCTTGTACCCAACTCTTCATGTAATCAGTAGAAACGCTTTTCATTATTGCAATTCTAGTATTCAATTTCATTGTGCTTAATTTTTATCATTCTTGCAAGTTTTACATTGAATGAGATGTTTGCATCCCAGAACGAATTTAAGTTAATAACCAAAAGATGGATGGGTCTGAGGTAATTAACCGGATTGCATGAAATTGATATTAGGTCATGGTAACTACGCTGGTAGTACATGAATTAATAGGAAAGTTGACATCATCATCTGAAAAACCTTGTTCTTAATAAATAAAAAACGTTGATAATCTGTGGATGGACGGCGTTCAACGATCTAGTTTAATTTATACAATGATTTGTGGGTGGGCAGCTTGTTTGATGTTACTTTGGTTTATTTCCATGCTCGATAGAATGATTGAATTGCGTAATATTGCTGCATGATTTGTGGGGTTGCCACTGGTGAAGTTTGATTATGGGATTCTTTCTCTGATCAAACAAATTCTTTCTAATTTACTACATCTAGCAATTAATTTTAGGAAATTAGTTGCACCATATTTTCTCTCATTTATCGGAATACTTGAATAAGCAACTTGTTAGCTAGTATACACACACAATGTTCCTTGGATCGACCCTTGGCTTACCATTACCAAGGTTTATAAATTATTTTTTACTGCAACCTAACCCCTAAAACTTATAACTTGACAACTATAAAGGATTAAGAAAATATGATTGTCACGTCACAGAAATAACGTACTCTGGAGCGGCTTCGCTTTAGTGGAACGACATCGTACCCAGCAAGACGCGCCCTTGGCCCAAACACCAATGTTTCCTTCAATCTTCAAACGCAGACAATTCTCTCTCGAGAACGTCACGGTTTTGCTCCAGGAAAGGCAAGGCTTGAAGCTACTTTTGGTACTTAACCCAAACTTGAAGTCAGTACTACAAACGATGCATTATGCATCAGTTTTTTTAACATTATGCATCGGTTCCCAAACCGTTCCATAATCAACAGACATTATGCATCGGTTCATTAAAACCCAATGCATAATGTCTTCACATTATGCAACGGTTTCTTAGAAAACCAATGCATAATCATTCAAAAAAACTGGCAGATTTAGCTTTACAAAAGCTCAAATCCACCTAAAATTAAACATCAAATTATACCCTGTTGTTCCAATTTTTAAACACAATGCAACTTACATTCAGAACATCATTTCACTGATTCTGCAATACAAACATTCATACACATATTTGTCTTTGGTACAATTGACAATATGCCACAAAATATTACATAACAACTGTGTCTAGGTTAATGTCCTATACCGCGAAATGATTGGTCACATACTCACATAGGTAGCTGCAGATTTCATCCCGCACTTCAAGAATCTTGTCGTGTACTGACAGCGGGTCGTTGATACGCTGCAAAATTTACATTTATAATTCCACTACTTTAGTGGCTCACTATGGATAGCAAGCGGTAAGTAGGGGTCGAACCCAAGAGAGTCAGTGTGGATTAGTTGTTCTTTAAAAAGAAAGAAAAATGAAAGTAAAAACATTTGGGTTTTGTGGGTTGTTTTATGAACAGAAAAGTAAATGACAGAAAGTAAATAACTGAAAAGTAAATGACTGAAATGTAAAGTGCGGAAAGTAAGTACTGAAAATAAAGGTACTGAAAGTAAAGTGCGTAAAAGTAAAGTGCTTTAAGGACAAGGCTTGCTGAAAGTAAGTGCGTAAAGTAAAGTGCTTGAAGGACAAGACTTGCGGAAAGTAAATGCGTAAAAGTAAAGTGCTTGAAGGACAAGACTTGCGGAAAGTAAGTGCGTAAAGTAAAGTGCTTGAAGGACAAGACTTGCGCAAAGTAAATGCGTAAAAGTAAAGTGCTTGAAGTACAAGACTTACGGAAAGTAAGCAGTTGATATGGGACTGAAAGTAAAGTGACAGGTGATGTTTTAATTAAAGGAAAGGATTCGGTTTTTAGGGGTCTTGTATCATTGTTCCGTTCATCATCGACCTCTAATGATCATACTATGTAATCAAGATGTATCAAGGCTATTTCTAGCACTCGACTTGCCACATCGTCTAGTCCTTTTCAAGACATAGAACACTTGTTCTATTTAGGCTAATTCCTCCTTTCGAAGTATCTTAGCCTTATGTGCATCCACCTGATCAATCATTTCCGATCAACCAAGTGGTGTTTAAAAGAGGTTGAACTCTATGGAAAAGCTTTGCTCTTTCGAGCCTCCACTTAACCACGTATGTTCACGAACACCATGGAAGAGCTTTGCTCTTTCGAGCCTCCACTCAACCAATAATGTTCTATCCTAATATTAGGCACATAGAACAAGTTTGAACACAATAGAGGCACTTAAGAGAAGGGTCTAAAAATGGTTTTATGATACAAGCACACCCCTTCAACCGAATGAAGGGTTTAGCTACGATTATCCATGGAAGAGGATATCATAGCTAAGTGCTTGAAAAGTAAATGGTTTTTTGAAAGACAAGGAAAGTAAAATAACAAGGTTTCCGAAATCAAAAGACAAGGAAAAGCTTGAGCACTTTAAGAACCAACAAGAGTACTCAAGATCAAAGCAAAATAAAGACAAGGAAAGTAAAAGAGGGGCTGCTGGAAAATAAGAGCTTGGAGCTCAAGAACATGTGAACAAACTCAAGAACAAGTGAAGAAACTCAAGAACAAAAGTAAGAACAAGTGTGTTGTATTGAAAGTGAAGAGAAAGAGAGTTAAGCTCTCTTCTCTCTAAGGTAACATGGGATTTCGAAGGCTTGGATTACATGAGGGCATGTCCTCTATTTATAAGCTAAGCAAACTTGGAGGCTAAGTTTTGGAGGAGAAGACTTCATTGTGATTGGCTCTCCACTTGGGATATTTTGAGCTCAAGCCACCTCTTCTTCTTATCTCTTCCATGAGCCACGAATTTGGCACATGGGTTGGCTTATCCAAAGCCAACTAACTTGTAACCAAAGCCAACCGACTTGCTTCTTGGTTTGAGGCTTGGTTTGTTCCCAAAGGGCAACCGAAGTGAATAGTATGGCCAAACGGACAAGAAGTAGTTTGGAATTGGTTGGACTTCGCCGGAGTGTGGCCGGAGCAACAAATGACCGGAGCATGGTGGTGGTTGGATGAGCTTGATCGAAGCATCACCGGAGCTTGGCCGGAGTTCGCCGGAATATGGCCGGAATATGGCCGGAGCTTTGGTCAGAGCTTCTTGGCTTTTGGAGAGTGTATTCTGAACGACAAAGTCATTCAAAGATGATCTAAAGAAGGAACCTAAGCCAAATTCTGCTTGGAACATGGTCGAAATCCCAAAACGGCTGAAATTGCCTTTGTTTGGCCTTTACCGGGCTCGAGTCCTTGGCAATGCGTCGTTGGCTTTTGGGCGATGGATCTAGCATGTTTGAGTGATTCCAAGTCAAGTCCATGAAGGATGTTAAGGTTGATTTGGATCGTAGCATGGTCGTTCCCGAGGATGGCCTAGAACGTGGTCCCTTGGCCTAGGATGGCTTGAATTTTGGACCTTGTGTTCTTTGCCTTTTGAGTGATGAATTGGAACGACATTCTTCATGGAAATCGAATGGTCGAAGTCGTTTTGCCGGAACACAGCCGGAAATAGGTCGTGCCCCATGTTTTTCATTTTGGGCATGGGTACCTCGGACGGGGACCTGGGCGCGACCCGGGCGCTCTCGGGCGTGGCCTGGGCGCTGGCCTGGTTTTCTCGGCGGGGACCTGGGGCGCTCGGTACTCAGCTGGGTCCCTGACTAGGTCTTCCGGGTCCCCGCTTGGGTCCCTCGGGCCATGGCTGGCTTTTTGGCACAAATCTCCCCTTTTTAAGTGTTTTCCTCTTTAGACTCCAAAATGGACTGAAATGCAAATGCACATTAACAAGCACATGTTTGTGCACTCAAAGTGCCTAATTTGATGGGTTTAGCGTACTCAATGAATCATATAAATATTCTCCATCAAACACCCCCACACTTAATCTTGTTCGTCCCGAACAAGTGTAGTCAATAAGAGGAACAAAAATACCCCAAGTCCTAGATGTGAATGTTAGATGTGAATCTAGACTTCATCTTAGCATGCATAACTTACTTGTTTCCAAACGAAATTATGCTCACATATGAAAGTAACTAGATACTTGTTACCTTTGAGCCGAGATGCAAATCAATTTGGATGATTGGGAGATAGCCACTTTTTAGGCCCATGATCTCACTCTCGGATCCGATCTTACTATATGGTTATGTTTCTTGCTTCTTCTAGCATGTGATTGATTCGGGCCATTGGGTTGAGCTCTTTTGATTTTCTTTGTGTGGTTGGACAGCTTTTGTAGTGACTTTGGCCTTTGGCCTTTGATTTGACTCTTTGAGTACTTCACTTTTTCTTCGGTTTGGTTTCACCATTTTGGCTAATTTTTTTCTTTTCTTCTTTGAGCTTTGCTCCTTTGATGAGATTTTGCATGTCCATTTCTTCACTTTTGGGAGGTCCAATCATCGCCCGAGAGCATAAGGAAATACCTCCCCGCTCTTTCTCATCGTAGTCGTTTCGGCGCGGGTCAAGTTGAGGGTCTCTCACCTCTTTTCCCGGCTACTCGGACTAGAGATAAGACGGTTTGATTCCCGTCCTGCCTTTTGCATAGACGCTGCATGGCGGAGTCCACTCTTTACCAATAAGCCCGAAGCGCAGCCTCCACAATCTTCACATAACCGTATAGTAAGGATCCAGTCCCTTGAGTGCTTGTCAAGCCTCTCTAGGGCATTTCTTTCAACTCCACATCCTACGTTTATCTCAGCACACAAAGACAAGTAGGAAGTTAAATTCGCATGCTTTTACACAATTAAGTTTTCACAAGGAAATGCATGAATCGGGTCTATCTATTTTCACATCATGGAAGTGTATATTTTTCAAAAAGTGTTGACTATTATGTGCAATAACTACTATGTGCAAATATTACTCCAATACCCCCATACTGTTGAACGAAGCCGTGCCTCACAGCACGACTTAGTTCAAAACACAAAATATAAGTAAAACGAAAGGAGGTGAGTATGAAAAAAACGACATTTAAAAATAAAACTGAAAAAAAAACTGAATATGCCGGGTTACCTCCCGGCAAGTGCCTTTGTTTAACGTCGTTGGCTCGATGGTACCTCTCCTAGGGATCATAAGTTCGGATCCCATGGGTGTTTGAGGTTGAACTTCCCCACGGCTGCCCTTTTGATTTGTCCAAAGAACACATATGGCAGCGGGCTCAGTTCTGCTCTCCCTTGATCCGGAGGCTTCTTCTTCACATATCCCCGAGAACGCGAGAACTCCTTGACCATAGCTGCTGGTCCATCAAGTCGAGCTCTCTTGCTTCTCCTTCCGGGTTTCCATTCCGTTGGCCCATGTCTTGGCCGTTTCTTCATGTTTGAATGGGTGGCACCTTTGCAATTCTGGAATTTTAGTATTGTGCCATTGAACACGAGCGATCTTGAGCTTGTTCCCATGCCAAGCCTCTTCTTTGTGGCAGAGATGATTGGCCATCCTAGAACGAGTGAGTTTTCAGCCGGCTTTTCTGGCTCATGTTTTGCCTCCAACTCCCCTTGCACCTCATCATTATTAACTACATGATCTTCGGTGGTTATGATCTGCATAAAACATGAAGGGTCAAGTTGGGGAACTTCAACCACAAGGACCGGGCCTGTCTCAACCAGCCTGTCCATGAGGACCGGGTCTGTCTCGGGTGCTTCGGCCAGCTCGGCAGGGAGCACAATGCTTTTCTCGGACAGTTCGGCAGTGAGGTCTGGGCATGTCTCGGGCATCTCGACAATGAGGTATGGGACTGCATCGGGTAGCTCGGGCGCGTCCTGATCTGTCTCGGCCAGCCCGTCAGTGATCACCGGGACTGTCTCGGGCAACTCGGCAACGAGGTCCGGGACTTCCTCGGGTGCTCCGAGCGCAAGGATCGGGCCTGGATTGATTTGTTCGGCCGCTTCGGTAGTGAGGTCTGAGACTTCCTCGGCTGTCTTGGCAATGAGGAACGGGCTCGGGTGCTGGTCGGCCGGCTCGGTGATGAGGACCAGGCTTGATTTGGGCAGTTCGGCATTGAGGACCGGGCCTGGCTTGGCCGGTTCTTCTTCGGTCATTTGTGAGTCCTCATCCTCTGTCAGCTCCATGGGCTCTTCCTTGATGACCCTTGGCTTGTGCATCTCATTGATAAGATATTTAGTTTCTCTCATAGACGCCACTATTTCTGCCCATGCTTCCTCGGATCTGGCTTGATTTTGGTCCGTCATGTTGGCCAGCTGTTGGTTGCTAGATGCCAGCTCCGTTGTAATGTCCTCGAGTGGCTCGGCCTGATCTTGTCTTAGTCTTGACCTCGCGGCCAAATCATCTATTAAGTTCCAAAGATCATCTATGTCTAAGTTGTTCACCGAGCCTCCTGCTGCATCATTTAGCCAATTCCACTCTTGTGGCATCATCACATTGAGAAACCTTTGAAGAAGATCGTGGTTGGTGAATCCATGGTGCGGGCAGCTCGTCACAATGGAGTCAAAGTATGCCAAGTACTCGTCCAAAGTTTCGTCCCGGGATTGCTCTATGTTGTTGATCTTCTCGCGGACTTCAAGTCAGAGAGATGGTGGGGAAAACTCTTCTAGAAATTTGGCTCGTAGATCCCCATATTCGCCTTCATAAGCTGCACATGAGTAATACCATTCTATTGCGGAGTTAGTTAAAGAAAATTTAAAGCATTTAAGTTTAAACCCCTCTAGCGATTCATTTTTAGGCCTCATGTGGCTGCATATGGAGTGGAACGTATGTGTATGCCTCACGGGATCTTCTCCAAGAGCACCTCCGAATTTGGGGAGACGGTTAAGCATCTCAAATATAAGGTTGCTGCCCCCATTATTCCAAGGTTCGTTTCCGTAGTAGGAAGACATGTTGGGCTGCAAAACAAAAACAAAAGAAACACAAATAGAACAACTCTTCCGATTTCACGACTCCCCGGCAACGGCCAAAATTTGACAGCGCGTCGTTGATACGCTGCAAAATTTACATTTATAATTCCACTACTTTAGTGGCTCACTATGGATAGCAAGCGGTAAGTAGGGGTCGAACCCAAGAGAGTCAGTATGGATTAGTTGTTCTTTAAAAAGAAAGAAAAATTAATGTAAAAACATTTGGGTTTTGTGGGTTGTTTTATGAACAGAAAAGTAAACGACACAAAGTAAATAACTGAAAAGTAAATGACTAAAATGTAAAGTGCTGAAAGTAAGTACTGAAAATAAAGGTACTGAAAGTAAAGTGCGTAAAAGTAAAGTGCTTGAAGGACAAGGCATGCTGAAAGTAAGTGCGTAAAGTAAAGTGCTTGAAGGACAAGACTTGCGGAAAGTAAATGCGTAAAAGTAAAGTGCTTGAAGGACAAGACTTGCGGAAAGTAAGTGCGTAAAGTAAAGTACTTGAAGGACAAGACTTGCGCAAAGTAAATGCGTAAAAGTAAAGTGCTTGAAGGACAAGACTTGCGGAAAGTAAGCAGTTGATATAGGACTGAAAGTAAAGTGACAGGTGATGTTTTAATTAAAGGAAAGGATTCGATTTTTAGGGGTCTTGTATCATTGTTCCGTTCATCATCGACCTCTAATGATCATACTATGTGTTCAAGATGTATCAAAGCTATTTCTAGCACTCGACTTGCCACATCGTCTAGTCCTTTTCAAGACATAGAACACTTGTTCTATTTAGGCTAATTCCTCCTTTCGAAGTATCTTAGCCTTATGTGCATCCACCTGATCAATCATTTCCGATCAACCAAGTGGTGTTTAAAAGAGGTTGAACTCTATGGAAAAGCTTTGCTCTTTCGAGCCTCCACTTAACCACGTATGTTCACGAACACCATGGAAGAGCTTTGCTCTTTGAGCCTCCACTCAGCCAATAATGTTCTATCCTAATATTAGGCACATAGAACAAGTTTGAACACAATAGAGGCACTTAAGAGAAGGGTCTAAAAATGGTTTTATGATACAAGCACACCCCTTCAACCGAATGAAGGGTTTAGCTACGATTATCCATGGAAGAGGATATCATAGCTAAGTGCTTGAAAAGTAAATGGTTTTTTGAAAGACAAGGAAAGTAAAATAACAAGGTTTCCGAAATCAAAAGACAAGGAAAAGCTTGAGCACTTCAAGAACCAACAAGAGTACTCAAGATCAAATCAAAATAAAGACAAGGAAAGTAAAAGAGGGGCTGCTGGAAAATAAGAGCTTGGAGCTCAAGAACATGTGAACAAACTCAAGAACAAGTGAAGAAACTCAAGAACAAAAGTAAGAACAAGTGTGTTGTATTGAAAGTTAAGAGAAAGAGAGTTAAGCTCTCTTCTCTCTGAGGTAACATGGGATTTCGAAGGCTTGGATTACATGAGGGCATGTCCTCTATTTATAAGCTAAGCAAACTTGGAGGCTAAGTTTTGGAGGAGAATTATCCCAAAGAAGACTTCATTGTGATTGGCTCTCCACTTGGGATATTTTGAGCTCAAGCCACCTCTTCTTCTTATCTCTTCCATGAGCCACGAATTTGGCACATGGGTTGGCTTATCCAAAGCCAACTAACTTGTAACCAAAGCCAACCGACTTGCTTCTTGGTTTGAGGCTTGGTTTGTTCCCAAAGGGCAACCGAAGTGAATAGTATGGCCAACCGGACAAGAAGTAGTTTGGAATTGGTTGGACTTCACCGGAGTGTGGCCGGAGCAACAAATGACCGGAGCATGGTGGTGGTCGGATGAGCTTGATCTAGGCATCACCGGAGCTTGGCCGGAGTTCGCCGGAATATGACCGAAGCTTTGGCCGGAGCTTCTTGGCTTTTGGAGAGTGTATTCTAAACGACAAAGTCATTCTAAGATGATCTCAAGAAGGAACCTAAGCCAAATTCTGCTTGGAACATGGTCGACATCCCAAAACGGCTGAAATTGCCTTTGTTTGGCCTTTACCGGGCTCGGGTCCTTGGCAATGCGTCGTTGGCTTTTGGGCGATGGATCTAGCATGTTTGAGTGATTCCAAGTCGAGTCCATGAAGGATGTTAAGGTTGATTTGGATCGTAGCATGGTCGTTCCCTAAGATGGCCTAGAACGTGGTCCCTTGGCCTAGGATGGCTTGAATTTTGGACCTTGTGTTCTTTGCCTTTTGAGTGATGAATTAAAATGAAATTCTTCATGGAAATCGAATGGTCGAAGTCATTTTGCCGGAACGCAGCCAGAAATAGGCCGTGCCCCATGTTTTTCATTTTGGGCATGGGTACCTCGGACGGGGACCTGGGCGCGACCCGGGCGCTCTCGGGCGTGGCCTGGGCGCTGGCCTGGTTTTCTCGGCGGGGACCTGGGGCGCTCGGTACTCGGCTGGGTCCCTGACTGGGTCTTCCGGGTCCCTATTTGGGTACCTCGGGCCATGGCTGGCTTTTTGGCACAAATCTCCCCTTTTTAAGTGTTTTCCTCTTTAGACTCCAAAATGGCCTGAAATGCAAATGCACATTAACAAGCACATGTTCGTGCACTCAAAGTGCCTAATTTGGTGGGTTTAGCGTACTCAATGAATCATATAAATATGCTCCATCATGTACGTATGACGCTACTCCATTAGGAAAACACTATAAAAAACAAGAGAACTAAATCAACAATTAAAGAGTGAAAACGATTAAATGAACAAAAAATTATAAATACACATATTTTTAATGATTAAACAGTTAAATGAATAACATATGTATATATATCTCTAAAAAGCTCACTTGGTTAAGGTCTTCAACCTCCGCACCATTATTAGCCCGTACAAATGCTATAATGTCCCGAATATATCGAAGGACATAATAACCACATAAATGGCCAGGTGGTTGTCCTGGACACTGCACGATCAAGAATCTCAGTTGACATACTTTATAAATGAAAAAAAATATTTAATAAAAATGTCTAATGTGTGAATACGATAACTATCTTCCACTCTACTTTATGTGTACTCCTCGGTACACATCCTTGGTAGTATCAATTTAATCCCCTAAAACAAACACCATATGTAATTAGTGACTTTCAATACAAGTTATAAGATACAAGTAATTTCTAAACTTACGTCTCCACCAACTCTTTTACATCAGGGTTTATATCCTTCTCTTCTGTCGAAGAATCAAGCCAAAGAACTTTATGTTGTCTCGGAAAGATGACGCATAACATCCAATGCCACCAAAAAAACCCACTAACTTAAAAACAAATGTGTTCATAACAGAAGTTAACAACTTATAAAATAAGTGATGAACTCACAATATGTGATCAACATATGGGAGGAAGTAGCAAAAAAGTTGGTCTTTGTCTGGCATATTCAATCTTCCTACAAACGTCGCCAATCTCTCGCTTTTCTCCATGGTTGGGGTCATGAAAGACGAAATAAAAAAACAAACTTAATATCCGAACGAAGCATCTGATCGTGTAAATAACTACAAAGTAAAAACTTGTGTTAGTTAGACTGATTGCAAAAAAAATGATTAAAATATAAATATTACCATATATATATATATAACTCAGATGTTGAGTTCCCCAATGCTTTTAACTTTAATAGATCCGTGACTTCCTCTTCACCCACTACGATATCGTATTCATCACCGAACACCTCAGCGTTGGCGTGTATTACAATCGTATCTCTACTCAGGTTGTTCCACACTTCACGTAGAAGTCGACAGTCCACGAACATTTTATCTACATAATCATCGCCAGTAAGTGGCAAAGACTCGTATAAGTGTATGTCATATGCCTGCATGTTAAATTTACGTCAAGATTAAATATCTTATTTTATGTTTAATATAACACAATGAAGCAAATGAAGTTATAATCTTCGATTATCTCACCCTTTTATTGACAACGACCAAGTCTTTCGGCAATGCCACGTGATGGTGAACTGCAGCTAGAACATTCGAGTGCTTTGGATGGGGTGTTGGCAATGCTGCACCTCGACCTTGGTAAAGTACTATATCGACCTGAACTTTCACGTTATCTTCGGGTATTGCTCGAATGTTAACAATATGGCCATTTACGACTCGACCGTTGGCCACAAGCTATTTTTCACCTTTAAGTTGCCCCTCGATGTATAATAGGCTCTTCAAGCCACCCTGTTATTAGTAGAATTACTAATTTCTAAACCAACACAAAAAGTATTACATACATTTAACCAACATAAATAATAATTGTAATAATTGTAAATGTACATCTGGTATGTTCTTCCACGGGTCTGAATCAATGGGACAGTGATGGCTGAAGTGATCGGACGCATCTAACCTAATATTATTACTTGAACTGGGTGTGCCACCTGAGGAGGTGGAGATCGGTAACCCAACCCTCCACGGAATGTGTGACCCTACTGCTCGGGTATGTCTTTTGGGCTCGGGCATCCCAATCGCCTCAGTCAGTATGTCATGTCGTCAATTCTGAGACGAGAACTGTACTTGAGAGGATCTTGCCACTAACTCATCCTATAACAATCATTAAATACCAAAAGTTAGTGTATGATATTAACTATTGAAATTGACATAAGAAATAACTTACAATCTTTGTTGCCACTCGTTGGGATGCCTCGGTGACGAACACATCATTTTTCATTTTTCATGTTTCGTCCCCTCATGTCTCTCTATAGTGACATTAGACGACGACACCTCTTCAATTGCTCCCTGCGCAAATAACTCAGCTATTTCTCAATTGTCAATTTATCTTCAAGTTTTCTGTAGCCTCCTCGGCCAAGGATGCGCACATATACATTCTTCTTAACAAGCTCTTTGTTAGTCTCTCTTAACTTCATAGCATTTTCAGAGAGCCTCTGCTCCTTAAATATCCTCCAGGTCTCTTTGTCAAGATACTTATACTCAACCAAAGGATCTTCAATTGCCTTGTCACCGTGGATGTAATCTTTTGCCAGTCTTGACTTGAAATTCTTCTACGTGCTACCAGCGACCTTCAACTCATTTTTTTATGCGGCTCGCATCCCTCAAAAATTACCTAAAGAGACATATAGCAAGTTATAATTAATACAAAAAATAATCAACATCACAAACAAGTATAAGTTTCAATTAAAGAAAAACTTACAGTTGCATCTCTTCACAAAGTTTCCTTATAATGGTCAGGAACTTTCCTCCAATCGTTGTAGGTGATAGGAATTCGAGAACGAGCCACCATACCCAAGAAGCTCCTCCAAGTGTCTCCCTTCTTCCCTTTCGGATTACCCTTAATATCGAAGTTGATCGTCATCTTGGTACCAACCACTGTGTGTTTCTTAATCAACTTCGCCATGTATATTGGGCCTTTCTTGTGTATCGGTGTGCGGGAAGAGACACAGTAGTCATCCTCACTGCTGCTGCTGCTGCTAGCCATGATTCTGTAAAGGAGTCACATTAAATGTCAGATGAAACACATTAAATATATGTATACATAAATGAACACGATTATTAAACAAATAAAATGACGTGTGATAACGAAATAAGTAGCATATACAACATACATAGAAATTAAGTTTCTTTATCAATCCATATTCCTTCACCGTGATCTTCTCGCAACTTTATTTCATCATCAACTTCGATGTCTTCGTTGTCTACTGGAACTGTCGTACAAACGGGTAGGCACTCCTCAACCATCTCTTCAGATGTACCACTGATTACTTGTTGGTTTCCATTTATCACAACATACTGATTGTTGTTCGAAGGGTCTTTGACGTAAAATACTTGTCTTGCTTGTTCGGCAATAATGAATGGCTCATCCTTATATCCCTCTCTTCAAAAATCGACAAGTGTCATTCCAAATTCATCGATATGAACCGCTGAATTGTTAACCCATTTACATTGAAAAATGGGTACTCAAAACTTTACGTAATCCAACTTCCATATTTCTTGGATAAACCCAAAATAATTGACAGGGACAGATATTGGATTCCAATCTCTTGCGCTAGAAACATGAGTGGTTTCGGCAACAAGTGTGACACCACTATTTTGCACAACAGAGTGCTCATCTTGATCTTTTGTTTGAAAACAAAATCCATTAATATCATAAGCTTTCCACGTTTGTACAATAGGTCTTGGGCTTGCCATAAGCCACTTCACCAAGTCATCAGATTCTTCTTCAGAGTTGGTGTGATAATTTAAAACCTCATTACTCCTTAGCCAATTACAAAATGACCGACTGTGTTCTTTTTGCAACCACTGCTCAGATTTTCCTCGGTATGTACTCCTCAATATGTTTATATGATCCTCGATGAAAGGTGTTATTTCAGGTATATGTTGCAGTACATAGAAATGAGCTTTCGTTAACTCATCAAATGACTGAGGCATCAGTTGATGTCCACTTGTGCCTTTTCCCATAAATCGATCAAAATGACATGGCCTTGGAACCCCAACCACAGTTGTATTTCCCAAAAAGTTAGTGCAAAATTCAACAGCCTCTTCAGCTATGTATCCTTGCACTATACATCCTTCGGGACTTTGTGTATTCCTCACATAGCTCGTTAGAACCTTCATATACCTCTCAAAAGGATACATCCATCTCATATGAATCGGTCCAAGAATTCGAAGCTCACACACCAAATGAACAGTAAGATGCACCATTATATCAAAAAAGGTGGGAGGGAAAAACGTCTCTAGTTGGCAAAATGTAACAACTATCTGCTCCTGATATCCATCAAGCTCCGATGTTTCAATAACCTTACCACATAAAGAGCTAAAAATGACGCAAAGTCTTTGTACAGATGCGCTTACTTTGGGAGACAATATACCTCTGATTGCAATAAGCAGGAGTTGTGCATCAATGTATGACAGTCATGAGATTTTAAGCCATTCAACCGCAGATCCTTCATTGAACCCAAGCTGGCAATATTTGAAGAGAACCCATATGGAACTTTAACTCCCCGCAGACATCCGCACAAACTAGTTTTCTCACTCTTAGAGAGAGTAGTGCACGACGGCGGCAAATATATATGTGTCCTCGAGGTTCAGGTGCTAATTTGGTACGAATATTCATTTCCAGTATATCGAGTCTTGCTTTAACTCCATCTTTTGTCTTTCCAGAAATGTTTAATAAAGTACCAAGCAGACTTTCACATATATTCTTTTCAACATGCATCACATCAATACAATGTCTGATGTCAAGCGAATACCAATAAGGGAGATCAAAAAATATTGACCGCTTCTTCCATGGAGCACTTTCGCTGCGTGAATTAGGTTTCCCGAATCGATTTGTAATATTCTGAATTTTTTTGAAGTATTTCATCACCAGAAGCCGGTTGCGGTTCTATTCCGTGTTCAGTCTCACCATTGAAGGTAGCTTTCTTTCGCCTATAAGGATGATGTCTCGGTAAGAAACGGCGATGTCCCATATAAACTATTTTTCAACAATTGCTTAAATGGCGTGCATGTGTCCCTTCCCCGCATACAGGACAAGCTTTGTACCCTTTAATACTATATCCGTACAAGTTACCATAAGCTGGGAAGTCATTGATCGTACACATCAGCATAACACGCATATTGAAATATTCTTGCCTCGATGCGTCATATGTGCGTACTCCTTCGTCCCATAAAAGCTTCAAATCATCTATCAGAGGAGCCAAGTATACATCAATATCATTTCCAGGTTGCCGAGGACCCGATATCAACAAAGAAAGCATCATATACCTACGCTTCATGGTAAACTTGGGAGGTAGATTGTAGATAACCAAAATCACAGGCCATGTACTATGCTGACTACTGAGATTTCCATATGGATTCACCCCATCAGTACTAAGGCCCAACCATAAATTTCTAGACTCTGCTCCAAACACTGGGAATGTGTTGTCTACTTTAGCCCATTGTAGTGAATCGGCAGGATGACGCATTTTCATATCAACAACACGTTTCTCAGCATGCCAATGCATATTATTAGAATCTTCTATGTCAGCAAATAATCTCTGAAACCTGGGGAGTGCCTTTACATTTACCTTTCGGTTCTTTGTTTAACTTGTTGCGAGAAGCCTTGCACACTGGACATTCTTTGAAATCACTAAAAGTATTTCGATACAAGATACAATCATTGAGACAAGCATGTATTTTATTGTACTCGAGGCCCATGGGACACATAACCTTCTTAGCCTCGTAAGTACGGTTAGGTAGGGTGTTTCCCTCAAGAAGCATGTCTTTTACCAGCGCCAATAATTCAGTGAAACTCTTGTTGCTCCATCCATTTTTCGCTTTAAGATTGAACATCGTCAACGTTGCCGATAGTCTTGTATATTTGGAACACTCTTCATACAATGGTAATTCAGAGTCATTCCTGAACGACTCCAAAACATGTGGCGTATCAACAAAGTCATTGGCGACGTTGTTAACCATCTCAATTAGATTATCCTCTTCCCAATCATCATTATCCTCCGGCAAACTTTCTACGGGTGGAGGCTCAAAGTTTTGTTGTTCAACCTCGCCATGCATATACCACACCTTATATCATGAGTCAATCCCCTTCAACAAAAGGTGTTTATGTAACTTCTTCGGTTTGACCTTTTTGTAATTCCAACAATCCATACACGGACAAAAACACGTTCAATGTTGTTTCTAGGCGCATAAGACGACGCAAACGCACAAAAATCCATAATCCCTTTTTCGTACTCCTGACTCAACCTATTACCGGACACCCACTCTCGATTCATTATAAATTAACTACATGAAACATGTAAATATTATTGTTAGAATAAGATTATATCAAATGTCATATGATTACCATTATCATATTGCATAACTCAAAAACTTACAATAACTCTAATAAAAAATGTAGCTTAGTTACATACTACTTAATTACACCAACAAACAATTACATTTGAGTGAATTATAATCACTTCAACAATTACAAAGTATCAAATGAGTTAAACAACAAAAATCGTGCACAACATGAATGGAAACATAAGTAGTGAATTATTTTAATCGTGCAGTTTACCTTAGAATAGAAGCTCGCAAAGAAGAATCTTAATGGTGGGTGTACAACAGGTACGGACTAGAGCTATAAACAACAAGAACAAATTAGTGAACAAGGAAAAATAAATTCAAATCTCCATGTTCATAGGAAAATAAGAAAGATTGATACACATCAAATACCAGGAATTGAAGAAGTGAAGAACCACCAAAGGGAAGAGGATGTAATGATGTTCAGAGGATAAAGTTGGAGAGGAGAAGCCTTCTCTTGCAAATCAACTAACAATGACTACAAGTAGTTAACGAATACAAGTTAGAAATTAAGAACAAATGGATTCAACAACAAAAAATATATATCAGCAGCCATGAGCGACCTAAACACAGTGGCAAAAGATGAATGGCACAGTCCACTGCCATTGTTTTCTTGCTCATTTCATCATCAAGCACCAAAATATGAAACAATGATGGCAACACAAATCCTAAACATACACTCATACCTAAACATAGTGCTTGCATCGAGCGAAGTGGAGCGAATTACAAATTCGAGCGACGGATTCTAGCGGCGATGTAGAGCAAAGACGTCGAAGTTGAGCGGCGACGTGGACCGGCGTCGTCAGAGTCGTGCGGTGATGTCGAGCGGAGTCGAGCGGAGGCGAGGCGACACAAGGCAAACGACGGGGACAGTGTGCGTCTGAGCAGGCGGCGAGAAACGAGAAGCAGGCGAACTGAGTTCAAAATTAAACCTAAGTCTTCTTTTTAGTCACTTTATGCATCGGTTTCAAAGAAACCGTTGCTTATTGTAACACTTATGCATCGATTATTTCTGAACCGTTGCATAATGTGTACTTAATGCATCGGTTTTTGATGAACCGTTGCATAATGTGTACCTTACGCATCGGTTTCCCTGAGAACTGATGCCTAAAGACAAACCGATGCATAATACATTTTTTCGAATCGATGCATAATGCATCGTTTGTAGTAGTGAGTTTTCACCCAAAAAACTTGCAGTAGCAATCCATGCCCCATAAATTTACTTACGGACTATTACACTGGCTAGTTCTAAATACAAAATTATATTAGGATTACAAAATATTAACATATGCCCTGATATGTACCTTTCTTACTTCTAGGGATCTAAAATGGAAAGTTTCAAAGTCAGATCATACCCCAGCATCATAGGTCCATAACCTGCATCAAGTAACAACACCATTATGCAAAATATTCCTGCAAAACAGAACTTATTAGTGGTCACAATTTTAGATCCACAATCGGCAGAATTCTTCTCACCAAGAATTTTCTTAATCAAAAATTTTACTCAATCACGTCCCTTATAAAATGGTATCTAACATCAATATGCTTAGATCTCTCATGATAGACAGGACCTTTGCACAAACACAAGACACTTTGACTATTATACGCATTTAGGTACTTTTATCAATTTCTCGCAAAATACTCTTCAACCTAACTGCCTCCTTGGATACTTAGTTGCTGACTATGTAGAGCTCAGAGCTACAATAGGCTGCAATTGAGATTTCCATGAGATCCAATTACCTATCTAGGTGAAATATAAATCACTGGTTGGTTTCCTATTCTTTATTTCTAGCATTGTCACTGTCAACATGACCATACAACTCAGTTTTAGTGGCATGACTTCTATACATCAATCCTAGGTTCGTCGTCCCAGATATGTATCATAGAATATATTTCATAGCTATCCAATATTTATCTCCTGAATTGGACTTAAGTCTGGTAAGTATACCACAAACCAGATCATACCTAGTACAAAACATGTAATACATAAAAGAACCCAGAACAACATCATATGTAACCTTACTCATCTTTTACTTTTCCTTATAATTTTAAGGGCAATCTTTCTTAGACAATCAACATGCCATCCTAAGCAACCATGGGAGGGCTTTGCACTTTTTATTTCAAATCTTTTAAGTACTCTATCTGTATAGTCAGTTTGAGACAAGTACATGACTCTTTTATTTCCGTTCCTTATAATTATTACTCCTAAGATTCTTTGTGCAATGCCCAAATCCTTCATGTCAAAATAATTTTTTAGATTAGTCTTTATCCCATTCACGACAGGTCTAGAATAACTGATTATAAGCATATCGTCAAATCATGAGAAAAAATGAATCATATTTTTCAGATAGAGACCTGAATCATAATTACTTCTAATGAAACCCGAAGTAGGAATACAATCATCACATCTTTTATTCCGCTGCCTTAGAGATTGCTCCAAACCATCTATATATTTTTTCAGCAAGCAAACATACGAAGGGAGTTTTTATCAATGAGTCCTTTTAGGTTGTTTTATGTAAATTGTCTCCTCCAAGTCGCATTTGAAAAAGCCATTTTAACATCAATTTGATGAATTTCCCAAATAAAAAATAGTTGTCATCACTACACCATTTTACATCCTGCGGGACAAAGTTTGAACCTCGTCGCAATAGGTTGGTCGCATAAAACACCTTATGCGACCACGCTTTTAATTGTTTATCGCAATAACATTAATATGCAACAAAATTTAACGCGACACAAAACCTGGTGTCACATAAAGCTTTTTAAGTGACTTAATTTTAAGCGACACAATATTTATGTCCCGTTATCATATTATTGCGACATAGTTTTAAGCGACGCCAATTTTAAGTCTCGTTATATATTTCATGCGACTTAAATTTAGCGACTACTAAAAGTATGTCACTTACTAAGGAAAATTAGATCACCAAAGCAGGTGCTGGCATTGACCAGCCCCTTTCCGTTTGAAATTGACTCGGTATTAAATAGGGCAACCTACTGTTTGTGGAATAAGCGAGGTTTGTGAAATTATATCCCCTGTTCAAGCTAGTGTTCAAGGTATAGTTGAGACAGACCTTAAACTCCTTTCACAACAGTTCAGTTAACAGAACAAAAGTAGAGGAACGCACAGAATGATAACCCAGTTCGGCCACGCCTACTCTGGGGGGTTTCCCACACCCTAGAAGGGACAGCAAATCTTTATTACGAGTTAGAGCTTATACGTGGACTTACACTTACACCTTGTAATTGTAGCCTCTAACACTGCGTCTCTCAGATTTGCAACCGAGGTTTACAGCAATTAACCTCGATCCCCTTCGTCCGCACTTGAAGTCGAACGTTCTCGACCTTCTCTTGAAGCTCGGATGCTTTCTCTCGAAAGCTTGTTCACCTTTGTTGTGTGCGGCAGTTGATCGCTTCCAAGCAGTCTGAGTTGCACGTGATGAGACTGCTCTTACACCGATGAGTTTCCAGTGGGGAAACACAAACGGCCGTCGCTTTCTTCTTCTCCAATCGGTAGGGTTTGGTCGTGTATATTTGATCTTTGAAAGCGATGCAGAATAAGGACGCCCTATCATTGTATTTATATACTTTGACGAAACCCTAATCTGCACAAGATAATCCCATCAAATATTTAGGAAATATTCCTAGATATTTGATGTATATCTTTCTCAAATCGGTTGGAAGAATATATGAAGTCTTCTTGCCCAAGTATGCTACGCCACCTTCAATGTATATATTCATTCGAATATCTCATGTTCGAATAAGTCGCTGGCCGACTTTAACTTGATGATTTCTTCGCTGTCCAATATCCTTCCGGGAAATATCCTTGCGTCCGTTCCACGTTGTACATGAGTCCTAGGATATGTTCGAACTCCCCCTGAACTCCTGCTCGAACTGTCTAACTCTGTTTTTCCAAATACATGCCACTCAAGGGAACATCAATCTCCCCCTTCGCATTTTGGCAAAACCAAATCTACTAGATAACTAAGTCTATCTAACTATCTTGACAGTAGACAACTTTGAGGGAAACAAAAATTGTCTCCTCCAAAATACTCCCCCTTTTTGCCACAAACTGGCAAGGGGTGCAATCTGAGTTTGGACAGCCAATCAGACAGTGCCAGAACAAGCACATAGAACAAGAGTTTTTAAAACAAATAGTTCAGGGATAAAGTTATTCAGGGGACCTTCATGCAGACGACCCATCATCAGTGGCATCCTCAGAATCAGCATCATCAGATTCATCTTCACTTGGGTATCTGAGGGCACGAGCGAGCTTATTGATGCGCCTGCGTTGCTCCTTGTCCACTTCAATGATGACAGTCAGGTCCTTGAGAAGCTTACTCCTCTCACCCCGGCCCATCCTGGCTCCCCCTAGACTCGACTCCGCAACATCTTTTCCTTTCTGGTTCCCCTCCTTGAGATTGTTCACGTGACGCCCTTTAAATAGCTTGTGGTCAACGATGAACTTGCTGGGTGCCTTTAAGAGATGGTCAGTCGGGGCCTTCAAATCTGGAGCTTGATGGATTATCAACTCATATATCAGGGATGGGAAGCAAATCTGGTGAAGAGTTCTCATCGAAGTAGCATGATCAGCGATCTGTTTGAACATCACTCTGCCCAGGTTGAATTTCAGCTTATTCCCTATCTGATAAAGAAGTTGAGCCATGTCCCGATTGACAGTAGAACGGTGGGTAGAAGGCCTCCAGTTAAACACAGCAATGAAGAACAGCATAGAGTAGAACGTTGAGAGATCAGCTGTGTGCACGAAAAAAATCAGGCTTCCACTGAACTGAGCCAGCAGTGATGGTATCTATAATCTTTCTGAAGTCTTATTCTTCTTCATCCGTGACTGGATCATCCATGGAGAAGTAGACATTTATAAGCTCCGGATCAAGCTTGAGCTGTCTTCCTCTGACAAAGAAGACACCATACTCTTCTTCTCCAATGACCCCAAACCGAGGGGGAAGGTTTGCCATAGCCTCATGAACCAGTTGTTCGTTGAACGGTTTGCATCTGTCCAACGTCCAGAACAGTTCTGATTTCTTAAGAACCTCGATGACTTCCTTTCCCTTATATCGGGACTCCTCTAGCACCCTCTCAGGGATGATCTTTCTTTTCAGCACACAAGACCACTTCTTCGCAGCATCTCTATTAACAAACCACACTCCTTTCTTGACCACACCCACTGGAACAGTGTCGGACTCAGGGGATGGGACTTCGCATCTCCCAGCATCCTCTGAAACAGGAATCGCATCACCGCGCTTCTTTTTCTTGGATGAACCGACTCCCCCTGCACCGATGCCGATCTCAGCAACATTCTGAACTGATCCCTTTGTAGACTTTGCAAAAGCTACCTTCTTCTTTTCCTTGTCTTTCTTTGTCCTTTTGAGATTGACAAGAGGAACAAGGTCCTGGTCATCTTCCGAACGAGTAGCATCCTTTGACATTTGCTTCGCAGTGTCGTCACGAACTGATGCACCATCCTCCTCCATATGATCACTCCGGAAATCATCTGGAACAACTACTGGTCTAGCCACTGTCTCCTTAGTACCAGCCTCCTCTGGAACAATTCCAGTTTCAACTTCAGTCTGAACACTTGGTTCCACAGTTGGAACACTTGTAACTTTCTCGGCAACAGACTCTTCTGCTCCAACAGCCTGGTCACGTGGAACTTCTTCTGAACTTTCCACTCCCCGATCCTTTTCTTTTTCCAAATCTTCCATGACATCATCAATGTCCTTGTACATCTTTTCCAACTCTTCAACCTTCTCTGGAGGAATAGATTCCTCTGTCACAGTCTCAACCTGCTCACCGGGACATTCATCAATGATACCTTTAAGATTTTTAGAGGGCATCATTGATCACCAGCTTTCTCTTCCCCGAGGTCTCAATGAACATCTCTGTTTCTTCATCGGACATAGCAATCTTCCGACCTCTAGTAGCATATATCTGCGCTAGATATTTTCTGGGAGAGTCACATGCCCGCTTAATCTTCTTCCTGCGACCACTTTTTGGAGGAACGTATCCAGAGGCAAATATTTTTTCCCTCCATGTTGCTGAGCCTCCAGTCACTTTGCTGGGTTGCCCATCTACTGCATTCTTGACGGTTTTATTTCCAATATCAGTACGACCGGCTTTGTCACCAACAACAGCCCTACCATCAATAACATCCCTACCACCCTCACCACCAATCACAGCCCTACTGGCTTCATCATAGTCAACAGACTTCCCATCCTTCTCAACAGCCATATTCAGATCCTCCTTCAACACAGTATTTTCAACAGACGGAATATTTGCAGAATCTGAACAAACAGTTGGAAGTACCTCAGATTGGGGACGGACACGGGTCGTACCATCAACGATTGAGTCTGACGAGTCCACTGCGGTCGACTGAGGAAATTTATCGGCTGTTTCTTCTTCAATCTTCTTGGCTTCGGCCATGACTTCAGTATCGAAGTGTAAAGGTGCCGCCTTTTTCTCCTTCGGAGCTTTTGACTTTGGAACACGGGGTTTCGCCGTTAGTGCCTTCGAGGATTGCATGCCCTTTTTCTCAGCGGATGAGACATCGGATTTTGACGACTTTCTTGTGTTCACCATTGCAATCGATCGTATTTGAGGATGAGAGGGCTTGAACTCGGTAGTCGAACTTAGGGTTTCCGCAGAGCAACTGATTAGATTTTGAAAACAAAATCTTCTTCAAATCAATATTTGTCGCTACAACTTCCCAAAACCGTCAATTCCCGTTTTAAAAACAACGGCATTAAAAATCTTCAAGAATATTCAAAAAATATTCATTCCAAAGCTGTTGAGTCTTCTGTTCCAGCTTTCTTCCTTAGATGGTCAGTCCAACTGTTCAGCTGGAGATTCGACTTTGACTGACCACCGTTGAATGCATTCAGTGATTGACACCACATAGACCCACTGAGGATCTGGGTGTTTCACGCCGTGAAATGCCATGGGAGTTGACGAAGGTCTTGGTATGCCTCAGAGTTATCATCTTCTGGTGCCCTCCATATTCATATTTTCTTGTTCGGTTGCAAGCATATTTCTGTGGGCATAGTGCGAATTCCTTCTGTAACTGTGACACCTTTGATTCAACAATTTCCTGGGACAGTTGTCAACATGGATTTGTGCGCAACTCCAATCAGATCTTGTGTGCAAGGTCTTATCCACTCCCCCTCGCAGAAATCGATGTTTGGCGTTTGCACAGGCTAGGGCAACCTGTTGCTTGCTATAGTTCTCGTCATCCATTGGTCCCATCAGACCCATCCCAATGGTGTAGCAGTTGTCGGCATCCCTTCTTCCTTTCATCAGTATACCGCCATTCTTGTCTAGGACAAGGCATGAGTAGCTAGAGAATGACACATAATGTCCATCGTCGCACAGTTGACTGATGCTGAAAAGATTCCTTGTCAGTCCTTCGACAAGGAGGGTGTTCTTGAGTGCAGGGAGATCCGGAACCATCAATGTCCCACAGCCGATCACCTGACCCTTTCTACCATCCCCGAAGGTGACAAACCACATCTGTTCAACAGGTCTAATATGGGTAAGGTATTGAGAGTTACCTGTCATGTGGGCGGAGCATCCGCTGTCGAAGTACCAACTGTCTTCCATTGTATAGCTTGAGGAGCAGCAGGCCACCATGCAAACGGTCTGGTCTGTTTTTGGAACCCAGACTTGTTTCTGTCGAGGTACGGTCTGATGTTGGTAAGCCCATCGTTCAGCAAGAAATAGGTGATACTGCAGTTTGATGTGTCCCATCTGGTGACAGTACCAGCAAGTGCGCCACTCTCCCTTTTGCTTCACTGGTGAGAAATCACGGCGTTGGATGGGTGTTCCACGAGTCTTTCCACCGCTTGATGTGCTATGAGTCTTCCTGTGATCAGCTAGGTTCTTTCCTTTGGACTGTCTCACCTTCTGTTCAGGCAGCTATTTCGACACTTGTTGAGCTTTAACAGCGGTAGAGCCTTTTGAAGTACCTTCTTTCGTAAACCCCAGGCCTCGATGTTCAGACTCCATCCTCTGAGATCTGAGAATATCATTTAAGTCATTAGTGCCAGAGTTCAGCATCCTTACCGACTGTTTGAGGTGATTGAGCTCCTTCTCAGTGTCTGAATGATCCATCTTCTCAGATTCTAGCTGAAGTTCCAGCTGTTCTATCCTCCTTAGTTGGAACACCTCCTTGCGCTTCAGATCTGTGATGGTTTTTCTTAGACCCGCCATGCCTACAGGATGAGTATCACGGTCCCTCTCCATGTCGACTTTCAGTGAAGAGACAGTACCCAGGAGCTCTATTTTCTGAGCAAGTAGACACAATCTTTCTTGTTTCATCTCAACCAGTTGAGTATTTAGTGAGTCTATCGTGCCTTCGAGCTCCACCTTCTATGTAAGCAGAATCTCGACCTCCTGCCAGACCTTGTCCTTTTCTATAGTGATGCTTGCAACGGTGTCATTCAGCTTCTTGTTAACCTTGATCAGTAGCAGCCATTTCTCGTACAGATTTTTATATGTCTCAGCTAGGGACTCCTGCGTGAGTTCTTCATCATCACTGTCTGAGAGGTCTTCAGCCGGGAGTTCCAACTGAGATGGTACTCCCTCACTGGTATTGCTGCATTCTCCTAGAGTTGTAACAAAAGCCACAAAATTAGTGGTTTCACCTTTTTCTTCGTCTGACTCACTATCGCTGAAGCTATCGACCATTGCCTTCTTCTTCATGAGAGTATTCGCACATTGGGAGGCAATATGACCAAACCCCCTGCATTCATGGCACTGAATTTCTTCCTTTCCTTTGTCAGTAGAGTCTTGTCTAATGTCTCTGGACCTTGACCTCCCGGTTTCCAGTTTCGGAAGCTATTTGATGAAGGCTGACCATGTTCTGGTCCACTGACAGAACCGCTCGTCGTCAAAGCGATTGTGCAAATAAATTTATAAGTCCGCTACTCGCGACTTTACTACTGGGTAGCAAGTGGTAAGTAGGGGTCGAACCCAAGGGAGTCAGTGTGGATTAGTTGTTTTTACGGGATTGTCACGAAAGTAAATAAAGTTGGGGGTTGAGTTTGAGTGTTTTGGGAACTGAAAGTAAATTACAATAATTAATAATGGACTGTGAGGAAAGTATTCGGTTTTAGGGGCCTTGTATTATAATTGTTTATCATCGACCGCTAATGATCATACCAAGTGGTCAAAGATGAATTGAGGCTATTTCTAGCGCAAGATATGATCATGCTAAGTATTCAAACGGTGAATTGAGGCTAGTTACAGCTCAAGACTTGCAACACCGGTTTAAAAACAACACCTGTTCTATTTCAGTCTAGCGCCAATACCCAAAGGTATGCTAGCCTGTGTGCATCCACCTGATCTCACAGTTACGCTCGACCAGATGGGTTTTAGGATGAGTCGAACTCCTCAGATAGCTTTGCTTGTTACAGCTTCCACTACCTGAGTATGATCACGAATTCCCACAGAAGAGCTTTGCTTTTGTTACAGCATCCACTCAACCTTGGAAACTCTGACTATATATGGCACATAGAACAAGTTTTGAATACAAAGGTATACTAAGAGTAAAGTCTAAAACATTTATAATACAAGTACGCCCCTTCTACCGAACTACTAGTTTAGCTACTATTCATCGCGCTAAACATTATAACTAAGGAATTAAAGATAACAGTTAAATAAATAAATACTAAGAGATACTTACAACCGTTGAAGCGCCAAGGGATTCTTTATTCCAAAGTAATATTACATAATTGTGCCCACAAAAGCTAGAGAGATTTAGAGAGATTTTGTAGAGAGAGAAGCTCTCCACATTTTGGGGTGTGTTACAAATGAGGAGGAGCACTTCTATTTATAGGCTAAGGAGGAGGAGGATGGGTGGTGGAGATGGTGGCATGTGGAGGAGCATCCAAGGGTGGAGGAGGAAGAGTGCAAGGCAAGCTTTGGGAGGAGGATGTGGTGGAGAAGCCACCACATGTCACATTCTCCATGGAGGAGGAGGAGCAGCCGGCGGCTTTGGGAGGGTGGAGGAGGAGCCACCACTTGGAGGGAGGAGAGTGGAGGAGCCACCCCTTCTAGAAGCTTGTGTGACCTTTCACAAAAGCCATCGGTTTGACCGGATCTGACCGGAGCTTTGGCCGGAGCTTCTTGGATTTTGGAGAGTGTATTTTGAATGAAAATGTCATTCTAAGATGATCTCAAGAAGGAACCTAAGCCAAATTCTGCCCCGAACATGGTCGAAATGCCAAATCAGATGAAATTGCCCTTGTTTGGCCTTCACCAGGCTTGGTGCTTTTGCCTTGCATTCTTGTCCATTTGCCGACGGTTCTAGAATATTTGAGTGATTCCAAGTCGGTTCCATGAAGGATGTTAAGGCTGATTTTGAGTGTAGCATGGTCGTGACCTGGAATGACTCGTTCTTCATTTTCCGCTTAAAAACTCCTCCTTAGCGTGTTTTCTCTCTAAGCGCCAAAATACCCTGTAGAAATATATCGGGACTAACAAGTAGAAGTTAAATAGACCAACAGTCTAATTTGGTGGGTTTTACTGTGTTTTTGATTCGTATAATTTTGGTCCATCAGATTACCCCACACTTTTAGTTGTTCGTCCCGAACAATGCTATTCAAGGGCGTGCACACAATCAAGTAAAAACTTTGTAAAATATGAAAGTAAGACTGTGGGACTCGATTTTTCCTAATTCATGCATTACTACTTATTACTAAATTAAACTGTGTAAATAAGTAGAAGAGACTTAATACTTGTACCTCTGTGCTGAGATGCAAATTATATTGGATGTTTCGGGAGATAGCCCTTTTTAGGCTCCTGGACTGCAACCTCGGGATCGTCTCTTACTATATGGTTTCCTTGTAGCTTTCTCATGCACGTGATTCAGTTCGGGTTTCAATGGTTTGAGTACTTTGATTTCTTTTGGCGAGGGACTGCTTTTTGTAGTGAATTGGCCTTTGGCCTTTGATTTGACTTTTTTGAGTGCTTCACTTTTGCTCGGTTAAAACCTTCACAATTTTGGGCCTTTGGCCTCTTTTGATTTTCTTCTTTGAGTTTTTCGCCTTTTTGTGACTGCTAGTCCATTTTCTCAACCTTTTTGGGAGGTCCAATCATCGCCCGCAAGCCTATGGAAATACCTCCCCGCTCCTCTCTTTTTTGCCGTTTTCGCGCGGGTCAAGGTGAGGGTCGCTCAGCTATTTTCTCGGCTACTTTGACTGTCGTTTTCGCGCGGGTCAAGATGAGGGTCGCTCATCTATTTTCTCGGCTACTTTGACCGGAGATAGGACGGTCTGATTCCCGTCCTCGCCTTTTGCATTGCATGGCGGAGATGACTTCAATCTTCACTGAAACCCGAAGTGCAGCCTCCATTGACTTCGAAAACCATATAGTTTGATCTGATCCTTTGATTGCTTGCCAGGCCTCTCTAGGGCATTTCTATCAACTCCACATCCCTAGTTATCTCAGCACAAAGGACAAATGGAAAGTTACATTCTAAGTTTTTAAACAGTTGAATTTTCACAAGGTTAATGCATGAATTTTGGTCTATCTTTTTCACATTCTCAAGTTCATATTTTCAAAAAGATACTACTAAAAGAAAAAGAAAAAGAAAAAACATGTTTACTATGCACACATGCAGTTCTCACCCCACACTTTTGAACGAAGTCGTGCCTTTCAGCACTACTTAGTTCAAAAGCCATGCAAGCAGATGTTAAACGAGAAGGAAATGACTTAAGGAAAGGTAAGATCAGAACTCCCTTATTGTGTCGAATGGCATGAGGCTGGATAATCGAGGGAGTTCGGCTGGGGCCTTGAACTCTCAGCGCAGGCCCGGTAGTTCACGGAAGCTGCCTGGCTGATCCGATCGTGCTCCAAAAACCAATTCCTAAATAATCAAATCATTCTATGCACCAAGTGGGTGAGAGCAACTTATTGAAAAAGTAAAATACAAAAAATAAAAGACAGAAAATTAAAGTGCAGAAAGTAAGATAGTGTCGGGTTACCTCCCGACCAGTGCACTTGTTTAACGTCGTTGGCTCGACAGTACCTCAATCATGGATCATAAGGTCGGATCCCAAGGGTGAGTGAGGTCAAACTTCTTCTCGGCAGCCCTTTTGCTCCGAGAGGGTGAGGTTTCCTTGACCATAGCTGCTGGTCCAATGCGTCGTGCTTGCTTGTTACTTCTTCCGGGTTTCCATTCTTTCGGCCCATGCCTTTGCCGCTTCTTCATGTTTGAATAGTTGGCACTTTCGCGAGTTTGGAAGTTAGGTTTTGTGCCTTCAAACATCGGCGACCACAGGCATGTTCCCATGTGAGGCTTCTTCTTGGTGGTAGCTACGAATGGTTGTCTTGGAATGATTGAGTTCCCGGGTGGTTTTTCTTGGCTTGTGACGAGAGATATTTCCTTTGTCGGCTTTTTTGGCTCATGCTCTGCCTCCAACTCCCCTTGTACCGCATCATCATTGATTATATGATCTTCGGTGGTTATGATCGGCATGAAACGCGAAGGGTTAAGTTGAGGCACTTCGACCATGAGGACTAGGTCTATTTCAGGTGCTCCGACAGTGAGGACTAGGTCTTTCTCGGACAGTTCGGCAATGAGGTCTGGGACTTCCTCGGGTGCTCTGAGCGCAAGGACCGGGCCTGGCTTGATTTCTTCGGCCGCTTCAGCAGTGAGGTTCGGGGCTTTTGTAGGCTCGGTAGTCAGGACAGTGATTTCCTCGGATGGATTGGTGATAAGGACCGGGTCTGATTGGGGCAGTTCTTCTTCGGTCATTTGCGGGTCCTCATCCTCAGTCGGCTCCTCGGGTTCAGCCGTGAATTGGTGCATCAATGCACTCAATTGCTGCATGTCTGTGGCCAATTGCTGGGTGCTAGCTGCCAGCTCCTTTTCTGCCGCCCATAGTTCAGTTTTGGCCCTGATTTGTTGCATCGTGTTGTCCAACTGCTGGATGCTAGATGCCAGCTCTGTTATACCGTCCTCGATTGGCTCGGCCTGATCTTGGCTTGGTCTTGACCTTGCGGCCAAATCATTGATTAATATCCAAAGATCATCCACGGTTATGCCCATCAACGATCCTCCTGCTGCGTCATTTAGCCCTTTCCACTTATGTGGGAACATCCCACAGAGAAACTTTGTTTGCAGATCGAAGTTGGTGAATCCATGGTGCGGGCAGCTCGTCACAATGGAATCGAAGTGCCATAAGTACTCATCCAATGTTTCGTCCCGGGATTGCTCCAAGTTGTTGATCTTCTCACGGATTTCAAGTTCGAAGGATGGTGGGGAAAACTCCTCGTTGTTCCAAGGTTCCATTCCGTAGTAGTATGCCTTAGTGAATTGCATGATAAAAGAAAAAAGAAAAAAGAACAACTATTCCTAAGCACAACTCCCCGGCAACGGCGCCAATTTGACAGAACCGCTCGTCGTCAAAGCGATTGTGCAAATAAATTTATAAGTCCGCTACTCGCGACTTTACTACTGGGTAACAAGTGGTAAGTAGGGGTCGAACCCAAGGGAGTCAGTGTGGATTAGTTGTTTTTACGGGATTGTCACGAAAGTAAATACAGTTGGGGGTTGAGTTTGAGTGTTTTGGGAATTGAAAGTAAATTACAATAATTAATAATGGACTGTGAGGAAAGTATTCGGTTTTAGGGGCCTTGTATTATAATTGTTTATCATCGACCGCTAATGATCATACCAAGTGGTCAAAGATGAATTGAGGCTATTTCTAGCGCAAGATATGATCATGCTAAGTATTCAAACGGTGAATCGAAGCTAGTTACAGCTCAAGACTTGCAACACCGGTTTAAAAACAACACCTGTTCTATTTCAGTCTAGCGCCAATACCCAAAGGTATGCTAGCCTGTGTGCATCCACCTGATCTCACAGTTACGCTCGACCAGATGGGTTTTAGGATGAGTCGAACTCCTCAGATAGCTTTGCTTGTTACAGCTTCCACTACCTGAGTATGATCACGAATTCCCACAGAAGAGCTTTGCTTGTTACAGCATCCACTCAACCTTGGAAACTCTGACTATATATGGCACATAGAACAAGTTTTGAATACAAAGGTAAACTAAGAGTAAAGTCTAAAACATTTATAATACAAGTACGCCCCTTCTACCGAACTACTAGTTTAGCTACTATTCATCGCGCTAAACATTATAACTAAGGAATTAAAGACAACAGTTAAATAAATAAATACTAAGAGATACTTACAACCGTTGAAGCGCCAAGGGATTCTTTATTCCAAAGTAATATTACATAATTGTGCCCACAAAAGCTAGAGAGATTTAGAGAGATTTTGTAGAGAGAGAAGCTCTCCACATTTTGGGGTGTGTTACAAATGAGGAGGAGCACTTCTATTTATAGGCTAAGGAGGAGGAGGATGGGTGGTGGAGATGGTGGCATGTGGAGGAGCATCCAAGGGTGGAGGAGGAAGAGTGCAAGGCAAGCTTTGGGAGGAGGATGTGGTGGAGGAGCCACCACATGTCACATTCTCCATGGAGGAGGAGGAGCAGCCGGCGGCTTTGGGAGGGTGGAGGAGGAGCCACCACTTGGAGGGAGGAGAGTGGAGGAGCCACCCCTTCTAGAAGCTTGTGTGACCTTTCAAAAAAGCCATCGGTTTGACCGGATCTGACTGGAGCTTTGGCCGGAGCTTCTTGGATTTTGGAGAGTGTATTTTGAATGAAAATGTCATTCTAAGATGATCTCAAGAAGGAACCTAAGCCAAATTCTGCCCCGAACATGGTCGAAATGCCAAATCAGATGAAATTGCCCTTGTTTGGCCTTCACCAGGCTTGGTGCTTTTGCCTTGCATTCTTGTCCATTTGCCGACGGTTCTAGAATATTTGAGTGATTCCAAGTCGGTTCCATGAAGGATGTTAAGGCTGATTTTGAGTGTAGCATGGTCGTGACCTGGAATGACTCGTTCTTCATTTTCCGCTTAAAAACTCCTCCTTAGCGTGTTTTCTCTCTAAGCGCCAAAATACCCTGTAGAAATATATCGGGACTAACAAGTAGAAGTTAAATAGACCAACAGTCTAATTTGGTGGGTTTTACTGTGTTTTTGATTCGTATAATTTTGGTCCATCATCCACGTCTGTTGATTTTCCGCACCATTCTACCAAAATTCTGAGCCATCATAGCCAGTTGTTCAGTAGTGCAGCCACCGTCCAGTTTGTCTTTAGACATGTCCGCGTTTAGGGCGATTCCCTTCACTTCTCCGGGTTGAAAATCATGATTGATCTCATAGGTTCTGAGAGAACCCATCAGCTCGTCCAGCTTTAGTTTGGCGATGTCGTGCATTTCCTCTATGGCCGTGACCTTCATCACAAATCTCGGAGGGAGTGATCTTAAGACTTTACTGGCCAATCTTTCTTCATCGATGGGTTTCCCTAGAGCAGAAGCCTCGTTAGCCAGTTCCAGAACTCTGGTGTTGTACTCAGTGATGGTTTCACTTTCCTTCATCTTCATCTCTTCAAACCTGGTTGTGACAGCCTGTATGCGAGAGTTGTGAACTTTGTCTGTGCCTTCAAAGGCTGTTTGGAGGATGTCCCATGCTTCCTTGGCCACTTCACAGTTGATGATTAGCTTCATGACGTTTTCATCTACCGCAGAAAAAATTGGGTTCATAGCCTTTGAGTTTCCCATAGATGCTTTGTCCTCCTCTTCTGTCCACAGTGCTTCTGGTTTCGGAATCGGTTCTCCAGTGAGATTGTTCATCATAGGTTCAGTCCAACCTTTCAAGACAGCCTTCCACACCTTTTCGTCTAGCGATTTCAGGAAGGATCTCATCACGGGCTTCCAGGTGGCATAGTTTGATCCTTCAAGCAACGGGGGTCTGGTGATGCTTTGTCCTTCCTCCAGAGTCATCTTGAACAGTTCAGGATCCCACTCAGTGTGTCGAGTGTTTGCTCTGATACCAATTGAAATTATATCCCCTATTCAAGCTAGTGTTCAAGGTACAGTTGAGACAGACCTTGGACTCCTTTCACAACAGTTCAGTCAACAGAACAAAAGTAAAGGAACGCACAGAATGATAACCCAGTTCGGGCACGCCTACTCTGGGGGGTTTCCCACACCCTAGAAGGGACAGCAAATCTTTATTACGAGTTAGAGCTTATACGTGGACTTACACTTACACCTTGTAATTGCCTAGCCTCTAACACTGCGTCTCTCAGATTTGCAACCGAGGTTTACAGCAGTTAACCTCGATCCCCTTCGTCCAAACCTGCAGTCCGAACGTTCTCGACCTTCTCTTGAAGCTCGAATGCTTTCTCTCGAAAGCTTGTTCACCTTTGTTGTGTGTGGCAGTTTGATCGCTTCCAGGCAGTCTGAGTTGCACGTGATGAGACTGCTCTTGCACCGATGAGTTTCCAGTGGGGAAACACAAACGGCCGTCGCTTTCTTCTTCTCCAATCGGTAGGGTTTGGTCGTGTATATTTGATCTTTGAAAGCGATCCAGAATAAGGATGCCCTAGCATTGTATTTATATGCTTGTACGAAACCCTAATCTGCAGAAGATAATCCCATCAAATATTTAGGAAATATTCCTAGATATTTGATGTATATCTTTCTCAAATCGGTTGGAAGAATATACGAAGTCTTCTTGCCCAAGTAAGCTACGCCGCCTTCAATGTAGATATTCATTCGAATATCTCATGTTCGAATAAGTCACTGGCCGACTTTAACTTGACGATTTCTTTGTTGTCCAATATCCTTCCGGGAAATATTCTTGCGTCTGTTCCACGCTGTACATGAGTACTAGGATATGTTCGAACTCCCTCTGAACTTCTGCTCGAACTGTCTAACTCTGTTTTTCCAAATATATGCCACTCAAGGGAACATCAGGTTGTATCCAAAGTATGTCACATAATAGTGAAAATTAAATCGTCAAAGTAGGTGCTGGCATTGAACAACCCCTTTGAGTTTGAAAATGACTCGGCATTAAAGCGGGTGACCTACCGTTTGTGGATTACGGGACTGTTTTATCCAACTTATGTTGCGTAAACGTAAAAAAATTAAATGCATAACAGAACTCTAAATTTACTCTGCCTTCGAGTTCTAATGCACATAGAGAAGTTGTGTTTGACTCATATGAGCATTTTCTACGATTTATTGGAGCACATTGAAACAACTATATTCGTTAGATGTAATGCACATAGAGAAGAATGTGTTTGATAACATCATAGGTACTATTCTCGATCTTCAAGGAAAGATAAAATATGATATTAAGGCTCGAGAAGGTTTGGAGAAACAATGGATTCGTAAGGAATTGTGGTGGAAGAAGATAGGGCCATCTTCCCGAAAAGAGAAGGTTTCACAAGCACCTTATACCGTTTTACCCGAACAGATGGCAGAGATATTTGAGTTCATTAAGAATGCTAAGTATCCTTATGGTTATGCCGGTAGTTTGAAGAACAAAATCAACGTGGAAGACAAAATTTAATGGGTTAAAAACTCATAATTGCCATGTTGCAACGTCTACTTCCGGTGTTCATTTGACCATACTTGCCACATTATGTAATTAAGCTGCTTATATCATTATCACAATGGTTTAAGATGTTATGTTATAAGGAGTTTATGGTCAGTGACACAATTCAAATCAAAGATGATATAGTCATCATTCTATGCAAATTGGAGATGGGTTTCCTCCTACTTTCTTCGCCATCATGGTGCATCTATTGATCCATCTTTAGGATCAAGTTTTGCTTAAGGGACCCGTACACTATAGCTGGATGTATCCTATTGAGAGGTATATAATTTTCCCTTTTACTTATAAGAATATATTCAAATTTTATCACATTCATATAAATTTGTACACAACTATGACTTATTCCCCCTTGCAGACAATTAGCTCAGTATAAGAGATCAGTTTGGAATACCAAATATCTAGAGGGATGTATCGATGAGCAATACATTACACATGAGTGTGTAATGTATTGTAAATTATACATGAACGATTCAAACGAGGTGGACTCATTAAACGAAGCTCGATTATATGTCCTCAATGTGTACTCTCCTCTTATCAAGGTTAGTGGTCATTATTCCAGGATCAAGTTGAGTAAGAAACAACTTGACATGGCTCACTGGTGCGTTGTGGATTATTGCGTACAAGGAAAACGTTTTATTGAAAGGTATGAAGATAAGTTTGACTTGGAATGCCCAAAAAGATCAAAGAAAGAACGTGTTAAGCATTTTATTACATATTTTTGTGGCTAGGTATGATTTACCTAAGTTGTGTATTTACTTTATTAAAATTGTCATTCACTTTTATAATTCTCTTTAAATAAGTGACATTGTTTTAATATCGCAGATGAACATCTTGGAAAGAGAGCGCATCGAGACATATTCTACTGAATTGCATAGTTTAGCACGCATGCCTCAATCATATGCGTGCTACTCTTAGTGTTATGTTAATGGTGTGAAGTTCATTGTTTGGGATCGGGATCGAAAGAAGACTCAAAATTCTGGTGTGATGGTCGAAGATGGTGAATTAACTTATTATGGCCATTATCCGGAACATTATTGAGCTATCGTACGCAAATGGAATGCGGGTAGTCATTTTTTTATTGCACATGGTTTAACACTGATCCTAAAGAGAGGGGGAACACTAAGAGAGATTATTGACTTCTTTCCGTTGATACTTCCACAACTTAGTATGAAGATTGGCCGTATTGTCTTGCCACTATCGCAAGACAAGTTTTTTACTTGGATGATCTAAAAGCGGGTGATAATTGGAAGGTTGTAAATGTTGTATCACATAGAGGGCTATATAGTGACAGTTCCCTTGCAAGAGAAGATGAAAATGAAATGTGCTCAACCTTCCTACCAGTTGAAGAGGATGATCCTTATCAAGAGCAAATGCCCACTGACATTGCATCATCACTACTCTATTGAGGAACATATTGATCATGAAATTCCAAGAGCAATGAGACAATTGTACTTGGATGAAGAAACCGATATGTGTGAAGAGGAGGATGAGGATGATGATGGTCTATGTGACGAAGATGATGAAATGTGGTTTGAAGAAGATGATGATGATGTGGTTCAAAGTGATGATTCAATGCAATCCAATTATGCAATGGAAGACACAACCGATGATGATTAGTGTTGAGTATTGATTTCGTGAAATGCAGGTTCAATGCAATTGTGAAATGCAGGTTCAATGCAATTGTGAAATGCAGGCCCAATCGATGAAATCCAAATTTGCACGTCTTCACCCCCATACTTTCCCATTCGATTTTGTCTATCTCCACAAATCCTGAAACCCTAACTCACCTTTCGTCCTCAAACCTCCATTTTCGTTCCATCTCCTCAAACCCTAGCTAAATCTCTTTGTTTCAAATCAAATCTGACAGAGCTCTTCCGTTCACTCAACTCAATGGCTAAATCGAATAACTCCAAGCCAACTAGACGTCCAGACGATGCGGAGGTTACAAGCCGTAAGCCGAACATAAAACTGAGATCTCCGTCGGTCCGTCACCCTTCCACCAAGCTTATGAAGACTCCACCACCAAAGCCAACAACTAGGATAGTGTACGCTGAGTCCTCGGACCCATCATCTCCGATTTCATCGCTGGAACGGCCAGATTCGGTGCATGTGATGGGTCATGAGGTCAGGAGGACGAAGAGATGAAAGGCTATAATGAATGCAATGGCGGATGAGTCTTCAAGGCGCGTGAATAAGCTTGATGCAATTAGGACTCTTTCTGATAGGACCACCAAGCTAGATGCCAATCCAACTCGCAAGTAGAAAAGAGTCCACAGTCACGGTGTTCCGATTCGAAACACTCCTCACAAAGCCAAAAAACCACCACCACAACCACAAGCCCTGCCTATGTCCGAACCACCATAATAAGAACAGCTTTCCCACAACCATCATGGTCTTCCAGTTCCCTGGAGAAGGAAGAACCCAAAACCAGAAGCCCTACCCGACATAGAACCACCACAAGACATCCATCCTCCTCCTGTGAAAAGAAAAACTACCACCACAAATGATAACCCAAGGCCTGACAAGCACAGAAAACCCACCGCCACTAGCAGTCAACCTCCTCCTGCCAAAAATCATCTTGAAGTTGAAGCAATAAACCCTCCGGCAGCTACCAATTCAAACCCTACACCACAAGCCCTTGCTACGAAGCCACCGCAAGCACAACCTACTGCCTTATTATTACGTAGGTCCCCTAAGAGTTTAGCAAAGTTAACTAGTATACCTAATAATCCTCCTCCACCAGAACCTGCATCTTCTAACCCTCCTCCTCCATCCCCTTTTACCATATCCCAACCTACGCCGGTGGCTGCACCCGAACCACTTGCTCCAAAGTTTGAACCAATGCACTCATTCAATAATAGTGCATCGAACGATGATGATGCGGGACAAAATTTGGAGGGTATTCCAAGCATTAGATGCATGAGTTCTGGGTTTGTGATAACAGGAGATATATTTGTTTGTTATTGTGCGTTTGTTATTTTTTTGTTTATGATAAGTGTGTTTCTTATTGTTTGTTAGGTAGTTGTTAACCACATAATGGATTTTCTATGACATGGGATGAAAGTGGAGAGAAGAGGAAGGTCCGTTGAGTAGTAAATGGTTGAAAGATTGCCAACTATAAGCAGACTAATAATAAAGGGCAGGCTATCAAGGTAGAGTTTTTACCTGACAAGACTAGCCTTGCTTCGGAAGCTATGGGAAGCCTTATTGTGCATGAGATTGGTAGTGATGTGAGAGACAATATTCTGATGTTAGGCTCGTCATTCAAGAAACTTCAGGAACAAGATCAGCGCATTGTGTATGATCATTTGAGAGTGAGTAATTTCTATTTTATCATTACATTTAATTCATTATTTGTTTGCAAAATTTAAACCCATCCATTTGTTCATTGCAACCAAAATTGGTTATCAAAAAAGACGATAACCAACTGTGGAATTACATTTTCAGGAAGGCCTCTGAGAGGTATCGTGACTGGAAGTCAGATTGTAAAACCTTCTACATGGAGCACAGAGCCGATTTAACTCCCAGGGAGTTTGTGGATAGGGTTGATCAGAGGGAATGGCTTAAGAGCCACTTTAGCGAACTAAAAATACAGGTTATGCATTCAATTTAATTAAAAATTGACATTTTATTTTTGTTCTTGTTATTTCATGTTTTATCGTTTTGTTTTACATCCATAACTTTATAAGTACTCTTTAATTAACTTCTCTAAATTTTTTTGTAACAGGAGAGGGGTAAGAAAATGTTAGACGTGCCCAATAATCCTAATAGAATGAACCACTGTGTTGGAAATGACCATTCCACGTGAGGGCTGCCACACTCGCTACCCAGGGAGAAAAGGCACACTTTGTTTCCACGTACTCCCAAGTCTACTCTGGTGAGCTCAAGGGTGATGCCCTTGAAGTAAGTTTTTTATTGATTTTGATGTACTTGGTATTTACATATGTTGATGTTTGACTATGTTGTATCTGTTGATTTTTTTGTCCTACATGCTTCGTAAAAACGGTTGGGAAAATGTGATGTTCATGTTTGATTATGTATGTTATGTATAACAACGGTTGGGATAATGTGATGTTGCTCTTGTAAAACAAGTGCTTGTGTTATCTGCAGGGTTATCTAACATGACTTTCTCGTCTTATTCTTGTGCAAATATTATCTGCCATGTTTATCTTGGTGAAACATGTGCTCTTGTTATGTGCCATGTTCATGATAACAGTTAATTGGGTCTTGTTCATGTTTTGTGTCATGTAATTCATGTCAACTTTATTTTGGAAATCTTCATGTTCTCTGTTACATTCTTGGCAGACTTTGCAGTGTGGTTTTGTCATTGTATTTATACTTTACACAATGTGTACATTGTAGGCAAAAATGTAAGAAATGGTTCGTCAAGCGTTGGCAGATCAAAATGGTGATGAATCTGACCACAATGTACTCGATGATCATGAACCCCTTCAAATTTCTACTCAGATTGACATCATAAGCCAAGTGGTTGGGCAGAAGCATGGAACATATGTATCTGGGACCGGTAAAGCCTTCAAGAGACCACCCCTGCCTAGAGGAGGTGCAAGAAACTCCGAACTGAAAGATCAACTGCAAAAGCAAAAAGATGAGTTTCTAGAAATGAAGGCTGCATTTGAAGAAAGGATATGTGTGCTCAAGGACTTGGTGGTGTGAGGTGGTTTAGCAAATTTGGCAAGCCATAATGCTTTGGAAGGTGCTACTAGTTATGGTCCTGCTACTAAAAACTGAGTTGTGAATTATTATTGTGTGAAACTTTTCTGTTTTCGCCTGGGTGCACACCTAAACTATTGTTGTGTGTACCCTTTTGTTTTATGTTGGCTCGGATTCTAGTGTTTTTGCCAAATTGTTGTTTGCTGGTTGGATGTTAATTTGTGTTTCATAATTAAAACTATTTCTTGTTTCGTATTCAGATTTAATCATCTATATGCGACAGTTCATTGTTTGCAATATTAGTTGTATGTTATTTTAAACCATAATGTTATCTGCAATGTCTGCAGCGTATCCAATTTTTTTGCCACAATTATATGTTACATAGTGGTTGCCAATCACTACAATTTTTGCAAAAAAAATCGACGGCAAAATCTTACCAGATATGCGCCGAATTTTCGCCAGAAAATGAACAAAAACTGGTGAAATTTTGGCAAAAAATTTGTCGCCGGCAAAACGTCCCCCTAATTATCGATTCGCGGAAAATCCGGCTCTCTCCAAAATCCGACGCAATACCGGCCAAAATAAATTGCGGCAAAAATCCGGGAAAAGTCTTGTAAATCTCCGTGGACAGCATATGAGGGGAAAGTCCTGCGAAAATCCGGAGACAAAATATTTGGGAAAAATCCTGCAGAAATCTGAGGACAAAATATGTGGGGGAAATCGTGCAAAAATCTGGAGACAAAATATGTGGGGAAAATCCTGCGAAACTCCTGGGACAAAATTGTGGATAATATTATATTTAAATTAAATTACTAATTCAATTTACTGATTTTGACAATTATAAATTTCTAGAATTTAATATTAGAAAATTAAAATAATTAATGAATTGACCATCCTAACCCTACTATCCAAAACCGCCCCATGTTTCATCTCTTCCTCCCGAAACCTCAATCTCTCCTCAATATTCTAAGCCTTTTTGAGCGTTGCGACCATGGCTGCAGCATTGAAGCCCTTCCCATTACTCGGGCACAGCAGAACTGCCCACTTGAAGCTTTCCTCCATGTCTCTTTCGTAACTTCAACCACCAGTGCACCCCTCAGCTTTTCCGAAAGTACTTCAATCTCCTTCTGGTTGTCCATGAACCACACCACACCTCTCCACACCAACTATAAGCAAATAGCACAATCACACAGCCTAGAAAAATGTGGCTGAAACTTCGGCTCTCTTCACACCTTTAGAGAGAGAAGATCCAAACAAAAGGTTTTTTGAGAAGTGATTTTGCTATAAACCCTACCGGATCTGCTTTTGTTATAAATATTTCGGCAGCAATTAGGGGCAACTCCGGCGACATGTATAATTTAAATTATAAAAACATCCGGCGATAGTTAGGGACAACTCCTAGGACATGCAAAATTTAAATGCAAAATTTTATTAATGCAATTTATCGTTTCCGGGTAAATCCAACAACATGGGGCGTCGGAATGTCCACAAAATTACGCAGGAATTATTTCGGGGAAATTCCGGCGACATGGATATTAGCACCGGAATGTTGCCGGAATTTGAGTGGCCGAAATACCGCCGGAATAACACCAAATTTTGTCTTTAATAAATTTCTTTCCGGACCGTTGTCGGAATTTCGTCGGAAAAAATTCCGGCGATACTAACGACGCCGGAATACCAACAAAAATTATGGCCGGAAATATTTGCGAATTTTGTAGTGAAATGCTCTTTTATGCAAAAGTTATATAATCGAGAAATAACTTTTATACGACATCTAAATGTCCAACATGGGTCGCGAAAAATAATTTATACGACATCTAAATGCTTAAAATTTGTCGTGAATGAACGTTTATACGACATATATACGCTCAATATTAGTCGTGAAAAAAGCTTTGTACAACGTGTATTTAAGCAACATTAATCGTGAAATGTTGTTTATACGACAACTATATATTCAATAGTTGTCGTCAACACTCTTTTACACTGGCATGTTTCTTTTTATATGCACATTAAGAGTGGACCTCAACTCATTGATCACGGGACTAAGTGAAACAAATGCCGCATAAGCGTTTAACAGACTAGCTTTATTTCGGTTATTGCGTAAACATCTCGCTCTACTCAGATTTCGCGACTGATTTTACGCGCCACTCTAGCGATTGCATAAAGTGTATGCGATCATTTTAGTTGTTTATGCAACGGGAAAAAAGTATGTTGTAAGATGTAAAATGGTGTAGTGCATTACAATAAGTAATCTCATAGTTTTGAATTTCACAGCAAAAAAATAAATGTCTCAATTCCTTCTTTTTGAGAAACACATTTTGTTTAGAAGTCTAGCTTTAAATCTAAGAGGTACATTAGGATTGTTGCCTTCTTTAACCTTAAATACCCATTCAGGATCTATATGGTTCCAGCCCTTTCAGGTTTAGAAACTAATTCCAAGTATCATTGACATACAATGACTGCATTTCTTCTTTCATGACATTATTTCATTCATGGGCATATTTACTGTAAATAGCTTCTCCAAAAGAGTAAGCTGGGGCATCATGCTTAACAGTTTCGGCTACTAATTATTAGGCATATTTAAGCATATTCGAGTTTTTCAGCTTCTTAGGTCGATCTGAGGAGCTTCTGTTACGTGCATTCGAGAATTTCCTATTCTTTAAGGTGGAGATATGGCGTGATTTTCGCATAACCAGAAGTGAATTTTGAAAGGGAGTTCATTTAACTTTCACTTGAAGCTCTTTCCAGAAAAGCTAAAGAGTACGTGGATAGGGCATATGCAAAATCCATAAAATCTTCCTAAGTGGTGGCAAAGTTGAGTTGACAGGTGATGACCACAATTCATTCAAGGTGAAAGGGGAGAAGCGTATTAATCTTAAGGATCCGTAAGAAGGGCTCTTTTTAACCCATTCAAGACGAGCCTCCATCAAGGAGGAACACCGGCCCATAGTGTTTCCTACAGTTGAGGTCATGTCTTGCTCGGACTTTAAACTAGATAGATACATGTATGTTTGTGTACCATTTTAGTCTGCAATGCATTCTCGCACCATTGCTACAGAACCTACATTATACGACGTTTGAATAAAACACTATATAATGTTTTTGTTTAAAATTCTACAACGTTTAGCACATAAAACGCTTTATATTCTCCACATTATAAAGTGTTTCATCGTGGAGCGTGTATAATGTAAAGGTTATACATCGTTTCGGTTTAACTGTAGTACATCACTACTCGAAACGCTGCCTATTATGGAGAATATACAACGTTTCGTGTGAGAACCAATGTACATTCACTGAACTAAGTAACTTTTTTTTTCACTCGATGGTGAAAGTCTAAGTTGTAATCTTACCGTGTCTCTCCCCAATGTGCGTTCTTCCCCGGTTTATGAAAAGGTATTGTACCATCCCAAAATTCTGAATATATGTCTCATATTGCTTAGGAGTATCTTGTGTGCAAGCTTGATAAGCTAGCCTACTAGGTATTATGTTACCAATCTACCATGGTTTTTTGTGATAGGCTATAAGCTATGGTCATGACCTAGAGGAGGCGGTGACATGAGCCAGTTAGGTCAGACTAGGCTTATAACTGCTCGGATCGGGTCCTTTGGTCGAGTTGTTACAGATGGTAGTCAGAGCCAAACTTCCGCAGTCGGTGATCACGAGCGGTCTCCGAATGGAGGTATATATGATCATGTGTTCTGTTATGTCCTGCTTGGTCTTTTGTGATAGACTCTAGGTTTTGGTGACCTAGTGGAGGGCGATGACAGGAGCCAGTTAGAACAAACTAGGCTTATAACGACACGAATCGGGTCCTCTGGTCGGGTTGTTACAGGTATTGCGTTCGATTCATTTTGATTTATTAATCCGTTTTGTTGTATTGATGAATCTTCCGCTTGGAAAACTCTAGGTTTAGTTTCTCTCCAGTCTCAGTGTTGGTAGTCGCCTCCCATATTCACGTTTAGTCTAGAGCATTGTTTGGTAAATTCTGATTTACTAAATTAGTTTAGCAATCCAAATTGATTCGGTTTGGTAAATTCGATAATTTACCGATCAATAAAACGGTAAAACTATGTTAATGTATTTCTTAATGGGTGCGGTTCAGATACAAACCGACATATATATAAAAACTACAATCCAAATTTCAAGCTGACACATGTCCAATTTTGCCGAAATCCCGAACAAAATACGGAAGGGCATTATAGTCATTCCACATATCATGCTAATTTTATTTTCAATTTAGTCCTCGATTTGTTAATGATCTGACTTAAAAATAGCAATGATAAGAGTTAAAAACAACAATGATCAGACTTAAAACAACAATGATCAGACTTAGAACTATTATTGTAACAATGATGAGACTTAAAACTACAATGATCAGACTTAAAACAGTAATGATAAGACTTAAAACAATAATGATTAGACTTGAAACAACAATGATTACCACTTAAAACAAAAATGATCAGACTTAAAACAACAATGATCAGACTTAAAACTATTATTGTAACAATGATCAGACTTAAAACTACAATGATCAGACTTAAAACAGTAATGATCAGACTTAAAAATAATAATAATCAGACTTAAAACAACAATGATCAGACTTAAAACAATAATGATCAGACTTAAAACTATTATGATCAGACTTAAAACTGTTATTGTAACAATGTATGATCAGACTTAAAACTACAATGATCAGACTTAAAACAACAATGATCAGACTTAATCTATATTGTAGCAAATGATCAGACTTAACACTGTTACTGTAGTAATTTTTAGAACGATTATACCCTCGCGTCTATTATGTATTTATAAATACGTCCGTTTCAATTTTTTTATTTACAAAAAACGCCCTGAATTTCAATTGGTCGAAATATACACGTGGCAATATTTGTATGGGTTTGTAGTTTTTATTTATAACTGTGGTTTGTATTTTATCCGTTTCCTTTCTTAATAAGGTAAATATTGCGATCGATCCCCAAATTATTTATTATAATTTTTTAGTTATTATAATAGAGTTCGGATCAAATACAAACCATAATTATAAATAAAAACTACAAACCCACAAAATAATGACACGTGTAAAAATCGACCAATCAGAATTCATCCCATTCGAGGTTCTTTTTGTAAACAAAAAAAATCCATGCGGACTTATTTAAAAATACATAAAAGATATGAGGGGTATAATCGTCCAAAATTTGCTACAGTAATGAACAGACTTAAAAAAACAATGATCAAACTTAAACCAGTAATGACAAGACTTAAAAAGAACAATGATCAGACTTAAAAAAAACAATGATCAGACTTAAAAAAAATAATGATGAGACTTAAACCAGTAACGATCAGACTAATTTAAACCATTAATGACAAGACTTAAAAAGAACAATGATCAGACTTAAAAAAAACAATGATCAGACTTAAAAAAATAATGATGAGACTTAAACCAGTAACGATCAGACTTAAAAACAATGATCAGACTTAAACCATTAATGACCGGACTTAAAAAACAAGGATCATTGTCTATTTTTAAATCTGATCATTAAGTCTTTTAAGTCTGATCATTATAAATTTTAAGTATGGTCATTATCAATTTTAAGTATGATCATTATCAATTTTTAGTCTGATCATTATCAATTTTTAGTCTGATCATTATCTATTTTAAGTCTGATCATAAAATGATGCAGACAGATTAGCGAAAACTAAGGTTGTGGTGAAATAGTAGGATTTGAGTTGCCGTTGTCTGATTTCAGTCCACATAATACCTTATTCTGAGCAGAACGGCGTGACGGTCAGAAACCACGAGCTTTGCTCGTGATATAGGGGCTTTTTGGCCATCCGGAGTCGTTTCCTATTTTATTTTGAATTTTTAATGTTCTTAGACATTTTCGGTTTCTAGTAATTTTTGTATTAGGGCTTTGTAAGTCTGATCGTTGTTTGTTTAAGTCTGATCATTGCTGTTTTTAAGTCTGATCATTGCTTTGTAAGTCTGATCGTTGCTTGTTTTAAGTCTGATCGTTGCTGTTTTTAAGTTTGATCATTACTGTTTTAAGTCTGATCATTCTCAATTTGTAGTCTTTCAGTTATCAATGTTAAGCTGATCATTTTCTATATAAGTCCAATCATTATCGATTTGTAGTCTTTTAGTTACCAATTTTTAATTCTGATCATTAAGTCTTTTAAGTCTGATCATTAAGTCTTTCAAGTCTGATCATTAAGTCTTTTAAGTCTGGTCATTAAGTTTTTTAAGTCTGGTAATTAAGTCTTTTAAGTCTGATCATTAAGTCTTTTAAGTCTGATCATTGTTGCTTTTTAACTCTGATCATTAAGTCTTTTAAGTCTGATCATTGTCTATTTTAAGTCTTTTAAGTCTGATCATTAAGTCTTTTAAGTCTGATCATTATCTATTTTAAGTCTGATCATTAAGTCTTTTAAGTTTGATCATTAAGTTTTTTAAGTCTGATAATAAGACTTTTAAGTCTGATCATTAAGTCTTTTAAGTCTGATCATTAAGTCTCTTTAGTCTGATTATTGTCTATTTTTAAGTCTGATCATTAAGTCTTTTAAGTCTGATCATTGCTGCTTTTTAAGTCTGATCATTTCCAAGTTTAAGTCTGATCATTAAGTCTTTTAAGTCTGATCATTGCTGCTTTTTAAGTTTGATCATTTCCAAGTTTAAGTCTGATCATTAACAACTCGTGGACTAAATTGAAAATAACATTATTAGGTTTATACCCCTCCGTGTGGAATGACTATAATACCCCTCCGTGTGTTGTTCGGGATTTCGGCTAAAATGGGACACGTGTCAGCTTATAAATTGGTTTATAATTTTTATTTATAATTTGGTTTGTATCTGAACCGCACCCATTATAATAATATTGTATTAAAAAAATACAAAATATTGACTTGCTTTGATTCGGTAATTTTTCACTTGAAATTGTGTTCGATAATCTGGTTGATGTTGAATCGTTCGAATTTTCATTTTTTTGTGTTACTAGATGCTAGTGTATCTTTTCAAAAAAAAATTGAAATTTGTAAAAAAAAAATAATATCAATAAATCTGATTTTATTAATTAAATTGATCCGTTAAACTAACAATATAAGGTTTTGAAGGCAATATAAGGTTTATAACACTCTCCTTTGTGCCCATCATTTCCATATGCCACTTCAAGAAATCACTAGTGTCGGTTTCATGATGAGGTCAACACTGATAGTGTCGGTCTTTAGTTTGTCCGAAACTGGGCTTTGCCAGCTTTCTAATGACACAAAAGTGAATGAAACTGGTACTGTCAACACTGATTTTATTGAAGCCGAGTGATGAAAGGTGAAGTTAAAACTCAAACTTTGAACAAGGCAAACAACAAAACCAAACTTTATAACAGGGCAAATTTCTTTTTTCCAAAGATATTTCAATGTCGACAATGAGATTACCAAGGATAACTGAAGTGGCAAGATCACGAGTGATGAAAGGTAATGGTTGTAGGTTAACACTGCATACAAGGCTCAATGTAGCGAAAGATGAAATTACAGACTTCTTTTAAAATAGACTTCCAATAACTGACGAAGAAAAGTTAACTTATAAAGACGGTTGCGCATCAGGAAGAGATGTGCCGGAAAGACCATCTACTGTGTCATCAGGAGCGTCATGGGATGGGTCATCATCTTCATCAGACTCCCCTACCTCTTGCCTGATATATACATGATTAAAAATATCTGGCTGCTTGATCTCAAACCTGTGGCCCAGTTTATGCTGTTGATTGAATCGGCCAGGAAGAACTGACGATCTGGTATAACATGTTTCACACAGATCGAAACCAATTTTCTCTGTGCAGTCTAAGCATTTGTATCTCTCTCCTAAAATAGGAGACATCTGCAAAAACACACACATATCAGGATAAGTAGGAAATTATTTATAACAAGAAAAGATGGACACCAAAAACAAGCCCTGCTGCAAAATCCACCGTAAGCTTTTTTTTTTTTTTTGAAGTAAGTTCAGTGCCAAGCCTTTTACTCATACACAGAAAGAGCTGACCTGCAAAAACAGGTACACACATCAGCTACAGAACTGATAACCTACACATTTCCCTATCAACCAAGTTAATCGCTTGTCCACTTTCAGAGACAGAAACATCTCCCTAGCAACAGGGTTATCAAACAAATCCAAAGCCGCATAATAAATATGTTCATCAATGTCCTGCAGCTCATCTAGCTACTTGATGCAATTTGATATGGAATATCTTGATTTATGTAGCTTTATGGCATTCGTCCTAAGTTGTGAGGCTGAAGCCATCTCCAGTATAGCTGCTGCAATAGCTCCATCTACTCATTTGCGTCCTCTCTTGCGACCAGTAGGGGTCATGGAAGTATTATGATCATATTTGTCCTGACCATCAGCCGTGTCATGTTTTTCTGATTCTGAAGAGGATTCCTCGACTTATACTGTGAGGTTATCAGGGAGTAGCAGCCTATTATACGTAAAATCATTGTTGTTTTGAGAATATTCAACATAGCTCCCATTCAATTTGGATATTGGCACCGGTGGATTCATCAAAGCTAAAATCACTTTGTGCAAGTAGTGAGCTCACAAGTGTGTACTGCTTTCTCAAAACCGAATAGCGATTCTTAAGCTGCTCCTTGTCCCAGTTCAAACCAGTTTTCAGCTGGAACTCATCACAGACAGATATCCATCCTCTTTTATGAAAGGAGGTTCTGTTTCTGTTTCCTAGTTGCGCCTGTTCAACCATGGAGTCTACGAGTATCTTTGTGAGGTAAGCCGTCCATTTAGCCCTCGCTTGTTGTTCCTGTTGCATAACAGGGTGTTTCCGTGACCGCATAGGACGGCTTGCCATCTAAATAATGAGTTGAAACCCTAAATTTCTTCGTTTAAGAGAAGTGATGCGAACCAGGAAGAAAGACGGGTCAGTGTGACAGCGTTTCTCACGCATGTAAAATTTAAGGTAATGGCTGCCTCCAAAATCAACAAATAACAAAAATAAATTTAATTACAAAAATTAACAGCATTTTATTGACTCTACGGGTGAAGAAACAAATCCACCGTAAGCTTCATAGTGAAGAAACCACGGGTTTAGAACTTCGAATGAGTAGTCAGTCTCAGTGTCAGAAACTAGACATTTACTGACTCTACAAAAGTACTTTTGTGTTTGATCCTAACCTATGCTGGCTTTATTAACCATTTATATTCCCCAATGATTAGGTGAGTGCAGAAAATCCAGTGTCAAGCGAGCGTTAATTGTTCATTCACTAATTATAATCATATACTGATTACAAGTGAAATGTCTTCCATTTACTGGTGTGATTGACCCATATTTTGCAAAGATGCTGCCACTCCCGGAAAAACCAGACAATAATTATAATGTGAAGATTGAAGAGGATATCAAAATTTCAATAATAAGACTTTGTGGTGTACGTCCTGTAACTATGCTTTGATTCGTTCTACTTTGAAGACAAGTTTTACAAGATTACACAAACAGAAATAATCACCAAGTAATAAAGGTATCAAAGCGACGTACCCCACAGTAATCACACCCAACTCCGATATGAACCTTTGGACCTCGTCCGGTCCACCATAATGCATAATCTTCTTTTTTTATAGTGCGCCGAGAAGACTGCGTGGCAGCTGAAATCAAGTGACATGCACCCAAAAAAAGATTGTTACAAATATAGGATGAGAAATGAGATTTGCATCACAATTGGCAAGGCCAAGCCACTATCTAACTTCCCAGTTCCACTTCCAACACTTTACTGTGTACATGAAAAGTAAAAAAAAGAGAAGCGCAAACAAACTACTTTAATTATATCTGATTAGCTCCCAATCTAATTAACACTAGTAGATACTTAAGAAAAACACCAGACGAGCCATAATAAACAGCAACTTACAATTTGAGGGGCCACCATTCTCAAGACCAGCCTGTTTGAGTAACGCGTTTCTTCTCTGTCCATACAATTCTTGAAACTGTTTAGCTATGAGGTTATCTAGCACTAAACAAACTTTAGGTAATCCATTTGGATTAGGATTTTTACAAACTTGACACTTCAGATCGTCATTTTGTTGGTTGGACAGACAATGTTCACAATGTACTGTTTCAGAAAGAAACAACGAATGAGACCCCCTGATACTAATTTGTAATCAACATTCAACACATTATAGACTTCATTCAGTTGACTGACTTACCATGGCCACAGTTCAGAACTACCGGTCGGAGTAACAGATTTTTGCAAACTGGGCATGAAAAATCTAGTGACAAAAGATTTTTCCGAGATTTGTGTTGATAGCTATCATTAGCTTCATTAGTCTCTTTCACAACTTCAATGCCACTGGTAAAGGCCTCAGATTCTCTTCGACCTTCTAAAACAACTCCAGAGTAACTACGTATATTAGATATGATACTTTTTGATGAATCAGCTAAACAAGACGGGTCTTCCTTTTTGGCAGATGGCCCGATGTCAAAACTAGATGAATTGCCATGATTAGTCAACTGTGGAATCTGAGGAAATGCAGATAAGTCTTTGGGAAACTGTGGAGAGGAGTAGCCATGTTCTTTCTCTTCTTCTGCAGCAGGTGATATGAATAGAATACCATATAGTTCAAAGTTGTTTGAAAAGTACTTACGTGCATGAGAATAGAAGGCCGCTATTTAAGAATATGATTTATCACCACAGACAAGCAATGGATCTAACCATTTACTTATACAAGATCCCAAAAAAGTAAAGAACACAGAACAACGACCCAAATAATGCCAAACTTGAGAATTAGTACATATTGAAGGTGCCAAGATCCTAGTTAACTGGACAGGTTATGCGTATTGAGGGTTTGGATACATTCCTTATATTTCACATTGCAGGCCAAACATCACTTCATTTAGAAGTTTCCCAACAAGCTATCCACCCAAACTATTAATAAGACGTTCCTATGCATGCAATCAGATAGCAAATGAAAAGGAGTATATCTAAACTGCCCAATGTTGAAAACAATACCATACCTGCTACTTGCAATTCCCTTTGCTTATAAGCTATTGGGTGTAACGCCTGAATTACAAAGTGCAGCAACGCGCAGACATTAGGGAAATGATTGTAGGGATGTCGACAAATCGGACAGTTTGATTCCAGTAAAGGATTCATTGTCTGAAATACACACCAGAAGCAACAAATATGGCCACACGCTGCAAAGAAATGGACAAATTAAGAAGGAAATTTCTTATGTGCTTGGGGGATTAGAAAGAGTTGATCTCACTATTTCTTACCTAATACAACGGGTTTGTACATAAGCTCCCTGCAAATTGACGGGAAAAAAAAGAAGCATGAAATCCAAGCAAACAAAAATAACAGACATTGATAAAAACAAGTACAACTTAAAAAGTTTTAAAGCCTCAAATCACATTGCATTCTGCACTCACTAAAGTACCTCAGATTTTGTAAAACTCAAAAACCCAAGAGCAGTTTGATCTGAACTGAATCCCAACAGATCCCTCCAATCATATTCAGTGAGGCATCTCATGGCAAACATTCTGAATTACAACACCATTAAACTGCATACATCTGACTGTAATTTAAAAGTATCACATCAATAACCAAACAATGATTGTTGTGCAAGCAAAACTAACATTTCTGATTACACCAAATAAGTCAACAGCTGTAACTTACACAGCTTCAAATAACCCAAATTAAAAACCCTAGGCACGGATAACAGCATAAAAGAATGACAAATAAATAAATAAATTAAATATTAAGATCACTTATAGTCTGATCAGACACCAAACGCATACAAATATGAAATTTTATAATGGGCTAATTAACTATACGGAATTTTTCACAAGGAAAGGTAATTAGGGTCGGGGGGAACAAGGAGAATCGCTTACAAGCATACGCAGCACTTAAATTCTTCATCCTCGACGTCGTTGTTATCGATTTGATTATCGACATGCACATCCATGGCCACGTTCCAATTTGATCTTCGATTGTAAACGATGAAAGAAAGTCAGCGAAACCCTGGCTTCGTGGAGCGGTCTAAAAGTCGGCCTTTTTTTATATGACATATATTATTTTGATTTGATTTGATTTATTGCTAATCAAATAGTAATTACTACAAGAGGCCAGATCTGGTGCAAAGTCCAGATCTGGTACAAAATACAAAATAATCCTATCCATCCATTTGCATAATCCTGTGGATGTAAATTAATGAGATTAAAATAATAAATAAATATATTTTGAGTGTCTATTACTCAGTCAAAGGGTATAATTGACCACACAAAAAAACAAAAATTTAACTCTCTCTCTCCTCCTCCGATGAACATTACCAGATCTGAATCTCCACCACCCCTCTCTCCTCCCTTCTCCCAACTCCATCATCTCTACAAAATCAAAAATCGGACTTAAATCGATCAAATTGAAGGAGTAAAACTTCGTTGAACTCAATTTTTTCACACTCTGGATCATCTTCGACATCAATGGAACTCAACCCAAACTCAAATCAACAGTTTTCATTAAGAAAAAATCGAAACTGAACATGACGAACTATAAAATGGTCGTGACGAATTATAAAAAATCGGACTTAATTCGATCAAATTGAAGGAGTAAAACTTCGTTGAACTCAATTTTTCACACTCTGGATCATCTCGACATCAATGGAACTCAACCCAAACTCAAATCAACAGTTTTCATTAAGAAAAAATCGAAACTGAACATGACGAACTATAAAATGGTCGTGACGAATTATAAAAAAATCGGACTTAATTCGATCAAATTGAAGGAGTAAAACTTCGTTGAACTCAATTTTTCACACTCTGGATCATCTTCGACATCAATGGAACTCAACCCAAAATCAAATCAACAGTTTTCATAAAGAAAAATTTGAAACTGAACATGATGAACTATAAATTGGCCGTAACGAATTATAAATTATCATGACTATATATACAATGATACTGCCAAATGTTGACGAATTATAGACCTATTGTGATGAATTATGTCATAATTCGTCGACAGTGCCCTATAATTCGTCGAAATATGGACGAATTATAGTCCAATTTGGATGAACTATGACATAATTCGTCCGAATTGGACTATAATTCGTTACGATGGGAGGCGGTTGCGGCTGAGTATCAGCAGCAGCACCGCAAGCCTCACAAGCACCGCCATCGCCGCCATTATCAGAATCCAATCTCCGACTTCCAAGCTTTCCTCTTAAAGCATCCAAAACGACTCACCTGGGAAACAGAGGAATAGTGAGTGAGTGAGTCAGCTGGTTGTGTGGCTGGTGGAGATGAAGCGGCTGGTGCAGGAAGACAAGGCAATGCGTGTACGTGTCCGATCTGAGAAGTGAAGAGAAGTGAGCAACTTGCCTGCCTACCTGGAGTGATCTGTGCTGTGAAGATGGAGAAGTAGAGAGAGTCTTGTGACACTCTGCAAATCTGAGATAAGGTTTTGAGCAGGTATGAAAGGGAAAGAGAAGGAGACAGGTGTCGGTTTTTGATTTGGTCAATTAAATAATAATATGATATGGTATACCATATTTGCCCCTGTTCTCATTAAAATATGAATTTAACAAATTTAAACTTAATTAATCCTGATCATCCAAATAATAAAATGAAGGGTGGTGATTAGTTTACATTTTTTACAATAATTAGGACTTTGTACCTGATCCTTTCTCATTACTACAAATAAGGAAATCCAGCTCCATTTCAATTTTTTTTTTGTATGCTCTTATCGAGAAGGATTGTATTGGAAATCTTAATTGCTACAAATTAGAAAATCGAAATCGATCTATAGGCTTTTCGATTGGATTCAGATTTGAGATTGAATGTTAGTGAAGAATTCTACGTTTTATAGTGTAACTGATACATGTTTAGACGACAGTTACGAATTTTGGCTTTTAAATTCCGTAGTCTGATTATTAACAATCATTGATGACCAAAATTCGTAACAGTTGCGAAAAAAAATCATAACAGTCACCGATGACAAAAATTTGTAAGAGTTACGATCAAAATTCATAACAGTTACGAAGTGACAAATATGTGCTACGAATTTTGGCTTTAGTAATTACGAATTTTGGCTTTAGTAATTACGAATTTTATCATGAATCCAGAACTAATGTTGTTCAGCAAAAAATACAAATTTTGATTTATTAACAACAAATTTTATAATGAATTTAATATCAATGTTGGTCAGCAAAAGTTACGAGTTTTGATTTAGTAACCACGAATTATATAAGCTACGCAATGCTTCCCACTTAGTCATTACAGATTTTAGTTTATCCGCCATTTTCAAAGCTGAGTTGCAAAGAGTCGCGGAGAGTCGCCGGTCTCGTTCGATTGAATTCTTATAGAGATTTGTGTGTTGTTTAGGTCGTGAGAGCGTGTACAAGAATAACGGAATTACGATTTTAAGTTTTGATATCTTTTCTTTCCTAATTTGCCCTTAGGTTGTGTTTAATCGTGGAATATGTTCGGATGATTGCATGAGATAATTTATCATTTCTCACCTAAATTAAGCCTCTCATGAGATTTCAATGATAGAACTTCAATACTCTCTTGCCCCTACCATCATCTATTTACAATCTTTTATCAGCAGCAGGTAAGGAAATTATGATAAAGTCCGTTATTCAAGCAATACCTATTTATGATATGTCATGCTTTAAGCTCCCATCCACGATATGTAATAAGTTATCTTCGATAGTATCAAAGTATTGGTGGAATGATGCTAGAGCCAAACGATATATTTCTTGGGTTAGCAAGCGGGATTTGTGTAAACCCAAAGAGGAAGGAGGGATGGGTTATAAACATTTGGATCTAGTTAATGATGCCCTCTTGATTAAATAAGCTAGCAGAATTCTACAGTGTCCCGATTCACTTGTCAGTAGAGTTATCAAGGCAAGATACTTCCCGCATTCAGATTTGCTATCGGCGGATCTAGGGAGCAGACCCTCTTAGGCATGGAGGAGCATATTTAGCATATTACAGTGGCTTTTCATTTGGTTCCAACCTGAACTAACAACTAATGGAATCAACTGGAATTCGCAGGAAGGTATGGAGCTGTCAGTTAGGAAAGTATATTCTGTTCTGCTAGAAAAAAGACAGCAGGAGGAGACAAATATTAGGGGAGACACATCAGATAAGAGCAGAATTAGAAACTTTTGGCGCAAAGTGTGGAGGATCAAAGCCCAAGAAAAAGTGAAAATTTTTATATGGCGTTTGTTTAACAACGCTTTACCATCAGCTATGAATCTGTTTCGTAGAGGCTGTGCGGTTGATACTAAATGTATCAGATGTGGTTACAAGTTCGAGACAAATACTCACATTTTCTTGGAGTGCTGGTGGTCTGCAGTGTTTTGGAAAAAATTACTGGGCAACACAGGGTCTATGGAATCGGGATTCTCATCTATAGCGGACTGGATATGGTATATTGTTCAAACTTTTGACAGTGCGACAGTTAGCCTTATTTTCTATGGTGCAAGATGGATTTGGTACTCTAGGAATTCCCTTTGGCATGATGGCAAAGACATGGAGGTCTCCGAAGCGGTGTACAAGGTTAGAGCGTTGGTTAAGGAGTTTCTTAACCCCAAATATTGTTTTGTTATGAGCAGAGAGGAAGCAGCAAAGGCATGGTCTCCACCCGAGATAGGTTGCGTGAAGGTCAATTGTGATGGAGTGTGGGACTCATCGACAGGCACAGCAGGACTGGGATATTTGTGCAGAAATGGCGTTGGACAAGTTCAGTTTGTCTATGCCAAACAAGTTATAGGTCTTACTAACACAGTAGACGTGGAAGGGACATCAATTTATGCAGCTATGGTGGCAACAGAGGAACAAGGAATTCGTAATGCAACTTTTGTGACGGATAATGTGGACGTTCTACAAGGCCTGATGTGCGGACGCAGGAGCATACTTGCACAGTCGAAATGGTTTTCAGAGTGCAGGCGAATGCTTCAGAGTCATGAAAGCTGGAAGGTTGAGCACGTGTTCAGAGAAGCTAACAAAGCGGCCGATTTCCTTGCAGTGAAAGCGTGTATGGAAGGATGGAATTGGTCTTCTACTTTGGCTGGTTGCGAGAAAACAAGGAGAAAAGAAACTATGGGAGAAAATAGGCAGAAAACTTATTTTATGGAAAATAATTTTCTTTTCTTTTTTGTGTTTGGTTATATATGGAAAATGTAATGCAAAATTTTATGAAAATTTACTGTGTGTTTGGTTCAAAGTAAATTAACATGGAAAGAAAATAACTTAAAGAAAATGAAACAAAGCCAATCAACGGATCCTCAGCAGCCCCATTCCTCCTGCATCGCCATGATTCATCTGCGTCTTCAACCGTCACAAACCATCTCCATCTTCACAAACACCCAATTTCAAACCACCGCAGAACTTCCATAAAACAAAAAAGACATTGGATCAAATTTAGCCACCAGATGAGTGATTCTTCACAAAGCTTGTGTGCATAAATGAACACGACGTACCAGCTCCGGCAAGGATCACGATCCTCGACAGCCCCATTCCTACATGCATGGCCATGATTCCTTTCCAGAGCTTTCAATCCTAATTCCGATTGAAAGCTCTCACAACAAGTTTACTCGACATAAGTCGCCCTTCAAATTCCAAAACTTCAGGCAAATGACCAGTAGCACTTTGTTGTCCTTGCAAAACTTCAACAAAATTAAACTAGTGAGCCCAGAATTAATCATATCAAGGCAATGACCATCCAATTAAACAGACTCCGTCAAAGAGGCACATCAGAAATTACAATCCAGTACAATCGAACAAAAAAACCCAACTTTTCATTCCCAACTCTTAATGCCAAGAAACCCAAACATAATCGTCAAGAATCAACGGATTGAAAAAAAATTCAAACAGCTGCAGATGGAATGGAAAGAGAAGTGTACCTTGTGAATCTGAGGAGTGCTGAGATGATACTCAAACGAAGCCCTAATTCGACTTCGTCAACGGTGCTCTTGGCGCGGGAGAGAAGCAGTTTCTGGTTGGTGGCTTCAATGGATGCCTCGCAGGCTCGACGTAGCTCTACAATCTGCATCGTATGCACTGGACTAAGACGATTGAACATAAATCGTCGACGAGAATGAATCATGGATTTTGGTTTTCCTCTCATATTTGGGTGGAAACGTTTTAAGGAAAACTAGCTAAATTTTCCAACTCATTTTCTATTTATTTTCTTTCTAATCTGATTTCCCTGTAACCAAACACGATAATTTACTTTTCCATTCCAAAAACTTCATTTTCCCTCTTCCTTTCCTGCAACCAAACATGGGGTAAATGTATCTCACAAGTTGTTTATGCTGACCTAGTTTCAGGAGGTTTGGTGTAGTTTGTTTGTTTTGCTTGGTATGTATAAAATTTCCTTTCAAAAAAAAATTTAGTCATCATTTATATTGATCTAATCATAATATAATGATTTGAGATTTGTCAAATCAATTATTAATCACACTATTAAGCATCACCCACATAACAAGGTCCCTATGATATGTTCTGTTTACATGTATGCGTATTCATATTTTTCTAATTTAGGTTATAATACATTTATTCAAAGGTACTTGTGCTGATTACAAGTACATGTACATCATGTTATTAACATCTTTGGGTAAACAGAACATATGGGCGTCTTCTAACTTTATTAATTATGTTTTTTAAGGATCTGACTGACAATATAGACGCAAGTGTTCATAAATGCGTCGTGGAGGAAAATAATGAGATGTACTTGCGTATTGAGTCGGTTTTCATCCTCAAACAAGTACGCACATGTGAATTAAAAACGATCTTCTGCATTATATGATTTATTACGCGAACCCGATATTGGTATTTTATTATGTATGTTGTTAATTGAAGGAATCAATTTGGGGTACTAAATCAAAATGCTATATAAACATTATTAGGATAAATTTTTAAAGGTATATCTGCGCTTATATTGAATTAACTTTTCTAGTATGTTAACAGACTATACTAATCTTATTGTTTTCACAGATTTTTGGAAACGGTTCGAAATCTTCGTGCAACACAAGCGGGTCATAGATCATTTATATTTGGATAACTGTTGTCCGAATGTTTTTTTTATAGTAAAAAAGGCCAAACAAGGCAGCAAAACAACATCCAACAGAAAACAACAATGGACAACAAAGGTACAAATCAATCCAAATCCTGTTCATATAAAAACTTCAGACCCATAGGACAAGCATCCTTAAGTTTCCAACACCAGCGCTCTTCAACAGCTTTCCTAGCAAGTGCATCCGCGAATGCGTTAGCCTCCCGTCTTATATGTCGAATGCTCCAGTCCGCTTCTCCCTTCCTGAGTTGTAAAAATTGTTGATCCAGTTTTCATTCCAATTCAACTCCATTCTTCCCAGTTCTAACACTATAAACACTTCAGCCGAATCGGTCTCAAAAAGCACTCTCTTAAGCTTTAACTTTTTTGCCTCCTCCATACATCTTAAAAGGGCCAAACCTTCTGCTTCAGAACTGCAACGTAGATTGTTCGTGCAATATGCTGAAATCAATAAAACAATCCCTGAGTTGTTTCTCGCAACACATCCAATACCTGCTCTCTTTTCATGGTCCTTCCAGGACCCATCAGCATTAAACTTCACCACGCCTTGAGCCGGATATACCCATTTAAACGAATCTTGCTGAATTTTGATAGTGTACACAGAATGAGCTCTAGAAAACTGATCAAATAAGATTTTAATCTTCCAAGCAGCCTTCCTAACCTCCCATAGATGGCCTCCATGGCAAATGAAATTCCTGTGAAACCAGAAAAACCATAAACTGCATAATATGAACCCAAATTCATCTTTATTATAATTTTGCAAACCAAATTTCAGCCAATCCCCAATGCTGCAACAATCATAATCAAGAAGCTCTGGCTTCAGACCCACTTGAATCCATACTGCCCTTGACCACCAACACTCCTTAAACAAATGTATACTCAATTCTCCTTTATGTCCGCATAACTAGCAATTCATTTTATGAACACAACCTCTTCTTGCAAGATTAGTCCCATCTGCAAGACTGTTATGTACTACCCTCCAGCCAAAATTTTTATTTTCTCTGGCAACTTTAAGCTCCAATAAGTTTTCCAAAGTTTTTCAACTCCTACTTCGTCTGAAGTACTCCCTGTTGTATAACAAGTTTTATTATTTAACAGCCTGATTAGCTCATATGCCGACTTAGTTGAGAAAATCCCAGAGCTTGTGAACCTCCACCTCCACCACTGATGATCAATATCAAATTCAACCCCGTACCTTAATATGTCTATACACTTAAAAATACCTTTCCATATATAAGATGATCGAGGCCTCGGTCTTGAATCTAAAAGACATCTGTTTGAAAAATATTTTGATCTAAATAGCTTGCTTACCAGAAGATATGGACAACACAACAACCTCCAAGCCTGCTTAGTGAGCAACGAAATATTTAAATCTCTTAGTTCTCTAAATCCCAAACCTCCTCTGCATTTCTATTCTATCCAAATGGCCTTCCTAATCCAGTGAACTGACTTTCCTCCTCCTCCTGACCACCAGAAATTCACAATTGCACTAGACAGTTTATTTATTATAGATTCGGGCAAATACACACAAGACATCGTATATTGTGGAATGGCTTGCAAAATTGCTTTAATCAAAATCTCCCTCCCTCCAACCGATAACTTCAGATTCTCCCAACTTTGTAATTTGCTCCACAGCTTTTCTACAAGCTCTCCACAAACAGCAGATAACTTCTGACCAGCAACTAATGGAAGGCCCAAGTACTTTGAGTGATAGTCAACTTCTTTAATATTCAGTAAATCCTTCACTGCCTTTCTCACATCATCATTTGCATTTTTACTAAAACAAATCTCTGATTTAAGAAAATTCACTTTCTGGCCTGATAACTTCTCATATTCTGACAAAATATTCAATAGCTCACCTGCTTCAGAGGCCCTTGCTTTGAGAAATATTAAACTATCATCTGCAAAGAATAGATGTGAAATATTAGGAGCATCTCTACAAATTTTGAGACCACCAAATTTCCTTTCTAGCATGCTTTTGTTAATTCTAGCACTTAACCATTCCATTCAGATAATAAATAAATACGGAGATAGTGGATCCCCTTGCCTGAGTCCCCTCGAAGGTATAATGGTCTCAGTTAGATCATCATTCACCCTAACCACATAAGTCACAGTTCTGACACAAATCATAATTATGAACCCAAGTTTCCTCAAAACCCAATCTTAATAACATATTCTCTAAAAAATCTCATTCAACTCTGTCATATGCTTTGCTCATATCCAACTTTAAAGATGCATATGCCTTTTTTTTGCTTCTTTCACCACTTAAGAAAATGCATCAGTTCTTGAGCTATTAATATGTTATCTGAAATAACTCTACCCTTGACAAACGCGCTTTGATTAGAGGAAATTATCTGCTCAAGAAATTAAAAGGCTGCACGCGGCTCATCATCATTTTTGAGATAATCTTCATAAATACCGAACAAAGGCTTATTGGTCTGAAATCCTCTAAACTTTTGGCTTGCTTCCGCTTTGGAATAAGAATTATCATGGTTCTGTTGTGATCTAGATTCAGTGTCCCATTATCAAAAAACTGTAGCACCTCAGTAGCTACATCATACTTCACTTCAGCCCAGAATTTTTGAAAAAATACTGCAGAAAATCCATCACACCCAGGAGCTTTCGAGGGATTCAATTGGAATACTGCCCTTTCGACATCCTCAAAAGTGAATTCTGCATTTATACATTATACAATTATTCATCTCCTCACTAACCCTTCTTTCAACACAATTCAAACAAGTATTCCAATTTAGCTCTTCCTCTCCACGGTTAGATGTGAAATATTGTTAAAGTACTGCTCAGTCAATCGTAAGAGTTCTCCCCTATCAGATTTAAGATCTCCATCCTCTCCCCGAAGATAGTCAATCCTATTTCTCCTCAGGGACGGAACCACCATGTGTTAGGGGTGACACTTGTCACCCCCAACTTTTTTGTCACAATATTTTATATATAAATTAATTTAATACTTCTACTACAAATTGAATTAATTTAAATAGTCTATAAAAAGTATATAAAATATTTGAATTAAATTATTTTTCTATGTATACAAACTGCACACAAGTTCAAATTAGAAGTTTGTATTGATGTGTCGTGGCGGTTGTACTCGAGTCATTTACACTATTATTAAAAGTGGAGCGGTCGGTTGAGAACCCTTAAAATCTCGAGAACTTGATCCCCAAAATCCCATCATTGGATTATGTTGCATATTTGAATATGGAGGTGACATGTGCCCTCACTCATTTTTTTTCTTTCGTTATGCAGTTGCGAACATGCATTTTGCCTAAATGCATTTTCAGTTTTCAGAAAGTACATTTAGGCAAATACTGGTGCATTTTCAAAAGTGTATAACGAAGGGTTCTCAAAGTTCTCAAAAAAAGAGGAGTTCTCATTTTTTTGAAGCAATTAGAGGAGTTCTTATTTGAGCGCTTCTCATTGTTCTAAACTATGATTTATTTATTTTCTTAACTTTGTCGATGAGTTTGTGGGAATAAGAACACCAAACATGCTTCTTTTGTTGTACTAGACAATATCTCTAATTTATGACCCTTCCAATTTCACAGCTATTACTAAATGCATTTTCAAACACTTCGCAACAAGATGAAATGTGGTTTGTATTGGAATTTAGTTCAAATAAGATGTTCTTCATTTCCAACTAAGGTCTTTGTTTTGACATCTATTTTTTACTGTCACCCCCTGTCCCAATTCCTGGGTCCGTCCCTGTTTCTCCTTCTCCTTGAAGAGGCCTTGGCATAAAAAAATCTAGTGTTGCTGTCTTCCTCTTTCAACCAATCTGCCCTGGATCTCTGCTTCCAAAGGATCTCCTCCCTCAATAACCATTCATCCATTACTTCAACTACTTTTACTTCATGAGCCACTACTTCCTCTGTTCGTGGACATTCCCTGATCGTATCTAAATCTTTCTTCAACCTCCTTATATTATGTTGAACATTGCCAAATGTGTTAGCATTCCACTTATAAAGTCTTTTACTCAATTCCTTCAACTTATCAGAGACATTACTCATAGTGGACAACTCCATAGACCAGCAATTATCAACAAATTCTTTAAGTTTCTCATGTCTGAACCACATAGGCTCAAATCTGAATATTTTTGATTTGCCTCTACTAGCATCTGCATCAAGATCCACTAACAAAGGACAATGATCTGAAACGTAGGTTGTAAGATGACTAACTTTACAATTTGGAAACTTCTCCCTCCATTGTTGTGTTGCTATGGCTCTGCCCAGTCTAACCTTTGTCTCATTTTCTCCCTTTCTCTTGTTTGAATATGTGTATTTGCTTCCCTTAAATCTCAAATCTGTTAGCATACAATCCCTCAATACACACTTGAATTCCTCCATTTGCTTATTAGGTCTCCTCCTTTTGCCACAGAACTCATGACTGAACGTCACTTCATTAAAATCACCCACCACAATTCAAGGCTTATTTTCTAATAAACTCAGCTTTCTCAACAAGTTCCAGCTGTCCAACCTTTTCTCAACCATCGGATGACCATAAAAAAGAGTAAACCTGAATTGACTCGCACCTGAAATCACTGCATCCACATGATAGTTTGAGAAATTTTGAACTTCCAACACTAATTCATTCCTCCAAAGAATCGCTAGACCTCCAGATTTCCCCCTCTTTGGAACCGAAAAGCAATTCTGAAAACCTAACTGACATCGCAACTTCATCCAACTTCGATTTGGTAGTTTCGTCTCAATCAAACCCACTACCTGGGGACTGTTGACCCTAACAACCTCCGCTAGGGCTCTGACTGCACGAGGATTCCCCAATCCCCGGCAGTTCCATACTAGCATTTTCATGGCGCTCGGCGAGGCTGGTTCCCAGCCTGCGCCGATTGAAGAAGTGAAATAGACAACATATTCTCAACTTCCAGATGCTTTGATGAAGCCCCACTCTCTGTTCCGCCACCTCCTCCGCCATAGGGATGAAACCTTAATTTTCCACGATCCCCACCGACCTTGCTCCTCTTCTGATTTTTCTGTCCATTCATAATTATCGCTTTATCATTCATTGTATTATAATTTTTTGGGCCTCTCCTTTCTTTCTTCCAAGCCAATATTTCATGATTTCCATCCAGGCTTTCTTGTACCCCTTTAATCAATTCATTACTCATAATCATTTGGGCCTCACTCTCTTCGGTCCAATTCTCCTTCAGCCTACAATGATCGACACAAACCTCTTTTCCTTTACTTTCCAATCGGCGTGTACAATCACTAAACATGGAACCATCCATCGTAACTGCTTGCACCGATTCAGAGACACAAACTTCCACCAAATTCTCATCTATTCCCAACCGTTGTGACTGTTGGTAATTTTGGGATGTTGTTCCTTTCTTCGCCGGCATAGCCAATCCGACCAATATTTCCGGCCTAGATTCCGACAACGATACATCTGCACTCTTAGGCCTAGATTGATTTTTCTCTCCCAAACTTTCAGAGTTGACTGGCTCTAATGTTGTTTTCTTCATCATACTACAGTTAGAGGTTTTATGTGACATCAATCCACAATGCTCACACAAGTGTGGCAGCCTTTCATATTTGAACTCTACCCATATCGGCTCTATTTCACCCTCTTCCAATGCCATGTAAGCTCCAAATGTCAAAGGCAAATTGATCAACCTCAACCTTGTAACGGACAAATTTCTTTCTACAAACATCCTTCTCTTCCGGCATCTTGTCACGCACTCTGCCTATCTTCTCAGCAATTTTAATTGTGATTTCCTCCTTCATAAATTCCAGCGGTTACATTATGTATTTGGACCCAAAATTGCACCATCTTAAAATCAATTTCTGTCGGTTTGCGACCAACAATCCATCTTCTGAATATGAGAACTTGATTTTGATACGACCATGGACCACCCTCGAGCGCTATCTGTAATCTTGAGAGATCTTCAAACTTAACTACCGCCATATTACCGGGGATCTCTTCAAAAATTACTCCAGTCTCCATTCTCCAAGCTTTTTTCAGCATTCCGGCAGTAGCCATGACATTGAAACTCTCATCTGTTGCTAATTTGAAGATCGCTGCATACTTATACTCATTTGTTGCTCCTTTCCAGACTTGCTTTGGAATTGAAACAACCATCTGACCTCTACTTGCTAGACTATCAAGTTGATTTTCTTCAGATATGTTCTCTTCCATCTTACCACTTCACTCAGTGCAATACAAAACCAAGAGTAGATTACAATATAACCGAGCAATTCGTAGAACTAAATCAACCCAGAAAATTCCCGTTGGAGAAATCCAAGAGAAAGGAAAATGAAAAGAAAAAGGAAAAATAACTGTTGTCCGAGTGTTGAGTTCAATTACCGGAGTTGAAAAACCAATTAAATTACGGTTGAATGGGCTCCCCATTTCTATTGTATAAATATATTCCTTCAGAGTTTTGCATAACTTCAAATTCTGGCATATGTAATTATGCACCGATGTTCGTTTTCTTCTAAGGAGAACAAAAAAATTGTTCAACATTGTGATCAATTATTGCCGACATGAACCAGTTAATGTGTCTGACAAATACAGTCAAGTTTGTTTTTATTTATAGGAAAATGATCAGGTACAAAGTTGATTTTTTGGTACAACATACAAACTAATCATAGCCATTGATCTTGTGATTTGAATGGATGAGATTAAATCTTGATTTTTGGTGTATTTTCTTAGTGACGAACTATAAAATGAAACTAACAAAATATGTCGTCTTTTTCATTTTCGGCTCGTCTTTTTCATTTTTCGGCTCGAAAAGTGACGAACTGTAAAATAAACTGACGAACTATAAATTGATTTTGACGAATTTTGTGTTTTGTACAAAAAATTAACTTTGTACCTGATCTTGACCCTTTATTTAGATATCTATCAAATGTTATTTATACCATGCATCCTAATTTGTTTTTACTTGACTGTATGAGATCTATATTATTTTTAGGAAACGGATCAAATACAAACCACAGTTATAAATAAAAACTAAAAACTCAATTAAATATTGTCACGTGTATATTTCGGCCAATCATAATTCGGGGCGCTTTTTATAAATAAAAAAATTAAAACGGACTTATTTAAAAATACATAACAGATGGTAGGGTATAATCGTCCTAAAAATTACAACCGTAATATCCAGACTTAACTTCAGTCTGGATATTTGATGTTTTAAGTCTGGATATTGTTGTTTAAGTCTAGATGTTGCTATTTTAAGTCTGATAATTGTTTTTTAAGTCTGATAATTGCTCTTTTAAGTCTGATCATTATTGTTTAAGTCTGGATATTACTGTTTTAAGTCTGATTATTAAGTCTGATCATTCCAAGTTAAGTCTGATCATTGCTGTTGAAGTCTGATCATTACTATTTAAGTCTGGATATTGCTGTTTTAAGTTTGATTATTAAGTCTGATCATTCCAAGTTAAGTCTGATCATTGTTGTTTAAGTCTGATCATTGTTGTTTAAGTCTGATCATTGTTGTTTAAGTCTGATCATTGTTATTTAAGTCTGGATATTGTTGTTTTAAGTCTGATCATTCCAAGTTAAGTCTGATCATTGCTGTTTAAGTATGATCATTGTTGTTGAAGTATGATCATTGTTGTTTAAGTCTAGATATTGCTATTTTAAGTCTGATTATTAAGTCTGATCATTCCAAGTTAAGTCTGATCATTGTTGTTAAAGTTTGATCATTGATGTTTAAGTTTGATCATTTCTGTTTTAAGTTTGATCATTGATGTTTTAAGTTTGATTATTAAGTCTGATCATTCTGAGATATGTGAAATGATCATAATGCCCCTCCATGTTATATCCGAGATTTCGACAAAATTGGACACGTGTCAGTTTGAAACCCGATTTTTAGTTTTCATATATAATAGCGGTTTTTACCTGAATCGCACTCTTATTTTTATTTATAAGATTATATATGTTTCACTTTTAGTCATGTCTTTATTGGTTTTGTTTATAATTTAAACTCTTAAGGTCGGTTTAGGATTCATATAAGCGATTTTAGGGTCGGGTTCGGGTTCATATAACCGACCCGGGTGTAAAGGACAAGACAAACCCGTCCTAACTCGTCCCGCGTACACCCCTAATTGGGATATTATTCGTTTGGTTACAAAATTTATTTGGTTTGAAGTTGGATTCATTTTGATTAATTATATGATCAAGCTTATCTTGAGTAAGAATATAACTCAAATTTATTTCTAAACCAATGAAAACTTAAAGGGTTGAGATCCCATGAGAAGGTCTTTTTAGGTGAGAAATTAGAAATTATCTCATCCTTCCATCTTAATTCATCAAGGATCAGGATTAAAAGCAAATTTTGATTTAAATCCATAACTGTATCAAGATTAATTAGTGATAAAGGGCAAATTAGGCCCCCAAAAAAATATCATATACAACCCCAATCCCGTTCTCGTCAAATCCCAGATCTCAATCGGAAATTTGCGCTCAATATAGAAAAAATTTCCAATTTAAGCAAAATTTGAATTTTCTTTCCAATTATACACACTCTTCAAATTCAATTTCCAAAATACACAACATACGCTTAAGGCGCCGTTGCTAAGGGCGCCTAAGACATAAAGCGCTCTTAGCAACAGCGCGTAATGCCCAGTGTCAAATTTTCAGATACAACGAATGCTCATTCAGCAATAAATGTCAAATAAGCCTTAGGTGGTCCTGTCCATAGCGCCTTAAATCGAATACAGTTTCGAGCCCTAATTTCTCCCGTTATTTCAATTTTGTCTTCTTGTAGTCGGAAAATCGATCACATCCGTCTTCTGCTCGTCGCTGCCATCTGCCCGTCGTCGCACGTCTTCTGCTCATGTCCATCTTCTACTCCCGTCCGTCTTCTGCTGTTTCTAACTCACCCGTCTCGCTGCTCGTCCGTCTCGCTGCTCGAAGTCATCTGCTCGTCGTCCACAGTTACTCCGTCGATTAGGTATGGGTGTTGATTTTGCTTCTAAAGCTTAATGTTGTGTGTTGATATTGTGTGTTGATTTTGATTGTTCTCCATTTTGTGTGTTGATTTTGCTTGTAAAGCTTAATGTTGGTTTGCTATTGTTGGATGTCTGTGGCATATCGTGGTCATTGTGATTTTGCTGTTGTAAAGCTTATAGTGATTCTCCTCCATTATAGTTGAATATCATGGTAGTATGTCTTTGTTGGAGTTCTCTGTCAGTTTGGATGGAGACAGCTAGAGCCAGCATTGCCACCACAGAGTCACAGAGATATGCATATGAGCAAGAGATGGATTTCTGAGCCTTTAGATGAAGATATGCAAGTTCACATGGATCTGTGGGAAAATCGTGTGGAAAGTATTATTACAGGTGAGCCTGACACTGATGGATCGTACCTGGATGCGTACTACACTTGGTACTACGATGACACTCGTAACCGTATCGGCCATCTGTATTTCAGATGAATTCACTTGTAAGTATTTATACATTTTAGCGTAATTTTTGATAGTTATAACTAACCTTTTCTACAGGTTATGTCGTTAGTGCGCACGTGCAAAGTGTCTTCATGAGTTTTTCTTAAGACGACTAATGAGGATTCGAAGAGGCCACTCCATGATCTGTTTCATTCCACTCGTGCGGACTTGTTGAGAATTGGAGAGGGTCTTGCATTGGATGTTAATCCCGCACAAATTCACCTTCATGATGGTATATGAATTTATAATTTTGAAATACATATATTTTTATCTTTTATACATAACTTGTATTTTTTTGTAAATGTAGACTCCGATGAAGAGGCGGATTTACCAGAAGATAACTATGAAGTTGGCGGCCCCTCTCAAGTTACTCAAGCGGAGTCACAGATGACTCCAACTCAGAGGGCTAGTTCACGCACTAGAAGGTCACCCAATCATTTTACGCCGGGATCTTGATAGCTAACTATTTGCTCTAAGCTATAACGTTTATGTATTGTCATTTTGTAAGGGCGATGACTTGTTACATGTTGCCATGTAACTTTTGTAACTTTTGTAAGTCATCACTTTATGCTTCACACTTTTGTGATGTTAAGTTTTGGTGGATGGGATTCTGGTGGTTTGGATTTGGTGTAATGGACAGGGTTGTATACTTTAAGATGTCGTTTGCAGGTTGTTTTTGGGTTAGAGATTGAAACAAATACACAATACATCCATTTCAGATTTAGGCGCCGTTGAGGACTGCGCAGAAACTTAAAACAGGTACGGCGCTGTCCTCAACAGCGCCTTAAATGTGTGATTTGTATTTGAGCGCTGTCCATAACAGCGCCTAAGTCAAAGTTGCCATGTAGGCTAATGACTCAGCATGTTATCAAGATAAATTTGACACTGGGCATTAGGCGCTTATGCTAAGAGCGCTTTATGTCTTAGGCGCCCTTAGCAACGGCGCCTTAAGTATGGTGTGTATTTTGGGCATTGAATTTGAAGAGTGTGTACAATTGGAAAGAAAATTCGAATTTTGCTTAAATTGGAAATTTTTTTCAACAACCCCAATTTGGTGATGAATGATATCAAAACGAATCTGAAATTCGCATGGATTTACCAACTAGGGATCGCTGATAAATCGAGCTGATTAAGAGGAGATTTCATAGATCGGGTGAGGATGGATGACGCCGAGTTGTGGGTATGGATCGGAATCGAAGGAGATCGGTTGGAATTGGGGTTGTTGCTGTGATTGTCGATGCTTCGATGATGTAGATATGAGGATTTTATGGCTATTATTTTTCTTTTATCTATTTATTTTGGATATTATGAGGTCTATAAAAATAAGAAGACTAAAATGTGTAGTTCCTATATCAGAATCCGTATTTTTTAATTAGGAATGCTTTCCGACTAAAATGCGTAACAATTACAAACAAAATTCGTAATAGTCACTATGATTGCTACGAATTTTAAACAAAAAGCTATGCATTATAAATGTATGCCTATCAGAAATTACATATCTACGCATTTTAACTAGAAAGCTACGCATTATAAAAAGGGTTATGTTACTTTGCATAGTGTATGCTTCGTACGTTTAAAGCATAATATTCGTAGTGACATAGTTAAAAATGTGTAGCATAATATTTATAGTTACGGAGATAAAATGCGTAGCAACATGCCACTGAATGGATGAAAAGGAAATCTCAAGAGAAAAATGATGATTAGATTACTGTTTTTCATCTGTTGCAAAACTATATTTTCCATATGTTGCTCATCATTTTGAAATAGGGAAATTACATACAGGATATTGTTTATGTGCACCTCACTACAAATTGTACTGGTTATCCTACGAATATTATGTACTTGGTATTTTCATTTCAATGCAAAAATTGTTATTTCTTCATGGTATTACGTCATACAGGGTAGTCTCATAATTCACAGTAAACTCTGTAAAAGACTACGAATTATGTTAACTGGACTACGAATTATGTGAACAAGACTACGCATAATATGAACTAGACTACGAATTTTAACTAGAAAGCTACGCATTATAAAAAAAGATAAATGACATGCTACAAATTTTAATTAAAATGCCACGCAATTTAGATTGCATATTACAAATGTTGCGCAATACAAAAGCTACCAAATTTAAAATTTCTTCAAATTATTACAATGCTTTAAGATGTCGCTCTAAATTTCCCGACACATCTACTAGGAGACAGGAGTTGAAGAACACATTTTTATACCTGGAATAATGTAATTCCACAAAGGCATTACAATGTGCATAAAGCAAGACTGACTGCAGTGGAAGTGTTTTTTTTTATATTATGAGCTCATGCTCTTAAGGTAGTATCTGCTCAATTTTGAACTTGTGAGGACTTGAACCCTGGATCATTTTGATACAACAGGAGAGGTGCTCCACTGAGCCACTGGAAGTGTTTATTAATCTAAGATGAACTAATATCTGGCCACTGACTTGCCAATGAAGGTCCAAATATTTTAAGAAGTAATTTTTTCTGTTTGCTGCTAGGTTTCTGGATTGCATTTCGGTTACAGACGCCAAGTTTAAGGGCTTCTCGACCTTCTTTAACTGCTCATTTTCTAATAGCAGTTAGTGAGCCGGGTATGGGGAATTGCTGGAGGAGTATGTTCTTTTTCAGATTCTTTAGACTCACATTTGGGTTCCTTGGCTTCCACATTTACAACGACAGAACTCTCTTTGTTATTAATACTGCTGCTTTCCCACCATTTGTATGAGACGGCTGATAGACCAGTAGAGGGGAACCCAAATTTGAACTCGTCTGAGGTTAATATTCCTTTAGCTAAGACTGCACTCGCTGGGGAATGTGAACACACACTTTGAAAGTTCTTGTGGGTTTGTTGTTGCATTCATGCATTGTGTATGATGCCAAAACTCGCTCCTTCTGAATCACTGCAGTGCAGGCAATAATAAATCAACAACAAATCAACCAACGACATTTTCTTGATCAATGTAGCTCATATATGTCTGAACACATAATCTAGACTCCGACAAAATATTGTTAGAGACAGACCAGCACAGAAGAACTGCTTAACTTATATGAGAAAACAAACAACCTTAACAATTAACAAATACAATTTTAAATCAAAATACATTCAAACAACAAAGCTACATTGTCTCTCAGACCATGCAAGAGACCCCAAAAAATACTCAACAAAATGAAGAAAAAAAATCAAATACTCAACAGTCGGGAATCAAATCTGGAAGAAACAAGGAAGATTGCCATCCATGGTAAGGGACTAGGATGAATGAATGCAAGGCATGTCCCGGCGCGGCATATCCCACAACACTGTTCAAAGTTGGACTATCAGAAAAGCTCCCATGTCCACTGCAACCAAAAAACAACATCAAAAATTCAAAATCCAATCAAATCCAACACTCTTAACAAAAACTCAAATCAGATTTTCAAAAAAAAAAAGTGTAAAGATCAAATCTTTTTGGATTACCAGTCATGTCCTAAAACGAACAAAGCCCAGAACATGGTTCCCTGAGCAACTCAGTAAAGTGGCCACAAAAACCAGTTGTCAAAATAATCAGCAATGGCAGCCAAAACATCTTTCGCTACAAAGCTTAGAGATTTCCACGGGTCCTTCACCCAGCAGTGAGCGTAACCGATGCAGATTGGAATGTGATGTTTGTTGAACCCGATTGAGAGATGAGAGTGGATTATCGATGGTTTGTGATTGAAGGCAGAGGAGGACGACCGCGGTAGGAGGAGGCGACGATGCACCATACAATTGGGATTTTTTTTTGTTTTGTTCTAGAAGAATATTTTGCAATGCATGAGGAACTTCCCCTTAGATACAAAATTAATATATAAAAATATGTAAATAATTATGAAAATTAATGACCGTTAGATCGAAGATCCAACGATTGTTATTATTTCTTATTTCTCATGAGAATTACTATTTCTCATATGATTCTAACTCAAACTTAAATACCAAATAATAATTAGGGGCAAAGAGAATATATTAATGGGGGGCAATAATACAATTAAACCTATATTTAAAGAGTGTTTTAAAACCTCTTTGTTTGGCTGTCAAAGTTACCAAGGCATTCAGTCAGAGTGGACTCTAAAATGCAGAATATTGCTGAACAATTATGAAAATTGAAGGTTGGAGCATGTATTAAGAGTAGGAAATGCAGTGGCTGATATGTTGGCTTACAAAGCTTTCACCACAGGATGGAGTTGGTCATCCTCTAGAGCTATTCCAATTTGTGTTGCGCAAGCTGTGAAATCTGATATGTATTGAGCAGGAACTTTGTAATCGTTGCAGTTTTGTTTTATAACATTTGTTCTTTCAAGAGTGTTTTAAAACCTTTATTGGGGGCAGCTGCCCCCATTCTCCGCCTTTAATCAATAGTTTTATAAGTCAAGTAAAATGTGAAGCACAATATTGACCATCACTGGCTAACTTTTGAGAGAATATACAGGTGGTAATACCTTTCACTTCTTCACCAAAGAACCTAACTTCAATATTAGACTGCAATGCAGAACATAAGTAAAACTGATATCCGCTCTCACTACCGGTACTTCCATTTCTGATGATTAAATGACCCGGTTTGCCACATTAGTGGATCTTCAAATTGTTGCATGCTGACCTTTTATTCAACAAATTGAATCAGAATCATATCCGAGCAAAAGTCTTGCATTGCATGTAAATTCATAGGTATCTTCATAGAAGAAATTCTCTCATTCTAACTGGCCTTTTAACTGCGTTTGTGAATCCCTGCATGAAATATATATGGCTGAAGCATCAAAAGTAAGTAACGCAAATCTATGAACAGAAACAGATAGTGAAATATCAAGGACATAATAGTAATCATTAACCGATAATTGAAAGCTTCAACAAATGCATATATGGTAGGTAGTCCCGTGTTCATGCTAGAAAAGACTATCATTGTGTACGTGTTTTTATTATTTTGTTTCCAAATTAGTGGTATATCATACTGGTGACAGAGATCATTACCTCATTGAACTTGAATAGCACAGGACGCGAATCCCTCTCCCCCGTTGCCAGTTTTGGCTTCGGGTTCTCAGAAATTTGAGAACCTTTATTGTTCAACTTTACAAACCTGATTAAGAAAAGAGAGTTTGTTTGAGAGTTTGACCGAGTTTAAAGGTTGTAACTTGCATTCTTCAGATTACTCAAAATGATGAAAGGATGATGATGATGTACAGTTGTACACATGTAAGGCAAAGGTGCACATTCCAAATGTGTACTGTACACAGAATCACGCAAGCATATTACAATCAGAAATACTTTACACACTAAAATTTGCATGCAAATTGATGACACACACACACACAAGAAAGTATACCTGTCAAAGAAACTTGTAGAACTACGAGGAGGTTTCTTTGCAGTTCCAGTAGAATGATGTTTACCAAGAGATATGTCAGTTTTTGCAGATGCCAGTGTTGATGCTCTAATGGGGTCAGATTGCTTGCAGTCGAATTTACTAGTGGAACTGACGATTGCATTGGACTTGCGTGTCAGCAATTCAGATGTTTCTCCCACTATAGAAGTGTGGCAGTCCTCTCTGAATCCATTGGCTGTCTTATTAGAATTGATACTGGTTACCGACAAAATCTTCTGTTTCTCCACCTGAAATTCGACATAAGTTCTGTTTGAGGCATTTCTGAAAAATATAAAAGCAAGCAGCGCCGAGTTCAAGGAAAGAAAAAATTTGGAATAATGGCAGTGGTGAACACTGTATAGTGATTTCTATGAAGTACTACGAGTATGAAATCTGGAAATATATGCCCATAAGATAAGTAACTATCATAAGCTGTAATGAATAAGTTAATAATTAGAGTTTTTGATACTGGAACCCTATACTAGCCTATTGGGCTATCTATAACGAAATTTCCAACTTCTGATATATTTCTTCTGGCAAAAAAAAGAACAGAACTTCCAACATTATCAGAGAGCAACTTTTAAGGATATATTAGTTATCCAACCTTCAGTGACCTACTATACATATAAAAAGGGCTTTTCTCTAATGATTCTCTATTCCATCTAGTTTGAATTTCTTTCGCACGTGAAGCTACGCAATACAATATACATTACCAAGGACATTAATAAAAAAAAATTCCACTTGCCAGTCATGCCATCATTCCCTTAGTCAAATAACATAATTTAAATATGTTAAATACAGACTGGCAAATTGAGAAACTTACCTCATGTACCAAGACCTGCTTCACAGCTGGAGCGAGCACATAATGTTCACTCTTATAATCCTGCTCGATGACAGTGTAGATAACTTCAGATCTATCATGCAGTGAACAAAATGTATGACAAGCTCTATTGACTGACCAAACCTTGAAGCAAACGAGATATGTGAGGGGCGGATCAAATGTTAGCACCAAAGCATCTGATTTCACATCATGTCCAAAGGTACTTGGTATAAGATCTGACTTTATGTGCTTATATGTTACTGAATAAGAACACATGATGCTGACCAGTTGAGCCAGATCTTTCTTCTCCTTCTCAGATAGCAAATGTGCTGCAACCTAAAAAGTCAGTTCATCTAGAAAACCTTAGAGAGTCTGTGATAATTGTAAGCAGCCTGCTCACCAGCACAAAACTGCATGTTAAACAAGCACAGGACACACTAACAAAAACATAACATGTTTATGATTTGTTGTCTAAAGTCTAAACAGAGAACACTAGGGAGTAGTGTGACCGGTGACAATTCTACATTTTCTACGCTAGAGCTGACAATGGTAATTTATGTATTACGGGTAGTGCTGTTATTATGGTCTTGGTCTGTTTATCATGGTTCTAAGACCAGTGTCCATGTTTCTCCAAGCAGGATGACCTTGCAAGTGCCATTTCAGTTCATGAGTGCAGTTCACCCTTCAGCAGATATGCTGCAGACGCGTAGGAGGATTTTCCATTTCTTAAAAAAAACCGGTCATTTATCTGTTCACTCAGAATCAACATATTAAATTTTTTTTCTAAGAATGCGAGCAAATATTATGGATATAAGATGAATTTATGCTGATGAAGAGCCCAGACAGTGATAGACTATATGGCCTTCAAGTCACAAATTTGTCCTTTGTATTTTTCATCTTTTATAAATGTCAGTGATTTTTGACATAGCTGATTTATGGTAAACATACAGCCGTTTTCCACCTAAAAATAATTTTTTTCTACTCATTTACTTTGGTCATATAAGTTACCAAATTGCATGGTTTGTCGGTGATTAACAACATGGCAACATACTTCCATCGTTTCGTCTTAAAAATTCCCCGTTGTTAATTAATAAGTATCTGCTTGATACATACAAAACACTGCTTTCAAGTCATGACCCCGTTAAAGACCCCATCTAATGCAACCATTTCTAATTATGACACATAAAAGAAAACTGAGGTCATGTAAAAAGAAGGAAACTTGGAAATATATAAAAATTGCTCTTAACATTACCGGTCTTAAAGTTGGTGGAGATAAAATATGCAACAAAGGAGAAACTGAGTCTTCCACAAATGATTTGATGGACAAATGCCTAGTAATATAGGGCACGATTTTAATTTGCCAGGACTTCAGGACCTCCAGATTCTCTGTCAACATTGTTCGGTACCTGTCATTCCATATGATACATACATACTTATATAAAATATGATAAACCCAATAATAGAAATGACAAGATGAGGCCTAATCTTTGGTATGAAACCTCAGTTAAGAAACAGTAATACCTGTGGAAAGATTTAGGCCATTCAATCACCGGTTTCTCAATTTGGGCAACTTCTCGGTGTATTCTGATTGCAATTTGAGACTGATAAGCTGCAAAAAAAATAAAACAAAAAGTGAAGCGAAAGAAAGAAAGCAATGTTTGAATTACCTTTCAATTATGGAAGCAAAAACACTAGAACATGTTCTTTTTTCAAACCACACGTTTGAAATTGTTACCATATAAAGACATTTGCTGTGTCTGCATTACATACTGATGAACCAAATCCGAAACACCGAGGCCATTTAAGCATTTTATCTGAGATTGTGTCACGTAAAAGCAAATATAAGAACACAAACAAGAAATGATAACATCTTCAATTAAATAATATTACAGTAGAGGGCATACAGTCTTTTGCATTCCTGGGTCATGATACCGAAGCTGCAAAATGTTTTCATGAATCCCAATCATGATCAAATCATAGTCACCTCTGCACATCACTTGACCAGTCAGAGTGACATTACTCTTTGTTGCAGGAAAATATGCTCTTAAGGTATGTTACTTACCGACTAGACAAAAGGGACTGCATGGCGTCAAATTCGTTTGACATAGGGCCATGATTGTTATCATGTTTCCTGTCATGTTTCACTTTTCTCTTTTGGAAAATCTAACGAGAAAGGAAAACTTAGTTCAAGCATTTGTAAATATATATGGTGATAATCATAGGCAGAGCAGTAGTGTCAATCCTTCACCTCTCTCCAGATATCAAAACCACTTTTTGACATGTCTTTTCGACCAACCACTTGAGAACTGATACCTAGCTGGAAAGATAAAACATGTTACTAGCGAAAGATACATATTAGGGAAAAGTACAAATTGGTGCCCTGAACTACCACACTTTTCCAATTGAAGGTCCAAACTATCAATTTTTCCAATCAAAGGCAAAATAAAAAATAATTTGACCAATTTTCGAACACCGAGCACTGTAGATTCACCGTGATTAAATTGCAAACTCAATCATGTGAATTCCGTTAATAACGACTCAATAAAAAAGTGTATTGGTATTAAAGAAGAAAGATCGATTTAATACGTTAAGAGTTTATGATGAAATCATCGAGTTATTTTCAACATGGTTCACATGATTGAGTTTGCAATTTAATCACGGTGAAGTTACGGTGCTCGGTGTTTGAAAATTGGTCAATTTATTTTTTACTTTGCCCTTGATTGGAAAAATTGATAGTTTGGACCTTCAATTGGAAAATGACGATAGTTCAGGGCACCAATGTGTACTTTTCCCTATTAAGAATGTTGCTGAATTATAACAACAATAATCTTTTCGCCAGTTACAGGGAAAAATGCAACCAGAACATATTTATTTTTTCCGGTGCCCTAATAAACTCCACTATACTAGCAGTTTCGAGAGTGATATTGTTAAAAAGATGTAGAACACCAGCTTATTGCATCTCTTGCTAAGGTATTGATCTTTTTAAACAGACTGTTAAAGACATCTTAGGCCATGTATCCAATAGTAGTTAACAATTAATGCATCTCGATGTTCATATTCCCTATTCATACAACATAATTTGAGTAATTCAATGCTGACCATAGTGGTATGGAACTCGGATGTCAGAACTGTTACAGGAATATTCTGTGGAATATTGCAAGGCATATTCATTGTGTATTCTTTCATTATTGTGCCTACCATACGTGTCATGCTTGTATTGTATAATGGCTCATAGAACTGATATCAATAGACATACAATATTCATAGCATGAACTACACGGATGATTCAAGTAATAGCAGTCTCCTACTTCCTAACTGTAATTGAAAAGGTGCAAATTTGTATAGATAAATGATTTGGGTTTAGCATTCACTGATACTATGCTTCTCTTTTGCCCTTTTTTATGACTAATTGACTATATCATCATTGGCGGCATCATATAGTCATATCACCCTGCATACTAATACCAAGGGAAAATCTTATATAACGAAGTAAAATATTATTACCATATTCAGATTCTCTCTTTTTCTATGAAGGAACTGAAGTGTGTTCAAACAAGAACGTATGTCGCATCCTAAGAAGAAAAATCAGGAATTAGCAACCAAGACGCTAGTTTTCATTCATCTGGTCGAGTATTAACCATAATGTTTAGAAGCTTACAGTTTTTATGTTGTTGTATAATAAACCTATTACTTGTCGAACATTTTGGGACAATATCTTACAATTAGAAGCATACAGTTCGCATTTTGAGTACCAAGATGATAGCGAAAAAACAAATTATGACACAATCAAGAAGTACTAGACCACCTTTTTCGTCTAAACTTATCATTTGTTAATATCTTGAAGCACTGCTTGTCAATAATACAGCATGGATATCCCACTCACCTGTGTACTCTGCAAGTGCAGTAAGCGCAATAGAATTGGTCGCCATTCCTTCCTTAATGCATATTTGTTTAAGCCTACAGTTCTCATTTACAAAAATTACAACTGAATAAAGGACCAAGAAAGTAAATAGAGTGATTAGATGAAATTCACTGGTTGTGGTGCTATAAGTAAAAGTGTCAGATCACCTGCTGACCACACGATTAACTGTTGGTTGGACAAATACATGCACCCTGCATACAAATCATTTAAATCAATGAAATGGTTTTCAATTACTACTACAAATAACACTCCAAAACCACACTATAATATTTAATAATTATAGAATGTTACTCTTATCAATACGCCATAGCAAGCCAAGTACCAAATATTGTGAATGGATGATTCAAATGGCCAAACCATGACCATTCATCATAGCCTTAATAGTTAATGATAGTCTGGGATGGTGGGAAGACAAGACAGACTCTACAGTCGAATCTCTCCATTAGAAAGATATTAATCACAAACTTAGAAAAGCCACCAAACATGGATGCATTACGGAAGAAATGCGATATTAATTTTCTCTCTTTATTGCTAGGATTTGAGACGATTAGCTTTAACTAACTCTTCCACAAATATTTGCAAACATTTTATTTGGTTTAAACCTAGAGAGAAACTGTTCAATCTTCAAAAGACAACAAAATCAATGCATATGAAAACAATAATGGGTAAACAAGACATTGCATTTATGAAAATGAACTTACTTTGCTACTTGCCGCAACTGTCTCAAGGCTGGCGCATACAGGTCATTACATATACAAATTACCTACAAGTTGGATGCCAGACATAAACATGAAAATATTCTAGTTAACCATGCTTAACAGAAACATACTCTATCATGGACATTATAAATGCAACATGTCGAATATCCATTACAAGTATGTGCTTACAGGTCTCAACAATTTAGCATTTTTCTGACTTTTTTTTGACGACTGTTTCCCCATGGCGCTTTCTTGATTATACTCCTTCCTATTATCAGCCTTCTTGTCAGCTGCAACCTGCACGCAGAAGAGGCACATTATTATTGTTTCAAAGACAAACTGATCCCATCATATTATTGCTGTGCATATCAGTGACATTCTCTATCTCTTCTAGATCACTCTCTATTTTTATTATTTCTTCTCTATAAAAAGAGGTTTATCTACTTCAAAGATTACCTAAAATACCACACCCTAATTTCATTGCTTTACCTTCTAATCCTTTCAAACACTATAAATTTACAAAATCTTCAAGTTCTGGGTGAAGTTTTCAATGAACTCTTGCATATTTTAAATATTGTGTTTGTAACATCATTAGTAAGGGCCTAAGGGTTGATTTCAAAATTTCAGAGTTAATGAAAATATGAATTGTTATTTTGAAGAGTACATAAAAACAGCATTTAATATTGTTTTAATTAATTTTTTTTGAGAGTGTACATGAATATTTAAGTTATATTACTTTATTTTCAGGCTTAAATTAACTTTGTTGACTCGATTGATACGTATATCTGATCATTTACTTGAGTGATTTGTTTATAATATACAAACATGCTAATGATATATCCAGAAAAAAGTCAGTTACGTTTTGGGTATAGAACAAACATAATGACTACACTAGTTAAAAGTGCATCAAGTTTATAAACCCTTTGAAATTCCATTCCTAATGCTCACACTCATTTCATATGCGATAAGAAACATATCAGACGTTATTTATTCAGTACAACACCATATTTGATAATTATTGACTTTATTTTCATCATCACAGGATACCTATTTAAAACTGAAGGAATTGGATCGAATTGAAACTTATTCTATAAACTACAATCTACAGGAACCAGCTAGAATGCCAACTATACCATCAAATTGATGAATATTATTGCACATGTTTGTAATGTGACGGACACATGCAAGTGTAATTGTTGGTTTTTACAGTTTAGGGTATATTTTATCCGCGTATTTTGAAACTATCTTACATCTTCTATAAAACGTTGAAACTTAAAGAGTTTGAAATGCGAGTCACAAAGATAACTCCGGTCCAACTTAAAATGAGGACCGCAAAGGAAGGAGGCAAGTGATGTTGCTGAATGTAGTGGAATGCTATATCTTTAAATTGATCAATGAAAACTATCCATCATGCACGATATATAAATACTGAATATGGTGAACGATTAATAAACAATAACATATGAATCATAGGAGACAAGTAATATGTTCACTTTGAAAAACTTGCTGAGATCATAATAATAACTTGAAGTCGATTTTCAAACTTATTACGAGTATTGTACTGTTAAAATGAAGCTAGATGCTCATTTAAAAAACTTGTACAATAATTATAATCACACATTTTAGAAAAAGTCAATTTTTTATCACTAGATCGATCTCGCCTGGGGTTCATAAAAGTAACATAGAGATGTATGATGTTCTTTTCCTCATACTGGCTCGACAAAGACCATTTGATTTTCAATCATACAAGTGAGGAAGAAAATATGAACATGAAGCTTACAGTAATCAACTAATCATCACATATTCTAACAAATCCCAGTTCTGATAGATTGAATAAATTTTAATCGAGATTCCTATATGTGCAAATCTGTTGCGGGAGTTAATTGGCAGACAAATCCCAGTCTTACGAAAAGCAATGTACTGATTGTTAGCAATTAGCATCTATTAGGAAATCACAGGACCCTTGCCACAAGGATTTTCTAAACAACACTTATTAAAACTACCTCTAGGATCAATTTCTGAATTTTTAATGATAGAGAGAACTGAAACGGCCCAAAAAGCTTCATAGCTATTGTTTCTGAAGGGAAAACAAATCAAATGGACACTAGAACTACATAAAAATAAAAGGAAACATACTAATTATAATGCAAAACACGTCCAATTTAATAAAACTATTTCAGAACTTTGAAAGTTCGAAAACTAAAGAGGTCCTAGTACAATTAGGGTTTGTATTTCCTATTATCACCTGCAACAAAACCATGCACCACAATCTAGTAAGCAGGAAAAAGCATTTGGGACTAATAAGAGATTGAATGAATAAAGGCCACAGCAGATACTCAAGGACATGTACACATGCTGAGTTTTTTTTCATGGCAAACGATACTGTAAAATTATAACGGGAGCATAACGCTGACAAAATAATCCAGTCAACGTGGAACAATACCTAGAACAACTATACCTTCAGAAATGTGAATATATTATGGTAAGAGTTTCATAAATGGTGATAATGTATTAACCTTAAAATGATCACTTAGTATCCGATCAATTCTAGACCTACTTCTGTTGCACTACCCCATTTCCCTCGCAGTGACAAAAAACGCAAATGTGAGGAGCATTTACATAATAGCTTCTAGTCATAGCTTAGCTGATCTAATGTCTACTGGAATTCGAAGGACAGCATATACAAGATATATAAATGATAATTTTTCAAGTAAGCTGCACAAAGGCATAATAGTGCAGTAGACTGAAAGCTAACTTACCATTTTCAGCACGACCTCCACTGCACCCTTGCCATCACCTAGTGATCCATCAATTTCATCGATCACCTAATAAAGCAAGGTCAAATAATTACATTCTTCACTCTTCTTGGAATTAATGTGACAACACATTGCAGACAGCATACCAAACACTTTGGCTTTGAGTCGGTCATTACAGAATTCATCTGAACAACATCCAGAATTTTAGATTCTACAGTTGATGCTGATCGATCATCACTGGCATTTATCTAGAGGAAATAAAGCCCCTGTCAGTGTAATGATCACGTATGCTAAATACAAAACAAAGACGAGTTGAACACAAATTGTAATAACTAGCTTAATGTAATGCAGGTGTGCTTATTGTGACACGGCTACAGTTGTTATCAAATCAAGATCTCAATTTACAATCTACAATATTTTGTAATACGACAATGCAAAGGGCCAGAACATGCAAGAGCAGATGAAACTGCATCCCTTGTATTTATGAGAGGTTACTCATAATACCATTGTCCTAAGATAACATAAGTAAAGAAACATGTGTATAATGCAGAACCTCCACTACACGGTATCCACAATGGTTTGCAGCTACATGTGCAAGTGTTGTCTTTCCAAGCCCAGGAGAACCACAAAGCAAAAGGATCTGAAAAACATTATAACAACATTATTATCAGTTATGGCTATGAGTTTTTATTAAGCTATTAATTGTCAGTCAGTGACAATAACAAAAAACAAATCATAAGCACATAATACTTAGGAGCAATTTTAGACTGAGCATCTTATAGGTTGTAGGAATTTATAACTGATAGGGTAAAACTATTTAAGAAACAGAAAGCTTAATAGAAAAGGCAATATCATCATTAACTTCCTATGAGGGGAGTTCATGTATTTTATTCTTTCGTGACAGACAGTTAAATGCCAGATTGTCTACTACACCGCATACTCCACTTAATCGATTAGATGATACAGCATGAGACGGCTAACAATAAATCAACCTGGGAGAAAAACTATTCACACCTACCATTTTACTTGCTAAAAAAGTGTCAGGCCTACCATTTTGTGTGTGAAAGTTAGCTACATTGCAATCGGATGGAATCAATTTTTTTTTGCGAGTGCTTGCTCTTATAAACAAGTTGTGTGCCTTAATAAAATTTGATTAATGATTATATGGCGCTTGTGTCTCAAAATTACACAGATATGAATTTGGTGAAGGTAGGGAACCATGACATCGTGAATGTAACATTAGGCAAATACCTTTTGCTCCGGAGGTCCAGTTGACTTACACTTCTTGTTTGTTATGTATGGTGAGATAGTGTTTTCCTGATTTCTACACTGGGGATATGACTTTTCTTTCCCAAAACCCGATCGTCCATTCTTCCCGAGAAAACTCCTATCAGACACTCTATGATGCTGTGGTATGGAAGAATGTCTTCTCAGAGCAGATAAAACTTGCTCATCTGTACTCCTAATTTCAGATCCAAAAACACATGAGTCCCACTGTTTGAGCCACAACAGAACCTGCAGTACCATGATTAGTCAGCTGTTGCTCAAACTAAAATATTGTTTATTGGTGTGTATGAAGATTGTTTGAAACAAAGGCTATCATTACATCTACACAGCATATCCATACCTCTCGGTTTGTCTGCTCGTCACTGAGTAGGTCGGTGAAAGAAATTGGAGCATACTTATCGACCCAAAGTTGTTCTGTCGCACTAGCTGGCTCAGGTACGGATTCCTCGTTCTGACTCTCAGAACTAGCTTTTAAAGTCTACAGCGCCAATCAATGAGCTTATGAGTAACACTTGATTATGTAGAAAAAATAAATGAATTTTTTTAACAGTAATTTATGGTTTAGTATTAAAAGATAATTAATCTGAAAATAAATAGTTTTGGAAAGTAAGTCCTTCTGGAAAAAGATTATAATGGAGAAAAACAGATAATCAACAAAAAAAATGCAAGGTTTAAACCCTGGAAAACTTCCTCTAATTAGTGACTATGTCTTAGAAAATACCAGCATGATATGACTTAGTACAAACGAGGTGCATTATTTGTGCATGCATTTGTGTTACCTTTAAAAATGCTTCCTGTTCGACCTTTTGCATTAGTGCACTTATGGGTTCCAAATTTAAACCTGAGTAAAAACACAATCGAAACTGTAAGGAACTATGATAACTTCCAAAGTGCAACAATTGAGAATATATGAAACAGAAATAATAGAATCGCTGAGCTATATAAGATGATAGGTTTGATGTTTGAGCACCCCAATCTTTACTTTCAGCATAGCAGAAAATAGTAACAAGTGTCAAGGTATTATCTTGTGTCTTTCTCAATACCAAGTTCTCATTTCACACAATAGATGGATTAAAACAAGACTGAAAACTTGCCCAAGGCATACCCAAAAATCTAAGTAGCTAAATCTATAAAATAAAATAAAAAGCTACTGCATAAAAAATATTAACACTTAGAAGTATCGGGAACGTAAGATTCATGGTTTGGTGTTTACATTCCAGGGGAATATTCAAATCACATGCACATAGGACTCTCTCTACGAAGCATACCCACATTAATCTTTAAATTATCTGAGGTTCAGCTAATAGACGTAGGAGTCTGGATTGAGTTTTAAGAGGAAGACCACAAGTTGCCATAGGCCATGCTATCAAGTAATTTATACGTTTATCGCATAGGAGAATCCAGTCTGCGCACTCCCAAATCATCGAACGCCAAAATGCATACTTTCCACAAACTAAATGCTAATAACTATTCTCTATTTAGTACCATTTAAATAGATTAAAAAAGATTCCAAGCAGACTTGAGCAAACAAAAAGAAGGCAATTAAAAAAAACATTACCACCACTACAGCGTGTTGGCGCATCAAACTTCTCCAAACCGCCAATTCCATCCAATCGACAAATCTTTGCGTACACTCTAACACCATCCAAACCTGTCACCGACATATAATCGCCATCTATCTCTGAAGCAAACCGCGAAACAAATTTCTCTTCCTCCACCTCGACTTCTTCCACCACATTCACCTCCTCATTCTCCATCGGCTGGGGGTATCTCAACCAATCCTCATCATCCTCCGCCTCCGCTTCGACAGACCTACTCCTCTTTTCATTCAACCTCTCCAAAATCACCTCATCCTCGGATCGCGGACGTTTCTGCCCATTAATTAGGGTTTCGGAAGTCGGAGAACAATCAATCGACTGGAATGTCTTATTTATGTCCACAGTTGACTTCGACACTTTATCGAATTGTTGTAGAGGTTGTGTCTGTTGCTCCACCGGGGCCGGCCGATCATCTACGTCGTCTGGAAAGAGCTCCGGCGGCTCCAAATACTGGAAGTCTTCTTCGGGCAGGTGGGAATTGGCTTCGAGCCACTCGAGCTCGTCCGGCATAGGAATGTCCATGTCCATATCCATATCGTCCATCTTTCAAATTCAGACCTTGCGCACAGCAATCGTAGATAGACTAGCGGACTACGCTGAGACCAACCAAGAATAAGTGTTTTGGCGGGAAATCATGGAAAGAAGCGGGTTATGAAGAACAACGCTGATTGCCAAATTGCCCTTCCCCTTCCTCGTTGGATCTGTACGAAGTTAAAGAGTCAAGGTCCCACATAAGCTAATTGGCGTTCTTTTGTATGTAAAATAAATAAAGGGTTTGGATCAAATACAAACCAATATTATAAATAAAAACTACAAACCCATACAAAATTCGACACGTGTCAAAATGAACCAATTAAAATTCAGCCGAGATTTCATCCAGTCGGGGTTATTTTTGTAAATAAAAAAATTACATGTGGACTTATTTAAAAATATATAAACGATATGAGGGGTATAAACGTCCAAAATTTGCTACAGTAATGTTCAGACTTCAAAAACAATGTTCAGACTTAAACCAGTAATGACAAATACTTAAAAAAACATTGTTCAGACTTAAAAAAACAGTGTTCAGACTTAAAAAAATAATAATGAGACTTAAACCATTAACAATCAGACTTAAATAACAATGTTCAGACTTAAAAAAACAATGTTCAGACTTAAACCAGTAATGACAATACTTGAAAAAACATTGTTCAGACTTGAAAAAACATTGTTCAGACTTAAAAAATAATAATGAGACTTAAACCATTAACGATCAGACTTAAATAACAATGTTCAGACTTAAAAAAACAATGTTCAGACTTAAACCAGTAATGACAAAACTTGAAAAAACATTGTTCAGACTTAAAAAACATTGTTAACGATCAGACTTTTTAAGTCTGAACACTACCATTTAAGTCTGAACACTACCATTTAAGTCTGATTATTAAGTATTTTTAAGTCTTACCATCTTAAGTCTGAACACTACCATTTAAGTCTGAACACTACAATGTTCAGACTTAAATCAGTAATGACAAGACTTAAAATGGTTATAATCAGACTTAAAATTGATAATGATCAGATTTAATATGGTAATGATCAGACTTACATGCAGAAATTGGAACATCTGAAAAATGCTATGCAAAATTTGATGTTTATGCGCCTGTGTCAGAATTTGATGAAAGCCTAGTATTTTTTGGGTGGAAACGGCATTCTGAGCAAGACTCACAACTACGTGGTGAGGTCGGTGTTTTTAGGGCAAATTCGATCATCTGAAGGGTCAAATTCATGTTTTAATCAAAAATAAAAATATAAAAAAAATTTAGTCTGATCATAGAATTCTTAGGGCAAGACTCTTTAATTTTAAGTCTGATCATAGAATTCTTTTTAAGTATGATCATTACCATTTTAAGTCTTATCATTAAGAATTTTTAGTCTGATCATTGCTTTTTTTTTAAGTCTGATCATTAAGCTTTTAAGTGTGAACACTACCATTTAAGTCTGAACACTACCATTTAATTAAGTCTGATTATTAAGTATTTTTAAGTATGAACACTACTTTTTTTAAGTCTGAACACTACATTTTTAAGTCTGAACACTACCATTTAAGTCTGATTATTAAGTATTTTTAAGTCTGAACACTACCATTTAAGTCTGAACACTACCTTTTTTAAGTCTGAACACTACCATTTAAGTCTGATTATTAAGTATTTTTAAGTCTGAACACTACCATTTAAGTCTGAACACTACCATTTAAGTCTGATTATTAAGTATTTTTAAGTCTGAACACTACCATTTAAGTCTGAACACTACCATTTAAGTCTGAACACTACCTTTTTTAAGTCTGAACACTACCAGTTAAGTCTGAACACTACCATTTAAGTCTGAACACTACCTTTTTTAAGTCTGAACACTACCATTTAATTAAGTCTGATTATTAAGTATTTTTAAGTATGAACACTACTTTTTTTAAGTCTGAACACTACATTTTTAAGTCTGAACACTACCATTTAAGTCTGATTATTAAGTATTTTTAAGTCTGAACACTACCATTTAAGTCTGAACACTACCATTTAAGTCTGAACACTACCTTTTTTAAGTCTGAACACTACCATTTAAGTCTGATTATCAAGTATTTTTAAGTCTGAACACTACCATTTAAGTCTGATTATTAAGTATTTTTAAGTCTGAACACTACCATTTAAGTCTGAACACTACCATTTAAGTCTGAACACTACCTTTTTTAAGTCTGAACACTACCATTTAAGTCTGAACACTACTTTTTTAAGTCTGAACACTACCTTTTTAAGTCTGAACACTACCATTTAAGTCTGATTATTAAGTATTTTTAAGTACGAACACTACTTTTTTTAAGTCTGAACACTACTTTTTTAAGTCTGAACACTACCATTTAAGTCTGATTATTAAGTATTTTTAAGTCTGAACACTACCATTTAAGTCTGAACACTACCATTTAAGTCTGAACACTACCTTTTTTAAGTCTGAACACTACCATTTAAGTCTGATTATTAAGTATTTTTAAGTCTGAACACTACCATTTAAGTCTGAACACTACCATTTAAGTCTGATTATTAAGTATTTTTAAGTCTGAACACTACCATTTAAGTCTGAACACTACCATTTAAGTCTGAACACTACCAGTTAAGTCTGAACACTACCATTTAAGTCTGAACACTACCTTTTTTAAGTCTGAACACTACAATTTAATTAAGTCTGATTATTAAGTATTTTTAAGTATGAACACTACTTTTTTTAAGTCTGAACACTACCTTTTTAAGTCTGAACACTACCATTTAAGTCTGATTATTAAGTATTTTTTAGTATGAACACTACTTTTTTAAGTCTGAACACTACCTTTTTAAGTCTGAACACTACCATTTAAGTCTGATTATTAAGTATTTTTAAGTATGAACACTACTTTTTTTAAGTCTGAACACTACCTTTTTAAGTCTGAACACTACCATTTAAGTCTGATTATTAAGTATTTTTAAGTCTGAACACTACCATTTAAGTCTGAACACTACCATTTAAGTCTGAACACTACCTTTTTTAAGTCTGAACACTACCATTTAAGTCTGATTATTAAGTATTTTTAAGTCTGAACACTACCTTTTTAAGTCTGAACACTACCATTTAAGTCTAATTATTAAGTATTTTTAAGTCTGAACACTACCTTTTTAAGTCTGAACACTACCATTTAAGTCTGATTATTAAGTATTTTTAAGTCTGAACACTACCATTTAAGTCTGAACACTACCATTTAAGTCTGATTATTAAGTATTTTTAAGTCTGAACATTAGTATTTTAAGTCTGAACACTAACAATTTTTGGACTAAATTGAAAATAACATTATTAGGTTTTATACCCATTAGTGTGGAATGACTATTATACCCCTCCGTGTTTTCTCCGGGATTTCGACTAAACTGGGACACGTGTCGGCTTTATAATCGGTTTGTAGTTTTTATTTATAATTTGGTTTGTACCTGAACCGCACCCATAAATAAATACCCATAAGTGTCAATCCATTAAAAATTGTATTTTTTTTACCCCTTCCAATTCAAATTTAGGTTTCGAACTCACGATCAAGATTTATGTCTAAGCCATTGACTGATTGTTCTATGCCCTATGAGTCTTTTTAGGAAGAATAAAACTTACATTAAAGAAAAGTGAGTAACACGTATTCTCTCAACGTAGTTTTCAACATATATCTCTAAGTTTTTGGATACTGATTTTATGGATCAATTTCTCATAGGAAGTTGTGAGAAATGCATTTGTAAACAAATCTGTTAGGTTATTACAAAAAAGAATCTCATAGATATCAATCTTTCCCTTCTTGTGAAATTTATTTGTAAAGAAAAACTTTGGTGAGATGTTTTTCGTCCTCTCTCTTTTTATATAAACTCCTTTAATTTGAGTTATATACGTAGCATTAACCCTAAGTAAGACAACATGATTCTTTGTCACCTGAAAGGTCACATGATTATCGGATATGATGAAATTAAGACCTCAGTCACACACATTCACGACTTAAAAAAGTGCTAACAATTTAATATGATTTGAAGACATGATTGTGACCGTCTTTTTGGTAAAGTGCCAAGATAGATAGTTATCACCATATGTAAACACATAACCTATTTGTTATCGCGCTTAATGAGGGTCAGATAAATAACCGGCATTAGCATATCAAATTAGTCTTGATTTTGAATCATTTGAATAAAATAAGTCCGTATTAATTGTTCCTTGAACATATCTTAAATTTTGTTTATTGTCAATCCAATATCTTCGAGTTAGAGAAGAATTGTATTTTGCTAGTAAATTAACCGAGAATGCAACATCAGACCGTGTACAATTACTCAATTAGCAATATACATTAGTGCTTCAATAACACTAAGATACGGTACTTCAAGACCAAGTACTTCTTCAACCTTTTCTCGAGGACAACCCGGATCTTTCGTCACATCAAGTGATCAAACAACCATAGGCGAACTCATATGATATGATTTATCCATGTTAATTAAGTCATTTAAGGATCCTTTCAGTATATAAGGAATGATGCACAAAAATGCTCTTTGATAAATGCTCAAATTGTAGGCCAACAAGTTCAAATTTACTTTTTTTAAATATGCAATCGTCTCAAAGAGTTCATCAGGGGTTCCAATGATATTTTAACCATCAACATAAATCGCAATAATAGAAAATTCGGTTTTTATCATTTTAATAAAAATATATGGACAAATTTCATTGTGTGCCCCTCTTTCATAAGATATTCACTTAAATGATCGTACCACATTCCAACCGGATTATTTTAATTCATCCGAAGCTCTTTGTAGTTTTATTGAGTAAATTTCCCGTAGTTTTGAGGTACAAGTTTAAGGTAATATCAATCATTCACGATTTTAACGTAAATGTCATTATCAAGTGATCCATATATATATAGGGGCCCACTCAAATGAGAACCACTCTTAGGCTAAGAACATAAGTTCACATCTCAGCCACTCATTTTGATGATGTGGCAGGGAATAGTGCAAAAATAGTGTTTTGCTTTTTACTGTTTGGGTAGTGGATTTTACTGTTTGCTTTTTACTGTTGATGGATTTTGGTAGTGGGACACGTAGCGCACCCACAAAGCACGGGGGGTTTGGTAGTGGGACACGTGGACCAAGCACAATGTGTTCTTATGTTCTTAGCCTAAGAGGGTGTTCTCATTTGAGCGCTCTTATATATATATAGGGGGCGCTCGGTTGAGGCAGGGTTGTAAGAATGAGGCAGTGAGGCACGATCTCGGCCGTCTGTGGAGTTGATCGGACGCACGTGGCGAAGCCACGTGGCACAGCCGCAATTGTTGACTTTTCAAAAGTTAGTGGGTTTTACTATTTGGACACGTGTCGCGCCACAAATGCACGGGGGGTGGGGGGTTAGATGTGTGGTTGAGATCGTGTCTCACGTACCTCACATTACTGTAGCGATCCTCATTTGAACGCTCCTATATATATATATATATAGGAGTGCTCAAATATTATGCCTCTCTTATGGTGTTATGTGTTACACAAATCTCATCCTTTACATCAAATGATCTAAAGGTGCAAAATGAAAGTCAAAAGGTGCAAAATGAAAGTCAAAAGGTCAAAAAAAGACAAAGTTGTTTGTCATTTAGCACTTTTTGTCTTTTACCTTGTACTTTTGTCTTTTACCTAAAAGACAAATGTGCAAAATCAAATCTCCACATTTAGATCAAATGATCTAAAAGTGCACAATAAAGTAACACATAACACTCTAACAACCCATATGAGGCAGTGTTGGTAGAATGAGACTGTGAGGCACAACGTGAGCCAATCATTTTGGTGTGGAATTGGATTTATTAAAGGGTAATTTGGGGATTTTGAAACAAATAGTAGAAAAAATTGTATTTTAATCAAAAATAGAAAAGGGAAGAGAGAAAGAGCTACGTATTGGCGATTTTAGGGTTTTAATCGCCGGATGTGGGTTTTAATCGCCGGATGTGGGTGTCGTTTTTGGTCGCGATTCCGTTGCTGTGAAGGACTAGAGATTGAGTCGTAGCTTCATGAAACGGGTCAGATCTATTGTTTGTGGTAGCTTATTCCAGATTTTTTTTACAACTGATTCGGAGCAACTGTGAGGCACGAAGAGCTTCTTCCGATCTCAGTCTTTTTCATCATCGCGTCGCGCCATCGGACCTGGAATAAGCTAAAATTGGTTTATTGCTAGCTATGTTTCACCGAGTGTTTGGTCATCCACCGCATGTCGTCGCTCGGCTAGGGCCCAGGTGAGGAATGTTCGATCTGATTTAATATTAACTTGAATGTGTTGGGGATTCGATCGATGATCGGGTTTGCTGTTTTAATTAGAGGAGTTAACTTGATCGGGGAGCGATCAAAAAATTGAAGTGAAACAGGTCAAGGTTGTTTCAGTTGTGTTGTGAGCTGCTGCTGGTACTTCACATTTTAATGGCCGCAAATCCTTCCCAGTGAAAGATGTATGATTGAATGGGTGGCATTTGATAATTAATTTATAGTTGGGAATTTATTATTTGGAGATGGAAGTCGGAGAAGTGGATACAAGGCTGCAGTTCAAGTCTGTTGAGGATGCTATCTCACTGTTTAGTATAGGTCCCTTCATTGAGAACCAAGTTGCCTCTGGAGATTCAGGGGTGTCATGGATCGAGTAGTTTCTCAGGTTGTGATATTTTTTTAGAGCAAAGTTCATTGTTATTCTTCTGCTATCCCCACTTGACAGTTTTCTTCCTCATTATAGATGCCCAAAATGGATGGGTTTTTTTTCTCGTTTCTTTGGGGTAAACTGAAATTTGTTGGGTTTGATCAGATTCGAATGTCTATTAAACTTGATTTTTTGCTGATGGAGTTGACCCAGAGGGGGATTTGTGTGAGGTTGAAGATTGTGAAAAATGGGAGAAAAGGTTGTGGTTTGTATGCTGCTGAGTTTATTCAGCGCGGCCATGCAGTTTGTGTGTGAGTATGCAGGTGAGTTTATGAACCTTGAATTGTAATTTGATTCATCTTTACTGAAAAATATGTGATCTTTGAGTACAGCAAAGGAATCAAAGGACTAATATACATTGAGTATAGCAAAGGAATCAAATAAACATTTGGCATTTGATCTAGCATTGCCTTGGGATACATGAGGTATTTATTAGTAGTTACTTGAGCTTATCCCGGCAGTCCGTTTTTCCACGATTTTGGTTACACAGATTTTTTATTTGTTCTCGTAAAGTGAATGGCAAGTCTATTTATACATTTTTGTTTGTTGCAGAACAATGCTGGATCTAAAAGGCAAACGGAGAAAGATATTGAGTTGGAGGTTGTTGAGGTTCTGTTTGCTCTATTTTTTGTCCAAGCATACACAACACTTTTACACTTAAGCGTTGTCTCGATAAGCTTGATCTAAACCCTTCAGCATTTTATTTGATAGGATTCTTGATATTTGTAAGAGGATGATTTGGTTTGTAGGTTTCTACGGACCGAGCTCAATTGCTAGCAATGCTTGTCTAGATACTTGGAGAACACAGATGTATAAAGTTGGGTTCTTCACAGTTACACAAATAGAAGAAAAGATTCGTCCGAATGACACTATGGGTATGTCATTTATGCTATCCGTATACTTAATGTAAGTAATATATTTGCTAATGAAAATTTCATTATTATTGTATGTATATTAAAGCTTCGTATACATACCATGATTGTCATCGTTTCCATTGATATACAGTTTCATTTCAAAGTGTATGAATTCTTATTTTTACATGAATCGCATTTGTTTTTTCTTGATGATCTGAAGCCTCTATATAACTTGTTTTACTTTTATTGTTTTTGCTGTATGTAGCTCAGAGATTGGAATGCTTGCAGACTAGTTGAATCACTTGTCAAAGAAATAGAATGGGTGACAAAATTAGTCACTATTGCTGCTGACATTCTGATTTGGAATGGGGGTGACATTCATAAAACTTCAGTGAAGAAGAAGCAAAAGGATATATCTAGTGAAGTCAAAGAAGGCTCTCCATTATTAGAAAAAAAAATATGAAATTTTTGTTGTACAGATAAATGATGTATATAATGACATCATGTATGAAATATTGTATTTTTGACCGAATAAAAAATCTTTCAAAATTTGGATATGAGCAATTGTATTTATGAAATTTATTTACAAAATTTCAGATTAATTTGAGTAATTTACTAGCTAAAAATAACAAAAAAATCATACATTATGCATCGGTTATGGCACAAAATCGATGCATAATTTAAGGGCGTAATGACATATGAAATAAAGGTGTAATTCCATGTGACTTATGAAACAAGGGGGTAATGGCTTATGAAACAAGGGGTAATGACTTATGAAACAAGGGGGTAATGACTTATGAAATAAGGGGTAATGACATATGAAATAACGGTGTAATGGAAAAACAAGGGGGTAATGACTTATGTATTATTTTAACAAAGGGGTAATGATTTATGAAATAAGGGGGTAATGACTTATGAAATAAGGGGGTAATGACTTATGAAATAAGGGGGTAATGACATATGAAATAAGGGGGTAATGGAGACACAAAGGGGTCATGACTTATGTATTATTTTAACAAAGGGATAATAACTTATGAAACAAGGGGTAATGACTTATGAAACAAGGGATAATGACTTATGAAACAAGGGGGTAATGACTTATGAAACAAGGGGGTAATGACTTATGAAATAAGGGGGTAATGACATATGAAATAAGGGGGTAATGGAGAAACAAAGGGGTCATGACTAATGTATTATTTTAACAAAGGGATAATGACTTATGAAACAAGAGGGTAATGACTTATGAAACAAGGTGGTAATGACTTATGAAACAAGGGGGTAATGACTTATGATACAAGGGGGTAATGACTTATGAAATAAGGGGGTAATGACATATGAAATAAGGGGGTAATGACTTATGAAATAAGGGGGTAATGATATATGAAATAAGGGGGTAATGGAGAAACAAAGGGGTCATGACTTATGTATTATTTTAACAAAGGGGTAATGACTTATGAAACAAGGGGGTAATGACTTATGAAACAAGGGGGTAATGACTAATGAAATAAGGGGGTAATGACATATAAAATAGCGGTGTAATGCCATTACCCCAAATAAGGGTATTACACCCTTATTTCATAAGCCATTACACCCTTATTTCATAAGCCATTACACCCCAAATAAGTGTAATGCAATATGAAATGAGGGTGTAATGGAATACGAAATAATGGTGTAATGTCATATGAAATAAGGGTGTAATGCCATATGAAATAAGGGTGTAATGAAATATGAAATAAGGGTGTAATGTCATATGAAATAAGTGATTAATGATAATTTTTTTATTGAAATTATGCTTGGTGTCAAATATCAGTTTTGGTGATTAGATTTTGTGTTGATTTAATTTGGTGGGAGCAAGTCAAAACTGAGTAATAAGCACTGAGTTCACAAAATAATGTTTGTGTTGACTACATAATTACTGTGTTCACAAAATAAATTCTGTTGGCACAAATGAAAATTATGTTCACATAATAAAGTGCTGTAACATCTGAAGTGGATTGTGGATTGAGGAGACTGAGAGTTGCTGCTATAAAACATCTGTTTCCTCAACTCCATTTTATCAAGCACATACTCTTAGTCGCTGCCACAACCAAGGCCAACTCCCAATTGGACGAGGCGATGCTCTTGCGTGCAACTAATCACTACACATTTGGAGCAGAAACACAACTAAAATCAACAAGAGCATAACCATAATTTATTGAAAACCTGATAATATGGAAGCTATTTGATGCCTGGCCATGGCTCGAGTGATTATAAAGAAGTTTTTTTACAATTTATTCGTATGAAATATACACAATGTACATAGACTATTTGATGCAGCAAACACTAACATCTGTGATAGACCAGCTGATGACCAATGAGCTTACAACTCATGATTGAATCGTTAACTAATGTGTGAATCTAACCGCAGGAAAGTTGAACAATATACCCCATGTTACATACAACCTAGCACTAATTTATGGCAGCATTGAACTTACAGGAGATCTTACCAAGCCTTTTGAATCAACCACTACAGCGTTACATCAAATTCACATGTGCACCAAGTCCCTGCCACTCCAATGGGAGAACTCGACTACTCACAATCCGCATTCTGCTGCTCACAACAATTGCCAAACTTGATACATACATTCTGCAGAACACAAAAACATCAATTCTTTTTAGAAGCACCAACACCCCAAAAGTCAACTATTAAAGAACCAAGGACATAGACAGGAACAAATATGATCACACAGTTACAAAAGTATGCTGATAGACTACAACTAGATATGATTCATAAGGCTTTGTGAATAATTGAGACACCGAGGATTCTGAGAAAATGGAGCCTGATAAAAGCATGCCTAAAGTGTTTGTATGATGAAGCTTGATAAATAAGAATGCAGAGAAAATGAAGCCGGAGAAAAGAGTCAACATCTAACAGCATCAAGCATCTTCTCGAACAAATATTGCATCAACCCTCTCTAAACACTCCAATATTCAAGCATGTCACCTGCACAAAAAAATTCCACTCAAAAAGTCATCAACCAAAAAAAACTCAAAACAAATAAAATGTTTAAGCTATAAGCTGCTACTTCTTCCTAAATAAATGCACACAAAAATGATTTGCTGACCTATGAATAATATAGGTTTGATCAATGCTTGTATTTTGATCATTCTGAACCAAATCAAACAAACCAAGAGTTCAGTTCCAAACATCACCCACAAGCCACAACTTCCAGACATCAGCAGCATCTTCTGCCTTACTTAGGAGCCCTTTCTGCGTCATTCAGCAGCACCAATAGGTGATGTTTTGGATCCAATCGAGTTCTGCACAATCAAATAAGCCCCTTCTACCTAAACCCAATCACAAATAAATGCACAAAATCAAAGATACCAGAACCAATAAACAAAACAAATCATAATTTAATAAGTAAAATTATACCTCAGCAATCCGGAATGGCACAGTCGCCCAATGCTGCAGATCTCTATCTTCGACATGTTGCAACTTGCAAGTCTTGGTTAACAGAAGCGAACAAAATCAAACCCAAAAATAAATAAATCAAACCCCAACGTAACCAAAGAAGGCAACCCAGATTTGATTTCCATTAAATCACCGAGCTAGAGTTTTTGTAACTCACCCGAAATTAAACAAGAGTCCACCGCACTACCACTTCGTCCCCTCCTCAACCCTCCGTCGTCGACTAGCCATCATCCAACAACGTCTGATTCAGATTAGGAATCTTCTAACGATCCCAGAAATACGTAAACACCAGACGGTTGTCGTCGACATCTTCCTCATCCCGCCGCTGTCTTCTCCCTCAAGATCGCAATGAAATGAATTTTGGATTCTAGATCTGGGGAGAAAGAGAGAGAAAGAGAATCAAATGAATGGCTGAGAGAGTGAAGATGGAAATGTCTAATGTGCCCTTTGAAGTTTATTTTTAATTTGTTTAGTGAAAATAAAAGGTTAAGCAATGGAAAAGATAGTGAGGCAAGTGTCAAGTTTTAATTGGATGGATGAACATGATGTGTGTGAATGAGTGGCTGAGAAGTTGCCTCACAGTTTCATTCTAATTTGGCTGCCTCATTTGAACGCTCCTCGCTATATATATATATAGGGACGTTCAAATGTTATACACTCTTATGGTGTTATGTGTTAACTCATTTAGAGCCTTTGGATGAGTTTGATCTAAGAGACCACAAAGTGACACATGTAAGCTGATGTGGCAAGTGATTGGGTAAGAAAGAGAGTGATCAGGGGCATTTGAGGCAAACTCTCTCGAGCGTGTCTCTTCACACCTTTCCCGTGTCAAACTTTCTCTCTTCCTCATACACTCCAAAACTCTCTCTCTCTGTGTCAGGCCTCATACAGATCTAGCAGCAACGACGAATCGCCCGCGTGTCGGAAATTAGGGTGTCGAAAGTGAAGCGGGTGAGATTCGAATGGCGGACGAACGTCCTCTCCAGCCTCTCCATACCCGACCAGTGACTGGGCGCCATGTCCGTCTGCAAGCTATGGATGCGCGACTTCAAGCACTCGTCGTTGTGCGACATCGTTCGGGTCGGCTCCTGATTCGGCTCGATGGTGGGAGACGGAGTTCGATAGGGGGATCGATGCGATGGCGACGAACATGGTGGAGTGTAGCGTGGGAAGCCTTGTGGAAATTTGTGTTTGGCACTGCTCTGATTGATTTATTGCATTTGTTGCAGAAAGGTCAGTCTTTTGCCCTAGGTTTCAATTGAATTTTCAATTGAATTTTCATAGGTGTTTCAGAATTTGGAACCCTAGGTTTTTTTGGGATGTTGTTGATTTTGATGAATGTTGTTTTTAAATTGAGAAAAATGCAGGAGCATGATTACTTGTTTGTGAGGAGGTTTGTGGCATTTGCAGCCAGCGTATTAATAAAGCGTGCAAAAATAGCCAGATTGTTTTGGATATGGAGGTCTTATTGCAAGGTGTGTCTGCACTCCATTTGGAGGACTCAAACAAGTGCAAGTTTGTGTTTTCATCCATCATCACATCATTTTAGTGCAAAACTATTTATTGATAATGCATCATTATAAGTATTTAGGTACGACTGATTGTGGGTGAGCATTGTGCAATGAGTCGTATGGTAGTTTTAAGTATTTAGGTATGACATTCTTTTGAATAAGGCTTTAGATTTGTTGGATGAGTTCTGGAGTGATGCTGCAAGAGGATATAAATTCTTTTGAGTTGTTCTGGTGTTCAGGGTTGATGTGTATGATAATTCTAATATGCTTGCTTCTTAATAATCTTGCGTTGCCACCCAAATATCAGTTGCTTTCAACATCTGATGTTGAGGGTATGCGGTCATTGAGCTTCTTAATAATCTTGTGTTACATTGACGCTGGCAGCTATGGGTTTTGTGTCTAGCTTTCTTTGCGTACGATTATTTGTTTTGACGACTACACATATCAATTTGATTTGTGTGAGATTGATATCCTTCACCTCTTATTTTTTCAGTGGCAATGTTCATTGCGAATTCAAGAATCGGGTATATATTGATGCTGGCAGCTATGGTTTTTAATGGCGACATGTCATTCTAGTTCTTCCATACGAGTGGTGCAAAGTTAGGGTTTCAAGAGTGAGGCGGCTGAGATTTGGGCTTCGATTGTGCTGAGGGAGGCAGAAGATGTTGCTGAGCAAGTCGGAAGGTGCCGCTGATGTCTTGAATTTGGGTGAGGCGGTAATCCGGCGAGAATTTGAATTTTGGTGAGATAGTGAAGAGTTCATATGATGTGGTTCACATCTGAATTATGGGGTAGTAAGAATATCCGTTTATCGACTATGATGGAATTTGGAAGGAAAAAAAGTGAAACTCACAGTACCAACTACCAGTTAATTTTAGGTGTATGTGTCTGCACTTGCAAAAGTTACATTTTGTTGTGAAAGTCTTATTTGTATGTTGATTTATGTATATTTTGCATAAAGTTACAACTGAGTGTTATATGTTGGGCTATATTTTGCTGTGAAAGTGCATAAAGTTATTTGTAAATTTATTTTTGAAAGTGGAGAACAAGCGGGACTTAAGTATTGGAAGTGCATAACAAACATATGTTTGAGTCTTTAAAAGTTCTAAATAAGTATGGTATATCGAGTGTTAAAAAGTGCAGTTTGGAGCTGATAATGATGTTGAGGGAGTGCAGTCTAGAGCTGATAATGTTGTTGGGGGAGTGCAGTCTGGAGCTGAAAATGTTATTGACGGAGTGTAGGCTGGAGCTGATAATGATGTTGAGGGAGTGCAGTCTGGAGCTGATAATGATGTTGAGGGAGTGCAGACTGGAACTGGAAATGTTGTTGAGGGAGTGCAGTCTGGAGCTGATAATGCTGTTGAGGGAGTGCAATCTGGAACTGAAAATGTTGTTGAGGGAGTGCAGGCTGGAGCTGATAATGTTGTTGAGGGAGTGCAGTCTGGAGGTGATAATGCTGTTGAGGGAGTGCAGGCTGGAACTGGAATTGCTGTTGACGGAGTGCAATCTGGAGCCAATAATGTTGTTGAGGGAGTGCAGTCTGGAACTGAAAATGCTGTTGAGGGAGTGCAGTCTGGAGTTGATAACGATGTTGAGGGAGTGCAGGCTGGAGTTGATAATGCTGTTGAGGGAGTGCAGTCTGGAGCTGATAATGTTGTTGAGGGAGTGCAAGATGGAGTTGATAACGATGTTGATGGAGTGCAGTCTGGAGCTGATAATGCTGTTGAGAGAGTGCAGGTTGGAACTGAAATATTGTTGAGAGAGTACAGTCTGGAGCTGATAATATTATTGAGGGAGTGCAGTCTGGAACTAAAAATGTTGTTGAGGGAGTGCAGGCTGGAGCTGATAATGTTGTTGAGGGAGTGCAGTCTGGAGCTGATAATGCTGTTGAGGGAGTGCAGGCTGGAACTGGAATTGCTGTTGACGGAGTGCAATCTGGAGCCAATAATGTTGTTGAGGGAGTGCAGTTTGGAACTGAAAATGCTGTTGAGGGAGTGCAGTCTAGAGCTGATAATGATGTTGAGGGAGTGCAGTTTGGAGCTGATAATGCTCTTGAGGGAGTGCAGGTTGGAACCGAAAAATACTATTGAGGGAGTGCAGTCTGGAGTGAAATTGATGCGCAATATGGAGTTAAAAATTGCACTCACTTTGTACTTTCTTTCTAACGTTCGACCTATTTTGCACTTTCCAACAGCTCACCCTATTTTACAATTATTTTATACTTTCTTCCTAACACTCGTCACACAACCTTTGCCACCTTAAACTTGCCATTTTTTGTTTCAGAAAAAATAATATACAAGTTCCACTTTACAACAAAAAAAACTTACAACATAGCAGCAAATTGTTACAACATAACACAAACTTACAACATTTGCACTAACATGACACAAATAAGTTACAACATAGCAGCAAATTGTTTTGCACTTTGCTAATACATTGCTCCTGTCATAAAAAAGCAAATTGTTACAACATAACACAAACTTACAACATTTGCACTAACATGACACAAATAAGTTACAACATAGCAGCAAATTGTTTTGCACTTTGCTAATACATTGCTCCTGTCATAAAAAAGCTGAAAAAACGTGCACTGTTTCTTCCTTCAAAAATATGTCATTGTATAAACTCTTTTTTTCTTCACTACCATTCTCTACTTCTTGCTCTTATTTCCCCGCATGATGCTCCTCAATCCTTAACTCAACTTCAAGCTTCTTCTCCACATGGTGCTCCTCAAGAGGGGCTTAGATTGTCCAAGCAGATTGTCTTTTATGAGTTTCATGCACAACAAAAACCACAAAGAATCAGCATTTGGACAATAACATATTTTGCCTCCATGGCACAAAAATTCAACAAAGAAAAGCATGTGATTTTCAGAACTGAAAACGCTCCAAGAGAAAGCTAGATGGACCATCTAAATGTTCCAGAAACCACATGCCATCTTGTAAGCTTCTACCTTTGTCTCCCATCCTCCTCATCCGCACCAAGAGAACGCCTATGGTGTTCAATGCTTCCGCATCAACAACAATAAACAATTGCAAAAACCTCACCTTTCCATTGTCGACTATCGCCATCACTACTCTAAGCTATGATCAACAGCAAGTTGCCACACACAACAAGGGAATTCTTTCCGCACTTTCCGTACAAAAATAGAGTGTACATATAAAAATCGCAAAGACTGAGACGGAGTGCCAAGATGATACCTGGGAAAAGATGCCTCGCTTGGTACAGACTCATCTGTTTATTGCTGATTCAAGTGGATTCAAATTCCAATGGGATTGGGGAAACCTAATTGCCTTGGTCAAAATCCAAATTTTTAGCAATCGAAACGCAGAATGGGTTGAGAATGAAACAGGGTACTCCAGCAACCTGGACATAATTTCAAAACGTCAATCCCGGCAAGATTTTGTCACCAGTTTCTCGACTTAAATGGAGGTCAACTTCTGAAATATCAAATGCTTCGCTCACAAATTTATTTCTCAACAAAGTCATCAATAAAATCAATAAAGTCATCAACTTCTGAAATATCAAATGCTTCGCTCACAACTTATATGGGTCGATAAAGTTAAGATTCTTACTTGGTATCTCTCTAAACGTTAGTTATGGAAACAAATCGCCTTTGCATAGATGGCAGAGGCTAGCATCAAGTAAATGCCCTTTGACTCCATACTTCAGCAAGCATGCTCCAGTCCGGAAACTGGTTGATCAAAGTCCTCGAGGGTATCTTCGGCAAAGCAAGCTGCAAAGCAATGGGATATAATCAGCACATTTGATGCAACATAAGAAACATCATAGTCATCGCTAAATTAGTATGTTACAACTCACAAAACACCCTATAACAACAAATCAACTCATAAGTCATATCCACAACCAAAATTCAAAACCTTCTATCAAAAAAAATTCAAAACCTATAACCCAAATTTCCCTACCGATTAGCAGAAACAACCTAATTAGTACAAACTTTGAACTCACACACGTCTCAACCAGCTCATCCAATTGGTTTTCTTCGGCGACGCTTCGCCATGTACTCCATCGTCTCTCTCAAAACCAAACCGCCTGTAGCACTTCATCAACTTCTTCAATCATATTATCTTCTCCTTCCCACAAGCCGTGACCGCTATTGCCGTAAGTGATTCGAAACGACGAGATTTGAATCAAGATTGGAAAAAATAATTTAGGTTTCCAGACATCCAGACAGCTCACCGGAGTCGGGCCGCGACTTCTAGCCCCTTCTGCTTGCGCTGCTTGCGGTCGATGCAATCTATTAACTCATCCTCACCGCAAATCGCCCTCGCCGCTAATCGCTTCAAACGATAGAGAATGAGACTAGAAGAGTTTCCGATGAGAGAGACACATTGCAATTTCGTACGACTTTGGGATAGGAGAGAGACGGTTTGGGCCTTGGGGAAATCAAATCTAATTGGACTAAAGTACCCTTTTCAAATCAATTGATTAAACAAAATAACAAAATAAATCAATTTGAGTGGGACACGTGGGAGAAGGGGAGAGAATGGATGAAAGCCCATCAATGGTTGAGATTTGAGTAACAGATAACACAATAAAAAGGGTGTAACATTTGAACACTCATATATATATAGAGGAGCGTTCAAATGAGGCAAGCCTCCCAAATGTGAGGCAGTGTGAGGCACGATCTCAGCCATCCATCAACCCCCATGTATTGTGGGCGCGCCACGTGGCAATGAATAGTAAAACACTATGCAAAATAGTAAAAGCAGTGTGAACGCGTTTAGCGGCTCGTGCCATGTGGCTTCGCCACGTGCGTCCGATCAACTCCACAGACGACCGAGATCGTGCCTCACTACCTCATTCTCATACCCCTGCCTCAACCGAACGCCCCCTATATATATATAAGGGAGCACTCGGTTGAGGCAGGGTTGGTAGAATGAGGCAGTGAGGCACGATCTGAGTCGTTGATGGAGTTGATCGGACACACGTGGCGAAGCCACGTGGCACGAGCTGCCAAACGCGTTCACACTACAAAGTAGTGTGAACGCGTCTTGCCACATGGCGCGCCACAATTGCACGGGGGTTAGATGATTGGCTCACATTGTGCCTCACTGCCTCATTCTTATTTTGCCTGCCTCATTTGAGCACTCCTCTATATATAGGTTCGGGTGAGAACCACTGTTTAAGTTGAGAACTGAAAACAGACGAACTTTAGGTTTTTTTCCATGAACTTTAGGGAGTTCATCATGAACTCTCCTTAAAAAAATCATCGGTGCTTTTAAACAAGTTCGTGACGAACTCCCTAAAGTTCATGGAAAAAATCCTAAAGTTCGTGTGTTCTCAGTTCGCAACTTAAACAGTGCTTCTCATTTGATCCGCTCCCTATATATATATATATGTTATAGTAACATCCATTAAATTCATTTGAAGTCCCTCTAAAATCGTCAAACTGAACAAACATATGAATGTTATTGAATCCATGAATGACAATCTTCGTCGAGGTCCCATTTTAGTACGTTTTGGGCGGAAATATTGGAACATAAACTGCACATTCGTAAACTCTTAAATGAGATATATTTGGTTTTTAGCCACTTACAAGTTGCAGAGGGAAATATTTATGATTTTCAGTTGGCCTTATACGAATTAGTGATACAACATGTAGTATTGCATGTCCCTTAGCAGAATTTGACAATTTTACTCTTGTTAGTAAGAACCTAACTATCAGTTTTAGCCTCTTGATAAAAGATTTTGCTAAACCATTTTGAGCATGAGCATGAGCAGTTGGATGTTAAGTGATAATTTTAGTTGATATACAATAGCCATCAAAAGATTGGGATGTAAATTCTCCCGCTCCACACGAATTTTCTTGATTGAATGATTTGATTATGCTCGTAATCAAATCATTTGAGCAAACAGCCTTGCAAATGTCATATTACGAGCGGACAATAAACAAACATACGATCAACATGTCGATATATCAATAAATACCATAGAGTATTAAAATGGCCAACTCGTTAACGAAATAGGTCAATATATATCTCCTTAAATTGATTCTAAAAATGTTGGATATTCAGTCACAACTTTCACCGGAGATGATGATATTGTGATCAATTTTCCTTGAAAACAAGCAACATGACAAATCCGAGATCTTTAGACAAGACAATATTTTTACTCTTTAAAGTGAATTTTCAATGGTTATTCGCATCATTATTAAGAATATCCTAAACGCTCATGCCATATAAGATAATTTTCCGGATCAATTTTGGATTATCATTATTTAAATAGATTTATGAAAGGACTATAACCTCATCATAACTCAAAGACTCAAACTTGTGAGTTATGATTCTATAAAACCATATAAGCTAGCACTTCTTTGCTCGTAAGGGAACGTATTGGAAAATGCAAACATGCCTTTCCCTTTCATACAGGGCAACAAATCGAAAGATTACAGCCAGCCGTCAAAATGGAGATACAAAGAGGATCCCAAGGGTTTGGCTGAATCTGAATGTCTCAATTCAAAGATGAAATGAGATAGTTTGGCACTTACAAGTTACATATGAGCATGCAAGACTGTTGAGGACGACATACATATGTTGTCAAAATAAGACGCAGCTTCTTCTATGTACACAAAACATCATAATCAGTGACCATCAAAGGAAATGGCTGTATCGATGACATACATAACAGATCGATATCTCAAGCTGCATTTCCTCTGTTTTTCAGCATTATTGGGTCAATTGGGTTCCCTTCCAAAAGGAGTTTGTCCAAAATTCTATCTCCCCTCGCCCTCTATGCGAAACTATTGGCACGGTCCCCTATTGTACCTTATATTGGTTACCCCTCGCGGTCGACCAGATAATCCGCCTGCAAATTAAAATGATCAACTCCTAGTATATGAAGTGTCGCCTGACATATATAAAATTGATGCTTCAAGCGCAATGATATTGAGTCAAATTAGACTTCTTCAGTCAAACAAATCATCTTGCTCTAAGCAGCAACCATTATTCAGATATTAAAGGAGAAGCCTTTAGTGTGTGAATTTTTTGCCTTAAATTTTCTCAGTGTTGTATCAAATTCAGGAAATATGTGTTACATTTACGACGGTAAGTCCAGCCATTTCTGCAACCACTGCTGAGATAACTGTCACTACTACCCTTGAACATTAAGAAAACAATATCATATACAAGCTATTAAAGCTTACAAGGTAAATAAGATTAAGAGTTGCTGTCATAGTATAGCTCCATATGCATCCTAATTTTGAAAATTGCACATGGTTTATCAACTTAATGGATGTAAATTGCCAAGCATTTTCAAGTAAGCATCGGTCATGCATACAAAAATATGAAGATAGAACTTGTACCTCCATTGTATCCACGCCAACTCCCATTAGTCTCTCTGGCTTTGCCATGTCTGTCCTGGCCTTGCGCATACACATCTACATAAACAAATATCATACATGCATATTAGTCCTTTTATTGCTAGCAAGTCGATCGATAAATGACTGGACTGACAGAGCTTGTTAACATGTCCGAGGCGAGGAAAACTTAGCAGGATTTTCACTTGAAAGCTATATCATATCAAGTGATGGAAAAGCATACCTTCATTTGGGTAATTTTTGAGAGTTCTGTTTTGGGTATCCTCTTGTTGGTTCTGACGATTGAAGTGCTCATTATGAGATGTGGCTTGGTACCTATATATTCTCACATATCAGAAATATCTAAACATCATAATACGAAAAATAGAGTGAACTGAAATTGAATGACTGGCTACCCGGGAGAATTCTTGTTCAGCTCTGTTGTAGATAATGTGATTGACATGAGAGAAACTTGACGAGAAATCTCTAACCTGCAGGTCGAATGTTAACATTTGCTCAATCAAATATGTACTATTAACACAGAACTAGGTTTTTTTGTTTTTTTTTCCCATTTGAACACATATGCACCCACCCAGGTCTCGACACGATGGGCTACTATTAACACAGAAGAACGAAAGGGAAAGGAAAAAAAGGCGGCTTACTGTATGAGTCCCTCTTCTACAGGCTCCCAAACATCAGTTATGTTTGTGGAGCTGATGACGATGTCCTGATGCACTCCGGAACTCCTTTTCTGAATCACAAGAAGAAATTAAGAACAAGAGAATGCAAAAGTGACTTTGTTAGTTATATAATCAGTTAATTAATGGAAAAAGATAAAAGAGGAGGAGAGACCTTGATGATCTCAGCAATGGCTACAGCCTTACTAATAGCTTGTCCCATGGCTTTCAACACTATCAGTCCTCTGGTCTGTAAATGAATCACATTCTTCATGCATCAACATTTGATTTGAGGTATTAAATTTAATTAAGAGAAATAGTTGGCCTGACCTGAAGAATATGCAAAGCGTAGGAAATGTAGTTCCTGACAAGCCCCTGAGCGGTGATTCGAATTTCATTCTGGTCGAGAGTTTGTTCAGACTTGTGCTTCTCCACTCTTCTGTATCTCTCCATTACTGATCTGAACATGTAATTAATTACCAGCAGAGGTGGAGGAGGAGCTTCTTAATTCTTGTATATAATGGAATTTGGAGGGCTAGTGACAGTGAGTGAGCAAAAGAAGGATTGGTTGGATGATTGGAAATTGAAATTGGTTGTTGGGAAGAGAAGCTGCTTGTTCTGCATGCATGCCTGCGACAGATGGGGAGTACCGCTTACCCACTCTTCGACGCGTGTCTTCCTTTCTTCTTTTGTTTTTTTATTACTATTTTGTTTTTACTTACTTTTTTTTTATGAAAGGGTATAATACAACGATTTATTTTTACTTATTATTGTTTGAAGAAAAGTATCGAGTACAAAGTTCACATTATTCTCACCCCTTCATTTTATCATTTGGATTGATAGGATTAACTGAAAATAAATCTGTTTAACTAATTTCAACCTTTTATTTTATCATTTGGATGGATAGGATTAACTGAAAATAAATCTGTTTAAATTCAAATTGATATATGAATAGGGGTAAATAAGGTAGGGTTGAGTTCTGATCCGAACCACTTATTTTCGTCTGAAATTAGAACTTTTAATATCCGTTGATCTGTTAATATTAAAGGTTTAGATCAATCAAGATTAATTTAAATTAAATAATCTTTTAATCGTTTTTAAACCTGCACAAATCCGGGCTCGGGTCGGGCTCTTCTATGTTTTAAAACCCATTCAACTGGGCCGGGCTAAACTTGCCCAATCGATTCGGGCTTAAAATCTTGTTCAAACCCGCCCTATATACCGGATCGGGTAACCCATCGGGCAGCCCGTTACAATTATGTTCATAAACATTTTGATTTTCCTACATATCTTGATAAAAAAACTATAATTTCAAATCATATATGTGATCAAAGACACTATTTAAGAACATGTTTAGCTACATCAAAATACTTCTTCATGACATATTTTTCAAAAAAAAATTACTATTTTCTTTCAAAGTTAAAACATAATAAAAATTAGGGTTTAATTTGAAGCGGGTCAATGGGCGGGCCTATAAGCCTGATCGGGTTAAAAAATATATATCCAAGCACGACCCTAATAAAAATACGGACCGGGCCGAGTTGGTCCGTCGGGCTATATACTTGTCCAAGCCTGTTTCAATGATGGGCGAGCGGGCCGATCCGGGCGGGCTAATCTGAATTTGTGCATGTCTTATCGTTTTTATGATCAAAAAGGGTATATTAGGAAATAACAATGTATATTTTAAATTTCAAATTCCCGAAATATCGAGTGAATATCCATTTAGATATTACCAGCCCTAAAATTTCAAAACAAACTCACGAACTCCGATCTCATCTTTGCTCTACTTAATTTCTTTTCAGCAGTCGACTACGAACTCCGATTTGAGAACTTTTAACATAAGATTTGAGATAATTAAAAAAAACACATAAACATAATGACGAACATATGTATCGTGATTTTGCTGTATTTATCAAAACCACGAACATATAAAGCAAAACACGAACAATGGTTTGCTGTAGTTAGCAGAACCACGATCACACTAGTACAACAAAGACATAAGACATCGCTTTTTTTAGACAATAGACAACAACGCTTCTACAAGCGCTGTCTATTCCATCATTGTCTATTGTCTGGACAATAAACAGCGCTTGCCAAAAAGTACTGTCTTTTATCTGGACAATAGATATCACTATTCACTTATTAGAAAGCGATGTCTATTGTCTGGACATTAAATAGTACTTTTTGATAGGTTTTTGCACCTATTAATATGCTATAATACACCAGACAGCAGCTACCACGACACATTTACTTTAAAATTGTTTTTTGGTGATGACACATTTACTTAAAATTTGAACATCCAAAATAAAACATCTTTATTTCCATTTCTCAACAAAAGTTCATACAGTTTGGATGTTTAATATATCCGAGTCATACATCTTGGAGCTTTTGAACTATCCACCGAAGGAATTACTTGGAGCTTCAGCTGCTTTCCCCCAAGTCCCGGAAGCTGCAGCAATGACTTTTGAAATATCCTCTTGGTTTTTCTGACCCCATCCACCTAAGTATGAACTTTAAATGTTTCTTACAAAAGAGATGCAAGTTACAGAATGGCATTCGCAGTGCTGGCGATTCTTGGTCACAAATCAGCACACTCCTTCCCAATGGCCCGGCGATAGCAGATCCTGCATTATCATGTTTTATGGGATTAATTATCTTAAACAAATAATCAAAGATGTGCATTCCAGGTACTTAAATAATAGAATAGTGAGATTAAACAAGATTCCTGTATTTCAAAACCACTTGAAAGATCAGTTTCAAAGATTGCACAAGATGATCAGAAGAGCTAAATATGCATGCCCCAAAAGAGTTGAAGTTCAAGTATTAGACTCGAGTTTTGTTAAGAAAAAAAAAACCACACACTAGATAGGTGAGGACTTATTTGATGAGTCAACCAAAAAGATACTCCACATAACAATGAAAAAAAATTAGAGTACCTTTCATTTCTCCCTTAGGGCTCACTATCATTGTCTGCAAACACTAGAATATATCTTCCATTAAAGATAGTTGAATATTACGACAACCCTTTCAATTATATTGAATCGAAACAACTAGAGAAAAACCAATACAAACAAAACATGACCACAGCAGCCACTGGTAGACCCAGCTACATTCGAAACTTGTTCCTCGCGGATCGTCCGCGACCTACAAGCACATACAACATACCATTCGTTAAGATCAAAATCAAACAATCAGATGAAGATACCAACAATCTATATAATACGTATTGCCCCTCAAATGCACTTTAACAAAGTTCTTGGGACCATTTTCAACACATGTCTTGGTTTGACAGAAAGCAAAAGCTCCTCACATACTTTACACCAAAGATTGAGTATGCTGATAGCAGAATCAAATGCAAAATTAATATCAAATCATCCCTTAAAGTTCCCACAACAGGAAGAAAAACTAAAGTGATTCACAGACAGCAAAAGCTTCAAGATGGTGTATGATGCCGCTCAATTAGATCAATCAGATCAAAAATCTTGCAAGTCGACACAATAATTCCATTCACACGGACAAACAATACAAAAAACGGAAAAAATCGAATTCAGGTCTAACTTTCACACCTACATACGGCGAAGCCGGAGCACCGCCAAGCTTCCATTCCAAACCACCTCGCGCCTCCAAGTCTACTCGACGATGGTTCCCACGGGCATCACTCACCACAAACGTCGGAGTAATTGGTCTTATAAACCTCTCAAAAACCGCCATCACAAGAAACATGGAGATGAGAATGGATGTTACGCAGCGACGAAAACGACACGGCACTGATCGAGTTGTCGAAATGCCTCCGGTGCGGATCCTCCCTCTGCCAGTTTATTAGCGGAGGCGATGAGTGGGTTTTGAAACTACTGTGTTTTAGGAGAGATTGATTGACGTTTGGCTTCAAAGATAGGTTCTCTAATAATACTAATAGCAGTGTTCAAGAAAACGCTACGTGTAGATCGGGCGGTCAAGGTCCTGAAAGGATTAATCGGGGTTTAGTCGGGAATTAATCGATTTTGAATTTTTAATATATAATTATATATACATTAATATATTGTATTGTATTAATATTAATATTAATTTAATGTGAAATTAATACTAATAGGGTAGATTGATATATTATATAAGCTTTGGTAAAATTTTAAACTTAAAAGATTCAAGTAAAATATTGTGTATCAAACGAAAATGGCTAATTAAAATGTCATGGCTGGTTATTTCTGAAAGTAATGGGCCAATACTGGGCCAATACTCACTTTAAACCAGTTGAATTAGAAAATGTTTATGTTACTGTTCATCATCTCTTGAAATTAAAATCCTAACGAATCGCGTTTCACAGCCGCAACCCACCATTTACGCCGGCGGACTGTAAACACTCGTTTTTTTCGGCGATTTGGTCGTAACGAGCACAAAAATAGCACTAATTCTTACCATCGTCGATTAATTGTTCCGTTTTGAATAAATCGGAACGGATTTAGGAAAATGACCGCCTAGGCGGCCCAAACGGGCGTTTTCTTGAACACTGACTAATAGACAACGTTGGAGGCAAAAATTGGGCATGCCACTTGCAGCTCCAAGATGCTGAGGTTTGAAGCCCTCCATTCCCCAATCTAACAAACTAATTACTAATTCATGTATCAAAAAAATAAAAATAATAGACAACGTTAGGCGGTCTAATATGCAAGGTTCAGAAAACGCTAGGTGGGCATCGGGCGGAAAGAGGATTAATCGGGAATTAATCGGAGCTTAGGCTGGAATTAATTGATTTTGAATTTTGAATATTTTTAAATATATAATTATATATACATTATTTAATATACAAACTTCTTCCTCCATATTGTTACACATCAAGGGGCGCATCATAAGCTTGGTAGGGGCGCAAGGAAGAAGATCAAAACCAAAAGATATGCTGCATAAGGATATTATCTGCATGGAGGCATCAGGCGTAAATCAGAGTGAGCAGTGTGACAGCTCATGGAGCGGATAATACGTAACTAATTTCCACAAGTGTCGTTCTGGCATTAGTTGCATGTATGTTTAAATATCAGCTCTGAGTTACGAATGAAAACAAGAAGAAAGTTATCAATTTCTACCCTCTGCTTCCTCTCCTTCAGTCCCTTCTTCCCTATCTCATCTGTCTCCCTTCCCTTCTCCTCTAAAATTTCCCTTCATCCTGCATCATTTGGTGCTTTCATCCAGTTTGAACAGTATGCCGGAAACCAGAAGCACCTCTGAATCACTGGCTATCGTAGCGCAAAACATGGCTGATATGTCTCAGAAGATGAACCAGCTGGTTCAAACCCAGTCGGATGATCGAGCGACCTTCATAGGGCTGTTCGAGTAACTCCGGGGTGAGATGCAGGAGCTCAAGTTGGCGAACGCTAAGACTGGTAAGCAACCCATGGATGATACGGCTGGTAATACTCTAAACCCTCCCCTGTTACCTACACCACCATCTACTCATATTGCATCTGCTTCGGCTAACACCATGATATAGTACCAATCTCCAAACTCACTTGAGAACCAGCAGATCATGAGTCGGTTACCAAGGGTTGAGGTTCCCTTGTTCACAGGAGACGTCGTAGAGGGGTGGATTTTTTAGATGGAACGATTCTTCGACCATAACAACATCCCACAGGACCAACGCCTATCAGTAGCTCTGTTCTACATGTCGGGAGAGGCTTTGAAATGGTATCAATGCATGCATAATACCTGTCAGCTACGTGACTGGCCAACACTGGCAACCAACGCGAGGAGCAGATTTGGTCCCTCAGTTTACTATCATGCCGAATAAGCCATTAACAAGCTGGTTCAAACAACATCTGTTGGGGCTTACATTGCTGAGTTTGAGTCTCTGTCGACTCAAACACCAGGTATGACTCCATCGTTTCGTTGCTGGTCCGAAGGAGAAAATCCATTGTGAAATGGTGATGTCAAGACCAGCAAGCCTTCAAATTGCAATGGGTATAGCGCGGCTTGCGGAAAAGAGAAGAATCATTGCGCAACGGTCCCTCACACCTAGAGCATTTCCACAGTCCTAGCATCGCCCATCACCACCACATACACCACCCAAATTGCTTGGACCTCCGAAATCATCCCCACTGCCGATTAAACGTCTCACAATGGCCGAAATAGCAGACCGGAAGGAGAAGGGCCTATGCTTTAACGTCATGATCGGTTCACGACGGGACATCAATGTAAACCACGATTTCAATGTTTGGTGCTTGTTGAAAACCCCTTCGAAGATGAATGTCCAGCTCTAGACCCTGGTAATATTGAAAATTTCCCTTCATCCTGCATCACATATTCTCCAGAATGTAGACTTTTAATCAATTCATGGGTTCAAACACATTGTCATTGCAAAGAAATATGAACATTGTAAATGGCTTCATCCACATTAACATTGTTAATCAAATCCAAATTATGAAAAAATAAGAATCAAGCAACATAAACAATACAAATTAAACAATACAATCCAAATCCCTTGTTGCAATAAGTTAATTTTTTAAAATTTACAAATAAGCCCTTCAAGTTTGAATATTGATATGTAGTTGACCATTCGGCCTAGAAACCGATTTAGACCGCCCAGAAGCCGATTACACCGCCCAGGCGTTGCCTAGACTGCCAAGCACCGCCCAGGCACCACCTAGACCGCCCAGGCGCCGTCCAGAAAATGCCTAATATCCACAACCGCCTACTTGGTCAAAACGGAATGGGTTCAAGAAAATTACCACCTAGGCGGCCGTTTTCTGGAACACTGCTAATATGTACATTAGACAATGTTATGCTGTCTAATATGTATATTAGACAACATTTAATAAAGTGTGTCACATTAGATAACATTTTTAAAATAAGGGTTGTCTAAAGTTCACATTAGACAGCGCTTAATTGAAAAGCATTGTCTATTCCATATTCTCTACTAAAGGCATCCGTAGTAAGGGAGCAATGAGCAATAAGCAAAAATAGCATTTTCTCATAAAAGTCATGTAGCAAAGCAGAGCTAAAAGCAATGAGCAAAAATGGCGCTTTGCTCTATATATTTTAACGCAGCAAGAGAGCAAAAAGCAAAAAGCTATACTCATAATCATTCAATTATCCGAAAGTATCACTTCTATTATACTGCTGTCAGGATCAACTGAGAACTTTAACAAGAACATAAAATTTGAGATTTAAAAACATGAACATACTGCTGTCATCGACCGTCGACTCTAAAAATCACACTAGGATAATTCTGTTACGGATGAACGTATGAGGTCATCAAATCTTGTTCGAAAATCATGTGATTTTGTTGATATAAGATCGTGTGAATTGTTTATCGGTTTACTAATATGTTCTCTCAACGTATACATAAATATATTGTAATTAAATAGTTATTGTATTTGCTAAAATTAAGGATCGTACATGATTTAATAGTATGGATATTAAAAGTTCCGATTTCTAAAGAAAAACGATGGTTCTGAACTGATCTTTTTCCAATATGATATACAAACATCCTTATTAACCACATCTCCTCCATTCAATGAAAAAACCCACATCTCCATCTCATTGCTCCAAATCATGGAATTCATGGATTCCACCAAAACCACAAAAAATCACAGACACATTCATCCCCACTCTCCGACAACGCTGTAATTAAACCGACTTGAGGACGTTGTCGCAGTCGCAAGTAGGTATTTTTTTGACCCCCTCAGGATTCGAATTCACGACCACTATGGCATCGGAGGTTTTACATCTTAGCCCTTGATCGATTGTTCTATGCCCTGATGGGCAAGTAGGTTCAACAGTGACGAAGGCGAAGCCGAATCTGAATCTGGAGAAGGAGCGGTGGAGGAAGAAGTTCTATGGAAGGGAGATTGTGAAATTGATTTACGATACCAGTAAGGAGAAGGCGATGAGGAAGGCAGAGGCGGTGAATAGAGAGAAACGTCGACGGCAACATAGCAAGTTGTGGACAAAGAAAAACTCTTGCGAATTATAGTTCACTTTTGACGAACTCGTCAAAAGTGTTGAATTTCCACAAAATAGACCCTGACGTGTTGGATTTCTTTTTCTCTAATGCAGCTTCTAGCCCAATCCACAACCTTCTCCCAAACAAACATAATTTATACCGAGAAGTAGATTCTCGGACGGATCTAAAGCTGGTCCAGTCTTTTAAGCAACATCAGAGAATTGATCTTTCAAAATCTGTCGAATTCTGAAAATTCTCGTTTCCAATTTCAGTCGAGTCGTACGTGATTTGAGGGGAGAGATACTGAGTATCTTGTGTTTGAATTTTGAATTACTTTGCCAATTATTCCCTTTAACACGACTAAAATTTGGATAATAATTAATTTATTCTAATTGATCTCAACCTTCAAATTACGTAATTGATGGGTTGATATCGGTTTGCATTTTTTACGATTTTCAAACTTTGCACTGAATCTGGCCTCATTGTTTGAATTTTGATTTTTTTTTGAAACATGTAGAGAGTAGTTTTACCATTCACAGTTTACCTTTCTATAATTTCATTTGTCAAACCGCTCACTCTATTTACGGAATCATATTCGATGCTGCATAATAATTTACAAATAAGTTCGATGGCACAAACACTTTTTTATTGATGAAGCAATATTGGACAAGATCATAGGCCCTAGCTGATGAGATTGGCTTTTGATTATATGATGGGTTTAATTGTAAATGTATTTTAGTATAGGCATGTCTATTGTAAAAGTTTAAACTAGGAGGGTCGTTGATCAGTCGAGATTTCGACTGATTTATGGTCAATCTTCACTATAGTTTTGGGTCGTTTCCGACATTATTTTGATGTCATTTGACTTCTATCTCTACATTTCAGGTAAAAAACAAGTATCCCTCAAGGTTGAAGCCTAAATGTAAAAACTCGGGGAAAAACCAAAGATTTCGGGGCAAAACCGAGCAGATTGACCTTTGCGGCTTGTTTTTGACGCATAGGGCGCATATGGTATCCGCATTGGCTGATTCAAAGCTTGTTGGAAAGCTAACTCAAAGGGCTACAACTTTATAGTTCACGCCAAGGCCAAATTCGGATGAGAAGACTACCAAAAATGCCTAGGAAGTGCCAGCCGGTCGGATAAAATCTACCAGCCGACCGGCTACGGAAAGATTCAGATTGGCCTGTCCAAGCTCAAGTCCCAGCCGACCGGCTCAAGTCACCTCAAGTCCCAGCCGACCGGTTGGGCTAAAAACCCAGAAAATTCAGTTTCGGGGCTATAAATAGAAAGAGGGGTTTTTGACCTAAGGGGGGTGATTTTTAGAGAGAAAAAGTGTGAGAAAAAGGCTAAGGAAGGCTCACCATCATCAAAGGTTTGCTTGGGGAGAAGGGAGAAGACCAAGGAAGGATTCTTGAGTTTGCTCATCAATCTACCACTTGGGTTTTCTCTACTCATCTTTTCTCCCCCATCTTTTTTTTGTATTGATAACATGTAACATGATGATGTGTGAGTAGATCTTGTGTTTTGAGGGTCTTATGACTCTCCTTGGTACTCTTTGATCACATATATACTTTAATATTCATATGGATGATTGTTGATTTCATTTTCTCTTATGTTATGAATGTTATGCACTCTAGGTGTTTGTTAAAATGCCTAAGTGACAACTTGGACTAAAACTTGAACCTATGACTTGAGGGAGCTAGGGAATAGTTCTAGGATGGAGAAAATGATCTATATTGTAAGCATGAGAGTGATACTTAAGATATGGACGCTTGCCTAGGATTGAATGTTTGATTTATTGGAGTTGGTCATTAAGCGAATCTTTAATTAACCCCATCGAATGGTGTCAAATTCATATCCACTATGCTCTTCATACATGTCATGCTACTAGGTGTTTGAGGAAATGCCTAAGTAACATGTTGAACCTTAAAACTAGACCTAAGAATAGAGAGACCTTAGGGATAGTTTGGATGTAGTGAATATGATCATTTCTACTCGATTGAAGTGAACTAGGTTCAATACTATTTGACTACCATGAAATGTTTGAATATCATGCATGTTATCATTGGGAAATTGCCAAGGAGGGTAGTAACCCCTCAAAACACCTCTTATCCATCTTTTATCTCTAATTACTGGCCACATAGGATTTAGAATATACAAACCTTTATACAATTTTGGTTTAGAATAGCCGAACGGAAACACAATCTTACATAGTGCATGTGCTTGGCTTGCTCCTCTTGGTTCGACCCGGTACTTTACCGGTATTATAAATGTTTTGACACTACATTCGATCCTCTCTTCATTGATACTATTTAGAGGTGAAAAAGAATAGTTTGTCAAATGGCGCCATTGCCGGGGAGCAACTAGTTAGCACATCCCTAGACTAGATTGTGTGGAAGTTTCGACTATTCTTGTGAATATTTGTTTTTTCTTATACTTGTATATTCTCTTTTTCTACTCATATCCCTTACTAACTTCGTTTATCTTGTCTTGCGAGGATGGATAACTAAAACCAACAAGTCTTTTCTAATGGAGAATACTACCAAGAGGAGGAGCAACCATATTCCTATTTCCATGAACTTGGCTATCAAACTAGTTATTATAATTCGAATGGGGATGATAGCCAATGTTTTGAAGTTGAAGACTCCTACACTCCATACCCTCAACCTCCTCATCCTTTAGGTGAACCCTCTAAGTTTGAATCAATAATTGCTACACTCCTTGAGCGTCACGAGAAAATGAAGCAAGAATTTCTCGCAAAAGAAGTCCTTGATCCGAATGCCTCAAGGGAAGAATGGGAACAAGAAATGGAGGATGAATTTTGGAGAGCCGCCACCAAAGCTTGGCTACAGGATGGTGAATCTTGTAATGAGGACGAGATGCCATGTGAAAGTGAAGCACCCTTCACTACTAGCACATCTCAAGATAATTCGAAGGAGAATACACAAGAGTTCACAATTCCATCAACATCTCGGCTCTCCGATGAGTAATTCTTCAATGATGATGCCTATTACATAGAGGAAATACCTTTTATTGATGAAGAAGACTTCCTCCCTCCCGGTGTAAAAGAGCCTAAATGTGGATCCCAATTTGTTAATGAGGATAAGATAGAGGAAGAGCATATAGAGACAAAAGGATTTGAAGGGTATAAAGACTTTGTTGAGGTTTACATGGACCAAGCTAAAGGGCATTCTCGCACGCAAGAAGACAAAGGTCTAGAGAGGGATATTGAGGAATGGGCACCCGAGGAAATAATTGAAAAACTTACGGAGGGGATGCCCATCAGGCTGGGGACAAATTTTGAAGACCCTTTCTTCATTACGACGTCTCGATACAATTTTTGGAGCTTCTTGCCCTATTTTGAAGGATTAATCGAAAAAAACTCCCATGACCCCTTATTTCTTAAGGGATCTTCATATTTGAAGGGGTCATGCTCCCAAAGGAAAGTCCATTGTAGGCTTGATGGGAGGAAATTCAAATGGGATTTAAAGGTGGATTGACACCCCAAATGTCCAAGGCCCCGTGAGAAGGGATCCTAGCAAATGACTTCTCAACGAGTGATTCTATGGGGCGCTTTGCTACGTCTTTGCCAAGACGGGAAAAACTAGGCCCTCGCGGGAGGTAACCCGGTTTGTAAGTGTTTCATTCTTGTTCTTCTATATGTTTAAGTGTTTGGCATGATTTTGAGTAGCTAAGGCTCTAAAGTGTGGAGTGTGATATGTGTTATTAGTGGGTAAAATTTTAAGTGTGGAGTGAGTTTCCACTTCACATCACCACACCCCTCCAACTTTCCCTTGATCTTTCTATGCTTAATGATGTTGCCCTTAGTGCTCATATGCTTTATTGGAGTTTACTAGAGTGAACCTATTTTGTTATACCATGCTACGACTCTAGTTTCACATTTTATTTGCACTTTAGACACCTTGTGCACATGATAGAGGATGTAGATTACTTTCCTTGTTTGAACTCTATCAAATTTATGTCATGATGTTATTATGTGACTTGTGATGCTCTCTAGCTCATACTTGCGTTTTGCATGACCTTGTATGTCACTCGTTGCTTTTAACCTCTCATGTATTCTTGTTATCAAGGAAGTTATTCGCATCATATGTTATCAAGCTTAGCACAATGGCGTCTTTTCTATTGATTGGGCACATCTACAAACGAGAGGAGTTCCTATGCGCCTTTATCTCATTTTCTTCATTGTTTGCGCTTAGGGACTAAGCTATGTTTTAAGTGTGGGTGGGGTAGTCGCATAGTTCACTCGTTTCATGTCATGCCTATCATTTTAGAATGGACGCTTGCATTCATGTACTCTATCCCTAACATGAGAGTGTTTTTAACCACATAGGCTTGTGACTATCAACACTAAATCTCTATAAATCACACTAGCCTATTTGTCACATTTATTGGATCTTGAACCTAGAACCGACCTAGTCCCTTGAATGTGCATTCTTGTGAATCAATATCATTGCTATCTCTTGTCTATCTAGTTTTCTAAGTATTTTCTTTGAAATACCTTGGATTAAGTTTTAGCAAGCACTTTTAAAACTTTCACGAAAAACTTAGACCTCTTGTATGCTTCTTGGTGACTTGAGTCTTCTAACTTGGTACCTTACTCGTGATTGTTTCCCGTGCATTTCAAACATTCCTTGAACATATTGTAAAGTTTTAAAGGTGGAGTGAAAAACAAAAGAGGGCAAAAAATAGGCCCCAACAAAAAAGTGCTTCATTTCATGGTCAAAAGAGGGCAAAGCCCCGACTAAAAACTTTCTCGAGCGCTAGAGAAGTTTTGTGCAAAAACTTACAAATGCCGGGGGTTAGGAAGAAAAGTTCCCCCTCGAAAGCATTTGTAGGCCAAAGGCCATTTGAAAAATAAAATAAGAAGCACTTAAAACTTGACTTTATGTTCTTCCACCATTCTTCATTTGTGCGGGATTCATCATTTGCATTGTGTGCTAGTTGGAATAACTCTTGGACGATCCATGTGCTTGCACGGGAGCTCTCAATTAGTCTATACCCATTTTCTAAGAACTCAAGAGTGTCAAGCTCCTCTTCCCTTATGGATTATGGCTTAAGCGCCTAAAATTTGGGAATGAGTTTCGCGTCGCGAGGCCATGGACTAGCCCTAGCTAGCATTGGTGAGCGATTGACGTTTTTTGTGTAGACTAAAAGCTTTACTTCTATTGTATTACCTTGAAAATGAGTAGATCTTTGGATGAGACTTTTGATAGCCCTAGCATTGATGATCTTGAATGCACAACCTCATGCGTACTCAAATAGTTCAAAAGTTCTTTTGATGATAATGTGATGGTAGTCCTAGCTTGGGGTGAGGGATTTGTTTTGAGAAATCCTCGCCTTGGTTAAGCACTCGTGAATTCATTCACATGGGATAGGTGCATTTGGGATTTGTGAGTATTCCCTTTTCTGAAAACTCTCACGAGACTATAACTCGTCCACTAGGGTAGCCTAGGGGTTTAAAGGCTTAATGCATACGCTAAATGCATTCGTAACGCCTATGAAAAGGAGCTAGTTAAATTGTACATACTTGTCATTTACCTTTCAATAACATGTTTAGGAATAATGATCGAGACCTTGCAAAAGAAAATAGATGAAAAACATAGCACCACTAGCATTTCGACATTTGCATGACCTTGACATATTTTCATACTTTGTTCGGGACGAACAAACCTTAAGTGTGGAGTGTTGATCAGTCGAGATTTCGACTGATTTATGGTCATTCTTCACTATAGTTTTGGGTCGTTTCCGACATTATTTTGAAGTCATTTGACCTATATCTCTACATTTTAGGTAAAAAAACAAGTATCCCTCAAGGTCGAAGCCTAAATGCAAAAACTCGGGGAAAAACCAAAGATTTCGGGGTAAAACCGAGCAGATTGACCTTTGCGGCTTGTTTTTGACGCCCAGGGCGCATACGGTATCCGCATTGGCTGATTCAAAGCTTGTTGGAAAGCTAACTCAAAGGGCTACAACTTTATAGTTGACGCCAAGGCCAAATTTGGATGGGAAAACTACCAAAAAGGCCTGGTAAGTGCCAGCCGGTCGGCTAAAATCAGCCAGCCGACCGGCTACGGAAAGATTCAGATTGGCCTGTCCAAGCTCAAGTCCCAGCCGACCGGCTCAAGTCACCTCAAGTCCCAGCCGACCGGTTGGGCTAAAAACCCAGAAAATTCAATTTCGGGGCTATAAATAGAAAGAGGGGGTTTTGACCTAAGGGGGTTGGTTTTTAGAGAGAAAAAGTGTGAGAAAAAGGCTAAGAAGGCTCACCATCATCAAAGGTTTACTTGGGGAGAAGGGAGAAGACCAAGGAAGGATTCTAGAGTTTGCTCATCACCTACCACTTGGGTTTTCTCTACTCATCTTTTCTCCCCCATCTTTTTTTGTATTGATAACATGTAACATGATGATGTGTGAGTAGATCTTGTGTTTTGAGGGTCTTATGACTCTCCTTGTTACTCTTTGATCACATATATACATTGATATTCATATGGATGATTGTTGATTTCATTTTCTCTTGTGCTATGAATGTTATGCACTCTAGGTGTTTGTTAAAATGCCTAAGTGACAACTTGAACTAAAACTTGAACCTATGACTTGAGGGAGCTAGGGAATAGTTCTAGGATGGAGAAAATGATCTATGTCTTAAGCATGAGAGTGATACTTAAGATATGGGCACTTGCCTAGGATTGAATGTTTGATTTGTTGGAGTTGGTTATTAAGCAAATCGTCAATTAATCCCATCGAATGGTGTCAAATTCATATCCACTACGCTCTTCATACATGTCATGCTACTAAGTGTTTGAGGAAATGCCTAAGTAACATGTTGAACCTTAAAACTAGACCTAAGAATCGAGAGACCTTAGGGATAGTTTGGATGTAGTGAATATGATCATTTCTATGGGATTGAAGTGAACTAGGTTCAATACTATTTGACTACCATGAAATGTTTGAATATCATGCATGTGATCATTGGGAAATTGCCAAGGAGGGGAGTAACCCCTCGAAACACCTCTTATCCATCTTTTATCTCTAATTACTGGCCACATAGGATTTAGAATAGACAAACCTTTATACAATTTTGGTTTAGAATAGCTGAACGGAAATCCATGGAAAGAGCCCTAGGTGTGAAGATGAAGAAAGTTTTTGTGAAAGGAGATTTTCCTAAGCCTGCTGATGCATATCAACGTGCTCATTGGGATAAATGCAATAATGTAGTCTTAACTTGGATTTCTAATTCTGTGTCAAAGGAGATAGCTGCCTCTATAGTTCATTATACTGATTCACATGTTGCTTGGGAGGATTTGTATGAAAGAATTGCAGGCTCTGTTGATTCCAGTCTGTTTGCAGTTCGACAAGAAATTGCTGAGTTGATGCAGGATGATTTGAGTGTTGCTGCCTATTATGGAAAACTGATCCAACTCTGGGGCGATGAGGATAACCTTATTGATGTTGAATCTTGTGATTTTGGTCAACAATGTAAAGCTGCTAAGTGTTCTGCAGCAAGAAAGATGAAAAATAATATCATGAAGTTCTTTATGGGGCTTAATGAAGACACTACCTTACAGTGAGGTCTCAAGCTCTCCAAATGCAGTCATCACCTAGTCTTGCTCAAGTTTATAAATGGTGGTCAGAAATGAGACTCAAAGAAAGGCTAAAAGATCCATGGTAACTCCTGCAATCTCTAATAGGTTTGTATCTCAAGGTCAATCTTCAAATGCCAACTCCAAAACTCAAAACAATAAAGTCAGTCAACATGTCAATTTTGTGAACAAAGGAAAAAGGCCTTTTTGTACTCATTGTCAAACTCCTGGGCACACCAAGGACACTTTCTACAAAATACATGGGTACCCTGTGAATTATAAGTCTCAAAAAGGTTAAGGTTACTCCTAGAAATTTCAGACTAGGTCTGTTTCTAACTCTGCCATCAACTGCAATAATGGTGATGAAGGCAATAATGGTTCTAATACTGCACAACATGTGCCTCAAGTTAGTCCTCTTCAGTTCACTAATGAGTAGCTCACCATACTGTTTAGTCTCTTGAATCAACCAGTTGTGGAACCATCTGATAATCATCATATGGCAGGTATTACTTGCCTCACTAGTTATAAAACTAGTAGTGATATTTGGATAGTAGATTGTGGTGCTACTGACCATATTACTTCACATCTGAGGTTATTGACTGAAGTTAGATCTCTTGATGTGCAACATGATGTTGGTTTGCCTAATGGACAGAAAACAAAGGTGACTCACATATGCACTTGCATTATTAATGATCATCTGAAGTTGGAAAATGTCTTATATGTTCCTGACTTTCAGTTCAATTTGTTGTCTGTTGGGAAATTGTTTAAAGACATTGGATGTACTATGACATTTGCTCATGACAAATGCTATATTCATGGCCTTTCCAATCAGACTGTGCTAAGGACTGGTGAGTTAAATGATGGTATGTATGAGCTCAAGGCAGCAAGTACTACAATATGCTTACAGTCAAGTTTATCAGATAAAGATGATGTTCTATGGCATAATACACTTGGGCATGTTTCCTATCATACTTTGTTTTCTGATTTGAAGAGGTACATTGTTGATTTGAAGTGCAATAAGGTTCCAGTTTGTGACATTTGCCCCTTAGCAAAGCAGACCAGATTTCAATTTACTCCCAGTTTATCAAAATCTTCCAAATTGTTTGAGTTAGTAAATATGGATGTTTGGGATCCTTTCCAGACTCACACAATTACTGGTGCCAAATATTTTCATACTGTTGTTGAAGACTTATCAAACACAACATGGACATTTCTCATGAAAGCAAAGTCTGAGGTCCCAAACCTTGTGATCAAATTTTTCTCTACGGTACAGACTCAGTTCCAGTAGAAAAGCATGACTGTGAGGTCTGATAATGATTCAGAATTTCTCAACCAGACACTTAGTTAATTTTTGCAGCCCCAGGGTACTCTACATCAGACTTCATGTGTCTATACTCCCCAGCAAAATAGGATTGTTGAAAGAAAACATAGGCATATCCTTGAGATTGCTAGGGCCTTGATGTTCAAGTCCAAACTGCCTTTGTCTTTTTGGGGTGATAGTGTATTGACAGCTACCTTCATCTGCAATAGACTACCAACTACAAATACTAATCCTCACAAAGGGAAATTTGATCCTAGAACTGTGAAATGCATTTTTTTGGATACCCTTATGGTCAAAAGGGATACAAAGTATTTTCTATTAGTGGAGATTATTCCTTTGTGAGTAGGGATGTTATTTTCCATGAGACAATTTTTCCATATGCTGCTGATGTAACATCTCGTTCTATCCCACATCGCCTGTGAGCTCCGAGTGTGCAAGCTTGATAAGCTAGCTTACTAGCTATCATGTCACCAATCTACCATGGTCTTTTGTGATGGACTCTAGGTTGTGGTAACCTAGGGGAGAGCGGTGGCATGCCAGCTAAGATAGACTAGGCTTATAACGGCTCGGATCGAGTCCTACGGTCGGGTCGTTACAGCTAATGCCAACAAACTGAAGAAATTGGTACTACTGTTCATTTGCCTTTTTCTGAAGTTACTGTTCCTCTTCCTAATATTCCTGAAACTGGTTTATCTGATGATGATCATTTTCTACCTCATTACGAAGAAGTTTTCTCACTAAGAGACCCTTATATAGTTGACACTGAGGTCACTCATGCTCCACCAGATACTGATCAGCAAGTCATCTACAATTTCCAAGCCATCCACTTGGTTAAAGGATTTTGTATGTACCAACATTCATACAAGTCCTTATCCAATGGCCAACTTCATTTCTTATGACTCCCGTTCTCAGTCTCACAAGTCATTTGCTCTACATACTACAAGTATTACTGAACCTACATCTTATACTCAGGCTTGCAAATATGAAGAGTGGAAGCAGGCTATGCAGAATGAGATAAAAGCCCTTCAAGAAAATGACACTTGGGATATAGTGGATTTACCTAATGGAAAACACACTATAGGCTGTAAATGGGTGTATAAGTCAAAAGACACTCAGATGGGAACATTGAGAGATACAAGACCAGATTTGTAGCAAAAGGTTATACTCAAGAGGAAGGCATTTATTACCATGAGACATTTGCTCCAATTATCAAAATGACTACATTAGAACTGTTTTAAAAATTGTAGCTTCAAAGCAATGGCCTCTTTTTTAAATTGATGTTCATAATGCATTCTTACATGGTACACTAGATGAAGAGGTCTATATGAGCTTACCACCTGGACACTATTCACATTACAAAGGTCAAAAGAAGGTCTGCAAACTAAAAAAAAGTCTATATGGTCTCAAACAAGCTAGTAGGCAGTGGTTCAGCAAGTTCACAGAGTCCATTGAATTTTTTGGTTTCAAACAAAGTCTTCATGTTTACTCATTATTTACATATGACAAGGATGATATTTTTCTCATTCTCCTTGTATATGTGAATGATGTTGTAATCACTGGTACCTCTACCAAATTGATCCAGCAAATCAAGGATTTCATTAACAAGGCCTTCAAAATCAAGGACCTTGGCTTCCTCAAATATTTCCTTGGGTTTGAAGTTGCTATAAGTGAATCTGGAATCTTCATCAACCAAAGAAAATATGCACTAGATCTCTTATCAGATGTTGTAATGATGGACTACAAGCCTTCAGTCATACCAATGGACACCAAACACAAGTTAAGTTTGTCTGAAGCTGAACTACTACCTGATCCTACTGTTTATAGAAGGCTTGTTGGCAAACTTATATACCTCACTGTGACAAGACCCGATCCAGCTTATTCAGTCCATATATTGAGCCAGTTCATGATCAAGCCTACTTCAGATCACATGACTGCTGCCCATAGAGTTCTGAGATACATCAAAGCAGCTCCTTCACAAGGTCTCTTTTTCAACACTGATTCCAAGCTGATATTTCAAGCCTATTGTGATGCTGACTGGGTAGCTTTTCCTGTCACAAGAAGGTATCTCACTCGCTTTTTGTGTACTCCCTGGGAATTCTTTGATCGGTTGGAAAACCAAGAAATAAACTACAGTTTCAAGATCATTAGCAGAAAGTGAGTTTATGGCACAAACTACTTGTGAGTTAATATGGCTGAGTGGATTACTGAAGGATCTTCACATCATGGTACCAACTCTTGTTGTAATCTACTATGACAACAATGCAGCTTTGCATATTGCTAGAAATCCAGTATACGATGAGAGGACAAAACAAACATGTAGAAGTGGACAGTCATTTAGTTAGGCAGCATGTCACCAGCCAGTTTCTCGACCCTCGACCTATCAATACAGTTGAACCACCAGCGGATATCTTCACGAAACCAGTTAGCCATGATGTTCTTCTCAAACACTATGGCAAACTTGGCATTTCAAACTTCCTTTACACGCCTCGTTTGAGGGGGGTATTGGACAAGATCATCAGCCTTAATTGATGAGATTAGCTTTTGATTATATGCTGGGTTTAATTGTAAATGTATTTTAGTAGATGTCTGTCTACTGTAAAAGTTTAAACTAGGAGGGTCGTTTCATTATTATTTTATAACTATAAAAACGAACTTTTAATCTATTTTTAGTAATGAAATTGTTCCCTCACAAAATACTCTTTAGTCGCTAAAGCTCTGATCTGCTTCCTTCGTCATTCCAACACAATCGTGCCATGTCAGGCGGTCCGATCCTTCCGATCATCTCTTCCGTTCACTTCAGACGTTCAACTGAGTCCGATCTACAAGCATCCCAATCAACTATCGCAATAAGCGATAATTATGGCAAAGAAAAGTTTGCAATATCCCAATCAACTATCCCAATCAACTATTGCAATAACCGATCTAGAAGCCCAAGTTTATGTTTAATATTCATAAGAACACGAACCGGTTTGCAATCCAAGAAATTATGATCGGTCAGAGCCACGTTCAGCCTCAACAGCACGTGCATCAGTCATACGCACATCACCAGCCACTTGTTGGGCAATGATACCAGCAGCAGCCACAACAGAGTCCCTAAGAGTTGATTTTCCTGAAACCAAGTTAAAAGATTTGAGCAATGTTAGGGCATGTAAACCAGTGAGGAGGGCAGCACTTCCCACTACTACAGAAGAGACATTATGCATAGGTTTTAAAAAAAGGGCTAATGCATCGGTTTATTTAAAACTGATGCATAAGATGAATATTATGCATCGGTTTTGCACGAACTGATGCATAAACTCAAGGAAATTAGTATTTCTAAGTAGCCATCTAGGGTTCCCTTAGTCCAAAATCGAAAGCCGCTCTTGGGAGATCGATAGATAAGCTGAATCGTATCTCCGTCTTCGCATTTCGTCGTAGAATCTTAGCCGATAATGGCCGTCAGCATTCTCACTCTGCAAGGATCATTCATCCTTCATCCTTCCTCACATCTAGTTCAGTCTAAAAATCTCACTTTTTCATTCAATTTCGGTTTGTGTTTTTTTGTTTTCAGGCAATATTCAAAGTTGCGACGTCGCGAGATTGGTCAAAGCATTGCGTTCTTCTAGCCGCTTTTGATCTGTGGTTGCGATGCGGAAGGTGAATGAGGTTTATGGATCTTTGCTTCACGGATCGTCTAAGTTCATTCCAAAGGTTTTTCATCTTTGAAGTTTGTCGGGATAGGTTTGTGTTGCCATTAGTTTGTTAGTATTTTTTTTATTACCCCTGCACCAATCAATGGGAAAGTGTTTTACTTGTTCTGGTCAAAAAAATTTGGTGTAGGAGAGGTGCTTGATGAAATGCCTCAATGAAGCTTGCGTGGTTTTAGCTTCAGCACATTGGGAGGACTTCATCAGCCATGATACAATTTTTGATGTACAAGTACAAGAGTTTGATGTATTTTTGTGTATGTTCCTGATACTTGCAGGTGTTGTCATCTTTGTAATTTGGTTGCATATACATTGTCAATTTGCTTCTTTCTTTTTCTTTTTTGATAAGCAATTTGCTTCATTTTAGAGCTGCATTTTACCTAAATGAATTACATTGTGCTTGTAATTTTTTTTATTTTCTTACTGTTTCATCTACAAGATTATCAAGTAGATGCTGACTGTGTTATGATTACCACTATCATATCATCATCATAATCATATAACCATCATCATCAACATCGCCACCACCACCACCATCATCATCATCATATCAATGTCATCATAACATCATCATATCACCATCATATCTTCGTTCATCATCATCACCATAAACATCAGAACCACCATCATCATCATCGTCGTCATCATCATCATCATCATCATCATCATAATCATCACCATTATCATGTCATCACCATCACCATTATCATGTCATCACCATCACCATCACCATCATCATATCACCACCATCATCATCATTATATCATCATCATCATAATCATTTCATCATCATATTATGATGATGATGATGAAATGAGGATGATGGTGATGAGGATGATACGATGATGGTGATATGATGATGGTGATAATGATGATGATGATGGTGATGATGATGACATAATAATGGTGATGATGATGATTATGATGATGACGACGATGATGGTGGTGGTGATATGATGATGATGATGATGGTAACGATGATACAATGATGGTGATATGATGATGATGATGATACGATGATGTTGATCTGATGATGAAGATGATGATGATATGATAAAGATGATGTTCATGTTGATGATGATGATGAGGGTGGTGGTGGTGGCGATGATGATGATGATATGATGATGATGGTGACGATGTTTATGGTGACAATGATGATATGATGATGATATAATGATGATGGTGATGATGATGATGATGGTGATATAATGATGAAAAAATCAATTTAAATTGAACTTAACTTAATTTAAATTAACTTAATTGGGTGCGGTTCAGGTGCAAACCACTATTATTTATAAAAACTAAAAATCAAATTTTAAGCTGACACGTGTCCAATTTAGTCGAAATCTCGGATATAACACGGAAGGGTATTATGGTCATTTGACATATATCAGAATGATTAGACTTAAACAATCTTACTTAAATTGGAATGATCAGACAAAAAATTCAGACTTAAAACAGCAATGATCAGACTTAAACATCAATGATTAGACTTAAATTAAAATGATCAGACATAAGAATCAGACTTAAACAGCAATGATCAGACTTAAACAGCAATGATCAGATTTAAACAGCAATGATCAGACTTAAATTGGAATGATCAGACTTAAAAATCATACTTAAAACAGCCATGATCAGACTTAAACAGCAATGATCAGACTTAAACAACAATAATTAGACTTAAATTGGAATGATCAGACTTAAATTGAAATGATCAGACATAAAAATCTGACTTAAAACAGCAATGATCAGACTTAAACAGCAATGATCAGACTTAAATTGGAATGATCAAACATAGAAATCAGACTTAAAATAGCAATGCCAGACTTAAACAACAATGATCAGACTTAAACAGCAATAATCAGACTTAAATTGGAATGATCAGACATAAAAATCAGACTTAAAATAGCAATGATCAGATTAAACAGCAATGATCAGACTTAAATAGCAATAATCAGACTTAAATTGGAATGATCAGACATAAAAATCAGACTTAAAATAGCAATGATCATACTTAAACAACACTGATCATACTTAAACAGCAATGATCAGACTTAAACAACAATAATCAGACTTAAATTGGAATGATCAGACATAATAATTGACTTAAAACATCAATGATCAGACTTAAACAGTAATGATCAGACTTAAACAGCAATAATCAGTCTTAAAACTATTATTGTAGCAATGATCAGACTTAAAACTACAATGATTAAACTTAAAACAGCAATGATCAGACTTAAACTATTACTATAGCAATTTTAAGGACGATTATACCCTCACATCTGTTATGTATTTTTAAATAAGTCTGTTTTATTAACAAAAAGCGCCCTGAATTACGATTGGTCGAAATATACACGTGGCAATTTTTTATTGGGTTTTTAGTTTTTATTTATAACTATGGTTTGTATTTGATCCGAATCTAACTTAATTTAACTGAAATTAACTTCATTTAACTAAAATTAGTTTAACTTGACTTAACCGTCAAAAATAAAAGTCCAAATGGACATGCCCTAAATTTGATCATTGCAAGTTAAGTCTGACATTGTAAGTTAAGTTTGATCATTGTTGTTTAAGTCTGGATATTGCTATTTTAAGTCTGATTATTAAGTCTGATCATTCCAAGTTAAGCCTGATCAAGTCTGATTAATATGTCTGATCATTCCAAGTTAAGTCTGATCATTGCAAGTTATGTCTGATAATTGCAAGTTCAGTCTGGATATTGTTGTTTAAGTCGGGATATTGCTGTTTTAAGTTTGATTATTAAGTTTGATCATTCCAAGTTAAGTCTGATCATTACAAGTTAAGTCTGGATATTGTTGTTTAAGTCTGGAATTGTTGTTTTAAGTCTGATCATTCCAAATTAAGTCTCGTCATTCCAATTAAGTCTGATCATTCCAAGTTAAGTCTGATCATTGCAAGTTAAGTCTAGATATTGTTGTTTAAGTCTGGATATTGCTATTTTAAGTCTGATTATTAAGTCTGGTCATTCCAAATTAAGTCTGATCATTGCAAGTTTAGTCTGTATATTGTTGTTTAAGGCTGATCGTTCCAAGTTAAGTCTGATCATTCCAATTTAAGTCTAATTTGAAATTCGAGCCCCTCCGCGTTATATTCGAGATTCCAACGAAATTGGACACGTGTCAGCTTGAAATCACGTTGCTAGTTTTCATATATAATAGTGGTTTTTACCTGAATCGCACTCATAATATTGATTAATTAAATTATGAGTTTGGATCAAATACAAACCACATTTAAATATATAAACTATAAACCTCTTTAGATTTTGACACCTGGCACAAAGAGCCAATCAGGATTTTTCACAATTTAAATATAAATAAATAATATGAATTATTAGTATATAGGCAAACTTGTCATTTTACATAAGAGGACCTATTTGCAATATTGACAAATGTAGTTGCTTCAGCTTCGTTGTCTAATTCCCCGTACATCTTTCAGAAAAAGCTCTTCGAATAAACTCGACGCATCTGCTATCATACCTGCTGCACAGTATCCTATTATGAGGCCTTTTAAGCACTGAGGCGCTCCTGCGACTTTAATAAGTGCCCAACCAAGAATTGAACAAAAAACAAATGTGATGAGTACATTGAATGGCATAAACCACCTAAAAAAAGTAGACAGTGTTAGAATCATTACAAGTTAATCTATTAGAGATTCCATTTTCATATACACCAAAGCCAACTTACATAAGCACAACACTCTCTAAAGTCACTGTTCTAGTAATAATCATACTAAATTTGTAATGATCAGACTTAAATTAATAATGATCGGACTTAAATTGGGAATGATCGGACTTAAATTCGCAATGATCACACTTAACTTGATAATGATCGGACTTAAATTGGGAATGATCGAACTAAAATTGGGAATGATCGGACATAACTTGGTAATGATCGAACTTAACTTGGTAATGATCGGACTTAAATTGGGAGATATCGGACTTAGCTTGGTAATGATCGGACTTAAATTAGTAATGATCGGACTTAAATTGGTAATGATTGGACTTAACTTGGTAATGATCGCACTTAACTTGGTAATGATCGGACTTAAATTGGTAATGATCGGACTTAACTTGGTAATGATCAGACTTAAATTGGTAATGATTGGACTTAAATTGGTAATGATCGGACTTAAATTGTTAATGATCGGATTTAAGTTGGTAATGATCAGACTTAAATTGGGAATGATCGGATTTAAATTAGTAATGATCGGACTTAACTTGGTAATGATCGTAGTTAAATTGGGAATGATCAGACTTATAAATTTTTTATTTATTACAAAGCATGACAATTGAACAGAGCAAACAACTCAGGAAACAACTCCCTCAGAAACAGAACAACAGCAAAGACAAACGAAACTAGTAAAACGCTGAGAAAACTTTAAGAATTAATGTGATGAGAATGAAGAAAGTCTTCATAGGTTCTTGGTATAGCATCAAGGTTTATCCCGCTCCTTTTGTTGTTCCTTGCCATTGTTGCCGCCTCGTCGATGTCTCCTATCTCCTCTCTGAACACATGATCCAAACTCCACCCTCTATGTCGTTCCAGCATTTGAAAAACTGATCAATCAAGGCTTGAATTATTGGATCCCTCGCTTTGCCCCTGGTGATTGCAGTGATAGCCTCCAACGAGTCTGAGAAGAAAGTGACATGTTGCTTTCTAAGCAAAGTAGCCATCTGTATCCCTTGACGAATTGCGCGCACCTCTGCCTCCAGCTGATCGGACTTATAATTTAGTTAGGGTTTGTTATGTTAATTTTTTATGACTCTTTTACCCTCTGCTATATTATTATTTATTCAATTAAATCAATTTAATTTTTACATATTTACAAAAGAGCCCCGGTGAAAACAGACACATGTCAACTTATAAATAGGTTTATAGTTTATATATAAAAAATAGGTTCGTACCTGAACCGCACCCTTAAATTATATTTAAATTCTATAAATTTTTATTCTTATTCTACCTCTTGCACCACAAAAGTTGATGCAGTCGCATATTCCGAAGAACCAAATATAGAATAGGGAAAATGACAAATAGGGGGTACGAACTACCATTCATTGACAAATCACGGTCCGAACTATGAAAATTGACAATTAAGGGCAATTTCAAAATATTTTGATCGTCATATAAGTATATAACACTTAATTGATGAAATATCACTTTGTCAATTAACAAAGTTAACTAAACAAATGAATTAAAAAAACATTCTTGCCCTTAATTGTGAAATTGAAGATTAAAATATTTTGAAATTGACCTTAATTGTCAATTTTCATAGTTCAGACCGTAATTTGTCAATTGGTGATAGTTCATACCCCCTATTTGTCATTTTCCCTATAGAATATCAACCATTTATTATAGGAAATAATGCAATCACACTCACAACTTCCGAAGGGCATATCTTGAGTTACAAGGATCCAAATTTAGCCCACAAATACTTCAATCGAAGAAATTGACAAGAAGAATAATTTCTCATCCCTAAATCTTGAAGAACACAAAATTACAAGCCCCAAAAACCTCTCCACAGGTTCAAAGGACTCAGTATTTATTTTCGACATTTATTTTTCAGCACATGTTTTGAATTTCGCAATCTATTTTTAGACCCCTTTCACCCTATGTCATATAAGGAACTGATGTATTCATTTCCTGATTCAATCAATGAAGTTATTTCCTTTGATCGCATACATCTACTCAATTTTTTATCTTCCTTCTAGCTTCGGTTACAAGTAAAACTCATCTACGGGTAAATCATAAACTTCCGCTACGTCAGTAGTATTAACTTGGTGTCCACAGTAATTTAATCGAAAACAATTTTGAAAAATTTATGTTGAGGACGCCTCCTGTTGACATTGAATCATGGCTTGATAGATAGTTTTATACTAATACAAGTAATAACTAGCCATTATAAAAAAATGTAATAACTAGCCATGTTTAATAGCTAAAATAACGCATTTTGAGTGTAAGCTTCTCAATTTTACACCTTCTCTAAAAGAGTACGGTTCATCATCTCAGCAACTCCATTTAACTGAAGGGTGGCTCTGACCATCTTGTGCCTCAAGATGCCATAACCCTTCAGAAGGAGTCAAACTTGTTGCAAAACTATAACCCATTATCATTCCTAAAGGCCTTAAAGCTACATCTAGTTTGGTTTTCTTCTAAGACTTTCCAGTCTTTAAACTTAACAAAAGCTTTAGTGTAGATCGACTAGGATCTTTCCAATGTGGTTAAGGATATCAAATCCTAACCTTCAAGATATTCTCAAGATCTTCGAATATTTAGGGACTTCCCCTAAAAGATAGCTCCACCTTGCCTTGATAATATCGCCCGTGATCTTCATAGATTCTTCTTAGATATTTATCTTGAATCTTCCTAACCGACTTTGAACTCAAGGCGATTTATGCGAACTTGGAAACACTTGGTTTTTTTTATAATGAGTGGTACAACAACAAGGAACAATACATTGCATATAAGCTTTATTATCTAATGCATATATATTAATCTCCGAAGCTCTTATCAAGACATCTTGATCGGATCCGCAAGCATCTGGTACATCTCTCCACTTCTGAAACGCAGGCCACGTTCGACACCTTTAACCATGAATCCGCACACACATATCCACCCAAATCATCGGTACATCTTTCAAACTTGGAGCTCAGGCCACATTTGGGCACCTTTACCGCACACGTCCACAAGTGAGGAAGGACACATCACGCGCGAGGTATGAAGAGGAAGGCCTCCACGAGGGAGGAAGAACACACATCATGCGCGAGGCGTGAAGAGGAAGGCATCCACGAGGGATGTAGAAAGGATCCACGCGCGAGGAGGGAGAGGAAGAGGCAAAGAAAAAAGAAGGAAGAAAATAGGTGGCCCCAGGACACGAACCCAGTGCGTAAGAATCCAACTATCTTAAGGTGGAAACACTTGATTTAGGAAACTTTAATCTGCTCCAGTCTTGTCAACGTTTGAGTTCCACCATGGTCTTGAACAACTCCATGTCATCTTTATTAGTTTTGTCAAACTCCATGCCATACAAGATCTTACAATCTCCTCGATATTTTTGACAAAACATCCTAAAACACTTCAAAATAGAAAATCTCCAAAATACCCCTTTTTGCCATGAATTTTGAAGGGGACGCCAGACGCTTTTAAACCTCACCAACAATGAGCAGTAATACGAGGAGACTCGAGAACTCCCTGATCTCTGCCATAGTGGAAATAATTAGTTTTATTTGGGATGGTAGAAGTAGAATATTTTCGATTCCTAATGCCAAATCTGGACTTCTTTTTTTTATGGAGATTTTTACATATTGTACAAGATAAATGCATTTCTAAGCAAATCATCTAGTACATTTATATCTATTGAAGCACAAGCCATGCGTTGAAACAAATCTTCGAACAATTGACATGTTCATGGTCGAAGCCTTCTCTATCATAGGGACGAAGAACACCTCATTGTGAGGGGGGATTTCTCACCAAATATTGATGGGACTGATGCATTTGTGGAGTTGAACTCATGACCACTTGATGACAAAGTTAAGGGTTGAGCCAACTCAACTAGAACCCCCCACGCGCCAACTCTGGACTTTTTAAAAGACAATAAATCCAACTCTGACAGATTTACATTTTAATAGTAAAATGAGTTGTGATCTTTATTGAGAATCATGTTTTGTTCAGTGAAAATTCACTAAAATGGTACTGTCCCAACCCCCAAAGACTGCCTCGGTCTTCATAATGGCATCTTCCATCTGTGATTGCCAATCTGTTTTTCCATGTGGCCTCACATGCTTCTTGTCCGCAACAAACGCTAGCTGATCTGAATCTCGTACATGGTCCAAACATGAACACAACCAACAAATTTGCTACTTTCTCAGTTTAATACCAAGCTAAGCACCGACACAGAAACATCACCACAGAACATACCACTTTATAGAACTGAAGCTAACCAGAGTTGCCCTTGAATATAGAGCGAAGAAACTAGCATAGTCCCTTAATGCTAAAACAGTAACAAGGTTTAAATATAACAAGTACTCAGGTTCAATGGAGACGCGAAAAAAGACAGATAACATGGTAAAAACTGAAGGACCATAATGTTAACTGACATAGATGGCTCGCTAATTAGCGGTATGAATCAGGGCGCTTTGGCTTGCTTTGAACCACCGCTTCAATTCTTTCCATTATAGCAGGTGTCAGCAGAGGTATGACATCAATTGCCTTCATGTTCTCTTGAATCTACAGTATCAAGTAATGAACATGAATGTGCCAATAAAGTGAGTAGATATAATAAGATTATACATGTGTCCTGTCTGGCCTCAAATGTCAAATTATGTGCGTCTCGGATGCATCACATTCTACTAACAACTCAAATAACTACTAGGCATGGTACTAGTTTGGGTAATTTCCTGCGATGGTAGGTTACATTCTAACAACCATAAATACAACATCACATCATAAGTGATCACAAAGAGTTGTTTTTGTTTCACTTAGTTGGTGTCTGGCCATCCATTTGCATTTAGTTAGTGTCTCACCATCCTGGTTAACACATATTTCACAATTCTCGTAAAGCCAAAACGAAGGGACATCTTTCCCAGATTCAGTAATTTTGTCAGCAGTGTGTCTCCTACCATTGAAGGGTGATATTAGGAGGCCTTTCAAGTAGTTTCCGGCATGTCTCACATTATTTTACATGACATATCAAAACCCTATAACTATTTAAGTTGTCTTTCACTAATTTGTTGAGCATATCATCCTAGTGGGCATGCTCGCATGGCCAAATACTAATCTGTTTGTTACAGAGTTTATATGTGAACAATTCTTTCCTGAGAACATCTTATACACTTGAAAACATGTGAGGTTGTCAACAGTTATGGGGAGAGCTAAACTAACCTGTGATTCCTTTGTAGCGCCAGTGATAACAGAAGAAACATTGGGGTTGGCAGCACACCAAGCGATTGCAAGCTGTGCCAGCGGAACACCAAGTTCATCAGCAATCGGCTTCAGTCCGTTGACCTTCTTCAACACATCATCCACCAAAGACCTGTTGGCAAGATTCTACAGCATAAAAAAAAATTTACAAGTCAGATATCCGTCTAATCACATAAGCTCCAACGGTATGACATGCTTTACAAAACAAAGAAACATGTTAGCACGGAGATAAATAAATCTAAAGACAATTTGGTGAATAAAATGATTTACCTTGTAGTTGTCCAGAGCAAAGCGACTATCCTGCGGTATTTCGCCCTTGTTATACTTGCCAGTGAGCACTCCAGATGCAAGTGGACTCCATGTGGTCAAACCCAAACCATAGTTGGTATACAAAGGAAGGTACTCAGATTCCACCTACAGCAAATCTCAGTCACATTCAATAAACTCCATATTTTACACATTCTAAAATACATGAATCCATCCATCATACCTTGTGCCTGGAGAGCAAATTATACTCAGGCTGCTCCACAACTGGACCAACAAGATCCAACCTCTCAGCGATCCCCCAAGCCTCAGTAATTTGCTGAGCAGACCATTCACTCGTCCCCCAATAAAACGCCCAACCTTTATCAATCACGTAATTCATAGCCCTAACCGTTTCCTCAATAGGCGTCGACGAATCAGGCCGGTGGCAGTAAATCAAGTCGACGTAATCCATATCGAGTCTCTTCAGCGACGCTTTGGTGCCCTCGATTATATGCTTCCTTGACAGCCCCTTGTCGTTCGGTCCCGGTCCTCCCCAAAAGATCTTGGTGGAGACAACGATGTCGGATCGCTTCCATCCAAGCTCGCGGATGGCCTGTCCCATGATCTCCTCGGCTCGGCCGTTGGCGTAGACCTCGGCGTTGTCGAAGAAGTTGACGCCGTGGTCGCGGCAGCATTGGAGGAGAGCCTTGGCTTCCTTGACGTCGAGCTGGTTACCGAAGCTGACCCATGCGCCGTACGATAGCTGGCTCACTTTCAGGCCTGATCTGCCAAGATTTTTGTACTGCATCTTCTCCGACGAAGATGATGGAGAGGACTGAAGAATGAGACAGAGTGTAGTTTGCAGAAGGAGCTGAGGAGAAGATATGGAGGCAGAGAGTTCGATGATGCTTCGTTGTCCGAGAGTTCGTGTTGCTTCTGGATATGACACGTGTTAAATTAATGATATGACAGCCGTTGGATGGTTGTTGGTGTATGGTGATGAGGCACGGGGTGAAACACTAAAGCTTTTTTTTTTGATACAGGGGTGAAAACACTAAAGCTAGAAATCTGTAAATATTAGCTAAAATTTTAATTTATAATTTTTTTTTGATGGGAAAATTTTAATTTATAATTAAGAATGAGTTTATGAGGTGATTCGTTTCTTCTTAAGAGAAGATTTTGATTGGCAATGGGTCCATCTACATTCTTCTCCTTTCTGAATTTGAAAATGTACGTTTCACATTCTCTTCAAATATTATTATGGGTTGGCTCTCTCAACTTCTTTTTTTATCGATATTTTTGGACGTTCACTATGATAAGCTATCTCAATAAGATTTGCCAAATCCCCATTGCTCATTCATTCTTATATTTTGATTCTTAAGGTTGAGGAAGATAGAATATGAGGATGAAATAAGCGAGGCAAACTTAGATAGGGATCAGTAATGGATCAGGTCATTTGATTCAGTCCTAATATGAGAGAAAGTTTTTTTTAATTCGAAAAATCCAAATTACAAGTAAAAGGATGCATATCAGATGTTGATTTCGTTGCGAACTTAAAACAAATCTGGTTAGCCACAATAACACTAAATCACAACTTCAACTTTAAAGTCTCCATATAAAAAAACATTAAAGTCTCACAAACAATTTTAAAGAGTACTAATACGAAAAATATAAATTAAAATGACGACACCTAGATGCATAATTACGACAAGATTGCAAGAGTGAGTTCAGCACACTACTTGTATCTCTGTCTCATCTTTCGGGGCTTTCTCATCAACCTCCTCATATGAGAAAGTTGCGGCGGGCTTTTACAATTTTTTGTATGTCCGATAAGGCTAGGGTGCGCTTGCATTTTAGTTTTTCAATACTACGAACCACTTAAGAGTCGGACCTCATGGATGGACTCTAGAATTGCCATGGGTGACAAACAAACATTAGACTACAATATTAGAAAAATAAATAGCAGTATTTTCAAATCTTTTATTTCATTAAATCAGATACCATATTAGGAAAATCATCTATTATTCAATTAATGCTAAATATTTCAGTTATTACTTTATGAATGTTTGACAATCAAACAATTTGGTAGAAAATCATCTATCATCTTATTGCAAGGTGCACTCTTCACTATATTCTTTTTGTTAATGAAAATACTCGTCACTATATTTAATTAGTACTTTTTCTTTTGAAGTCAATAGTTAGCATTTTCATCTAAATAATTAAATAAAATTAAAGATTGAACAATAATGCAATTGACTCAAATACAAACTTACACCATAAAACTTTAACACAAACTTCTAACTTGAACGTGAGTTATTTGCACACTAACAAAACTCATATAATTTTTTTTAATGTAATTGACTTTCAGCGTAAACTAATAATAATAATTCCTATTGCAATTCACTCGGCGAACATCAAAAGAACACAAAGCCAAGATTCTGAAAACTCATCCTAGTCCCTAGATAACTATGCGTTATGAATATATAATCTGAATGAAGGAAAGGGATGGCTTGTGGGGTGTCGGATGCGTGAAGATGGTGATCTGGATATTCGTTTTGTTGATGGTGAATTTAAATTTAAACAAACTTGTGGAATATGGTTTAAACTGCTTAAGGATATATGGTGGTGGTACATTAGATTTGCAGGGGCTTGAAGAGATCAGTATGGTCTGGAGGACATGAAGATCAAAAGGGACAGTTTTGGAGGGTACATGACAAAACTACGCCGTTTGGTCTGGAGGTGTCTACAAGCTGCGTCGTATGGAGAACGCGCGAAGCTGGAGTTCAAAGACGCAAAGAAAACGTCGGCGTTTCCAGAAGAGCGCTAGTCCATTTTAGTGGAACGTCGTCGTTGGGACAAAGCGCGAGATTTGGCTTGTGGCTGAAGACGTCGTCGTTCTGAGCTGAAGGAGTGCATGCCTGGTGTTTAGTGAAGCGACAGCGTTTTGGACAAAACCGTAAGTGGAGCGCATCGTTTTGGTTCGAGTTGAGTCTGCTCGGAGCAAACGAATATAAAAGCGAGTCAAGGGCTCGAGTCAACTCTCCTGAATTACCAGAAAGAGGAATTAGGGTTCTTGGAGAATTTGATTCGATTCGTTCGATTGTGATCAAATTGAGAGCTGAGAGTTTGCGTATAGATTCGACTGATTGTATTCATTGTTGTACTACCATCAATTTCATCAATAAAGTGCTCGCCCCTCTTCTCGACTGGAGTAGGAGTCACCCGGACTTCGAAACAGTATAAATATGTATTTTTGTGTTCGTTTGCATTCGATCTTTGCAAGATTGTGGTGTGTTAATCTCTACAAACTGGTACCAGAGCCACGGGGTTGCAGAGATGGTGTTAACGAAGGTGGATCTCGAGCGATTCGATGGTAAGGGTGATTTTGCCCTGTGGAAGCAAAGGATGAAGGCGATCTTGGTTCAGATGAAGGTGGCTAAGGCGTTGGTTGCGAATGGCATACCGGAGACAGTGTCCGTAGCTGAGAGAGAAGAGATGCAGGAGACGACCTACTCTACCATAATCTTGCATCTTGGAGATAAGGTTTTGAAGGAGGTCTCAAAGGAGAAGATAGCTGCTGGTGTATGGCTGAAGCTGGAATCCTTGTACATGACTACAACTCTCACCAACAGAATCTATTCGAAGGATAAGCTCTTTGGTTTCAAAATGGATGGTAGTAAATCCATTGAAGAGCATCTTGATGATTTTGCAAAAAATAGTGATTGATCTTGAAAACATTAAGGAAAAGATAGAGGATGAAGATCAGGCTATAATGATCTTATATGCTCTCTCTCTCCTTCATATGCTACATTTGTGGATACCATGAAATACTCTAGAGAAACTCTGTCCATGGAGGATGTGTTGGCTGCCCTGAAACAGAAGCAACTGGAACAAAAGCCTAAGAGGGAAGTGGCTGATGACTTGGTTGCTCATGGAGGTTTTCAGAAAAGGAACATTCAAAAGAAGTCTGGTTTTCAGAAATTTCAAGGGAAGCAGGGTTCCAACTCTTCTCAACAGGCAGAACAAAAGAAATTTAAGTGCTTCTTCAGCCATAAGACTGGACATTGGAGGAAGGACTGTCCTGAAAGGAAGAAGAATTTGGGTCAAAAGGATCAAGAGAAGGGTGATGCTGCCATGGCCGAGGAAGCTTATGGGACTGCAGAAGCCTTGACTGTGACTCAGATTCGTCCTACCAGCAGATGGATCCTTGATAGTGGCTGCTCATATCACATGACACCACACAAGGAGTGGCTCATGGAGTTTGTTGAAAAAGATCAAGGCACTGTGCATTTGGGCAATAACAAGGCCTGTAAGATAGTGGGAATGAGCACTATTTGGATCAAGATGGATGATGGACCTGAGTTCAAACTCTCCAGTGTAAGGTATGTGCCTGACCTGAAAAGGAACTTGATTTCTTTGGGCATGTTATAAGCACATGGGTGTGTCATTAAGGCTGAAAATGGTGTGATAAAAGTCTTTAAAGGGAATGTGCTAAAATTAAAGGGTAAGAGACAAAATGGGATTTATGTGCTAGAGGGTAATACTATGATGATTAGTGATGTGAACTATAGTGAGTCTGAGAAAGATAGAACAGTTTTGTGGCACTTAAGACTGGGACATTTAGGTGAGTTAGGCCTACAGAAACTGCATATGGTCAAGGTTGTTTTGGTAAGGATCATTGATGGACCAAAATTATACGAATCATAAACACAGTATAACCCCCTTATTTAGACATTTTATCTATTTAACTTTTGCTTGTTAGTTCAGATATATTTTTGCAGGGTAATTCAGAGCTTAGAGAGAATACACATTAAAGAGGAGCTTTTAGAGCAGAAAAGATGTTACGAGTCAATCCAAGGTCAAGATCATATGCCGACTGAAGAAATATCAAGGATCCTGACGTTGAATCACTCATAACAAATTAATCAGAAGAATCAGGAGAGGAATCAAGACAGCCCGGGGAAGAAACACACTGACAGTTTTGTGAAAAGACTGCACAAAACTGTACAAAATTCACATTTGGGCAAGATGACCGGCCACTTGGGCAAGAGGTGGCCAAAGCCACCCCTCCTCCTCCTCCACCACCGGCTACCGGCGGCTCTCCTCCACCATAACCGGCGGCTTTGCTCCTCCTCCACATGGCGGCTCCTCCTCTCCTTCCTCCATGTGTGGCCATCTCCTCCCTTCATTTTCTCCTCCAAACACCATGCAACACTTGCCTCCATCTCCTCCTCCTCCCATGGCTATATAAGGAGGAGCTCCTCCCCTCATTTTCATCATCCCTCACTTGTAAAAAAAACACTTCTCTCTCTAAGTTATGTATTTGTAAAGTTTGGCTTTGGAAATAAAGGATAGCTCCCTTGGCGCTTCAACGGTTGTAAGTATTATTTCTAGTATTTATTCAACTGTTTATTTCCTTAGTTATAATGTTTAGCGCGATGAATAGTAGCTAAACTAGTAGTTCGGTAGAAGGGGCGCACTTGTATTATAAAATGTTTTAAGACTATTAACTTAGCGTTTAGTCTTAGTATTCAAAACTTGTTCTATGTGCCATATATCAAGTCAGAGTTTCCAAGGTTGAGTGGAAGCTGTCACAAGCAAAGCTCTGCCGTGGAAATTCGTGATCATACTCGGTAAGTGGAAGCTGTCACAAGCAAAACTTATCGAGAAGTTCGACTTATCTAAAACACCACTTGGTCAATAACGTAACTGGGAGATCAAGTGGATGCACTTACAGCTAAGATACTTCGAAAGGAGGAATTAGTTTTGCTTAGAACAAGTGTTGCTTTAAACGATGTTGCAAGTCTTGCGCTACGAAAGAGCCTCGATTCATCTTTGAATACTTAGATAATTCACTAAAGGTCAATGATAAACAGGATATAATACAAGGCCCCTGAAACCGAACATTTCTCTTTAATTATAAACTGTAATTTACTTTCTAGTATTAAAACCAACCAACCAACCAATCAATCAATCAATCAATCACTTAGCTGGTAGCTTTAAAACTAACCAACCGACCTAAAACACGCTCTCTCGCTGGACAACCCCCTCAAAGAACATCTATTCCCCTGATTCCCTTGGGTTCGACCCCTACTTACCACTTGCTACCCAGTAGTTAAGTCGCGAGTAGCGGACTATTATAAATTTATTCTTGACGTTTGCACATAACAACTGTGCATCCATCAATCATGTAAGTAAAATTGAGTTTTGTGAAAATTGAGTTTTGTGAAAATTGTGTTTTAGGTAAGTCCACAAAGTTAAGTTTTGGAAAAGGTAAGCATGTTACTAAGGCAAAACTTGACTATATTCACTCTGATCTTTGGGGACCAACTAGAGTTCAATCCCATGGTGGAAAAAGATATTTTATGTCTCTTATTGATGATTTTACCAGAAGATATTGGGTATATTTTTTAGCACAGAAATCTGAGGCATTTGAGACTTTCAAGAATTGGAAGATGATGGTTGAGAACCTATCTGGACAGAAGGTGAAGTATCTGAGGACTGATAATGGACTGGAATATCTGGACAGTGCTTTTCTGGAATTCTGTAAAGAGAATGGCATTGTTAAACATCACACAGCACCAGGTAATTCACAACAAAATGGATTAGCTGAGAGGTTCAACATCAATGCATGATGAGATGGACTCTTTGAAAAAGAATCTGAGAGTGTACAAGATGCAATGCTCATGAACCTGAGAGTGTACAAGATGCAGTGAATGGAACTGAAGGAAAGTAGTGACTTAAAGCAATGCATGATGAGATGTACTCTTTGAAGAAGAACAAAACTTGGGAAATTGTGGATAGGCCTGCTAAAACAAGACTTGTGCAAAGCAAGTGGATTTTCACAAGGAAGAAGGGTATACCAGGAGTAGAACCTTCTAGATTGAAGGCAAGGTTAGTTGCAAGAGGTTTCACACAGAAGGAAGGTATTGACTTTAATGAAATAGTTTCCCCTGCTGTGAAACATAGGTCTATTAGAATCATGTTGTCTCTAGTGGCTTATTTTGATTATGAACTAGAACAACTTGATGTTAAAACCGCATTCTTGCATGGTAATCTTGATGAGACTATCTACATGAGACAGCCTGAAGGATTTGTAATTGGTAATCCTGAAAAGAAAGTATGTTTGCTTAAAAGGTCTTTATATGGACTTAAACAATCACCTAGACTGTGGTATATGAGATTTGATGAGTTTATGTTTAACTGTGGCTTTAAGAGATCAGATTATGATTGGTGTATCTATTATAAGCATGTACAAGGACAGTCTGTTATTTATCTTTTGTTGTATGTGAATGATATGCTAATTGCTAGCCATGATATTCCTAATATTAATGATCTTAAAGTGTAGTTGAGTACTAACTTTGAAATGAAGGACTTCGGTGGTGCCAAGAAAATATTGGGTATGCAGATAATGAGAAATAGGAAAGAAGGAAGACTATTTCTATGTCAAACTGATTACCTGACTAAAGTGGTGGAGAAGTTTGAGATGAAGGATGCAAAACCAGTGTTGACACCTGTGGCAAGCCATTTCAAACTGAGTAAGGATCAAAAACCAGAAACCAAGGAAGAAAAGGATTATATGGAGAATGTGCCTTACTCTAGTATAGTGGGATGCTTAATGTATGCTATGGTCTGTACAAGACCAGACATAGCTCATGGAGTTAGCTTGGTGAGCAGACATATGGTAAATCCTGGAAAGTACCATTGGTAAGCTGTAAAATGGTTACTGAGGTATATCAAAGGGACATTAGGAAAAGGACTGGTTTTTGGTAAATGGCAAGTTAGTGCTGAGATTATCCAAGGCTTTGTGGATTCAGACTATGCTGGGAATATAGATACAAGGAAATCACAGTCTGGGTTGGTTTTCACTGTCTTTGGGACTGCTGTATCATGGAAGGCTAACTTACAAAAGGTGGTGACTCTTTCAACAACTGAAGCTGAGTTCATGGCCATAACTGAGGCAGTAAAAGAGGCTTTGTGGATGAAAGGTCTGATAACAGAGTTAGGACATGGGCAGAGCTGTGTTAAAGTGCATAGTGACAGCCAAGGAGCAATCCATCTATCAAAGCATCAAGTTTTTCATGAAAGGTCCAAGCATATTGATGTGAATATGCATTTTGTGAGGGATATAGCCGACACTGGAGTAGTTCAAGTTGTGATAATAGGAACAAAGGATAACCCTGTTGACATGTTGAAAAAATCAGTCCCAAGTGATAAATTTAACTATTGCTTGGAGCTGATAGGGTTGATGGAAGAACCCTAGAGCAGGATTAGAGAAGAGGGGCATATGGGCTGGATAAGTAGTTGAAAACCAAGGTGGAGATTTGTGGAATATGGTTTTAAACTGCTTAAGGATATATGGTGGTAGTACATTGGATTTGCAGGGGCTTGAAGAGACCAGTATTGTCTGGAGGACATGAAGATCAAAAGGGACAGTTTTGGAGGGTAAAGGGCAAAACTACGTCGTTTGGTCTGGAGGTGTCTACAAGCTGCGTCGTATGGAGAACGCGCGAAGCTGGAGTTCAAAGACGCAAAAAAATGTCGGCATTTCCAGAGGAGCGCGGGTTCATTTTAGTGGAACGTCGTAAATGGGAGAAAGCGCGAGATTTGGCTTGTGGCTGAAGACGTCGTCGTTTTGAGCTGAAGGAGTGCACACCTGATATTTAGTGGAGCGACATCGTTTTGGACAAAGCCGTAAGTGGAGCGCATCGTTTTGGTTCGAGTTGAGTCCGCTCAGAGCTAACGGATATAAAAGTGAGTCAAGGGCTCGAGTCAACTCACCTGAATTACCAGAAAGAGGAATTAGGGTTCTTGGAGAATTTCATTCAATTCGTTCGATTGTGATCAAATTGAGAGCTGAGAGTTTGCGTATAAATTCGACTGATTGTATTCATTGCTGTACTACCACCAATTTCATCAATAAAGTGCTCGCCCCTCTTCTCGACTGGAGTAGGAGTCACCCGGACTCCGAACCAGTATAAATATGTGTTTTTGTGTTCGTTTACATTCGATCTTTGCAAGATTGTGCTGTGTTAATCTCTACAAAACTAATTTTAGAGTCAGGATTAGGTATAAACCATCATTTTATTTATAAACTGTAAATCTCTTAAGAAGTTGCCACATAACAGCTTCAACCAATCCAAATTTCGGTCATTCGAAAACTAAACGAAAGTTAAATGTATTTAACTGCATAACGGGGAGTGTTCGGTTGAGAATCCTTGAAAATTTGAGAACTTGAGAACCCAAATCTCACAATTAGATCATAATGCATCTTTGAATCTGCATGTGACACATTTCTAAAAAGCAAAGTAAAAACGGTGGCTTTGATTTTGCATTAAATGCATCTTGGAAAATGGACATGGGACACGTGTCGCCACCAAAATGACTTGATGATGCATTTTGGAAGGTGAAGATTGAGGTCTTATTTGAGCGATTCTCAGTGCATAACTAATAAACTTTCTAAAGGATATTAATGGTATGAAAAAATAAATCTGTCAAAGTAATTTATCTTGGCCCCTCTATTATTTGTCGTTATACATGGAATTTTTAATTTTAATTTATCTTAGAAGTGTTAATCATGACTTCCTTTCCAATTTTTGACTACACTGCTAACAATTTGACAATGAGACTGCTAGGGTGAGATTGAATCCATTGATAGGAAGAGGCTCCAAAAATTGACAATGAGACTGTTAGGGTAAGATTGAACCAGGACCACCACGACAAGTGTAACAAAAATTTTATACTCTAAAACTGCGTCACATCAGTTGCACGTCTCCTAAACCACAGGTGGAATGTACGAAGCCTCTATCCGATATATGCATGAATTAAATTTCAAACAAAAATATAAATTCAGTAAAACGAAATCCACTAATTAAGCAATTAAACACACATGTTATTTCAGTATTCAAGTAATCAAAGTGTTTAAGTCTCCTAAAAGTACTTATTAATACTCGCCACTAGCGAACTCTCACTTATTTCCCCCAAAATCCATCTAGCAATATCTAAAAAAACAAAAATATGGAAAACGTGAGTCCACGGCTCGTGTAGGTAATAAAGATCCAACTAGCCAAATCATGAGTGTCAAAGTCATTTTAAATAAACCATTATTAAAGTCATTTCAGGCTTATAACTGACATGTTGACTACACAATCAAATCATGCAAACAGAGGTCCTGGGACACTATCACCGTAGCCCTTCGACCAGGCAACATGATACCATACTTTGGCCTATGGCATGGTAACAAGATAACATACTTTGCCCTAAAGCATGGCAACGGGATACACCATACTTTTACTCTATGGCGGGGCAACATGAATCATGACCAATTGTGATCCTTCAGAAGTACAGATAGATTGTACGTGAAACAGAAATAGTGAGGATATCACGAGAAAATATCACTTGTAAAATCACGAGATATGATGAGTTATAAAATCATGAGACATGAGAAATTGTAAAATGATGAGACAGGATGAGTCGTAAAATGACGAGAGATGATGAGCGATAAAATGAAGAGACAATAAAAATTCTTTTTACCAAGATGAATGAGTTTCAAGAGAAGTTCCACTCATGATCCGAATTATCAAAGAAAACAAGTTATCAAGAGAAGGAGGCATGCCATAAGAAATTTACGAAATAAGATTTTGAAAAATAATTAGACAGGTTCATATTACTTACCTCGAATCCGCATCACATAACCTCCAATAAAATTTATACCTTACCGAAATCAAGTCAAGAATCAAGAATCACCCTGAAATCATATGCAAAAGCAAAACATGCTCGAACCCTTAGATTCACAAACTCTTATTCGAGTCTAGTTCACAAGCATACAATAATCAAATCTGCAATTTTCAGGTTGCACGACTCAATTTTAAACTTTTTTCTAAATTACTCTGGAGGAATAGAAATACATTCTGCATACTGTTAGAAAGATCACTTCGAGTAATACGTCATAGATTTTTAAAACTCCCAATTTAAACACTTTAAATATAAGTTATGCCTATTTCAAAACATGTTGTTAGATCTGCTGATATTATAACACATCGTAGAACATCAACATCAAATCTGATTTCTGAACAACTCAGATCGAATAAATTCAGGTGCTATATACCACTAGAGACCTCTTGAAACGTAGATAGTCATAGCATTAGAAAAATCTCAATTTGAATAGATAAATCAGAAGATATTTAGGTTTGAATATTGTTTGACAGATTTACACAGAATTTACATCACCTTTATTTTTTAATGAATGAGTTATATCATTAATCAAAAGGAATGTACAACTAACTCTAACAAACTACCACAAACCAAAAAACTGGCCCTGCTACCAAAACACACAGAGCTTCGACTAAGGCTCTAACAACTGGAAAAAACACCTAATCAATAAGGCTCTAACAACTGAAAAAACACCTAATCAATGGTTCTCATAATCCTCAACCAATTAATATCTTCCTTCGAACAAGCGTCCTTTTTGATCGCCTCTAGCTTCATCTTCAAGTACCAAATAGTTTCTTGCAATATCACTGTGGTCGGTATGGTCTCTTCTTTGAAAATCTTCGAGTTCCTCGCTCTCCACACGCCATTCATAATTCTCGTTGTAGCTGCTGCTATCATCTTTGTTTTCAGCCTCATTTGAGGCAGACCTTTGAACCAAGGAATCAGTAACTCCCAGCAAGTAAAGGGCGGCTCAACTTTCAGAAACTGCATCACCTTGATCCAAACTACATTCAAAAAGCTGCAGTCAAAATACAAATGATCTCTACTCTCGTCCATTGTCTCGCATAGGACACATGACTTATCTCCCTGCAGTCCCCACTTTCTCAATCTGTCTCTTGTCAACAGCTTGTTTTGGACTACTAGCCACGCATTCAGCGAGTCTCTCGGAGCATTAAAGTCATTCCAAACAAGCTTGTGCCACTCCACCTTATCTTTGTGCTATGCTAACGTGTTGTATGTGTCTTTCACCACGTAGCCTTCTCCTTGCCATCTCCACCTCGCTATGTTATTTGTAACTGAGATACAACAAAGACCAATATCCTTGCACTGCATCAGGCGCTTTAGAACCCAGGAGCGTTTGGACTTTACCTCATATTCCCACCAATGTTTACCTTTGCTCCAATACTTCTCCAACCAGTCTGACCACAATTTAGACCTCCCCTCCTTCTTCCCCCACATTTGATTAATAACCATGACATAATTCATAGTCTCAATATTTTCAAACCCAGACCACCTTCCTCTTTTTCCCTACACACCTCTTCCCACTTCACTAGATGACCTCCCTTCTTGTCACAGCTGCCTCTCCAAAGAAACCTCGCACAGATCAAATTAACAGCTTAGATAACAGACCTTGGCAAAATACAAACACGAGCCCAGAAATACACCATGGCTTGTAAGACAGCCGACACCAAAACTCTCCTCCCAGTACGGGACATGAATCTATTACTCCAGCTATTCAAGCGAGCTGTCATTTTATCAATAAGGTTGTCACAATCCTTTCTACTCAGACTTCTCGACGTGAGGGGAAGACCTAAATAACGCACTGGCAGAGGGGAGGTTTTAGTTCCTATAGCATCTTCCACCCAAGCAACTTTACCATCATTCATTCCTCCCGTAAAGAGATGACTCTTTTGAAAGTTAATAGATAATCCGGAACAATCTAAGAACTCATTGACCACCTCTTTGATGGCACCGATCGTTGAGTTTCTGCCACTACTGAACAGGATCAGATCATCCGCAAACATGATGTGAGATAACTTGATACGATGACACTTGGGATGGTAATAGAAGCCAATAGTCTTGTTCAACCTTTTCATCATTCCAGAAAGGCATTCCATAGCGATTGTGAACAGAAAAGGTGATAAAGGGTCACCTTGTCGGAGGCCCCTCTTGCCCTGGAAGAAATCAAACATCTCGCCATTAATCATGACTGAGAAGCTAGTAGATTGAATACACATTACCATCCAGGCTATAAATTTACCGGGGAACTTCAGGTTCTCTAACATAGATGTGAGGAAACTCCAATCTATTGTGTCATAAGCTTTCCGCAGGTCTATCTTCCAGGCCATCCTTTCACTAAAATTCTTCCTGCCATAGCCATTCAGCAACTGCTGGGCCAAAAAAATATTACCCACAATAGACCGATCTTTAACAAAAGCTCCTTGAGCTGGGTCAATGATATCCGGGAGCACCTCCTTGAGTCTACCTGCCAACAAAGAAGAGATGATCTTGTAAGTGACATTATAGCACAAAATTGGGTGGTAATCCTCCGGTTTGCTGGCTAGGATGCTCTTTGGAATAAGAGCAATATAAGCTGCGTTCACTCAGTTAGGCAATGCATTGTGTCTGAGACAATGCCTTAAACCTTCACAGAGCTCCTTCCCTAAAATCTTCCAGTTTCTCTTGAAGAAACTAGACGAGAAACCATCTGGGCCAGGTGCTCTATCTGCTCCTAAACAACTTAACGCTGTCCAAATCTCCTTATCTATTGCTCCCTTAACTAAGAACCTGAACTGCTCACTACTAATAACATGCCCTTGTGCGACAGCCTCCACGTCAACACTGCTGCACAATCTGGCTTGACCCAGTAAATCCTTGAAGTACTCTGAGAATTTCTGTTTGATAACCCCACTATCTGTAGACACTGTGCCATCTCCTATAGTGGTTTGGGTAATATTATTTCTGGTTCTTCTGCTCTTTAACACGCTGTGAAAGAACTTGGTGTTAGCGTCGCCTTCTTTTATCCACTGTGCATTTGTCCTCTGCTTGTTGAAGAGGAACTGGTTGTATTTAACCTTTCGAAATTCCAGCGCCAATCTTCTCTCATCTTCACAGCAGCCAATATCATTTGGGTTATGCTCTGACTTGCTTTGGGCTTCCAACAACACTTCTCTAGCTAGATTCACCCTCTTGTCCATGCCTCTGGTTCTTCCCACAACTCTCTGCTTCAGTATTAACTTCATATCCTTCAGCTTTGTTTGTATCATAAAAAGGTTTCTGCACTTGTTCCCATTGTTCCAAGAGCATCATATAGCCTCGTCATAATCATCCAAATTCTCCCAGAAGTTGCAATACCTGAAACTCTTTTTAGTCTTTGCTTCTTGTCCCCAGTACACAATCACCGGACTATGATCAGAAATACCAGGGGGATGATCGGTGGCATGAGCATCCTCAATCTCTTCAAACCATACTTCATTGCCTAAAGCCATGTCCAGCTTGCTCCAAATCTTATCCGCTGGGTTAACATGATTGTTACTCCACGTATAATGATAACCGTTAGCTGGGAGGTCCTGGAGGCTGGAATTCTCTAAAAACTTCCTGAAATACAGTGTGTCTTTTTCTCTGACACCATTACCATTCAACTTTTCTCTTTGATCCTTCACACAGTTGAAATCTCCTATACAAAGCCAGCACCCTGTAAACTTTCCCCCAGCCTTCTCTATATCCTCCCACAGCTTCTTTCAGTCTCTCTGATTGTTGCTAGCATAAACAATAATAAGACCAAACCTTCTATTCTCTGCTTCTACCTCACAAGTCACAAATTGGTATGACTTCATGATATTGCTAATTTTTGTAGTAGCCTCATTCCATAGTAGTAAAATACGCACCCAACCACCTTCAATAGTGCTGAACTCTGCTTTCCACATATCATCTGGGTTGCATCTAGAAACTACCTCTGCCCACTTATCCTCACGCAAATTAACTTCTAACAAAGCTACAACATCTAACTTATTCTTCCTAATCCAACCAAGGACTTCAGATTTCTTGTAGGGGTTATTAAGCCGTCTAATATTCCAAGCTGTAACTTTATACATTAAGTAAGTTGTTTTTGGTGCCTGCCTCCCTCCTCATATTTTGAACCTTCTTAGTCTTATTATCTACTTTTTGGTTTCTACTCTCTTCTTTCCTTGAGTGGTTTGTACTTGTGCTCTCCCCTGTGTCACCCGAGCTAATGCTCTCTTCACAATTCATGTTGCGGTTTCCTTTCTTCCGTGCTCTCTTTTGTGCACTCTTGGATAAGAACGGAATAAATCTTGCGTTGGCTTCTACATCTTTGACAGATGTTTCATCCGGCAGTTGGGTGTTCTTCATTTGTGTTTTAGGAACACAAACTGGTTCCTCCGGCTCAAAGTCCTCTCCTTGTGGTTCTTTCTCTATTACATTAGCCTCATCGCATTCAATCTCATCTTTACTCACATCTCTCTTATCCTTCATGTCCCTTTCTCTTTTCTCTTTTTCCCTCAAGCCCTCTAGCATCATCTCCATGTTAGGCTCTGGACACTTCACAGTCAAGTGTCCAAATTTGCAGCAGTTAGAGCAACGGGGGGGGGGGGGGGGGTTTCCACTCGTAAACTAAAGGCTGAACGTAGCAGTTTCTGAATGGATCCTCATACTCGATGTGATCCATGAACTCTTGGTCTGCATAAATCTGAACACAGACTCTTGCATAGTTGTAGCTCGACCCATCAGCCGTAACTCCGTATGTGCAAATAGGTGTGCCTAACCTGGAGCACAACTTACTCAAGATGATGGTAACTGCTAGGCGAGCCTTTAACCTAGGCAGGCAGATCCAGACTGGCAGAGCGTCCATGCTACCACAGTTATACTCCTCTTACTCCGACCACGGTTTCAAAATCAACGGATGGTTATCAAACATCCATGGACCGCCGGACATCACCTCTGTTTTCATCTCCTCCGACCAGAACTTAAAGAGGAAAATCCCTTCATTAAGATGAGAAACCTTCACCACTGTTTCATCTCCCCACTTAGCCCTAGCGAACCCCCGCATCCTGCCCAGGAAGGGCTTGGTTCCGAACACAAACTCGACCAGCGCATGTTCAAATTTACTTGTTGCCGCATTCCATTCCTCTGCGGGAATCACCACCCAGTCAGCTCCTTGTTCTTGCGGAAGGTGAAAGAGCGGGACACCGCACTCTCTGTTACGATTCCCAGCAGCCCTAGCAGCCCAAAAAATCTTACTCCTTTCCGCCGCTCCTGTTACGACCGCCTCCTTGCCTTTTCCCCCTTCTGGAGCAGTCGCCGCTCCGATTGTCATCTTTCGGAGGCCAAAAAGCCTTAGAAACCTAGGAGCAGGCGCACAGTGGGCACGTGTCCTTCTCACTAGGCGCGTCTACTTAACTAATTTTTAAATCAGCTTTCGATACTCAACTTTGAAACAAGTTTCAGATCAGCTCTGATTGAAACATTAGACGCACTATATACCGTTGCGAAGGTCTTTTTGATTAGAATGCAGTAGAATCAAGAAACACTCTACTTGAACAACTAAATTTGAAGTACCATCCAATTGAAAATAAGTCGACAAATCTGCCCGAGGCAACCACTATATCCTCACTTCAAAATTACTTAAAGAGCAATTCAAATTGAAACAAAATATGTCTTTTATATTGTCGACAAGTTTGTTTGGAGCAAAAGAGCACAGAACAATTGAAACCGCTTTTGACTCCTTACTAAAAGGAAATACATCAACACAACATATGTAATTGTTTGAAGCTTCCCAATTTAATAGATGTGAGCGACACCATACAAATATTCTTAACCAATATAATTTGATTTTCTTTTCTTTTGAGAGTCATTGTTGCGAAAATCATCTCGGGAGAGTTATAGTTCTATTTAGGAAAAGACAACTAACCCTAACAAGCGTTTCACTTCCGCAGTCCGTTTTTCAAAATTTATTATTATTATTTAGGGAAAAGATCACGTAGGAAGTTGGTGTTTTGGTAGAAATAGGAATTAAACTCAGCCATTAGATTTAAGATCCAACGGTTTATAATAATCAACAGATTAGATTTTTAATTAAACAATAATTATGATTAAAGGGTAGAATCGGCACAGAAATAATCAACCATTCAACACTGCACAATCTCGCTGATCGATCCTATTTTTTCGTTAACCGATCTCGTCAGTCGTGTGCAATCCCGCTGATCTTGTCAGATGATCATGAGCGGAGATGATGAAGATGATGGTAGCCTGCTTGATTTGATAGATAAGGCAAGGGATGTGTTGTGTGCAATTAGGGATTTAAGGACGAAGGGGAAGAGATCGTCGGAGATACGTCCCCATACGTCCCGACAAGGACCCAGTTCCCAATACGTCCCCAATTCCAAAATTTGCGCATCGATATGGATTTCTCGCCAGATGGGTCTAATCGGGTGTGATTGAGTATAGTGATTCATGGTATTGAAATGGTCAGTATAGAAAGTTCGATTTCAGTTCGCGAGTTGCCGCCTGTTTTTAACCCTATTAGCCCAACCATGTCGAATTCCAATCATGTCAATCCGACAACCCTAATCCCAAATCGAGGAACATGAAGACACCCAATTCGATTGGTGGTCAAAAATTCAATCTTGCGATCAATGGCAGTTTGGGTTTGTTGATGTTTTACTGTTGATTGATGTATTGACTGATGTTGGGTGTCTGTTGTTTCCTTATGCTAAGGTTGTGACACAGAGTCTTATCGGGATTGTTGGATTGCAAGTGCGTGCCGTCGGGGAATTACGGGAATAAGCATGAGTGCCCTTGTTACAAGGACAAGCTCAGCTCCAAGGGCAACCCAAGTACCCTAAGAAATCACCATCTGCATAGTTTGTACCACTTTTATTTTATAATTCAGCTAGCTGCTGAGCTTGTTGTGATATGTTACTCCATTGTAAAACCATGTCCTTTTAATCTGCACCCATGTATCTTGATGAAATCAATAAACAGTGTGATTTAGCAATTTACTGTTAAGCAGTTAATGTTATTATGAACTTGCAAATGAATTCCCACGTATAATACGTAGTAAGCAATTTACAGTAGTTGAGGAGGCTGGTTAAGGCGATCATGAGCGGAGATGGTGAAGATGATGGTAGCCTGCTTGATTTGATAGATAAGGCGAGGGATGTGTTTTATTAACATACAAGGGTCTGAAGGTGATACAAAGGAGCTGGATGTTCTTTGGAGGAGAGTGAAAACAACTGCCACATTATTAACTTATTTGGTGATACGCAACTTTGGTGATGCTATGGAACCTCCATTTTGTTGATGCGCAACTTTGGTGATGCTATGGCTGTCTAAAATGGCTTATATGGCCTCCATTTTGTTCTTTCCTTAGTGATGTGATCAACTTTGTTGCTTTCAGTTTGTTGCATGTAAAAATGTTTCTAGTTGCCAAAATTGTAAACCGAATCTTGATTGAATGAATGAAGACGCATTTCTTGTTAAAATACGTAGCAGTTATGCACTGTGTTATTATAATACGTAGCAAATGGATTATAATACGTAGCAACTGTGTTATAATACGTAACAACTGTGTCATAATACGTAGCAAATGGATTATAATACGTAGCAAATGGATTATACGTAGCAAATGGATTATAATACGTAGCAACTGTGTTATAATACATAGCAACTGTGTCATAATACGTAGCAACTGTGTCATAATACATAGCAAATGGATTATAATACGTAGCAAATGGATTATAATATGCTGCAACTATGTTATAATACGTAGCAACTGTGTTATAATACGTAGCAACATCATTTAAGTCTGAAGCACTAAAATACGTAGCAATATGATTCATGAAGCTGCCTAGTTTCATTTTAAGTGAAGTGCTAAAATATGTAGCATTATGTATCATGTTACGTAACATGATTCTGGTTCTGATATTGATGTACTATTCGTAGACAGGTTAACATAATTCGTATCCCCGTTGACATAATTCGTAACATCTTACACATAATTTGTACCATGTAATACATAATTGGTACCCTGATAATTGTGAGTACCCTTTAATACATAATTCGTAACATGTAATACATAATTCGTACCCTGTAATACATAATTCGTACCAACTTACAAAATTGTTTAAACATCTTTACATGATGATCATTGTGAGTACAAGTTGGTTGAAAAAATTCAGAATGACTAGATAAATAAGAAACAGTTTTGATCTCTAAAAATAAAAGCCTTCAAAGTGATCATGCTCGGATCAATGGGATTTCACGTATTCCTGAACAATGTGAAGACCTTCTGATGGCTCTCTGTAGTCCTGCAATACATATAGGAACTGTAAAGATTTTTCCAAAGTAGTAAACATCAAAGACCACGGGAAAAAAATTGGTAAGCACAAGAATTTGAATGTTATTTAAACAATACTAAGTAGCCCAATAAAAATGTAAGCAAACACATCACCAGTAAGTGACAGAACTTTCCATGAACGAGCAACTTCTATCTGTTTGTTGGCCAATAGGCAAATCTGACAAGTTGCTTATGCTTCGCACCGAGCGGTAAGCTTCTTACCAGTAATCAAAGATATTTCAGAAGGCTCACTTCCACTCTTCACTCAGTCCAGTCTACTACCACTGTTAGTCAAACCATCAGCAGAAACAAACTGTAACAGGGTCATGTAAGCACAGGTCATTGTAAATCACATTCAATATACAATACAACCTGAATACCGACCGAAACAAGCTTCCATACATACTCTATGATTTTCAAACTTTATGAAATTACAGCTACACGAAAGAAAGTATATCTAAGGCATAACTAAAATGCTTGTATAATCAGTCTCCAAAGGGCTACGTACTTTATCTCCTCCCAAAACCCACAATATGCTACGCATCTTCAAAAATTGTGCTACGGATTATGATACGCATATGTAGCATATGAATAACATTTAACCCTAAAAATCGTACTGTTTTCTTTCGACAAATTGAAGATGAATCTAGCAAACCCTAAAAAGTAGATAGAAAACACACCGTATGTTTGAATCGGACTCTTCGGCGGAGGGGTCGAATGACTGTCTACGGCCGCCGTCTTTCGAGCCATGGCCGTCGTCTCCGATTCGTTGTCGTCGATTTCTATGGCGACTGGTCAACTCGATGGACGATTAGGTCCGTCGCTTTGGGTTTAGGGTTCGGGTTTGCCTTTCAGAAATTAACGGGATACGCATTTATGGAGATTTTGTGTGACTAAATTACCCCTATAACCGTGGATTTGTTTGATTTTGATAAATATTTCTGAACTGATCGTGGCTGTTGATTAAGAAATATCAACGGACAGGATAAATTCTTATTTCTCCCTTTAATGTCACTTCTCACCAGAACTTAACCCTTATTAATTATTACGTCTTTTCCTTAACAAATAAATTTATTTCCTTAATTTTTTTTGACAATAAATTATTTCCTTAATTTAACCACATCAAATTTTCTTTTTCCAATTTTAATCACATTTAGTCTCTTCAACTTTCAGGCTATTACATTACAACAAGGTCGAAGGGAAAGGCCGATGCGTCCGGATGTCGATTCATAGGGTTGCCAAAATCTTTCACTTACTCGCCAACTTTGTCACAAATTCAAAGGCGAAATGCATCAAGTCGAGCCCTCCTTTAGTGTATCACTACCTCTACCAACTTTTTTGACTTTGTCTCTTGACGCGACTGAATTTCATAATTTGCAATTGTTGTGTCACGATCCTTAGTGAGGGAGGTCGTGTGGCTGACCAAGTCGCAATTTTTATTAGCTGTTGGTTGTCAATTATTAGTGGAGTAATGGGAGTTATGTGTCATAGTGGGTGTCTAGTAGCAGTATTTAGTCTAGAACTTTTGTTGAAGTGAGTTATGCAATATATTATAATCACTTCCCCTCATCCTACTTCTGTTCCCCTCTCTGCCTCTTCTATTCTCTTCCTCAATTCCACATATTCTATTAAGTTCATAACAAGTGGTATCAGTGACATGGAGACACGTTCTTCCGATCAGTTCAAAAAACTTGAGGCTTTGATCGTGTCATTAACTCAGGATACAGAATCTCGACTTCAAGCACAATGGGATCGAATGGAAACCCACTACCAAGAGACCAATTCCAAGTTCGAGAAGGTGCATGCCGAGCTTCAGGCCTTAGTTTTTTGTATTTCTGGTGAAACAAGTGCAACACGAGACGATGACAAAGGAATACTAGGAGCACCCCCTCCTGGTCGTATCAAACCTGTTGTCACAGAAGCAAACACCATCCCACTACCGAGACGAAAAGGTGATTTCTATCCGAAATTAAAGCTAGATTTCCCCACATTCAGTCCCACAAATCCCAGACACTGGATTCGTAAATGTGAGAAGTATTTTGCAATTAATGAAGTTGATGAAGGCCGTAAAGTGGAGTTGGCTAGCTTGCATTTGGATGAAGAAGCAGAGATATGGTTTGATGGTTGGTCCTTACAATATCGGCATACTAATTGGCCTCAATTTGTTGAACACTTGTGTCAAAGATTTGGGACTCGCAGCTCCGGAAATGTTGTCGAAGAATTCAACCATCTTAAACAGTCTGGAAACGTCAGTGACTACATACAAAAATTTGAAGAACTGATGGGCATGATGCTAAGAGAAAATCCAAACCTCTCAGACAGGTACTTTGTTTACAGTTATGTTGGAGGGTTAAATGATGCAATTAAGTCTCTAGTAAGGACTCACAATCTAGAAACTATTGGAAATGCAATTGAAAAGGCAAGATTACATGAATTAGCCTTGAAAGCTCTATTGAAGGCATCATCAACCCGAGGCACATCTGCTACTTTTCCACAAACAGGAGCTCGGACTCAAGTGCTTCCAAACCGTGACTATACTCCCACAAGGAAAGAACCTTCCTGTTATAAGTGTGGAGAAAAGTGGTTCAACGGTCACATGTGCAAGAGTCGTCAAGTCAATGTAATTGAAGCTGCCGTTGAAGATTCGAATGAGTTAGATGAGCCCCCTGATGATAATTTGGATGAAACTGATGATCAAGGTGTAGTAGAATTGTCAATGCATGCCATCAATGGTAGCAGCGGTAGCGGCACATTAAAGTTGAAGGGGATGATCCGTGGGAAGCCGATTCTAATTTTATTAGTTACTGGGAGCACTGCAACTTTTATTAGCTCCAACCTTGTACGAGAATTGAAGTTGGAGATTATGGATACTACTGGAATGACAATCTCTTTGGCTAACGGAGCAAAAGTCTCTTGCTCTAAGCTTTGTCCTAGCTTGAATTGGGAGATGTGCGGCAGTAACTTCAGGTGCGACTTCCGTATTTTAGATCTTGGTACTTATGATGTTGTTCTTGGCACTGACTGGATGCAGGAGGTGAACCCCATCACCTTTGATTTTGTTCGGGCACAAGCAATCATCAAAAGCAAGGGAAAGGATATTGTATTGAAGGGTCACAGAGAAATGGATTCTAAGCATGCGGAACTGAGTTGCATGGTAACCGAAAAGTCGCATAAGGCCATTAACATTACAAGAGTTACTGGGATTGTTTGGGTGTTTGGTGTGGTTTCAGCCAATTGTGAGACCAAATTAACACATTCAGAAGCTTTAAATATGGAATTCTCCCATCAAAAAAAAAATGGAATTCTGTGACTTGGAAGGAAATGATTTTTTGACAGAATTCCGCACTCAGTTGGCGCAGGTGCTAAAACAATTTGATGATCTTTTTAAAGAACCATGTTCTTTTACCACCAGTGAGAAGTCATGATCATGAAATTACTTTAGTACCGGGATCTTCCACAGTTTCTATCCGACCGTATCGGTATCCTTACATTCAAAAGGCTGAGATTGAGTCACAAGTTGAACACTTGCTACAAGCTAGATTTATTCAACCTAGCCGCAGTCCATTTGCTTCACCAGTCTTGCTCGTAAAGAAAAAAGACGGAAGTTGGAGAATGTGTGTTGATTATCGTCAACTCAATAGCAAAACGATCAAGGATAAATATCCAATTCCAATTATTGACGATTTGCTCGACGAGTTATATGGTGCAAAGGTGTTTACTAAGCTCGACCTTTGAGCTGGTTATCACCAAATTCGAATGAAAGAAGAGGACATTCCAAAGACGGCGTTTCGAACACATCACAGACACTATGAGTTTTGTGTGTTACCCTTCGGTCTCACCAATGCTCCAGCTACTTTTCAATCATTGATGAATCAGGTGCTATCTCCATTTCTACGACGTTTTGTATTGGTATTTTTTGATGATATTCTCATATACAGTAAGGAGTGGGAGTCACATATTGAGCATCTAACCAAGGTGTTCGAATTACTTCGTAAGGAGTGTTTCTATTTAAAACTGTCAAAATGCGAATTTGGAGTTGGTCGTGTTGATTACCTTGGCCATGTTATTTCCAGTGAGGGTGTAAGTACTGACCCAAAGAAGGTAGAGGCAATGATGGCATGGCCAACCCCGCGCAACATACGAGAGCTTCAAGGATTTCTTGGGTTGACAGGTTATTACCGCAAATTTATAAAGGCTACGGTTTGGTGGCGCAACCTTTAACCAAGCTGCTCAAGAAAGATGGATTTCGATGGTCATCTGAAGCAGAGTTGGCTTTCTCAAAGCTGAAGGTCCTTTTATCCAATGCACCAGTGTTGGCTTATCCTGACTTTTCTCATCAATTTACTCTCGAGACAGATGCTTCACAGTATGGAATTGGAGCTGTATTAACACAAAAAGGGCGTCCGATTGCATATATGAGTGAGGCTTTAGGCCCTCGCAATGCTGGATTACCAGTTTATGAGAAGGAGTAGTTAGCGGTTTTCAGCGGTAACCCGATGGAGACATTATTTAGAGGGCGCACCATTTGTTATTAAAACAGATCATCAAAGCTTGAGGTTTTTATTAGATCAGAAACTAAACACCAATTTACAACGGAAGGGGATTTCTAGATTGATGGGTCTAGATTTCACTATCGAGTATCGAAGAGGCTTTGAAAATAAAGACGCTGACGCCTTATCTCGATTTCAGGAACTAGAGCAAGCTGCTGTCCCTATACATGCTGAGCTATGCGCTATATCCTCAATTATTCCGAGTTGGAAAATAGTAATAGAAACAAGTTATGAAAGTGATGCAAGTGTTCAACAGTTGATACGTGAGCTGGTGATTGCTCCTAACAGTCATGTGAACTACAAAATTTCAAAATGGTGTATTAAGGTACAAGGGGCGGCTGTACCTAGGCAATTCAGGTGGTCTCCTCGATGAAATAATACACCAATTTCATGATGCGCCTATAGGTGGACACTCAGGAAGATTCGTCACTTATAAGAAGGTAAAACACCATTTTTATTGGCCTGGGCTTAAAACTCAAGTTGTTGATTATGTGGCTAGGTGCGACACCTGCCAAAGGTGTAAAGGGGAGCATGTTGCTACCCCTGGGTTGCTGCAGCCCTTACCCATTCCACAAGGAGCTTGGAAGGATATAGCGATGGATTTCGTGGATGGACTGCCCAAGTCAAAGGGAAAAGATGTTATTCTGGTGGTGGTGGACCGGTTTTCTAAATGCGGTCATTTTATTGCATTATCACATCCCTATACGGCAATTCAGGTCACACACAATCTGCTTGATAACGTGTTTAAGTTACATGGCCTTCCAGAAACAATTGTCTCTGATAGAGATAAGATATTTACCAGCAATGTTTGGCGAGAATTGTTTCACTGTTTTGGTACTAAACTCCATCTTAGCAGTGCCTATCATCAACAATCTGATGGTCAAACAGAGAGATTAAATTAATGCCTCGAGCATTATTTAAGTGCAATGTGCTTCCGGCAACCTGCACATTGGTCCAAGTGGCTTTCAATGGCGGAATTTTGGTACAACAGTGCATACCACTCAGCCCTTAAGTGTTCTCCTTTTGAGGTATTGTATGGGTACCCGCCTCCATTCGTTCCCGGGCTTAAGGATGAGCAACCATCTGTGGCGGTGGTGACGGAATATGCAACAAGACATGCCCAAATGGCTCGTTATCTAACTGAATCTCTTAAGCAAGCTCAAAATCACATGAAGGTTCAAGCAGACAAGAATAGGAGTGAGTGATGAGTCGAGTTTTCGACTCATTAATGCCCGTTTTCACTATAGCTTTAGTTCATTTCCAACGATTATTTGATGTCATTTGATCCCCTTTTCGTGCGTTTCAGGTACAACACTAGATGTCTCAGTGTCAAAAACCAATATAAGGAAACTCGGAGAAAATCGAAGACTAGAGCAAAAAGTGAGCAGAAATGGTTCCCAGTCGGTCGACTGGGAAGCTCCCCTGCTCCAGTCGGTCGACTGACGAGTGCCTCATGAGGTCCTGCAAATTGTGTTTCCACAGTCGGTCGACTGGACCCTTCAGTCGGTCGACTGGCGAGTACTCCATCAAGAGCATGCAGACCACGTGACCTCAGTCGGTCGACTGGGTGCCTCCCCTGTGTGCCAGTCGGTCTACTGGGGAAGGCTTCAAGAGGGTCGAAATCTGTGTTTCCACAGTCGGTCGACTAGACCTTCCAGTCGGTCGACTGGGAAATTGCTTCTCAATCAGTCATTTCTTACCCCAGTCGATCGACTGGGCCACAAGCACAACTCCAGTCGATCGACTGGGACTGCTACAGTTCCGGATTTTCAGCAAGCCTTTAAATAGAAAGTGGTAAGTTTGACCTAGCATCTTGGCTTCTTTAGGGAAAAAGACAAGGAAAAGTGAGCAAGTCAAAGGCATCCATCATCATCTAATCAAGGAGGATTGAAGATCAAGGGAGTTCATTAGGATTAACCATCCTATTCTATTCCTCTTCTTTTCTTTTTAGATTTTGAAGAAACCCTACTCACATCATGTTGTCTTACATGATGTGTGAGTAGTCACCTTTGTGTTTTGAGGGTTTTATGATCCTCCTTGGTACTCCATGATCATTTTATACACATTAACATGCAATTTATGAAGTTGATTTCATTTTACTATGCTCTTCATTTTAGACATGTTGCTAAAGTGTTTGATAAAATGCCCTAGTGACATGTTTGTGTTAGAACTATGATCTAAGTATTGAGAGAGCTTAGTGATGGTTTGGATATAGTAAAATGAACTTATCAAACATTTATAAGAGTAAATGCATGGGTGAGAGGCTAACTAAAACTTCATGCATATAGCATTTGTGACAATATGTGCTATATAGTGAATCAATATCTTTAATTAGTGAGATTCTACATAAGAAGGCTTGACTAGGATTAGACTTGCATGATAGTTTGTCTAATTTTAGCCTAAGCTAGGTTTTAAACCTATCAACTCTTAAATGATTAAACTCTTGTATACATGATCATTGGAAAATCACCAAGGAGGGGATTAACCCCTCGAAACTCGCTTTAATTGAATTAATTCCCCTAAAAACCATTTCATTACTTGTTTTCATCATTGATAATCATCATCATACTTGAATTGAAGGAATAGCCGAGTTAGAAATTGATAGACCTAGCGTATAATCCGTTTGCTTCCTTTGGTTCGACACCGGTCTTATCGGTTAAAATACAAATTGTTTTTGACTAATTGAATTGCTATAATTCTACAACGCCAAAATGGCGCCGTTGCCGGGGAGCAATAGCTAGATTATCCCTAGGAAAATCATTTAGTACTCCGACTATTCCATGTTTTACTTTATTTACTTTGTTACTTGCGATTCTTGAGCATATTCGCTATTCTTACTTGTCTTAATTGTCTTCCCCTTGTAGGTTCACTTCTTTTATGCCACCAAAGACAAAGAAGCTTACTCAAATTGTGGATAGAGACTTGAACCAACCGATAAGAGAACTCGCTAACCCTTATCTTACAAGGAGTAAGACAACTAAGGACAAAGGAACCACATCGGGAAATCAAGAAACCACAACTCACATCATGGAAAATAGACTTCCTCCTCCTCCACCACCTCCTCATCAACGAAACCAAGATAACCTTCCACCCTTGCCCCAAGCTAGAAGGGCTCTCAAAGATTATGCCATTCCTACGACATATGGATACCGTTCTCCCATCCTTATACCTATGGTTGATAACCGAGACTTTGATTTGAAGACTTCGACAATCCAAATGGTCCAATCCAACCAATTCTCGGGGAGAGACAACGAGGACCCTAATTCTCACTTGACTACATTCCTTGAAGTGTGTGCCACCTTCAAGATAAATGGGTTCTCGGAAGATGCTAAGCTCTTAAGGCTTTTACCTTTCTCTCTCGCGGGAAGGGCAAAGGATTGGTTGAGGAGTCAAACTCCCGATAGTTTCACCACTTGGGAGGAGCTCTCCGTGGCATTTCTAAACAAATACTTCCCTCCTTCCAAGACGACGCACTATAGGAGTCAAATCACAAATTTCGTGCAAATGGATGGAGAAACACTCTATGAAGGTTGGGAAAGGTATAAGGAGTATCAAAGGCTTTGCCCACACCACAACTTGGATGACCTCCTTCTATTCCACACTTTCTATCAAGGTGTGGATGGTAACTCTCGACTTGCACTTGACACCGCCTCGGGTGGAGCTATAATGGATCTAGAACCACATGAGGGGTTTGCGGTGATAGAGAAAATCACGAAGAACTACTTCATGTGGGGAAGTGAGAGGGGGAACCCAAGAAGGAGACATGAAAGGCATGAGGTGAAAGCGGTGAGCACAAGTGACTACGATGCTTTGAGGAAGGATTTTGATAGCCTCTCGGATGAAGTCTTCAAGTTGAAACACCCGGAAAAAGAACCTTCAACAACTCAAGGGTGTGATATTTGCGAGGTCTATGAGCATGAGACCAATTCTTGCCCCTTGGTTCAAAGGGATGTGCATAGGCAAGGGTATGAAGACGTGAATTTTGTGGGAGAAAATCAAGGTAGAGACTATGGAGGTAGTGCCAATCAAGGGCAAAGCTCTCAAGCAAATTACACTACACCAAAGTTCTCCTCGGGATGGAGAAATCACCCCAATTTCTCCTACAAAACCACAAATCCCACTCGTCCCGACTTTGGATCTACACCTCCCGGATTTGGTCCTAAACCTACTCAATCGAATCAAGCGTTCCAACCTAGGAACCAATATCAAAGTCAAGGACCGACTTTGCTTCAAAGGAACCAAACCCAAGGGCAACAATACCCAACTCAAGCTCAAAGGCCCTACCAACAAGTTGAAGCTCCCTCACAACCTTCCAATGAACTTTCTGGGGTTGAAGCAATGTCTGCCAAGCTCCTTGCAAATCAAGATAAAATGCAAGCCCAAATCGAAAGAATGGAAACTCACAACAAGATGCTTGAGACCCAAATAGCTCAACAAGCCGATTCATCTACAAGGGCACCGGGCAAGTTACCGGCTAGACCCGACCAAGGAAATAGAGAGCATTGCAATGCAGTGACTTTGAGAAGTGGGAAGGAGCTAGAGAGCGAACTACCAAAGAAGAAGAAGGTTTCTTTCGATCTTGGAGGCCAAGCTAATGCCGAAATAGAGGAATTAGATGAAGAGGTTCCTAACCCTCAAGCTCAAAAAGAAAGAGAGGTGGAAAAGGAGAAAGACGAACCAAGGACATACACTCCTCCTATCCCTTTTCCCCAAAGGCTAAAGAAGAAGAGCAATGACAAGCAATTCTCCAAGTTTGCCGAGATGATGAGGAAGCTCTATGTCACAATGCCCTTCACCGAGGTAATCACCCAAGCTCCATCTTATGCTAGATTTCTAAAAGATGTTATTACTTGCAGGAGAACAATCGAGGACGTTGACACGGTGTCCCTCAATGGGGAATGTAGTGCCATACTCCAACCGCGCATGCCACCAAAGTTTGAGGATCCCGGTAGCTTTTCCATTTCATGCTATATTAATGATGTTAAGATTGAGCGTGCTATGTGTGATTTGGGTGCAAGTATATCGTTGATGCCTTATTCTTTGTGTAAAAAGTTAAATATGGGTGAGCCTAAACCAACTCAAATGATTCTAAGGCTCGCGGACCGCTCCTCAAGATTCCCTAAGGGAGTTCTTAAGGATGTCCCGGTTAGAGTAGGGAATTTCTATATTCCGGGGGATTTCGTGGTGTTAGAGATGGAAGAGGACAATGAAATTCCCATTCTATTGGGAAGGCCTTTCCTCTACACCGCGGGGGCTATATTTGATACCACTAAGGGGTCAATCACCATGAGGGTAGGAGATGAGGAAATAGAGTTTAATCTTGAAAAAGCACAACGAGGTCCTAGTTCTACCATGAGTTGTAATTATCTAGACCTAGTTGATACTTATGAAATGTATGATGTGCCTAACTTGCTCATGAGTACGATTGACCTTGATAATGAGCTACCCGAGCTTGCCGATTGTTGGGATATCTTGGAGGAAGAAAGTGAAGAGGGGACTCAAAGCGACAAAGGTAAGGAGTCTTGTTCGGTAGAGTTAAAAGCTCTACCAACAAGCCTAAGGTATGAGTTCTTAGGCCCTAATTCTACCTTGCCTATCATTGTGAAAGCTTCCTTGAATGCCAATGAAACTTTGAGATTGCTTGATGTTGTTAGAGAACATAAGGATGCTATTGGCTACTCTATTGATGATTTAAAGGGGATAAGTCCCAACTTGTGCATGCATGAAATCAATCTAGAGAGTGATAGTTTGCCATCTAGGGAGAGGGCTAGGAGATTAAACCCTATTGTCGGCGAGGTAGTGAAAAAGGAAGTTTTAAAATTGCTAGATGCGGGAATCATTTTCCCCGTTGCGGACTCCAAATGGGTGAGCCCCATTCATTTAGTGCCCAAAAAGGGGGGAATTACGGTGATTAAAAATGCCAAAAATGAATTGATCCACACAAGGACCGTAACCGGTTGGCGTATGTGTGTAGATTATAGAAAACTCAACCAAGCCACAAAAAAAGATCACTTTCCACTTCCTTTTATTGATCGAATGTTGGAAAGACTAGCTAAGCATGACTAATTTTGCTATCTTGATGGATATAGTGGATTTTTCCAAATCCCTATTCATCCACAAGATCAAGAGAAAACCACCTTTACATGTCCCTATGGAACATTTGCCTATCGGTGAATGCCCTTTGGACTTTGTAATGCACCGGGTACCTTTCAAAGATGCATGATGGCTATATTTTTGGAATTTATTGAGGAAATCATGGAAGTGTTCATGGATGACTTTTCTGTTTATGGTTCCTCTTTTGATGATTGCTTAGCCAATTTGGCAAAAGTGTTGAAAAGATGCATTGAAACGAACCTTGTGCTTAATTGGGAAAAATGTCATTTCATGGTGCAGGAAGGGATAGTGCTTGGACACTTGGTCTCGAAGAGAGGAATTGAGGTGGACAAAGCTAAAATAGAAGTTACGGAAAAATTGCCACCCCCGAAGGATGTCAAAGGGATAAGGAGCTTTCTAGGCCATGCCGGGTTCTACAGAAGGTTTATTAAGGATTTCTCGAAGATTGCAAAGCCTTTAACAAACCTACTATGCAATGACACCAAGTTCCGGTTTGATGAAGAATGCTTGGTGGCCTTCGAGAAGTTGAAAAAGGCATTGGTATCGGCTCCAATTATTCAACCTCCAAATTGGGATTTACCCTTTGAGCTCATGTGTGACGCAAGTGATTATGCTGTTGGGGCGGTTGTTGGACAAAGGGTGGACAAGAAACTTCATGCCATTCACTACACAAGCAAAGTTCTAAATGGAGCTCAATTGAACTACACTACAACCGAAAAAGAGCTCCTTGCCATTGTGTATGCATTTGACAAGTTTCGTTCATACCTAGTGGGATCAAAGACTATTGTGTTCACCGACCACGCGGCGATCAAGTACCTTTTGGCAAAGAAAGACTCCAAGCCGAGATTGATAAGATGGATCCTATTGCTCCAAGAGTTTGATATAGAGATCAAAGATAAAAGGGGGTAGAAAATGTGGTGGCCGATCACCTATCGAGGCTTGAAGGAAATGAAGAGCTTGAAGAGGATACTAGGCCCGTTGATGACTCATTCATTGGAGAACAACTTATGAGAGTTGAGGCGGAGGCCCTCCCATGGAATGCGGACTTTGTGAACTTCGTGGTTTGTGGGATTATTCCTCACGACATGAACCACCATCAAAAGAGAAAGTTCTTGTCCGAGACAAAGAGATAATATTGGGATGAGCCCTACCTATATAGGCTATGTGCGGATGGACTATATAGGACTTGTGTCGCCGAAGAAGAAATGCGGGATATCCTATACCATTGTCACTCTTCCCAATATGGAGGACATGGTAGTGGAGCAAAAACGGCGTCAAAAGTCCTACAAAGCGGTTTCTATTGGCCTACTCTCTTTAGTGATGCATATGAATTCATCAAGGCTTGCGACCAATGCCAAAGGACGGGAAATATCTCAAAGAGGCATGAAATGCCCCAACAAAGCATTCTCCCGGTTGAAATACTCGATGTTTGGGGTATAGATTATATGGGCCCTTTCCCGTCCTCCTATGGAAATCAATACATATTGGTCGCGGTCGACTACGTCTCCAAATGGGTTGAGGCCGTCGCTTCCCCTACTTGTGATGCTAAGATGGTCACCAAGCTATTCAAAAAGATTATCTTCCCGAGGTTTGGAGTTCCAAGGACCGTCATTAGTGATGGCGGTCCCATTTCAAGGAAAAACATTTTGAGGCCTTGCTTCGCAAGTATGGGGTAAGTCACAAGGTTGCTACGCCTTACCACCCACAAACTAGTGGGCAAGTGGAGAGTTCAAATCGAGAAATTAAGGCAATCTTGGAGAAAACTGTGGGAAGCTCGAGAAAAGATTGGTCATCGAAGCTAGATGACGCTCTATGGGCCTATCGTACGGCTTTCAAAACCCCTATTGGAATGTCCCCCTATCGTCTTATATATGGAAAACCGTGCCACTTGCCGGTAGAATTGGAATACAAGGCGATGTGTGCAATTAAACTCTTAAACATGGACTTACAAACGGCGGGAGACAATAGGGTCCTCTAACTCCATGAGTTGGAAAAAATAAGGAATGAAGCCTACGAGAGTGCTAGGATCTATAAGGAGAAGACAAAAAAGTGGCACGACAAGAGAATCTTCCATCGTGAGTTCTAAAAGGGGGAGAAAGTCTTGCTCTTCAACTCTAGGCTAAAACTATTCCTGGGAAAACTAAGAAGCCGATGGAGTGGTCCTTTCACTGTCCACAAGCCTCACAAGGATGGCCATGTAGAATTGCTCAACAATGACGGAACTATCTTTACGGCAAATGGACAAAGGCTCAAACACTATAGAGAGGAAGTTCGGGATGAGCAAAATGTGACCTACACTTTGACCGACCCATAGAGGAGCTATAATTCGCTTGAGGAGGGATCCTATCAAAGGACTCCTCAAGTGTGTTTCTTGAGAAAAGATTCAGCTCGGTCTTTGCCAAGACGTTAAACTAGGCCCTCACGGGAGGTACCCCGGTTTGTGAGTTGTCCATTTATGCACAAGTAATTTTCATATATGTGTAGCATGCATTTTGTGAACTTGTCGTGTGTCTTGGTGATTGGAATGATTTTAAATGCAAGATTAGGTGTGTTAGGTGTGATATGAGGCTTGCATGAAATTTCTTGATGATGGTGGCGTTTTAATTGTGAAGTCAGTAATCCTAGCTTGCCTTTTTGTTGAAAATCATATATTTGTATGCTAGTGATTTCTTGGGAGAGCGTGCCTTGAATTTATGTGATATTTTGAGTGGTAATTATTCTTGATGGGGAGTAAAAATTCTGAGTGTGGAGTTGGGGATTCGATAAAAAGTAGAAAAATTTTGAAGCAGGAATTGGACTCCAGTTGATCGACTGGGAAACAGCCGAGCAGCCAGTCGACCGACTGGGGTGAGTCTCAGGAGCACCCTAATTCTCACTTTCCACAGTCGGTCGACTCGCCTCCCAGTCGACCGACTGGCAAATTCTTAACCAAAAGCACGTTCCTCCTTCATTTTCTCATTTCACTCGACCGACTCCTCTAAATTCAAGTCTCCTCCGATCCTCACCAAACGACAGTCGCCCAAGCCGCCGTGACCTCGCCTCGCCGTCGCCATCACACTGCCATCCTTCTCCGACCAGCCGCTCCGCGAATCAAGCTCGTCCTCCTCCGTTTCTCCGATCCGATCGGAAAATACTCCAACCGGCTGATCTCCTCTGTCCGCCGGTCGAATCCTCCCATCAACCTCTCATTCTACTCCCCATCATCCCGCCAACAAACCCCCAGCGCTCCCATCTTTCCTCCATTTGCTCCGGAGTTTTCTGCTCCTCGTGGCGCCTCCCCTTTGCCTACCACGCCAGTTTCTATAGTAGGGGAGGCGGGCACACCACTTCCTGGAGGGACGCTCCCATATGTGAGTTCTGCTCGCGAGGATAGCCCACTATTCCCGGGTGTCACGATGCCGCCTGAGGAGGAGGGTGTTGTTGATTCAGCTAGGCGGACCAGTCCCGGAGACGACGAGGCTACATCATGATTCCATGCTTCATTTAGTTTTACACATGTATCTTTTCTTTGACTTGTTGCATTGGATGATAGTTTTGGATGTTAAGTCGCCTTTTGGCGCAATTTTGGATGATGTATGCCTTTTTGGTGATATTTCCCTTACTTGCCTTTGGTTGTACGCTACATTTTCTATGATATTGAAGGTGTTTACCATTTATGTTGTTCACTCTACAGGATATACATTTACATATTCTTATTATGTCCGAAACACCTACTTTATCTACAATTGCAACCAAAAGGTTATTTCTCACTCCCAAGAGTCTTATCACCGGGTCTACAAACGAGGGGAGTTCCTATGCGCCTTTGCCTTTATTTTATCATTCTTTGCGCTTAGGGACTAAGCTTGAATTAAGTGTGGAGTGGTTTGATGCGCATAGTTCACATGTTTTGCATGCCATACATATCATTTTTAGATGGACACTTGCATACTTGCACATTATCCTTATATGAGAGTGTATTCAACCACATAGGCTTATGGCTATCGATTCTAAATCCCTATAAATCACATCTAGCCTATTTGTCACATTTACCGACCTAGTCCTTTGAGCATGCATTCTTGAAAATCAATATCATTGCTATATCTTGTCTATCTAATTCTCTAAGCATTTTCGTTGGAACACCTTAGATTAAGCTATAGTAAGCACCTTTAAAAACGGAACCATCGTGAAAAACTTAGACCACTTGAATGCTCTTTGGTGACTTGAGTTCTCTAGCATGGCGCCTTGTTCATGATTGGTTCTCGCACATTCCATACACTTTTTGAACATATTGTCAAGTTTTAAGTGTGGAGTCAAAAGAGGGCGAAAAATAGGCCCCATTCAACAACAAAAAAATTGTTTGTGGTCAAAGAGGCAAAGCCCCGACTAAAAACTTTCTCAATGATCACGAGAAGTTTTGCTTAAAATATACAAATGCCGGGGGTTAGGAAGGTAAGTTCCCCCTCGAAAGCATTTGTAGGCCAAAGGCCGTTTCAAAAAAGAAAATAAGAAGCACTTAAAACTTGACCCTATGTTTTCCTCCATTCTTCCTTTGTGCGGGATTCATTCATTTACATTGTGTGCTTGTTAGACTAACTCTTGGACGACCCATGTGCTTGCACGGGAGCTATCATTTGGTCTATGCTTGTTTACTAAGAAACTCTAGTGTCAAACTCCTCTTCCCTTATGGATTACGGCTTAAGCGCCTAAAACTTGGGAATGAGTTCCTTGTCGCGAGCCCATGAACTAGCCCTAGCTAGCATAGGTGAGCGGTTGACGCCCTATTGTGCAAACCATAAGCCTTGCTTCTATTGTGTTGCCTTGAAAATGAGTAGATTTTTGGATGAGTCGATTTATAGCTCTAGTATTGATAATCTTGAATGCACGTCCTCAAAGGTATTCGAAGGATTGAAAAAGTTCTTTTGACAACGTTGTGACAGTAGTCCTAGTTTGGGGTGAGGGATTGGTCTTGAAAAATCGTAGCCTTGGTTGAGCACTCTTGCATTCACTCATATGGGATATGTGCATTTGAGATTTTTGAGTATTCCTTTGTCTGAAAACTCTCACGAGACTATAACTCATCCACTAGGGTAGCCTAGGGGTTTAAAGGCTTAATGAATACGCTAAATGCATTCGTAACGCCTACGAAAAGGAGCTAGTTAGATTGTATATACTTGTTATTTTTCTTACAATACCATGTTTAGAAATAAGGATCGAGACCTTGTGAAATCTAGTGAGGCAAATGCACGAAAAACATAGCACCACTAGCATTTCGCCATTTCCACTTCCTTGGCATATTTGCATACTTTGTTCGGGACGAGCAAAGCTTAAGTGCGGAGTGTTGATGAGTCGAGTTTTTGACTCGTTAATGCCCATTTTCACTATAGCTTTAGTTCGTTTCCAACGATTATTTGATGTCATTTGATCCCCTTTTCGTGCATTTCAGGTACAACACTAGATGTCTCAGTGTCAAAAACCAATATAGGGAAACTCGGAGAAAATCGAAGACTAGAGCAAAAAGTGAGCAGAAATGGTCCCCAGTCAGTCGACTGGGAAGCTCCCCTGCTCCAGTCGGTCGACTGACGAGTGCCTCAGGAGGTCCTGCAAATTGTGTTTCCACAGTCGGTCGACTGGACCCTTCAGTCGGTCGTCTGGCGAGTACTCCATCAAGAGCATGCAGACCACGTAACCTCAGTCGGTCGACTGGGTGCCTCCCCTGTGTGCCAGTTGGTCGACTGGGGAAGGCTTCAGGAGGGTCGAAATCTGTGTTTCCACAGTCGGCCGACTGGACCTTCCAGTCGGTCAACTGGGAAATTGCTTCTCAATCAGTCATTTCTTACCCCAGTCGGTCGACTGGGCCACAAGCACAACGCCAGTCGAACGACTGGGACTGCTACAGTTCTGGATTTTCAGCGAGCCTATAAATAGAAAGTGGTAAGTTTGACCTAGCATCTTGGCTTCTTTGGGGGAAAAAGACAAGGAAAAGTGAGCAAGTCAAGGGCATCCATCATCATCTAATCAAGGAGGATTGAAGATCAAGGGAGTTCATTAGGATTAACCATCCTATTCTATTCCTCTTCTCTTCTTTTTAGATTTTGTAGAAACCCTACTCACATCATGTTGTCTTGTGAGTAGTCCCCTTTGTGTTTTGAGGGTTTTATGATCCTCCTTGGTACTCCATGATCATTTTATACACATTAACATGCAATTTATGAAGTTGATTTCATTTTACTATGCTCTTCATTTTAGAAATGTTGCTAAGTGTTTGATAAAATGCCTTAGTGACATGTTTGTGTTAGAACTATGATCTAAGTATTGAGAGAGCTTAGTGATGAGTTGGATATAGTAAAATGAACTTATCAAACATTTATAAGAGTAAATGCATGGGTGAGAGGCTAACTAAAACTTCATGCATATAACATTTGTGACAATAGGTGCTATATAGTGAATCAATATCATTAATTATTGAGATTCTACATAAGAAGGCTTGACTAGGATTAGACTTGCATGATAGTTTGTCTAATTTGAGCCTAAGCTAGGTTTTAAACCTATCAACTCTTAAATGATTAAACTCTTGTATACATGATCATTGGAAAATCGCCAAGGAGGGGATTAACCCCTCGAAACTCGCGTTAATTGAATTAATTCCCCTAAAAACCATTTCATTACTTGTTTTCATCATTGATAATCATCATCATACTTGAGTTGAAGGAATAGCCGAGTTAGAAATTGATAGACCTAGCGTATAATCCGTTTGCTCCCTTAAGTTCGACACCGGTCTTACCGGTTAAAATACAAATTGTTTTTGACTAATTGAATTGCTATAATTCTACAACGTCAGTGAGCGCGAATTCTGGGTTGGTGACTTAGTTTTCTTAAAACTTCAGCCATACAAGCAAACTAGCATAGCGGTACGATCAAGCATCAAGTTGGCTGCCAAATATTATGGTCCATATCGAGTATTAACCAAGGTCGGCTCCGTGGCTTACAGGGACGGACCTAGGAATAAAATCTTTGTTGGGCAAAAAAAAAATTTGAGGTTTGGAACCTAATGGGAGGCTCATCCTCAATTGTGCCGTGCTATCTTCTATCTCCTTCTTCAACGTACTAATTTGCTTCTTGACATTACCAAAAACCTTACTGTCTAGCTAGTCAACAGTCTCTTGCAGTTATGCAATTTGTCTAACAGATTATCTGAGCTGCCTCCTACATTCCATCCTTCTTCTATTAAGCTTATAAAATCCCCGTGACGAAGCCACATTGGTTCAAATCGGAAAAATTTCCTTCTTGATACGCCTATTTTCTTATAAAAATCAACCAGTAAGGGTAAATGATCTGAAGTCGCTGATATAACATGTCTAACCTCGTACATTGAGTATATCTCCCTCCATTCTGCATTACTGAAAGCCCTATCGAGTCTGGCTCTTGCCTCAAGATCCCCCTGTCTTCTGTTTGAAAACGTAAATGGTAATCCCTTATAGCCCAGATCCAGCAGCCCACACTCTTCAACAGCTTCCCTAAATTGCTTCATCTGCCATTTGCGTCTTCTACCTTTCCCTACCAATTCCCAACTGAACAACACCTCATTAAAATCACCCAAGACTAGCCAAGGAATGACTGTTTGTGATTTCAGCTTCTTCAAAAGCTCCCATGACTCAATTCTTTTGTGAGGAACCGGATTTCAGTAGAAAAGCAAAAGTCTAAACTGATTTACTCCTGCCACTACACAGTCAATATGGCTTCTAGAAAAACTACAAATTGAAATATCAATATCATCGAACCACCAGATTGCAAGGCCTCCTGAAAGACCCTCCCTGTCGACTTCAAATCCAGAATTGAACCCTACCTTCCTCCTGAGCCTTTTTATACTCCTAGACGGCATCTTTGTTTCAATCAAACCGAGCACCTGAGGCCTGTGAGTCCTTACCAAGTCGGTACGGCTTCGAACGGCACGAGGATGCCTCAACCCTCAGCATTTCCAACCAAGAATCCTCATTACACCCAGCGGAGCATACCACTAAAAGATGACCTGTCCCGTGAACCACCTTCGGTAGAAACCCTAATCTCAGAAAGGTCCCGAAAGAGAAGAAAACTTGAACAATACTTCTAATAACTGTAACCCTTCGATACCGACCGAGGAATCGAAGCCAAACACAACTATCCACCCTTCAGACAGAAATCTGAAGCCACTACGAAAACCTCTCCAGTTATAAGCTAGAGAGCCATCTTTTCTTTCACCCAAGGCCCGAAGCCAACAACAAATCCTAGATGAAAACCCTTTTCTAGCCGAACCTGATTGAACGTGAAATTGAAGTTTGGGAATTTATAAAAAAAATCTAGGCCAAAAGTACTTGGGCAGGGGCCCAATATGCCCTCAAGTGCGTCCGTCCCTGGTGACTTACAAACTAGAACTACCTCGTAATTGTTTATTGCATCCTGTTTTTCATGTTTCACTACTCAAGAAATGTATTGGAGATGGGCAAATGGCTGTGAGTTCTCCACCTTTAACCTCTGAAGAAGGCCAAATGAAGTCTGAGCCGGAAGCAATCCTAAGCAGGAGGTTGGTGAAGCGCAACAACCAAGCTGTGGTTCAAGTTCTAATTAAATGGGCAAATCTTTATGAGGATGAGGCCACTTGGGAAGACTATAATGCGATTAAGTCTCAATTTCCACAAGTGGAAAAGCTGAATGTGTGAATTCCGGGGACAAGAATTCTTTGAAGGAAGGTCGAATGTCACGATCCTTAGTGAGGGAGGTCGTGTGGCTGACCAAGTCGCAATTTTTATTAGCTGTTAGTTGTCAATGATTAGTGGAGTAATGGGAGTTATGTGTCGTAGTGGGTGTCTAGTAGCAGTATTTAGTCTAGAACTTCTGTTGAAGTGAGTTATGCAATATATTATAATCACTTCCCCTCATCCTACTTCTGTTCCCCTCTCTGCCTCTTCTATTCTCTTCCTCAATTCCTCATATTCTATTAAGTTCATAACATGTTGTCGCAACTTCCTCCGTGACCATTCATTCGGTCTGCTGTGATGGCAACGACAAGATTTGATGGTTGGAAGAAGTCGAATTATGTGTTAGAATTATGTATTTTTGAAGTGAGACGGATGAGTGACATCAAATTTGAACAATGGATATCTATCTATACCAGATTGAGAGAATGCTTATGTTGGTGTTTCGAGTCTTCATTGACAAATCAGTGTTTAGGAAGTTGTTGTTAATGATGATTAAAATGGCTGTCGAAAAAAAAGATATCATGTCAATATAGTTGTCTTTGTTTTTTTTTCGAAAGTCCAAAGTCGGTCACCATTTCGGTTGCCTACTGTCAGTGTTATTAAAATCGAACCGTGAATCGAACCGGTCAAGTTACTGGGTCAATGGGTCAGTGGTTCAACCGGGTTGAACCAATTTGACCCGCACATATTACAAAATAAAAATAAAATACTTATATATATGATATTATAATTTAACATATTTATGACTTAAATAAATATTACATGATTATGATCTGATTATAACAACATACCATAACAAATTTAGAATTTGATAAAGTACAAATCAATAATACAACAATAACAATTTTAGTCATAATTTGCAAGTCTCAACAACAAGGGATTTCTAAGACTAATTGAATTTCTAGTTAAATTGAGAATAACTAATAAATTTTATAGATTTGATAAATGAACATATTATTGAAACAAATAATAAAACAACAATCATCTTTAGCCTAGTGGAAGGAAAGAGAATAACTATTAAGTGAGGTTGTGTTCGGGTCTTGTCCAAGTCAAAATTAAATAAATAATTTTTCAGACCAAATCGTACCGATCAAATCGGCATTTTAATAATAAACCGGGTCAATCGGCCGGGTCAACCAGGTCAACCAAACCGAACCGGTCCAACCGGTCAGACCGGCTGATTCGGTCCAGTTTTTATAACTATGCCTGCTGCAGAGTTAATTGTGGTAATTAAGTTTCCTGCAACGGGATCAACTGCAGTCGTACACATACTATTGAAAGTATTATTGGTTTATTTTGTGTGTTTGTTTTTCTCTCTTGATTCAATCTGTTTGGGTCTATATTGCTTATGGAGCCGTGAAACTCATCCTTTCCATATTACTTTTTCAGATATTGAAGACTAACAAGTTTGAGATTTTTGGACGAGACGCACACTGCTAATTCGAATGAAAGAGTATTATGCAAGAGTAAGACTCACATATTAAAATTTGCTATATATGTTTTTGATTTAAAGTAATATTTTTCATGCGATAAAACTGAAGTTAGTAGATCTGAAGAAACATGCGAGAGGAGGTCCGTCAAAACTTAAGGGAGTAGAGTCTGTTCTGGAAGATATAAGCCAAGCTGCTAGGTTGGATGAAATCATGGATGAAGAGATATCGGCGGAGGTTGCTAGTCAACCCCGCCGGGAGCAATGATGCTTTTAAGCTGGAACTGCCGGGGTTTGGGGAATCCCCGATCAGTTAGAGCGTTGGCCGAGTTGGTTAGAACGCATGGTCCTCAATTGGTGGGTTTGATAGAGACAAAGGCAGAGAAGGGAACACTTCGTATTAAGAATACGACTTAACTTAGGAGAGAAAATGAGTGGAGGAGAGAGAAACTCTGAGTGGAGGAGCTGGCAGGCATGCGGGGAGGAGAGAGAAGAGACAAATTTCACCGAGAGAAACAGAACGGGGAGGAGAGGAGGGGAAATCAATCGTCTGGGAGAAAGGAGGGGTGGGGAAATCAAATGCCTTAGAGAAAGCCTAATCAGCGTGTTCATCGATAACATACCGACGGATAAGGAGGAGAGGTGGGTGTGAGCCCTTTTTAACATGGACGGTCGGACGATGAATGTGTTCATCCCGGCCAGAGAAAGGAAGGCAACTCAAAGTAGATTCGGTTTCGTGAGATATAGATCAAAGGTAGAAGCGGACGCAGCAATTCGAAGATGGCACGAAGCGAGGGTGGGAAAAGATAAACTGGTGGTAAAGCTAGCGGATAATGAAGGGAAGCCGAAATCAAGATCTGTGTTCCCCAGAAGCATCACGAGGTTCTCTAAGGAGACAGAGGGCCGGAGAAGAGATCTGACGGCCGTATGGAGACCAAGGATAGATGAGATGGGAGACGGTGCAGACAACCACTCAGGTCAGAAAGGAACAAAACCCTCAGACACAAACAGGAATAAAAGACGGATGAAGATGAAGGTCCTACTAGAGAATGAAAAATGGCTTCAGATTTGCATGATAGCGGAGCAAAAGAGGTTTGTGTCCGTAGAAGATCTGGAAAAGGACATGCGTGAAGAAGATACAGCTTTCACTAAAGTAATCCAGATGGGAGGAAGGAGGATGATTATACAGTTCGGAAGCAGGGATGATCTGGAGAAATGCTTGGTAGAGAACTACAAGACGATGCTCAGAAGCTTCACCAAAATGTAAAAATGGAGTGAGGAAGATCTGGTACAAACTAGGGCCGTGTGGCTTAGCATAACAAGCCTGCCGTTCAAAGCAAGGAGGGAGGAGAACTACAAGCTGGTAGCGGCCCCTAATGGAATCTATATTAAAGAAGATGACAGGGACGTGCAATTCAAAGGCTTGGGGAAAGTAAGAATGCTAGTCGAAACATCCAAGATGGAATGGATCTCAGAAGTGGCGGAAGCTGAGATACAAGGCAAAATTTAGGAAATAAACGTGGTGGAAGAGTGCTACCTAAATGGGTGTGAGACTGAAAATGTCTTGAAAGACATGTCATTCCAGAGTCTGGAGGAAAATCAGAGTTTTGGCCAGTCGCAGATGGAGGGGGAGAAGTCAAGAGGGTGCTGCGAAAAGGCCGGAGAGGCCAGGGTAGCGGCGGGGCCGGGCAAAGCTCCGGTTAGTTCTGAGTTTCAAATGGAAGGAGGTACGGTTCAAAATTCAGTAGTTGGCAGTCTAGTTTTAAGGACAACAGGGGCATAACAAAAGGAAATCAGGGGTCGGCTGAAAAGGAGATAGCGACCTCACATATCTTGGAAACAGTTGTGGTAGTACAGGAAGGATGGACAGGCTGCCGGCCGCCCAAGGCTATAGCTTTATGGAAGAAGGATGGTACGGAGGAGGGTAGTAGCAGTACAGAGAGACATGGAGAAGCGCTAGAAGAAAGTAGGAAGGACATGTTCGATGGAGGCAATCAGAACTGGCAGACGCACAAAAAGGCTACATCAGGCGAAGGCACAGAGTACGACATGACACTAGCAGAGTATGAGACCAACCGAAAGTTTTAAAAACACAAAGAAGAAAGGAGTCTAAATGGAAGAAAAACTTAAAGTACAGTAGGCGGCAGAGGCTTTCACAAATAAAGAAAAATCAGGAGATAAAGGGAGTTGAATGGGGGGGGGGGAAACAACAGAAGTCATCAACCAGAACACAAAATCACTAAGGAGCGGGACAGATGAAGAAACAAAAGAGATACGAGAGGAAGCAATACTCACATATGAACTAGCAAAGAGTCTGGGTTTGGAAGGACTGGCGCCAGAGGAAGAGATGATTCAACAACTGATGAACCTGGGATAAGTGGAAAGATAAGTTAAGAGGAAGGAAGCACCAAGGCTAAGATGCATATAATCAGCCGGAACGTAAGAGGAGTAAACGGAGCTAAGAAACAGAGGATGATAAGGAACTTGAGACAACACCATCAAATGGACATGCTGTTTCTGCAGGAAACAAAAATAGTCAAGACAGAGGAGAAAACAGTGAACCTACTATGGGGAAAAGAGCAGGTAAATTGGGCGACGTCGGATGTTGGGGAGGACCGGTGGCATAATGATCATGTGGAACCCGGAGTTCTTCCAGTTATTAGCTGAAACTAAAGGGAGAGGTTTCATTCATGTAAAGGGCAAGGTGAGGTTAGGTCCGCAAGAGCTTGAAATGAACTACATAAATGTGTATGCGCCCCCGGCAGAGAAGGACAAACTACAACTTTGGGAAGAGCTGACGGAGGTGAGAAACTCAAATGGGGGCGGGTGGATTATATGAGGCGACTTCAATGCAGTGTTGTTTGAGGAAGAAAGAAGAGGGTCGGCTTTCAATGGCAAGGAGGCGGACCTTTTCTTTGAATTTGTACTGGCGATGGGGGTATTGGATCTGTCGCTGATTGGGAGAAAATTCACATGGAGCAAAAAGTTTGGGGAGAGTAGGCTTGATAGATTCCTCGTTTCCCCGGATGTGGTTAGCTTGTGGCCAAACTTGAAGCAATGGGGGTTACCAAAGGATCTTTCAGATCACGCGCCAATAGCATTGAGAGAGAAAGTCAAGAATTGGGGATTGAAGCCGTTCAGATTCATAAGTGCATGGTTGGATCATCCGGGGCTGGGTAAGATGATTAAAGAATTATGGAGTCAGCCCGGAGAGGTGGGGTGGAAAGGATTCATCATCCAAAGGAAACTAGCCAAGATCAGAAGGAGGCTGGGAGTGTGGAACAAAACAACTTTCGGGCGGCAAAACTGAAGGAGGCTAAGAGGGAGCTCGAAAAGCTGGACTTAGCGCAGGAGGAGAGGAATTTATCCCCAGAGGAGCAGCTGAGAAAGACAGCCTTGCAGTCAAGAATTTGGCACTTGGAGACCCAAGAGGAGAGAATATGGCGACAGAAGTCAAGAGTAAATTGGTTGAAGGCGGGTGATCAGAATACGAGGTATTTCCATAGAATGGCAACATGGAGATCTAAGAAGAAAAGCATTGAAAGCTTGGTGATCAACGTCATGCGGGTGGATGAGCCCGGGGAGCTGAAGTCGGAGATAAGAAAGTTCTTCGTGGTACACTTTTTGAAAAAGGATGCTCGCCCATGGTCTACAACAAAGATCCAATTCGGAGTTTTACACCAAAATCAGAAGGAGGAACTGGAAAGAATGATAAGCAAAGAGGAGATTCTAATGAGCTTGAAGGAGTGTGAAGGGAACAAGGCGCCAGGGTCGGACGGTTTCAACATCAGTTTCTATAAGAGATTTTGGAAGGAATTAAAGCCGGAGGTGGAAGGTTTTATAGAGGAATTCTCGGTGAACGGACGGCTTACAAGGGGTATTAACCAAACGTTCATTGCCCTAATTCCGAAATAGACTAGTCCACAACCCGTGGGTGATTTTAGGCCAATCAGTCTAGTGACGTCCCTTTATAAAATACTGGCCAAATGCCTTGCAAGGAGACTAAGCCTCGTGCTCCCTCAACTGATCAGTCCGAATCAATCTGCATTCCTTGCTAACAGAAGCATTCTTGATGGAATTATGATCACGAATGAGTTGATCCATTCGGTAAGGAGGGACAAACGCAAGGCTCTAATGATAAAACTCAACTTTAGCAAAGCTTATGACTCAATTAGCCGGGAATACCTGGATCAAATTCAACAAATGATGGGTTTTGGAGACAAGTGGAGGCAATGGATTTTTGAATGCATCTCAACACCTAAGCTAGCAGTGCTGATCAATGGATCACCGACCGAAGAATTTTCAATGGAAAGGGACTCTGTCAAGGCGATCCACTGTCTCCTTTCCTTTTTCTTATTACGGCAGCAGGGCTTTCGAGACTACTTTCAAAAGCTAAGGAAGTCGGGAACCTCAGAGGAGTGGAATGGGTGAAGAATGGGGAAAGAATGAGTCATCTGCAGATGATACAATAATTTTTTGTGATGCCAAGATGGAGGAAATCAAGTCGCTCAGAAGGATACTGAAATCCTTTGAGGCTGCATCAGGCTTAAGAATCAACTTCTCTAAGAGTAAATGTGTAGGCATAGGGGTGAAGGAGGATGAACTGCGGCAATATGCGCAAAAACTGGGCTGTGATTCAGGGCACCATCCGATGGAATATCTGGGAATTCTTATAGGTGCTGATCCGGGAAGGCTGAAGACATGGGCCCCTGTCATAAACAAGTTTAAACAGAAGTTGGCGTCATGGAAAAGTACCAATCTCTCGATGGCAGGGAGGTTGGTATTGGTAAAGGTGGCTTTAAGTAACCTCCCGGTATACTATGCCTCCTTGTTCAAAATGCCAGTTCAGGTGTGTCACAGTTGGAAAGGCTACAACGAAGATTCACGTGGGGCAGCAGCGACAAGGGGAGGAAAATACACTATGTAAAGTGGGAAAAGCTGCAGAGACCGAAATCTTTTGGGGGCCTAGGCATTCAAGGAATAGCAAAAAAAAACTCATCCTTATTAGCAAGATGGTGGTGGAGACTTGTCAGCTCCAGAGATGGCCTATGGAGGAAGATGATATTGGAGAAATACACAATAAAGGATTGCCACAATCTGGACGAAGTGGACATACTGAACAGGAAGGCTTCGAAGTTGTGGAGGGACATATTAAGGGTGGTAAAAGGCAACTCGGAGGTGGGGCTAGCATTCAGAGAAGGATTGAAAGTCAAGTTAGGCCATGGAAATTTGCTCAGATTCTGGGATGATACATGGCTTGGAGACAGACTGCTAAAAGTGAGTTATAAAAAACTATGGTCTTTGGCGTACAATAAAAATGCAAAGGTGAAGGAGATGGGCATCTGGGCGGAAGGCAATTGGTTGTGGCAGCTCAAATTTAGAAGAAGCTTATATCAATGGGAGGAAGTGAAGAAGGAAGAATTGTTGTTCAGCCTATGTCACGTGCAATTGAAAGATGATGAGATGGATCAGATAGTCTGGACCCATACAGAAGATGGACGATTCAAAGTAAACTCACTGATGAGGGCTGCGCTTGAGATCAAGAGAACAAAAAATAAATGGGACACATTATCATTCCAAGTATGGTCTGGCCTTGCCCCTCCCAAAGTGGAACTGCTAGTATGGCGACTATATCACGAAAGTCTACCAACGAAGGATACCTTGGCCAGAAAGGGAGTGTTAAATGCTAGCCACATCCTGAATTGTGACTTATGCGATCAACAAGTAGAGTCGGCGAACCACCTGCTGTTGCAATGCAGTTGGAGTTGGGGATTGTGGACGTGGTGTATACGGTGGTGGGGAAGTTATTGAGTATTACCACACATAATGAGAGATCTACTTCAAGGATGGGTGGTCCCGAGAACAACTAAAACGTACAAGAGGTTCTGGAAAACGCTGAGTTATGCAATCATCTAGACAATATGAGAAGAACGAAACAAAAGGTGCTTCTCCAATCAGCGCAGATCGGTAGAGGAGGCAGGGGAGGTGGTAAAAACAAGGTTAGCAAGGTGGATAAAATTCAGAAATTCCGAGAGCTTGATGGACCATAATTGTATGAATCATAAACACAGTTAAACCCACCAAATTAGACTCTTTGTCTATTTAACTTTTGCTTGTTAGTTCCGATATTTATCTACAGGGTATTTTGAAGTCTAGAGAGAATACAGGCTAAGGAGGAGTTTTAAAGCTGAAAATGAATTACGAGTCATTCCAGGACACGACCAAATTCTGACTTTCAAGAACCTGACGTGGAATCACTCAAAACAAGTCCAACCGGAGGGCAACCAGAGTCAGTCTGGAGCTGAAAGGACCGATGGCTTTTTGGGATGAGCTCACAAAACTCACACTCACTCTCCTCTTGCCACATGGCCGGCGGCTAAAGCCCTCCACCTCTCCTTCTCCTCCACCTAGCCGGCGGCTTTCCTCCATGGTGACTCACCCCGATGGCTTTTGCTTCTCCTCCCATCTCTTGCCAAGTGGATGCTTCTCCTCCACATCCTTGCCTCCCCTTAGCCTATAAATAGAGCATGCCCTTCCCTTTGTAATCTCATCCCATCACACAATCCACAACTTCTTTAGAGAGATAAAGGGCTTAACCCTCTTCTCTTCACTTTCAATACACATTTTGTTCTTCATTTTGGAGCTACTTTTCCTTGCTTGGATCTTGCTTAGGAGCTCCTCTCCTCCACTTATTGTAGGTACAAAAGCCACGGCTTTCTCTTCCCTGACTTGTCCTTTACTTTCCGTATATATTGTTCTTACTTTAAAGTTATTATCCTTTTCGGTATCCTTGTTCAAAGCCATGGTTTGCTTGTATTCCTTGACATGAATACAAGTAGCTAAAGATTGTATTCGGTAGAGGGAGTATTTATACTATAAACCGTTCTAGACTCTATGCTTAATTCTACTTAGTGTTTCAAAACTTGTTCTATGTGCCATATACTAGGTTAGAACATACATGGTTGAGTGGATCCTTGAAATGGCAAAGCTCTTCCATGGGGTTCGTGAACATACTCGGGTAAGTGGATGCTTGAAATGGCAAAGCTTATCTGAGGAGTTCGACCTCTTTAAAAAACCATTTGGATTGATCGGAAATGATTGATCAAATGGATGCACATAGGCTAGTATACCTTGAAATGGGGTGCTAGTCTAAATAGAACAAGTGCTCTATGACCTTGAAATGGGATAGACAGTGTGGCAAGTCGAGTGCTTGAAATGGCCTTGATACACTTTTGAACACTTAAGTATGATCATTAGAGGTCAATGATGAACGATGATATGATATGAAACCCCTAAACCGAATCCTTTCCTTACAGTCCATTATCAACTGTTGTAATTTACTTTCAGTTCTCAAAGCACACTCAAACCCAACCCCAATCGCTTTTAATTTATGCATAAGCTTCATTAAAGAACAACTAATCCACCAATTCCCTTGGGTTCGACCCCTACTTACCACTTGCTACCCAGTAGTGAAGTCGCGAGTAGTGGAGATATAAATTTATTTTTGCACAGAGAACATCGCACCTTAACGACAGTGCGGTGGGCTCCGTCAAAATTGGCACCGTTGTCGGGGAGTTGTGAAACGAAATAGTTGTTCTTTTTATTTTTGTTTTTGTTCTTGCAATCCACCATGTCATTTTACTATGAAAACGAGCCTTGGAAGGATGAGGAGTTTTCCCCACCACCCTTCGAACTTGAAGTCCGCGAGAAGATCAACAACATAGAGCAATCCCGGGACGAAACTTTGGACGAGTACTTATGGTACTTCGATTCCCTTGTAACGAGCTGCCCGCACCATGGATTCACCAACAACGATCTTCTTCAAAGGGTTCTCAATGGGATGATGCCACAAGAGTGGAATTGGCTTAATGACGCGGCAGGAGGTTCGGTAAATAACTTAAACATGGATGATCTTTGGAAATTGATAAACGATTTGGCCGCGAGGTCAAGACCAAGAGAAGATCAGGCCAAGCTACTCGAGGACGTTATAACGGAGCTGACATCTAGCAACCAGCAGTTGGCCAACATGGTACACCAAATCCAGGTCGAAAGCGACGAATCATGGGTGGCTCAAAAAGAAACATCAAACCAGCTCTGGGACCTCATTAACAAGCCGCCCAAATCAGTACCGGTAGACATTTCTGAAATACCCGAGGAAGCCCAGGTCCACATTGCCGAGTCACTCGAGGACAAGGAGGAAGAATTGGCAGCTAGCATCCAGCAAATGAGTGCCCCGATACACCAAGATGAGGTCGAAAATGAGGAATTCTGGGCGGCTACACAACTGATCTGGGACCGCATTGCCAAACTGCCCAAATCAATTTCGGTCCTAACTGAAGAGTTGCCCGAGACATACCCAGACCTCAGTGTCGAACTGCCCAAAACAGACCCGGACCTCAGTATGATTGCCCCCGGAGACCATATGAATGACGAGGATGAGGACCCATGGTTGCCTGAAGAAGAACTCCATTCAAATTATCCCTGGGAGTTAGAAGAAGAACTGCCTAAATCAGGCCCAGTCCTTATCACCAATCCATCCGAGGAAATCACAGTCCTAACTGCCGAGCCAACAGAAGTCCCGAACCTCAATGCCAAAGCGGCCGAAGAAATCAAGCCAGGCCCAGTCCTTGCGCTCGGAGCACCCGAAGAAGTCCCGGACCTCATTGCCGAACTGTCCGAGAAAGACCTGGTCCTCACTGTCGAAGCACCTGAAACAGACCCAGTCCTCATGGTCGAAGTGCCCCAACTTAACCCTTCGTGTTTTATGCCAATCATAGCCACCGAAGATCATATAATCAATAATGATGAGGTGCAAGGGGAGTTAGAGGAGGAGCATGAGCCAAAAAAAGCCGACAAAGGAACTCTCACTCGTCACAAGCCAAGGAAAAGTGCCTGAAAACTCACTCGTTCCAAGACAACCATCCATCACTGCCACAATGAAGAGGATTGGCAGAGGCGCATGCTTAATGTCACCTACATTTAATGGCACAAAACCAAACTTCCAAACTCGCAAAGGTGCCAACTATTCAAACATGAAGAAGCGGTAAAGACATGGGCCGAAAGAATGGAAACCCGGAAGGAGTAACAAGCGAGCACGGCTCATTGGACCAGCAGCTATGGTCAATGAAACCTCACCCTCTCGGAGCAAAAGGGGAGCCGAGAAGAAATTCGATCTCACACGCCCAGGGGACCCAACCTTATGATCCAGGAATGAGGTACTGTCGAGCTAATGACGTTAAACAAATGCACTGGTCGGGAGGTAACCCGACACCTATCTTACTTTCAGTAATTTTCTTTTCTGTCATTTAGTTTTTACCGTAAGTCGGTCTCACCCACTTTTTTTATAGAAGGAATGTCTAACATGTAGGAATCGGTTTTTGGAGCAAGATCAGATCAGTCAGGCAGCTTCCGAGAAATTACCGGTCCTGCGCTGAGAGTTCAAGGCCCCAGCCGAACTCCCTCGATTATCCAGCTCAGAGGCATGTCGTTCCACGACACGACACAGTAAAAGGGAGTGCAGTTCTTCTCTTTTCCTTAATGTGATTTCCATCTCTTGTATATATTTGCATGACTTTTGAACTAATCCGTGCTGTGAGGCACGCCTTCGTTCAAAAGTGTGGGATGAGAACTGCCTTTGTACATAGTTAATTAACATGCTTTTCCTTTTCCCTTAATATTATCTTTTTGAAAATATGAACTTGAGAATGTGAAAAAGATAGATCTAAATTCATGCATTTACCTTGTGAAAATTCAACTGTTTAAAAACTTAGGATGTAACTTCTCATTTGTCCCTTTGTGCTGAGATATACAGGGGATGTGGAGTTGATATAAACTGCCCTAGAGAGGCTTGGCAAGCAATCAAAGGATCGAATCTAACTATATGGTTTTCGAAGTCAATGGAGGCTGCACTTTGAGTTTCAGTGAAGATTGAAGTCATCTCCACCGTGCAGCGTTTATGCAAGAGGCGGGACGGGAATCAAACCGTCCTATCTCTGGTCCTAGTAGCCGGGAAAATAGATGAGCGACCCTCATCTTGACCCGCGCGAAATGGCAAGGATGAGAAAGAGCGGGGAGGTATTTCCATATGCTCGCGGGCGATGATTGGACCTCCCAAAGAAAGGCTGAGAAAATGGACTAGCAAGTCACAAAGAAGCAAAAGCTCAAAGAAGCTAATCAAAGGCCAAAGGCCAAAATTGTGAAGGTTTTAACCGAACAAAAGTGAAGAAACTCCAACTCAATATCAAAGGCCAAAGGCCGATTCACTACAGAAGCTGTCCCTTGCCAAAAAGAAATCAAAGTACTCAACTTCAGTGAAACCCGAACTGAATCACGTGCTAGAGAAAGCTACAAGGAAACCATATAGTGCGAGTCGATCCCGAGAATGCAGTCCAGGAGCCTGAAAAGGGCTATCTCCCGAAACATCCGAATTAATTTGCATCTCGGCACGAAGGTACAAGTATCAAGTTTCTTCTAAGTATTTACACAGTTTAGTTTGGTAATAAGTAAGTAATGCATGAATTAAGATAAATCTAGTCCCACAGTCTCACTTTCATATTTTACTTAGATTGTGTTCCGCCTTTAAATAGCATTGTTCGGGACGAACAACTAAAAGTGTGGGGTGATCTGATGGACCATAATTGTATGAATCATAAACACAGTTAAACCCACTAAATTAGACTCTTTGTCTATTTAACTTTTGCTTGTTAGTTCCGATATTTATCTACAGGGTATTTTGAAGTCTAGAGAGAATACAGGCTAAGGAGGAGTTTTAAAGCTGAAAATGAATTACGAGTCATTCCAGGACACGACCAAATTCTGACTTTCAAGAACCTGACGTGGAATCACTCAAAACAAGTCCAACCGGAGGGCAACCAGAGTCAGTCCGGAGCTGAAAGTACCGATGGCTTTTTGGGATGAGCTCACAAAACTCACACTCACTCTCCTCTTGCCACATGGCCGGCGGCTAAAGCCCTCCACCTCTCCTTCTCCTCCACCTAGCCGACGGCTTTCCTCCATGGTGACTCATCCCGATGGCTTTTGCTTCTCCTCCCATCTCTTGCCAAGTGGATGCTTCTCCTCCACATCCTTGCCTCCCCTTAGCCTATAAATAGAGCATGCCCTTCCCTTTGTAATCTCATCCCATCACACAATCCACAAGTTCTTTAGAGAGATAGAGGGCTTAACCCTCTTCTCTTCACTTTCAATACACATTTTGTTCTTCATTTTGGAGCTACTTTTCCTTGCTTGGATCTTGCTTAGGAGCTCCTCTCCTCCACTTATTGTAGGTACAAAAGCCACGGCTTTCTCTTCCCTGACTTGTCCTTTACTTTCCGTATATATTGTTCTTACTTTAAAGTTATTCTCCTTTTCGGTATCCTTGTTCAAAGCGATGGTTTGCTTGTATTCCTTGACATGAATACAAGTAGCTAAAGCTTGTATTCGGTAGAGGGAGTATTTATATCATAAATCGTTCTAGACTCTATGCTTAATGCTACTTAGTGTTTCAAAACTTGTTCTATGTGCCATATACTAGGTTAGAACATTCATGGTTGAGTGGATGCTTGAAATGGCAAAGCTCTTCCATGGGGTTCGTGAACATACTCGGGTAAGTGGATGCTTGAAATGACAAAGCTTATCTGAGGAGTTCAACCTCTTTAAAACACCATTTGGATTGATCGGAAATGATTGATCAAATGGATGCACATAGGCTAGTATACCTTGAAATGGGGTGCTAGTCTAAATAGAACAAGTGCTCTATGACCTTGAAATGAGCTAGACAGTGTGGCAAGTCGAGTGCTTGAAATGGCCTTGATACACTTTTGAACACTTAAGTATGATCATTAGAGGTCAATGATGAACGATGATATGATATGAAACCCCTAAACCGAATCCTTTCCTTACAGTCCATTATCAACTGTTGTAATTTACTTTCAGTTCTCAAAGCACACTCAAACCCAACCCCAATCGCATTTAATTTATGCATAAGCTTCATTAAAGAACAACTAATCCACCAATTCCCTTGGGTTCGACCCCTACTTACCACTTGCTACCCAGTAGTGAAGTCGCGAGTAGCGGAGATATAAATTTATTTTTGCACAGAGAATATCGCACCTTAACGACAGTGCGGTGGGCTCCGTCAGAGCCCCTACTCTTTAACAACCATAAGGAGATGCATTGAAGAAGTGAGACGCAATCAATAGAAAAGGGACAGAAGGGCTCAAAGAGAAGTGGGGCAGAGGTGGAATCACAGGATCCATAGAGCGGACACCGACAGTCGTATTGATAGAGTGCGATGCAGTGGAGGCAGAGTTCCAATGCCTTAACCAATCCAGAGGAGCAATTGAGAATCTCTGTGTGCTATCAAAAAGGCAAAGTTTTTTTTGTAGGGGGCGGAGATATCAAAATGTATCGGAAAATCCCAAGTGTCTCGTGTATTTGGCTAATGCCTTTTTTGACCTAGAAGGTCCTTTATTATATCAAAAAAGGCAGAGAAGGGAAGGGTGGAATTTGTTCAGAAGAATTTAGGTTTCAGACATGGTTTGACAGTTGGGAGAGAATTGGGTTAGGAGGAGGGGGGTTGGCGTTATGGTGGAAGGATGATATTAAAGTGGCAGTGAGAACTTATTCTTCCAATCATATAGATGTATGGATTGGTGACGAAGGTGGATTTAGAGTTACACTATTTTATGGCTGCCCTGTTGCAGGTAGAAGGAATGAATCTTGGAATCTGTTGAGAGCTTGGAAAGAGGAGAGATCAACAGAGCCGTGGATAGTGTTAGGGGATTTTAATGAAATTTTATTCAATTGGGAGTATAGTGGTAGGAGAATTAGAGGTGAATGGCAAATGCGGAGATTCAGGGAGGCAATTGAAGAATGTAATCTATCAGATTTGGGTTTCTTTAGTGTAGAATTTACTTATTCTAATACGAGAATGGGGCATGACGAAACAAAGGCCCGGCTAGATCGAGCATTTGCTAATATAGAATGGCGAAGTAAGTTTCCTAATGTGAATGTATTGTTGGAAAAATTGTGTTTAGAATGTGTGAAGAAAAATTGAGGTGCGCCTCATTTTGAGACCCAATTTGAGTGTGGTGAACACATCAAAATAAGTTGATAAAAATCGGATTAAAATACCTGCAATGAGAGGTATGGAATCATTATAAACTTGCGGGGCAAGTAAACTTGCTGGGCAAGTCTCTGGACCACTATATAATAAGGGTCTGCGCTTCACTTAGAAACATAGAGAAAAACGCAAACAGCTCTCCTCCTCTTTCGTAATAGTCAGTCAGTCGGTGTTGATAGCCAAAGATACAGAAAGGTTCGATCGGCAAAGCATAGTGCTAAGACTGTTGCCGTGGATCATTTTATCCTGGGAAGCATACTGCTAGAGAGACCCAAAGCACAGTAGGGCGGAAATCTTGCTTTAAGGACAGCGTCCAACGTGACTCGATCCTTCATTCGGTTTGCAATTGTTACAATTCAATTCATAATTTTTTATGTGATGCAGTTAAATTGAATCTGTACTACCACTGTTGAATTTACTTGAATAGCAGCGTTGCATATCTATTTATTCAGTAACTTCATCGATATCTGTCTGTTATATCTGTACTGTGTAACCAACAATCTTAAAGTAAGATTTATTCGTTTGAAGTTACTAACAGATCTGCCTCTCTGTGTAGACAATGAATTCTGAACAAGGACAAAACAATCAGTCAGTGAACATGGAGGGTGTCCAGTTTCCTCCTCATGATGTTGCTGAGTCGGCTGCGACAACCCCAGTTGTGATGGCTACGGCCAGGAATGGACCTGCGGGTCTAGTTCTAAATAACGCACTGGCAAAAGTGCATGCTGCGGTGATGGCAGCTGAAAAGCCCGAAAAGTTCAATGGACAGAACTTTAATACGTGATAGCCAAAGATGCACTTCTATCTGACCCAACTAGGGTTTGCCCGGTATCTGACCGAGACCACTCTTATGGTTACTGAGAATGAGACTGATCATCAAGTGCTCATGGCATACAATGCCTGGAAAGATGCTGAATATCTTTGCCAAAATTATGTGCTTAACAGCCTGAATGATGTGCTGTACAAGGTGTACTGCACAAAGACATCAGCTAAGGAACTTTGGAAGTCACTCGATCGGAAGTGCCGAACCGAGAATGCTGGCTCCAAAAAGTACATTATGGGGCGCTTCCTCGAATTCCAGATGGTGGATTCGAAGACTGTGACCAGTCAAGTGCAAGACCTGCAGCTGATCATGCATGAGATGAACTCTGAGGGAATGAAGGTCAATGAACCATTCCAGGTTGCTGTAGTCATTGAGAAGCTGCCTTCGGGGTGGAACGACTTCAAGAATTACCTTAAGCACAAGCGAAAGGAAATGTCTATGGAAGACCTGGTGATTCGCCTCAAGAAGGAAGTGGAAAACCAACTAAATAAGAAGATCAAAAGATTACGAAGTGATCGTGGTGGTGAATATGTTGAACCGTTTGGGGCACTGTGTGCACAACCTATAATCATACATGAAGTGACTCTACCTTATTCGCCTCAGTCAAATGGTATAGCTGAACATAAGAATCGCACAATCAAAGAAATAATGAATGCGATGTTGCTCAGTTCAGGGCTACCACAGAAAATGTGGGGGGAGGCCGTATTATCAGCTAACTATCTACTAAATCGGATACCCCGTAATAAGAAAGATAAATCTCCTTATGAATTATTTATAGGGAGAACGCCATTATACGCACACCTGCGAGTGTGGGGGTGTTTGGCCAAGGTAATGGCTCTCAGTCCTAAAAGAATGAAAATAGGACCAAAGACAATTGACTGTGTGTTTATTAGATATGCACTGAACAGTACTGCGTATATGAAATTATGTCCCCTGTTCAAGCTTGTGTCCAGGGTACTGTTGCAACAGACCTTGAGCTCCTTTGCACAACAGTTCGGCGGACTGTTCAAGGTTCGGTTGCGACAGTTCTTGTTCTCGTATCACAACAGTTCAGCAAGCAGACAAAAGCAGTAAGACACACAGACTGATGACCTAAGGAAAAGAATAAATGGGAGCACACACGGTATGTTACCCAGTTCGGCCTCGCCTACTCTGGGGGGTTTCCCACACCCTATAATGGGACACAAATCATATTACGAGATTTAGAGCTACAAGTGGTCTTACTCTTACACAACTCCGAGTTTGTAATCGCCTAGCCTCTAATTCTCCGTCTCTCGGATTTGCAATCTCGGTTTGTCGCTACTCCCCTAGATCCCCTGTGGGTAGGACGAGACTTCTCTCGGCCTAGTCTTGAACTTCTCGGAAGTCCAGTCGCCTTCTCTCAAAGACGTAGCTTGATAGCTGTGTGTGTGTATTATGTTGATCCTCCAGCATAGCTTGAACACCACACCAAACAGACTGTTACTTTAGGGCTGATATTCCGATGTGGAATGGCCAGCCGTCGCTTCTCCCCCAATCTCACGAACCCTCGTGTTTAGCTTTTCTCTCGGGAGGCGCACACATAAGGATGCCCTAGCATTGTATTTATATGCTTGGATGAAACCATAATCCGATCAGAATATTCAGTAAATAATTTGGAGATGTTGCGAAATATTTGCTGAATATTCAATCTATATTTGATCTTCGAAGATGTCTTCCACCCCAAGCCATCCGATATTATCCCAGCGAATCTGCGTATATTTGATCGCACAAGTCTTTGATGATGATCTGTCGATTTGCTTCAATCAGATAACTTCGTTGAATGATAAGCTTTAATCACTTAATATCGTCGTCACATCTTCTTCATACGATATCCTCTTTCCCAAGTTAACACAAGAGGTTTCCAATTCTGGTAAGGAAATATTAGAGTGACCTCTGGAAAGATCTGTGTCGTTGTTGACCGACTCCAACTGGAAAGATCCTCAATCTTTTCGTATCTTCAGAATGAGCCGTATCTTACCGACTCCAATTGGAAAGATCCTCAATCTTTTCGTATCTTCTGAATGAGCCGTATCTTGATCATGTTCTGTTCCAATATCTGATTGAACTCTAGCTCGAACTGTCTAAAGATGTTTTGCCAAAGACATGCCAATCATGGGAACATCAATCTCCCCCTTGGCATATTGGCAAAACCGAATCTATCTTTAGACGACGGAACTACTCCCCCTTTTTGCCACAAACTGGCAAGGGGTCCAATCGGACTAGAGTACTTGCGACTCTTTGGTATTCGGAATCCGGTCAACTCCCCCTCAAACATGGCCTGGGACAAGGACACATACCGTGAGACTGTCTGACCAAGATGTCTTAGCGACTGTTCGAACCCCTGAAAGATCTCTACTTCCTTCAGTAGAATATAGTCAGAGCTGCTGTTAGGGATGACTCCCTTGGGACTGACGTCTTATTAGGTAGCCTTTTAGAGATGACCTACTCCCTTCCACTTCGCTGCTGCATCTGTACTGACTAAATGCTCAGATGCTTCAGTTGATACACTGGGTGGAGCAGATCCTGGAGCACTCCTCTTCCTTTTCTTGGATGTACTTGCTCCCCCTGCATGTGTACACGTGCTATTCCTCTGGGTGGATACTTCAGTCGAGTATAATTGGATGGTCACTTTCTTCTTTGGTCTCTCCTTATCAGTGCTCTTTTTAGTTCAGCCAGTGACACTGAGTTTCGATTCCCCTTAAACACTCCATTATCTGGTCTCCAGTCACAGGAACACTGCTTCAGCAGATGTCTTCTCAGTAGCCCTGTCGGTGTCGGACTTATCAGAAAACTTGACAAGCTTTCTTCCTTCATGAGTGATAGTTCCTTCCTTTTGCGAGTCTTGGACAACCTTATTAAGGTCCTTGTCCATTAAGCTCGTCATCTTTCTCAGAGGGGTCTGAAGCTTCTAATCCTCAACCACATTGAAGCATTTTCACTATCTGTCTTTCTTTGACACCAAGTCTGGAATAACTGGGGGATCCACCATCGTATGAGCATCCTCCGTTAAGTCATCATGCACCCTTCCGGTCCCTTAATTTTTTTTTTGGATAAGAGCTATACGACTCTTGAGGTAAAACTGTCTCACCACCTTACTCCATAGTTGAGATTGCATCATCTGGCACGCTTGCCTTCACATCTACAACCTGGGCTAATCATCAATATCCTTGAGAGGCACATCCAGTTCTTCATTCTTGCAGGATGAATGAGACTCTAATTGCTTCGCTTGCAGTTCTCCACTTGCATTCTCATCCTCTTGCTTATCAAGATAACACTCGTAGCCCTTCGGGCTTAACCTTCTTCTGCAGTACCGGTCACAGGATCTGCAACAGGTTTCAATTCCTTCAGCTTTTAATAACTGCTTTGTCACCTTTAGCTCACTCAAGCTTGACCAATCGTTCGTACTTCCTTAGCAGTATGAGAGCAAGTCTTGGGTGAGCAGAGGAGATTGCCTCATTTAGGGTTGAGAAATCGTCTGGTTTTCCATTGTAGTCTGCACACTCTCCTTATTTAGGTTGGGTTCGTTTCAGATCTGACACTCCCTCCTTTTCCTTCTGTTCCAGCTTCCTGTTGGTAGGTGGTCAGCCCAACTGTTTAAGCTGGTGTTCTGCCTGTGACTGACCACTATCTGGAACACTTAGTTCTTGATAACACATAGACCCAAGGAGGATCTGAGTGTTTCAAACTGAGCGGCATCAAGTGGTTTGGTGAATATGTCCGCCAATTGCTTGTCTGTTGTAACATGCGTAAGAGTAACCACCTTCTGTTCAACCAGCTCTCGGATGAAGTGATGTCTGATGTCAATGTGCTTCGTCCTGGAGTGTTGTACTGGGTTCTTGGAGATACTGATTGCGCTCATATTGTCACAGTACAGAGTCATTTCTTTTTGTTTAACTCCGTATTCAGATAGCATCTGCTTCATCCATAGTAGTTGAGTACAGCTACTTCCTGCTGCTATGTATTCTACTTCAGCCGTAGACAGTGAGATGCTATTTTGCTTTTTGCTGAACCACGAGACCAAGTTATTTCCTAAGAAGAAGCATCCTCCAGATGTGCTCTTTCAATCTTCAGCAATTCCTGCCCAGTCTGCGTCGCAGTAGCCAACCAGATGTGGGTTGGTGTCCTTGGTATACCAGATTCCCAAATCAACCGTCCCGCCTACATACTTTATGATTCTCTTAACTTGTAGGAGATGACTTTCCTTGGGATTCGCCTGGTATCTTGCACAAACACCAACGGCATATGCTATATCTGGTCTACTGGCTGTCAAGTACAGGAGGCTTCCAATCATACTCCTGTACAGCGTCTGATCGACCTTTGTTCCAGCCTCATCTTTGGTTATCTTTATGTGAGTAGCGGCCGGAGTTCGTTTGTGAGTTGCTTTCTCAAGATCAAATTTCTTTATCAGATTCTTGGCATACTTGCTTTGTGAGATGAAGATGCCGTCTTCCTTCTGAGTCACCTGGAGTCCTAGAAAGTAGTTCATTTCACCCACCATGCTCATCTTGAACTCCTTCTGCATCTGTTCAACAAACTGATCCACCAGTGTCTGGGTATTGGACCCAAACACAATATCGTCAACATAGATTTGTGCGATAATAAAATCTGACCTCGTGTGTTTCACGAACAGGGTCATGTCCACTCCCCCTCGCACATATCCATGGTCGACGGGGAACACAGTGAGACGCTGATACCAAGCTCTGGGTGCTTGTTTGAGACCGTACAAGGCTTTCTTCAGGTGGTACACAGATGTTGGGTGATGCGGATCCTCAAACCCTTTCGGTTGAGCGACGAAGACCTCCTCATTCAGAAATCCATTGAGGAAGGCACTTTTGACGTCCATCTGGAACAGTCGAAGCTTTAGGTGACATGCCAGAGCAAGTAGTAGGCGGATGGCTTCAAGACGTGCGACCGGAGCAAAGGTTTCCTCAAAGTCTATCCCTTCTATTTGAGTGTATCCTTGTGCCACGAGACGAGCTTTGTTTCTTGTGATGTTCCCTGATGCGTCGGACTTGTTTTTGAAGATCCATTTTGTACCAATGACATTGACCCCATCAGGTCTTGGAACCAAATCCCATACATCGTTTCGAGCAAATTCTTCCATTTCTTCCTGCATAGCGAGGACCCAATACTCATCAAGTAACGCTTCCTTCATGTTTTTCGGCTCGATTGATGAGAGGAAACACGAGCAGGCAGGCAATTCTCTGGAGTTGCTCAGAATTCTGTGAGTTTGAACTCCGTCACTAGGTGAGCCAATAACTTCAGAGATCGGGTGATCCCTGGCAATTCGTCGAGAAGGTTGTAGCGTAGTGACATTTTATCGGGGGTTGACAGTAACAGCTTCGTCAGAGGGATGATCTTCAGTGGAGTTGTCAGAGGAGCCTTCAGTCGGGTCATGCTCAGTCTGTTGAGATGATGGTTGTGTTGCAGGTGCTGTGCTAGTGCTGTCTTCAGCGTCGTTCGAGACCGCCTGTACGAACACTTCATCCTTTACTTTGACATTTATAGATTCCATGACTGATCCTGTGTGCTTGTTGAATACCCAATATGCTCGACTGTTTGAAGAATACCCAAGAAAGAACCCTTCATCACTCTTCGGATCCAGTTTCTGTCGGTACTCCCGATCGTTCAGAATGTAACACTCACTTCCAAAAATGTGGAAATATTTGACAGTGGGCTTCTTTCCTTTCCAGAGTTCATAGCATGTCTTCTCCGTTCCAGTGCGTATAGTGACTCGATTTATGATGTGACATGCTGTGTTCATAGCTTCGGACCAGAACTTCAGAGGAACCTTTTTGGCATGGATCATCACCCGGGCCATCTCTTGGATGGTACGATTCTTCCGTTCCACCACTCCATTCTGCTGAGGGGTGATGGCTGATGCAAACTGATGAGCAATTCCGTGTTTCGTACAGTAAGTACTCATAGTAACATTCTTGAATTCTGTGCCATTGTCACTCCTGATGGATATCAGTTTTTCTCCTTTGTCTTCCCTTTCTCGTTGGATAAGAGTAGCAAGCTCTATGAATTGTTGAGAAGCTTCGGTCTTGTCTCGAAGGAACCTTGTCCAGGTGAATCTGGTAAAGTCGTCAACACAGACCAGAACATACTTCTTTCCTCCATAGCTCTCAGTTTGCATTGGTCCCATCAAGTCCATATGGATCAGTTCCAGAGGTCGGTTGGTGCTGATTTGAGAGACCTTGGGGTGTGATGCTTTCGTTTGTTTCCCGATCTGACATTCTCCACACATCACATCCTAACTTCCTTTGACATTCGGCATTCCCCTGATGAGTCCAGATGAGCAGAGTTTTTTCAATGTCTTGAGATTCAGATGTCCCAACCGTATGTGCCAAAGGGACATCTCATCTGCTTGACTAGACAAATAGGCTGTTCCAGTACCTGTTCCAGACCCTGTTCCATCAGACCCGATGAGATAACAGTTGTTGGCTGCTCTGCTTCCTTTCATCAATATTCCCCCATCTTTGTCGAGAACTTGGCATGAGTTGTGAGTGAACTTGACGTGATATCCTCCGTCACAAAGTTGACTTATGCTGATCAGGTTCACTTTCTGTCCTTCAACTAGGAGAGTGTCTTCGAGGACAGGAAGATCCAGAACCTTCAATGTCCCACAGCCGATTACCTATCCCTTTCCTCCGTCTCTGAAGGTGACAAACTGCATCTTAATCACAGGTCAAATCTTCATAAGACATCTGGGGTCTCCTGTCATATGGGCAGAGCATCCGCTGTCAAAGTACCAGCGATCTTTCTCCATGTGACTTGAAGAGTTGAACGCAACCATGCAAACATCTTTACTTCTGTAGGTTTTGGTGTCCATCTTCCAGTTATGCTCCGTGCTTGATGGTAGCTGTCCTTGCTGTGAAGTCATCTTGAACAGTTTCAGGATCCCACTCAGTGTGTCGAGTGTTTGCTCTGATACCATTTGAAATTATGTCCCCTGTTCAAGCTTGTGTCCAGGGTACTGTTGCAACAGACCTTGAGCTCCTTTGCACAACAGTTCAGCGGACTGTTCAAGGTTCGGTTGCGACAGTTCTTGTAATCGTATCACAATAGTTCAGCAAGCAGACAAAAGCAGTAAGACACACAGACTGATGACCTAAGGAAAAGAAGAAACGGGAGCACACACGGTATGTTACCCAGTTCGGCCTCGCCTACTCTGGGGGGTTTCCCACACCCTATAATGGGACACAAATCGTATTACGAGATTTAGAGCAACAAGTGGTCTTACTCTTACACAACTCCGAGTTTGTAATCGCCTAGCCTCTAATTCTCCGTCTCTCGGATTTGCAATCTCGGTTTGTTGCTATTCCCCTCGATCCCCTGTGGGTAGGACGAGACTTCTCTCTCGGCCTAGTCTTGAACTTCTCGGAAGTCCAGTCGCCTTCTCTCAAAGACGTAGCTTGATAGCTGTGTGTGTATTATGTTGATCCTCCAGCACAGCCTGAACACCACACCAATCAGACTGTTACTTCAGGGCTGATATTCCTATGTGGAATGGCCAGCCGTCGCTTCTCCCCCAATCTCACGAACCCTCGTGTTTAGCTTTTCTCTCGAGAGGCGCACACATAAGGACGCCCTAGCATTGTATTTTTATGCTTGGACGAAACCCTAATCCGATCAGAATATTCAGCAAATAATTCAGAGATGTTGCGAAATATTTGCTGAATATTCAATCTATATTTGATCTTCGAAGATGTCTTCCACCCCAAGCCATCCGATATTATCCCAGCGAATCTGCGTATATTTGATCGCACAAATCTTTGATGATGATCTGTCGAGTTGCTTCAATCAGATAACTTCGTTGAATGATAAGCTTTAATCACTTAATATCGTCGTCACATCTTCTTCATACGATATCCTCTTTCCCAAGTTAACACAAGAGGTTTCCAATTCTGGTAAGGAAATATTAGAGTGACCTCTGGAAAGATCTGTGTCGTTGCTGACCGACTCCAACTGGAAAGATCCTCAATCTTTTCGTATCTTCAGAATGAGCCGTATCTTACCGACTCCAACTGGAAAGATCCTCAATCTTTTCGTATCTTCTGAATGAGCCGTATCTTGATCATGTTCTGTTCCAATATCTGATTGAACTCTAGCTCGAACTGTCTAAAGATGTTTTGCCAAAGACATGCCAATCATGGGAACATCAATCTCCCCCTTGGCATTTTGGCAAAACCGAATCTATCTTTAGACGACGGAACTACGCCCCCTTTTTGCCACAAACTGGCAAGGGGTCCAATCGGGCTAGAGTACTTGCGACTCTTCGGTATTCGGAATCCGATCAACTCCCCCTCAAACATGGCCTGGGACAGGGACACATACCGTGAGACTTTCTGACCAAGATGTCTTAGCGACTGTTCGAACCCCTGAAAGATCTCTACTTCCTTCAGTAGAATATAGTCAGAGCTGCTGTTAGGGATGACTCCCTTGGGATTGACGTCTTATTAGGTAGCCTTTTAGAGATGACCTACTCCCTTCCACTTCGCTGCTGCATCTGTACTGACTAAATGCTCAGATGCTTCAGTTGATACACTGGGTGGAGCAGATCCTGGAGCACTCCTCTTCCTTTTCTTGGATGTACTTGCTCCCCCTGCATGTGTACACGTGCTATTCCTCTGGGTGGATACTTCAGTCGAGTATGATTGGATGGTCACTTTCTTCTTTGGTCTCTCCTTATCAGTGCTCTTTTAGTTCATCCAGTGACACTGAGTTTCGATTCCCCTTAAACACTCCATTATCTGGTCTCCAGTCACAGGAACACTGCTTCAGCAGATGTCTTCTCAGTAGCCCTGTCGGTGTCGGACTTATCAGAAAACTTGACAAGCTTTCTTCCTTCATGAGTGATAGTTCCTTCCTTGTGCGAGTCTTGGACAGCCTTATTAAGGTCCTTGTCCATTAAGCTCGTCATCTTTCTCAGAGGGGTCTGAAGCTTCTAATCCTCAACCACATTGAAGCATTTTCACTATCTGTCTTTCTTTGACACCAAGTCAGGAATAGCTAGGGGATCCACCATCGTATGAGCATCCTCCGTAAAGTCATCATGCACCCTTCCGGTCCCTTAATTTTTTTGGATAAGAGCTATACGACTCTTGAGGTAAAACTGTCTCACCACCTTACTCCATAGTTGAGATTGCATCATCTGGCACGCTTGCCTTCACATCTACAACCTGGGCTAATCATCAATATCCTTGAGAGGCACATCCAGTTCTTCATTCTTGCAGGATGAATGAGACTCTAATTGCTTCGCTTGCAGTTCTCCACTTGCATTCTCATCCTCTTGCTTATCAAGATAACACTCGTAGCCCTTCGGGCTTAACCTTCTTCTGCAGTACCGGTCACAGGATCTGCAGCAGGTTTCAATTCCTTCAGCTTTTAATAACTGCTTTGTCACCTTTAGCTCACTCAAGCTTGACCAATCGTTCGTACTTCCTTAGCAGTATGAGAGCAAGTCTTGGGTGAGCAGAGGAGATTGCCTCATTTAGGGTTGAGAAATCGTCTGGTTTTCCATTGTAGTCTGCACACTCTCCTTATTTAGGTTGGGTTCGTTTCAGATCAGACACTCCCTCCTTTTCCTTCTGTTTCAGCTTCCTGTTGGTAGGTGGTCAGCCCAACTGTTTAAGCTGGTGTTCTGCCTGTGACTGACCACTGTCTGGAACACTTAGTTCTTGATAACACACAGACCCAAGGAGGATCTGAGTGTTTCAAACTGAGCGACATCAAGTGGTTTGGTGAATATGTCCGCCAATTACTTGTCTGTTGTAACATGTGTAAGAGTAACCACCTTCTGTTCAACCAGCTCTCGGATGAAGTGATGTCTGATGTCAATGTGCTTCGTCCTGGAGTGTTGTACTGGGTTCTTGGAGATACTGATTGCGCTCATATTGTCACAGTACAGAGTCATTTCTTCTTGTTTAACTCCGTATTCTGATAGCATCTGCTTCATCCATAGTAGTTGAGTACAGCTACTTCCTGCTGCTATGTATTCTGCTTCAGCCGTAGACAGTGAGATACTATTTTGCTTTTTGCTGAACCACGAGACCAAGTTATTTCCTAAGAAGAAGCATCCTCCAGATGTGCTCTTTCGATCTTCAGCGTTTCCTGCCCAGTCTGCGTCGCAGTAGCCAACCAGATGTGGGTTGGTGTCCTTGGTATACCAGATTCCAAAATCAACCGTCCCGCCTACATACTTTATGATTCTCTTAACTTGTAGGAGATGACTTTCCTTGGGATTCGCCTGGTATCTTGCACAAACGCCAACGGCATATGCTATATCTGGTCTACTGGCTGTCAAGTACAGGAGGCTTCCAATCATACTCTTGTACAGCGTCTGATCGACCTTTGTTCCAGCCTCATCTTTGGTTATCTTTATGTGAGTAGCGGCCGGAGTTCATTTGTGAGTTGCTTTCTCAAGATCAAATTTCTTTATCAGATTCTTGGCATACTTGCTTTGTGAGATGAAGATGCCGTCGTCCTTCTGAGTCACCTGGAGTCCTAGAAAGTAGTTCATTTCACCCACCATGCTCATCTTGAACTCCTTCTGCATCTGTTCAACAAACTGATCCACAAGTGTCTGGGTATTGGACCCAAACACAATATCGTCAACATAGATTTGTGCGATAATAAAATCTGACCTCGTGTGTTTAACGAACAGGGTATTGTCCACTCCCCCTCGCACATATCCATGGTCGACGAGGAACACAGTGAGACGCTCATACCAAGCTCTGGGTGCTTGTTTGAGACCGTACAAGGCTTTCTTCAGGTGGTACACAGATGTTGGGTGATGCGGATCCTCAAACCCTTTCGGTTGAGCGACGAAGACCTCCTCATTCAGAAATCCATTGAGGAAGGCACTTTTGACGTCCATCTGGAACAGTCGAAGCTTTAGGTGAAATGCCAGAGCAAGCAGTAGGCGGATGGCTTCAAGACGTGCGACCGGAGCAAAGGTGTCCTCAAAGTCTATCCCTTCTATTTGAGTGTATCCTTGTGCCACGAGACGAGCTTTGTTTCTTGTGATGTTCCCTGATGCGTCGGACTTGTTTTTGAAGATCCATTTTGTACCAATGACATTGACCCCATCAGGTCTTGGAACCAAATCCCATACATCGTTTCTAGCAAATTCTTCCATTTCTTCATGCATAGCGAGGACCCAATACTCATCAAGTAACGCTTCCTTTATGTTTTTCGGCTCGATTGATGAGAGGAAACACGAGCAGACAGGCAATTCTCTGGAGTTGCTCAGAATTCTGTGAGTTTGAACTCCGTCACTAGGTGAGCCAATAACTTCAGAGATCGGGTGATCCCTGGCAATTCGTCGAGAAGGTTGTAGCGTAGTGACATTTTATCGGGGGTTGACAGTAACAGCTTTGTCAGAGGGATGATCTTCAGTGGAGTTGTCAGAGGAGCCTTCAGTTGGGTCATGCTCAGTCTGCTGAGATGATGGTTGTGTTGCAGGTGCTGTGCTAGTGCTGTCTTCAGCGTCGTCCGGGACCACCTGTACGAACACTTCATCCTTTACTTTGACATTTATAGATTCCATGACTGATCCTGTGTGCTTGTTGAATACCCAATATGCTCGACTGTTTGAAGAATACCCAAGAAAGAACCCTTCATCACTCTTCGGATCCAGTTTCTGTCGGTACTCCCGATCGTTCAGAATGTAACACTCACTTCCAAAAATGTGGAAATATTTGACAGTGGGCTTCTTTCCTTTCCAGAGTTCATAGCATGTCTTCTCCGTTCTAGTGCGTATAGTGACTCGATTTATGATGTGACATGCTGTGTTCATAGCTTCGGACCAGAACTTCAGAGGAACCTTTTTGGCATGGATCATCACCCGGGCCATCTCTTGGATGGTACGATTCTTCCGTTCCACCACTCCATTCTGCTGAGGGGTGATGGCTGATGCAAACTGATGAGCAATTTCGTGTTTCGTACAGTAAGTACTCATAGTAACATTCTTGAATTCTGTGCCATTGTCACTCCTGATTGATATCAGTTTTTCTCCTTTGTCTTCCCTTTCTCGTTGGATAAGTGTAGCAAGCTCTATGAATTGTTGAGCAGCTTCGGTCTTGTATCGAAGGAACATTGTCCAGGTGAATCTGGTAAAGTCGTCAACACAGACCAGAACATACTTCTTTCCTCCATAGCTCTCAGTTTGCATTGGTCCCATCAAGTCCATATGGATCAGTTCCAGAGGTCGGTTGGTGCTGATTTGAGAGACCTTGGGGTGTGATGCTTTCGTTTGTTTCCCGATCTGACATTCTCCACACATCACATCCTAACTTCCTTTGACATTCGGCATTCCCCTGATGAGTCCAGATGAGCAGAGTTTTTTCAATGTCTTGAGATTCAGATGTCCCAACCGTATGTGCCAAAGGGACATCTCATCTGCTTGACTAGACAAACAGGCTGTTCCAGTACCTGTTCTAGACCCTGTTCCATCAGACCCGATGAGATAACAGTTGTTGGCTGCTCTGCTTCCTTTCATCAATATTCCCCCATCTTTGTCGAGAACTTGGCATGAGTTGTGAGTGAACTTGACGTGATATCCTCCGTCACAAAGTTGACTTATGCTGATCAGGTTCACTTTCAGTCCTTCAACTAGGAGAGTGTCTTTGAGGACAGGAAGATCCAGAACCTTCAATGTCCCACAGCCGATTACATGTCCCTTTCCTCCGTCTCCAAAGGTGACGAACTGCTTCTTAATCACAGGTGGAGTCTTCATAAGAAATCTGGGGTCTCCTGTCATATGGGCAGAGCATCCGCTGTCGAAGTACCAGCGATCTTTCTCCATGTGACTTGAAGAGTTGAACGCAACCATGCAAACATCTTTACTTCTGTAGGTTTTGGTGTCTATCTTCCAGTTATGCTCCGTGCTTGATGGTAGCTGTCCTTGCTGTGAAGTCATCTTGAACAGTTTCAGGATCCCACTCAGTGTGTCGAGTGTTTGCTCTGATACCATTTGAAATTATGTCCCCTGTTCAAGCTTGTGTCCAGGGTACTGTTGCAACAGACCTTGAGCTCCTTTGCACAACAGTTCAGCGGACTGTTCAAGGTTCGGTTGCGACAGTTCTTGTACTCGTATCACAACAGTTCAGCAAGCAGACAAAAGCAGTAAGACACACAGACTGATGACCTAAGGAAAAGAAGAAACGGGAGCACACACGGTATGTTACCCAGTTCGGCCTCGCCTACTCTGGGGGGTTTCCCACACCCTATAATGGGACACAAATCGTATTATGAGATTTAGAGCTACAAGTGGTCTTACTCTTACACAACTCCGAGTTTGTAATCGCCTAGCCTCTAATTCTCCGTCTCTCGGATTTGCAATCTCGGTTTGTCGCTACTCCCCTCGATCCCCTGTGGGTAGGACGAGACGGGACTTCTCTCTCGGCCTAGTCTTGAACTTCTCAAAAGTCCAGTCGCCTTCTCTCAAAGACGTAGCTTGATAGCTGTGTGTGTGTATTATGTTGATCCTCCAGCACAGCCTGAACACCACACCAATCAGACTATTACTTCAGGGCTGATATTCCTATGTGGAATGGCCAGCCGTCGCTTCTCCCCCAATCTCACGAACCCTCGTGTTTAGCTTTTCTCTCGAGAGGCGCACACATAAGGACGCCCTAGCATTGTATTTATATGCTTGGACGAAACCCTAATCCGATCAGAATATTCAGCAAATAATTCGGAGATGTTGCGAAATATTTGCTGAATATTCAATCTATATTTGATCTTCGAAGATGTCTTCCACCCCAAGCCATCCGATATTATCACAGCGAATCTGCGTATATTTGATCGCACAAATCTTTGATGATGATCTGTCGATTTGCTTCAATCAGATAACTTCGTTGAATGATAAGCTTTAATCACTTAATATCGTCGTCACATCTTCTTCATACGATATCCTCTTTCCCAAGTTTAGATAGGAGGTTTCCAATTCTGGTAAGGAAATATTAGAGTGACCTCTGGAAAGATCTGTGTCGTTGCTGACCGACTCCAACTGGAAAGATCCTCAATCTTTTCGTATCTTCAGAATGAGCCGTATCTTACCGACTCCAACTGGAAAGATCCTCAATCTTTTCGTATCTTCTGAATGAGCCGTATCTTGATCACGTTCTGTTCCAAAATCTAATTGAACTCTAGCTCAAACTGTCTAAAGATGTTTTGCCAAAGACATGCCAATCATGGGAACATCAGTATAGATTTCTCGTATATGAATCGAAAAATCCTGATAAACACAAAGACACCATTATGGAGTCTAAGACTGCTTCGTTCTTTGAACAAGTGTTTCCTTATAAATCTGAGAAATTGAGACCGAGTTCACCTGAAGAGATAGACGAAGAACTTACCAAAAGGTCTCAACAAGAAGAAGAAGTATTCGAGGAGAATACAAATTTAGAGGAACCTAGACGAAGCAAAAGAGCAAGGGTTGAAAATTCCTTTGGACCTGATTTTATAACCTTTATGGTCGAGGCAGGACCTCGTACATATGATGAAGCAATTCGCTCGGTTGAAGGTCCTTTATGGAAAAAGCTATAAAAAGTGAACTAGACTCCATTATGCAAAATCATACATGGGAGCTAGTTGATATTCCTCATGGATGTAAACCACTTGACTCTTAGTGGATCTTTACAAAGAAACTGAAAGTAGACGGTACTATTGAAAAGTACAGAAGACTGCTTTCTTAAATGGAGACCTTGAGGAAGAAATATATATGGAACAACCTGAGGGTTGTAGAGTGCCAGGACAAGAGAGAAAAGTTTGTAAACTTGTCAAGTCTCTCTATGGTCTGAAACAAGCGCCAAAATAGTGGCATGAGAAGTTTGACAAAGCAATGTTGTCAAACGGATTCAAAATCAACGAGTGTGATATGTGATTTTGTGTTTATATGTCGACGATATACTCATTGTAGGAAGCAATGAAAAATTGGTGAAGTCCACTAAGGCCATATTAAACTCTAAGTTTGATATGAAAGACATGGGTCGAGCTGATGTAATTTTAGGGATTAAAATTACGAGAAAATCAGATGGATTTGTTTTAAGCCAATCACATTATGTTGATAAAATTTTGGACAAATTTGGAAAAGAAAGTCAAGGAGTATGTTGGACTCCTATAGAAATGACTCAACACCTGTCTAAGAACAAAGGAGGGAGCATCTCCCAATTAGAGTACTCAAAAGTGATAGGCAGTCTAATGTACTTAATGAATTTTACTAGACCTGATATTGCCTATACCGTGAGCAGACTGGCCAGATATATGAGTAATCCAGGAACGATACACTGGAATGCTATCGTGAGAATACTGAAGTATTTACGAGCTACTCTCAATTATGGTCTTCACTATACTAGATATCCTGAAGTTATTGAAGGATACACTAACGCAAGCTGGATATCTTATATACAAGACTCGAAGGCCACCAGTGAATATGTATTCACTCTAGGAGGTGCGGCCGTGTCGTGGAAACTTTCTAAAAAAACATTGATAACCCGTTCCACGATGGAAGCAGAGTTCGTGGCATTAGATAAATGTGGCGAAGAAGCAGAGTGGTTAAGAAATTTTGTAAAGGATATTCCTGAATGGAAAAACCCTGTGCCACCAATATGTTTATATTGTGATAACCAATCAACAATTGGTAGGGCACACAATGTCATGTATAATGGTAAGTCTAGACACATACGTCGTAGACACAATACCATTCGACAACTTCTCTCGTCCGGAGTCATAAGAATTGACTACGTGAGGTCCGAAGAAAACATAGCGGATCCGTTAACCAAAGGGTTAAACAGGGACCAAGTAGAGAAGACGACAAAGGGAATGGGACTGAAGCCTTTTGATTGTTAATATCAAAACATAGGCTTAAGCCCTTTTGGAAATAAAGTCGAGGAAACGGAAAACCCTACCATGATGACTGGAGATCCCAAGAACTTGGTTCAAAGGGACCACCTAACAACTAAGACTATGAGGTCACTGTGGGGGTAACACCCCAGTTCTATTCCCAGATCAAACAGTGACTCCCGCACGAGTGACGGAGCCCACCGCACTGTCGTTAAGGTGCGATGTTCTCTGTGCAAAAATAAATTTATATCTCCGATACTCGCGACTTAACTATTTTTGGTAGTCAGTGGTAAGTACGGGTTGAACCCAATTGAGTCAGGTGAATAGTTATTCTTTCGAAAAGGGGGGATTAAATAAAGCAGTTGGGGGTTGTTTTTAGTTTTTAGTACTGAAAGGTAAAGTAACAGTTGATATTACAATTAAAGGAAGGATTAGGTTTCAGGGGCCTTGTATCATATTTTCGTTTATCATTGACCTCTAATGATCATACTATGTGTTCAAAGATGAATCAAGGCTATTTCTAGCACATGACTTGCCCCATCATTTAGAACACTTGTTCTATTTAGACTAATTCCTCCTTTCGAAGTATCTTAGCCTTATGTGCATGCATTTGATCTTCAGTTACGAGCAATCAAATGGTTTTTAAAAGAGGTCGAACTCCTCAGATAAGCTTTGCCCATTAAAGCATCCACTTACCCGAGTATGTTCACGAACCCCACGGAAGAGCTTTGCCCGTTAAAGCATCCACTCGACCTTGGAAGTTCTAACCTAATATGTGGCACATAGAACAAGTTTTGAACACATAGAGGCACTAAGAGTAGGGTCTAAAACATTGTATGATACAAGCCACCCTTTCAACCGAATGAAGGGTTTAGCTACGAATATCCATGGAGCAGGACATCATAGCTAAGTGCTTTAAAAAGTAAAGGTTTTCGAAAGACAAAAAGTAAAGTTTTCGAAAGTAAAGACAGGAAAGTAAAGTACTTTGAAAGACAGTAAAGTAAAGAAGGGAGTACTTACAAAAACCGTTGAGAGTGCTAAAGATCAAGCTTTGATTCCAAAGTAAAGTGATTACATGATTGTTCCCACAAAAGCTAGAGAGATAAGTGAATTGTGTTTGTGATTTTGGAATGTGATTGTGGGATGATTTACAAAGGCAATAGAGGGCTCTATTTATAGGCTAAGGGAGGCAATGGATGTGGAGGAGAAGCCACCACATGTCACAAGATGGGAGGAGGCTTCAAAAGCCATCGGGGTGAGTCACCATGGCCAAAAGCCGCCGGCCACATGGAGGAAGGGGAGAGGTGGAGTGGCTTAGCCGCCGGCTAGGTGGAGGAGAGAAGAGAGTTTGTGAGTTTTGTGAGCTCATCCCAAAAAGCCATCGGTCCTTTCAGCTCCGGTCTGACTCTGGTTGCCCTTCGGTTGGACTTGTTTTGAGTGATTCCACGTCAGGTTCTGGAAAGTCAGAATTTGGTCGTGACCTGGAATGACTCGTAATTCATTTTCAGCTTTAAAACTCTTCCTTAGCCTGTATTCTCTCTAGACTTCAAAATACCCTGTAGATAAATATCGGAACTAACAAGCAAAAGTTAAATAGACAAAGAGTCTAATTTGGTGGGTTTAACTGTGTTTATGACTCATACAATTATGGTCCATCAAATCACCCCACACTTTTAGTTGTTCGTCCCGAACAATGCTATTTAAGGGCGGAACACAATCTAAGTAAAAACTTTTAAATATGAAGGTGAGACTGTGGGACTAGATTTATCCTAATTCATGCATTACTTACTTATTACTAAACTAAACCGTGTAAATACTTAGAAGAAACTTGATACTTGTACCTTCGCGCCGAGATGCAAATTAATTCAGATGTTTCGGGAGATAGCCCTTTTCAGGCTCCTGGACTGCATTCTCGGGATCGACTCGCACTATATGGTTTCCTTGTAGCTTTTTCTAGCACGTGATTCGGTTCAAGTTTCACTGAGTTGAGCATTTTGATTTCTTTTTGGCGAGGGACAGCTTCTGTAGTGAATCGGCCTTTGGCCTTTGATATTGAGTTGGAGTTTCTTCACTTTTGTTTGGTTAAAACCTTCACAATTTTGGCCTTTGGCCTTTGATTAGCTTCTTTGAGCTTTTACTTCTTTGTGACTTGCTAGTCCATTTTCTCAACCTTTTGGGAGGTCCAATCATTGCCCGTGAGCATATGGAAATACCTCCCCGCTCTTTCTCATTCTCGCCGTTTCGCGCGGGTCAATATGAGGGTCGCTCATCTATTTTCCCGGCTACTAGGACTAGAGATAGGACGGTTTGATTCCCGTCCCGCCTCTTGCATAAACGCTGCACGGCGGAGATGACTTCAATCTTCACTGAAACCCGAAGTGTAGCCTCCACTGACTTCAAAAACCATATAGTTAGATTCGATCCTTCGAGTGCTTGCCAAGCCTCTCTAGGGCAGTTTATGTCAACTCCACATCCCCTGTATATCTCAGCACAAAGGGACAAATGAGAAGTTACATCCTAAGTTTTTAAACAGTTGAATTTTCACAAGGTAAATGCATGAATTTAGATCTATCTTTTTCACATTCTCAAGTTCATATTTTCAAAAAGATAATATTAAGGGAAAAGGAAAAAAAACATGTTAATTAACTATGTACACAGGCGGTTCTCACCCCACACTTTTGGACGAAGGCGTGCCTCACAGCACAACTTAGTTCAAAAGTTAATTGCAAGCAAATATATACATGCAAGGTGAGAATGACTTAAGGCAAAAAACTAAATGATAGAAATTAAATGGCTGAAAGTAAGATAGATGTCGGGTTACCTCCCGACCAGTGCGTTTGTTTAACGTCGTTAGCTCGACGATACCTCATTCATGGATCATAAGGTGGGATCCCATGGGTTTGTGAGGTCGAACTTCTTTTTGGCTGCCCTTTTACTCTGTCCAAAGAACTTGTGGAGTGATGGGCTCGGTTTGGTTCTCCATTGGTTTGGCAGGTTCTTCGTTTCATAGCTCCGAGAAGGTGAGGCTCCCTTGACCATAGCTGCTGGTCCATGGAGTCGTGCTCTCTTGCTTCTCCTTCCGGGTTTCCATTCTTTGGGCCCATGTCTTTGCCGCTTCTTTATGTATGGCCGGTTGGCATCTTTGCAGTTTTGGAAGTTCAGTCTTTTGCCAAGCGACCTCAAGCATGCGCCCTTGCTAACCCTCTTCTTTGTGGTAGAGATGATTGGCCGTCCTTGGTCCTTACACCTTTCAGGAGGCTCTTCTTGGCTTGTGACGAGTGGGAGCTCCTGCGTTGATTGTTTTGGCTCATGCTTCTCCTCCAACTCGCCTAGCACTGCATCATCATCGATCATCTCATCTCTGGTGGCCATGATCTTCATCGAACATGAAGGGTTAAGTAGGGGCTTCTCGGCCATAAGGACAGGGCCTTTCTCGAGCAGATCTTCAGTGAGGACCGGGCCTGCCGTGAATTTCTCGGTTAGTTCGGCAGTGAGGTCCGGGTATGTCTCGACTGGTTTGGTAGTGAAGTCCAGAACTTCCTCGGGTTCTTTTTTAGCGAGGTCCGGGACTTCATTTGGCTCGTCAAGTAGGGCCGGGACTTCCTCGGGCAGATTGGTGATGAGGAAACGGCTCCGGCGCTGGTCGGCCACATCGGTAATGAAGACCAGGCTTGTCTCGGGTGCTTCGACAGTGAGGACTGGGCCTGTCTTGGCCGGTTCTTCTTCGGTCATTTGGGAGTCCTCATCCTCTGTCGGCTCCGTTGGCTCCAATGTTGGCTCCTTTAGAGCCGCCTCGACATCCATTACTGCCCTTGTACTGATGTCTCCTTCCGGATTTGCTACGGGCAAGCTTGTAATGGGTGTGGTGTCGGGCTAGTTTTGCACTGAGTCCACTTCCATCGTCGGTGCTTCATCATCGGTTTGGTGCATCGGCCCTTGTTTTGTGCTTTCTGCCAAATCGTCTATGAGGTCCCAAGTTTTAGCCATGGTTAGGTTCAAACCCCCCGCCGCATCATTGAACCTTTTCCGCTCATGCGGCAACATTCCGCCAAGAAACCTTTGAAGAAGGAATACGTTTGTGAATCCATGGTGCGGGCAGCGCGAAACAATGATATCAAGTACGTATAGTACTCATCCAATGTTTCGTCCCGGGATTGCTCAAGGTTGATGATCTTCTCGCGGGTTTCAAGTCGGAGAGATGGCGGGGAAAATTCTTCTAGAAATTTGGCTCGTAGATCCCCATAATCGCCTTCATACTCTGCACATGAGTAATACCACTCTATTGCCGAGTCAGTTAAAGAAAATTTGAAGCATGTCAGCTTAAACTCCTCTAACGTCTCATTTTCAGGTTTCATGTGGCTGCAGATGGAGTGAAAATGTTGGCAATGTTTCACAGGGTCCTCTCCGATGGAACCTCCAAACTGGGGGAGACATCTAAGCATTTTAAACATAAGGTTGCTGCCTCCATCATTCCAAGGCTCGCTTCCGTAGTAGGAAGACATGGCGAATTATGTACAACAGAAAAAGGAACAGCTATCCATTTGCTAATTCCCCGGCAACGGCGCCAATTTTGACGGAGCCCACCGCACTGTCGTTAAGGTGCGATGTTCTCTGTGCAAAAATAAATTTATATCTCCGATACTCGCGACTTAACTATTTTTGGTAGTCAGTGGTAAGTACGGGTCGAACCCAAGGGAGTCAGGTGAATAGTTGTTCTTTCGAAAAGGGGAGATTAAATAAAGCAGTTGGGGGGTTGTTTTTGGTTTTTGATACTGAAAGGTAAAGTAACAGTTGATATTACAATTAAAGGAAGGATTCGGTTTCAGGGGCCTTGTATCATATTTTCATTTATCATTGACCTCTAATGATCATACTATGTGTTAAAAAATGAATCAAGGCTATTTCTAGCACATGACTTGCCACATCATTTAGAACACTTGTTCTATTTAGACTAATTCCTCCTTTCAAAGTATCTTAGCCTTATGTGCATCCATTTGATCTTCAGTTACGAGCAATCAAATGGTTTTTAAAAGAGGTCGAACTCCTCAGATAAGCTTTGCCCGTTAAAGCATCCACTTACCCGAGTATGTTCACGAACCCCACGGAAGAGCTTTGCCCGTTAAAGCATCCACTCAACCTTGGAAGTTCTAACCTAATATGTGGCACATAGAACAAGTTTTAAACACATAGAGGCACTAAGAGTAGGGTCTAAAACATTGTATGATACAAGCACACCCTTTCAACCGAATGAAGGGTTTAGCTACGAATATCCATGGAGCAGGACATCATAGCTAAGTGCTTTAAAAAGTAAAGGTTTTCGAAAGACAAAAAGTAAAGTTTTCGAAAGTAAAGACAGGAAAGTAAAGAAGGGAGTACTTACAAAAACCGTTGAGAGTGCTAAAGATCAAGCTTTGATTCCAAAGTAAAGTGATTACATGATTGTTCCCACAAAAGCTAGAGAGATAAGTGAATTGTGTTTGTGATTTTGGAATGTGATTGTGGGATGATTTACAAAGGCAATGGAGGGCTCTATTTATAGGCTAAGGGAGGCAATGGATGTGGAGGAGAAGCCACCACATGTCACAAGATGGGAGGAGGCTTCAAAAGCCATCGGGGTGAGTCACCATGGCCAAAAGCCGCCGGCCACATGGAGGAAGGGGAGAGGTGGAGTGGCTTAGCCGCCGGCTAGGTGGAGGAGAGAAGAGAGTTTGTGAGTTTTGTGAGCTCATCCCAAAAAGCCATCAGTTCTTTGAGCTCCGGTCTGACTCTGGTTGCCCTTCGGTTGGACTTGTTTTGAGTGATTCCACGTCAGGTTCTTGAAAGTCAGAATTTGATCGTGGCCTGGAATGACTCGTAATTCATTTTCAGCGTTAAAACTCCTCCTTAGCCTGTATTCTCTCTAGACTTCAAAATACCCTGTAGATAAATATCGGAACTAACAAGCAAAAGTTAAATAGACAAAGAGTCTAATTTGGTGGGTTTAACTGTGTTTATGATTCATACAATTATGGTCCATCAACGAGGCTAAGCTCGAAGCTTTTAATGATTCTAGTAATTTGAATAGTGAGATTCAAATGGATAACGCGGGTTTACTTAAGAAAGAATCACCTATGTGAGAGAGAAGTGGGGCCGCTTCAAAGGAGAATTCAAAGGGCTTAATTCTTTAGAAACTCTTGCAGAACCAGGAACGGGGCGTCATGGCCAAAATGAACCCACCAGTAAGAACCAAGTATGGTCGTGAAGATATCTGTGGGAGACATGGCTTTCGTTTACATTACAAGACAAACAGTTCCAGGACAATCACGTCTACTGAATAGTCAGTAAAGAGAACATGTTTTCCCAAGGGAAGGTTCAAGGGCGCTGCCTACCTATCCTATGCAGGTATCAACCGTAGAAGCTATCACCACATAGAGTCGAGTCATAATTATCGATTTTTATTGTTTTATCATTTTATTACTCGATTTTCTTCATGTGGGGGATTGTTGGAAAAATTGTGTTTAGAATGTGTGAAGAAAAATTGAGGTGCACCTCATTTTGAGACCCAATTTGAGTGTGGTGAACACATCAAAATAAGTTGATAAAAATCGGATTAAAATACCTGCAATGAGAGGTATGGAATCATTATCAACTTGTTGGGCAAGTAAACGTGCTGGGCAAGTAAACTTGCTGGGCAAGTCTCTGGACCACTATATAATAAGGGTCTGCGCTTCACTTAGAAACACAGAGAAAAACGCAAACAGCTCTCCTCCTCTTTCGTAATAGTCAGTCAGTCGGTGTTGATAGCCAAAGATACAGAAAGGTTCGATCGGCAAAGCTTAGTGCTAAGACTGTTGCCGTGGATCGTTTTATCCTGGGAAGCATACTGCTAGAGAGACCCAAAGCACAGTAGGGCGGCAATCTTGCTTTAAGGACAGCGTCCAACGTGACTCAATCCTTCATTCGGTTTGCAATTGTTACAATTCAATTCATAATTTTTTATGTTATGCAGTTAAATTGAATCTGTACTACCACTGTTGAATTTACTAGAATAGCAGCGTTGCATATCTATTTATTCAGTAACTTCATAGATATATGTCTGTTATATCTGTACTGTGTAACCAACATGTATTTCATTTGGTCACATTCACCTCAGATCATAAGCCTTTATTAGTTGACCTTGATTGGCATGGGAAAGGTCGTAAGAGCAGATTGTTTAGATTAGAAGCAATGTGGTTGAGACATGATAATTTTAATGGGATAGTAAACAGACTTTGGAATGTGGATAATGGGGGTGACAGATCAGTGATGAAGTTGGAAAAAGCTAGAGAAGGCTTAAAGAAGTGGAATGTTAAGGAGTTTGGAAGGGTGAATGTCAGAATAAAAAATCTCAGATCAAGATTACAATGGTTAAATTCTCAATACAGATCCTTAGACGTAATAGAGGAGGAAACTATGATTTGTAATAGTTTGGACGAATGGATGTTAAGAGAGGAACTAATGTGGAAGCAAAGAAGCGGAGTCGATTGGATGAAAGAAGGGGATATGAACACTAAGTTCTTTCACGGAAAGGCAAGTACTAGAATGAAGATTAACAAAATTAATAAAATAGTGAATACAAATGGAGAAGAGTTGACAGAGAAGGAAGATATATGCAAAGAAGTTTTGAATTATTACCAGAATTTATTCAGTAAGGGTCTCATGCGGCAAGATATAAACTGGGGTGAGGAAATGATGTTTGTGACTACAAAATTAACAGACGAAGATCTGAATTTTCTGTATACTCCTTTTAGTAGTGGGGAAGTAATTAAAGCTCTATTTCAAATGAATCCTGCAAAAGCTCCAGGGCCGGATGGTTTTGGTGCCAATTTTGTCCAGAAACAGTGGGAAACGGTGGGCAAGGATGTGATCTCTCGATGTCTTGATGTTCTGAATGAGGGCAGAATACCTGAAGGTATGAATAATACCATGATTGTTCTGATTCCAAAGGTAACAAATCCAGAAAAGGTGGAAAATTATAGGCCAATAAGTTTATGCAATGTACTCATGAAGATAGTTACCAAATGCTTAGCGAACAGGTTGAAAGAAGCGCTTTATAAGGTAATTTTAGATTCACAGAGTGCATTTGTCCCAGGCCGACTAATTACTGACAACATTCTCCTAGCTCATGAACTGCTGCATCATATAAAGACCAGAACGGGGAGGTATACCAAATTTTGCTCATTAAAACTTGATATGAGTAAAGCTTACGATAGGGTAGACTGGACTTTTTTTAGAAATGTTGCAGCTGAAATTGGGATTTCCAGAAGCGTGGGTTAAAAAGGTGATGAGGTGCGTGTCTACAGTCTCTTATTGTATTAAGATAAACAATGTTATATCTGATGTTTTTGTGTCTGAAAGAGGACTTCGACAGGGAGATCCGATATCCCCTTATCTGTTTGTACTTTGCATGGAATGGTTAGCTTGTAGTATGAATTACTGTCAATCAAGAAGGAGTCTGATTGGTGTAAAGATTAGTAAGGAGGCTCCGAGTATATCTCACCTATTTTTTGCGGATGATTGCATTTTGTTTTTGAAAGCCACTATGCAAAATCTCATTACTATAAAGAAAATTTTTGAGAAATTTGAGATATTGTCCGGATAAACTGGGAATTATGATAAATCAGAAATGTGGTGTGGCAAGAATGTTGAAGATGATCAGGCTGAGTTTTTGTGTAATTTGCTGGGAGTAAGGTAGGTAGACTGCTATACAAGATATTTGGGAATGCCTGTTCTTTTCAGTAATAAAAAATTTTGCATTTTCAGATAAGAGGAGAAATACTGGAAAAGGGTGAATGGTTGGTTAGAGAAGAGCTTATCATCAGAAGGCAAAGAAATTCTGATAAAAGCAGTGTTACAAGCATTTCCTATATTTGCCATGTCATGTTTTAAGATTCAAATTTTACTGTGCAGGAAATTTATGAGTATTATGTTTGGTTACTGGTGGGGATGTAAGGAAGGGAAGAAAAACATTCACTGGGTTAAGAGAAGTATTCTAACAATGAAGAAGGAAGAAGGTGGAATGGGATTTAAGTGTATGATATTATTTAATCAAGCGCTGTTATTTAAGCAAGGATGGAGACTGAAGCTGAAGGAGGATGCGTTGGTGACCAAAGTTATAAAAAGTAAGTACTTTAAGAATGTAGATTTTATGGATTCGAGATTGGGGAGTAGTCATTCTTTTGCATGGAGGTGTATTTGGGAGGCAAAAGAAAAAGTAAAAAATTCAAGCCTAGTAAGGAGTTTACTTCCCGCTGGAGTTAGTACAGATTCTCTTTCAGCTTAATGTATATATGAAGCTTTGGTGAGAGATAAAATAGATGAAGTGTATAGTATTCAGGGTGAATCATCTAATAGAGATGAAATAAAATTAGTTTGGAAGAAATTTTGGAGGGTTAAAGCTCAATTGAAGGTTAAAAATTATGTGGAGAGTTTATCACAATGTGTTACCAACGACGGATAATCTGATAAACAGGGGCTGCCAAATTGATCAAGTTTGTCGAATATGTGGAAGGGCTAATGAACATTTGGGTCATGTTTTATTGGAATGTGACTGGGCACAAGGCATTTGGAAAGAGTTGCTGAATAAAAATGAAGTGTTGGTGAGCTACACTAGGGATCCAGGAGATTGGGTATGGCATATTGTGAAGAATAAGTCTTTGATGGAGCTTCCCATGTTTTTCTATGGAGCTTATGCAGTTTGGTTTAATAGGAACTTGGTTTGTCATGAAAAAAAAGCTATGGATGTTAGATGGGCAGCGAAGAAGACGAGTAAGCATATTCATGAGTTTCAAAACAAGAGATATTCTTTTTTCAACTTCAGTCAGATTCAAGCTGCTGTTGGCAACCTCCAAAAAGGGAACACTAAAAATTAATACGGATGGAGTGTGGGATGCAAATTCAGGGAAGGCATGGGGTGGTGCTATATGCAGGGATGATGAGGCGAGAGTAGTATTTATTTGGGCAGACTACAAGGTGAATTTGAGAAGTGCATTAGAGGCAGAGGCGTGGGCTTTAAAATCTGCTATGGCGAAAGCGAAGGAAATGAAGTTAAGGAGAGTTCTGCTTGAGGTTGACAATTCTTGGCTTATTGATTTAGTGTTGTTGGGAGCTTGGAACAGGGATGATTATTTGAATGAAGATTAGTTGAATTGTTATGAGATGTTATAGGAAAATTCTAATTGGAGTTTATGTCATGTGTTAAGAGAAGGGAATTCAGTGGCGGACAAGTTAACACCGAAAGCGAAGAACATTTATTGGAGCCAGAATTCTTCTGATTCTATCCCAGCATGGCTGTCAAATTTCTTGGAAGGGGATCGGCAGGATATATAGTTTATGTGTCTTTTGTTGTTCTGTTTGTATTCATAAAAAAGGTAATATTTTTCAATTTTAAATATTTAATGTTTGAAAGCTTAATTATAAAGTTTTTGTTTGTTAGTATATCATGTTTGAGGCTTCGTGTGCTCCAAAGGTAATTTTAAACAGCGCCCCTTTTGAAATATTTTTTGTTTCCAGACGCTATATTTTATGGTATCAGAGCTAGATTTTAGTTCCTGTAGAAGTCGCTGGAAAAATAAACGTAAGTCGCGTGAGAGATAAGGGAAAATTTTGTTCATGTTTTTTTTAATGCACAATGTGATGTTCTTAATTTGTAGTTTTCTTTATAAAGAATTGGATGCAAACCTACATTAGGAGGGAAATTTGATGGATAACATTGATGCTAATCGAATCCTGACTGCTTTGCTCGACGAATATTGTGCCACCGGAAGATAGGCTGAGAGATTTCATTAAGCTGCAGCCAAGGACTTCAATGGGTCCATTGACCCACTGGAGGCAGATAACTGGATGCATCATGTTAAGAAGATTTTTTATACCCTGCAGTGTATCGATAAAGAAAATGTGAGATTTATTGTATTCATACTCGAAGGTGGTGCAGATGAATGGTGGTCGCTAGAGAAAGTTATTTCGACTCGTGGGCCGACTAAACAACTTGTGGTTATCACATGGACAATGTTCAAGGAGGCATTTCGTCGCCATTACATTCTGGACAATCTTCATTTGGCTGTGTTGATGTATGTGAGAAGTTCGGTTCCGTAACGATTAATCTACAACTGCTGACTTGATCTTATGTCAATATAATTGATGGACGAGACTGTTTCAAGTATACTCTATATGATAGCAAATCTGAGCTCATAAGATTACACATCTGTTTGAATTTACATGTATGATCCAGTGAGAGATTGTTGGATTATTTTATATAATTTAATGTTGGGATCATAGTGTAAATATTATGTGATGTGTATGCTATCATAATTTATAAGTGGTAGAGAAAGGATCCGGTACAAAGTCCAAATTACTGTACAAAATACAAAATCATCTCAACCTTTCATTTTATTATTTGGATTACCAGGATTAATTGAGTATAAATCTGTTTAAATTAAATTTTTAATGTGAACATGGGCAAATATGGTATACCATTAACATACTATTTGTGATAACCACCAGATCTGGCCTCTCCAAATTAAAACCCTAAGAATTTATTTTGTTACTCTAAACAAGATTTGATTTTTCTTCATTTGATGTTTTTGGTTCGTAACTTATTGAGGTTAGCGAACTCTCTCTACTTCCGACACGATGCAATCAACGATTCGGATGAAAATCGGGCCGCGGTCTTCTTCAATCACTACTTTCCGCTGCTTCTCATCTGCTGATGGACCATTCATGGTGCATCCGTCGCATCGCCATCTGGCCGCCATCGATTCGAAGGAGAGTCTACTCAAATCCTATACTGTAACTCCGCCAATCAAGCCGTGGCCGGAGTTGATCTGGCCTCATGGTCAGAATTCTTGACGAATTATAGTCTAATTTTGACAAATTATGTCATAGTTCGTCAAAAGTGGACTATAATTCGTCAAGAATTCTGACGAATTGTAGTACACTTCGACGAATAATGCTATAATTCGTCAAATGTAAACACAAAAAATTTTAGAATTCGGCAGTATCATTGTAAAATTAGTCATGACATTTTATAATTCGGCATAACCATTATATAGTTCGTCATGCCATTTTCAAATTATTCTTTTCGAAAACTGTCGATTGCATTTTGGGTTGAGTTCCATTGATGTCGAAGATGATCCAGAGTGTGAACAACTCAGTTCCACGAAGTTTTACTCCTTCAATTTGATCGATTAATGCTGAAAAAATTGGAGCTTTTCTGGAGGTTAGGGTTTCATGGGGTAGATGATGATGAACAGTAATGAATAGTAATGAGAGAGAAAAAAAAGGAAAAACATGTCTATTTTATCCTTAATGAGCTTATTAATAGAGATTGAAATAAATTAATTGTGTTTATCCTTAATTAATAGGGACCCTTGGATTTACCTGATCAAGGGTCTCAATTACTTTATATTTTGTACAGTATTTGGGCTTTGCACCAGATCTGGCCTCATAAGTGATATACTAAAGTGATCATTTATGATTGACTTAAGAGTATAATTTATGTTTTGATCATGGAAATATTACAATGTGTAAATACCTGTTTAGATAATTACGCTTCTTTTGAGCGGAAGGACTGGTAATTATCAGTAATTATAACGGTCATGAGCAGTGTTATATTAGAGGTAGTAATCCCTGGTCTTACACATTGATTTCTGTATCGTTTATCTCTCAAAATCTTAATGGCGAAGAGTTGTGCGAAAAGACTGAAAAATCCACTATGGCGAGGAGTGAAGAGTTCAAAGTCGCAAATGTAGATTTGACATCTTATATAATTTTTGTGATTGATTAACATGAATTGAGTTTCATACTCCTGAGTAGGGGTCGGCAATAGACAACTAATGATTATCCTTAACTTAATGGGTAGGGTAGGGTCAAGCTAATCCTATTTGACATTTAGACCCTAGGATCAAATGTTGAGCCCTTACTCCTAGAATGAAATTTAGCCATGGGTTCACCTTGGTGCACCAGCAGACATATTTACTAGATTTTGGCTGATGTCCTTGCCGTCAGGCGTCATTGATAACCAAATGTGCAGGTTTTCCTTTCATTTGTCTAATCCTGTAATCTTTAAACCAAAGCATAAGCTCACCAGCCACGGGCTAGGTTTCTCTTCTATTGGTTGTTTCGGGCACTTCGAGCATACACATACTGAAACTTCAGTCACAGGCCATGTGACCGTCAGTGTAGAAAATTAAGATATCTATTTGGGTCAACTTTGAACTTGTTCGCACATATGTATTTAAGATATCTATTTAACTTTGAACTTGTTCACATCCATGTATCACAGTTGAACGCCATATTCGTTCCAGAGTTGATATTGACAAGTAGTTTTTTTAAGCAATGCGGATGGCTGCCAAACCCATAACCTAAACAATTCCCAAACTGATACATTCGACACATTTGCTTATCGTGATCCTTCCTCCCCACATGCATATTCAAAATTTGATGTGCCACACATTACCAAAGGATAGCCTGCCTGATTTGAGGTTGGACGCAAAATTTGGCTACTGAAATTGTGAGTAGTAGGGGGATAGGGTGGTGAGCTCACACGATACATATCAATTCAGTCACCTCTCAAGAACAATAAACGCTAAAGGAGAGATCGCTTTGCGGTTGCAACTGGTTCCTGACAACAGTAGTTTGGAAGGATTACTACCCCTACCATTTGGCAAGTAGTTGATGAGCTTCAATCAAATATATCTTGAGCCTCAATTATGCTATGCTGGCTGCACGTGTAAATGTAAAAGAGGTAAATTAGTTCCCATAATATAAACATAGTCCATGATTTGCATAACATGGCAGATGGCACAAAAAAGGGGTATAGAGGGACTTGATGAGGGGCTGGAAAGGACCAAACAAACAAAACAAACATAAGAAAAATGGACAGGTATTATATCTTACTTCTGATCTTTTGTTACGCGATAATACTTCTCCGCATGTTGACGTTGGCCAATAAGTTGTGCAAACCTCTCGTCATGGGTTATTACAATCAGCTGAAAGTTTTCCTGTCCTTTTCTATCCTCCATAATTCTGCAAGACAAAAGTACACATGATGGAAGGGCAAGTAACCTTTGGGTTAAAAATTAAAACTTCATATCATTATAGTATAACTATTACCTTAGTATAGCAGCTGCAAGGCTCTCAGAATTGGGACCATCTAAGTTTGTAGTTGGTTCATCCAGAGCTAGAATTCCACAATTGAGGAGAAGCCACCACATGTCACAAGATGGGAGGAGGCTTCAAAAGCCATCGGGGTGAGTCACCATGGCCAAAAGCCGCCGGCCACATGGAGGAAGGGGAGAGGTGGAGTGGCTTAGCCGCCGGCTAGGTGGAGGAGAGAAGAGAGTTTGTGAGTTTTGTGAGCTCATCCCAAAAAGCCATCGGTCCTTTCAGCTCCGGTCTGACTCTGGTTGCCCTTCGGTTGGACTTGTTTTGAGTGATTCCACGTTAGGTTCTGGAAAGTCAGAATTTGGTCGTGACCTGGAATGACTCGTAATTCATTTTCAGCTTTAAAACTCTTCCTTAGCCTGTATTCTCTCTAGACTTCAAAATACCCTGTAGATAAATATCGGAACTAACAAGCAAAAGTTAAATAGACAAAGAGTCTAATTTGGTGGGTTTAACTGTGTTTATGATTCATACAATTATGGTCCATCAAATCACCCCACACTTTTAGTTGTTCGTCCCGAACAATGCTATTTAAGGGCGGAACACAATCTAAGTAAAAACTTTTAAATATGAAGGTGAGACTGTGGGACTAGATTTATCCTAATTCATGCATTACTTACTTATTACTAAACTAAACCGTGTAAATACTTAGAAGAAACTTGATACTTGTACCTTCGCGCCGAGATGCAAATTAATTCGGATGTTTCGGGAGATAGCCCTTTTCAGGCTCCTGGACTGCATTCTCGGGATCGACTCGCACTATATGGTTTCCTTGTAGCTTTTTCTAGCACGTGATTCGGTTCAAGTTTCACTGAGTTGAGCATTTTGATTTCTTTTTGGCGAGGGACAGCTTCTGTAGTGAATTGGCCTTTGGCCTTTGATATTGAGTTGGAGTTTCTTCACTTTTGTTTGGTTAAAACCTTCACAATTTTGGCCTTTGGCCTTTGATTAGCTTCTTTGAGCTTTTACTTCTTTGTGACTTGCTAGTCCATTTTCTCAACTTTTTGGGAGGTCCAATCATTGCCCGTGAGCATATGGAAATACCTCCCCGCTCTTTCTCATTCTCGCCGTTTCGCGCGGGTCAATATGAGGGTCGCTCATCTATTTTCCCGGCTACTAGGACTAGAGATAGGACGGTTTGATTCCCGTCCCGCCTCTTGCATAAACGCTGCACGGCGGAGATGACTTCAATCTTCACTGAAACCCGAAGTGTAGCCTCCACTGACTTCAAAAACCATATAGTTAGATTCGATCCTTCGATTGCTTGCCAAGCCTCTCTAGGGCAGTTTATGTCAACTCCACATCCCCTGTATATCTCAGCACAAAGGGACAAATGAGAAGTTACATCCTAAGTTTTTAAACAGTTGAATTTTCACAAGGTAAATGCATGAATTTAGATCTATCTTTTTCACATTCTCAAGTTCATATTTTCAAAAAGATAATATTAAGGGAAAAGGAAAAAAAACATGTTAATTAACTATGTACACAGGCGGTTCTCACCCCACACTTTTGGACGAAGGCGTGCCTCACAGCACAACTTAGTTCAAAAGTTAATTGCAAGCAAATATATACATGCAAGGTGAGAATGACTTAAGGCAAAAAACTAAATGATAGAAATTAAATGGCTGAAAGTAAGATAGATGTCGGGTTACCTCCCGACCAGTGCGTTTGTTTAACGTCGTTAGCTCGACGATACCTCATTCATGGATCATAAGGTGGGATCCCATGGGTTTGTGAGGTCGAACTTCTTTTTGGCTGCCCTTTTACTCTGTCCAAAGAACTTGTGGAGTGATGGGCTCGGTTTGGTTCTCCATTGGTTTGGCAGGTTCTTCGTTTCATAGCTCCGAGAAGGTGAGGCTCCCTTGACCATAGCTGCTGGTCCATGGAGTCGCTCTCTTGCTTCTCCTTCCGGGTTTCCATTCTTTGGGCCCATGTCTTTGCCGCTTCTTTATGTATGGCCGGTTGGCATCTTTGCAGTTTTGGAAGTTCAGTCTTTTGCCAAGCGACCTCAAGCATGCGCCCTTGCTAACCCTCTTCTTTGTGGTAGAGATGATTGGCCGTCCTTGGTCCTTACACCTTTCAGGAGGCTCTTCTTGGCTTGTGACGAGTGGGAGCTCCTGCGTTGATTGTTTTGGCTCATGCTTCTCCTCCAACTCGCCTAGCACTGCATCATCATCGATCATCTCATCTCTGGTGGCCATGATCTTCATCGAACATGAAGGGTTAAGTAGGGGCTTCTCGGCCATAAGGACAGGGCCTTTCTCGAGCAGATCTTCAGTGAGGACCGGGCCTGCCGTGATTTTCTCGGTTAGTTCGGCAGTGAGGTCCGCGTATGTCTCGACTGGTTTGGTAGTGAAGTCCGGAACTTCCTCGGGTGCTTTTTTAGCGAGGTCCGGGACTTCATTTGGCTCGTCAAGTAGGGCCGGGACTTCCTCGGGCAGATTGGTGATGAGGAAACGGCTCAGGCGCTGGTCGGCCACATCGGTAATGAAGACCAGGCTTGTCTCGGGTGCTTCGACAGTGAGGACTGGGCCTGTCTTGGCCGGTTCTTCTTCGGTCATTTGGGAGTCCTCATCCTCTGTCGGCTCCGTGGGCTCCAATGTTGGCTCCTTTAGAGCCGCCTCGACATCCATTACTGCCCTTGTACTGATGTCTCCTTCCGGATTTGCTACGGGCAAGCTTGTAATGGGTGTGGTGTCGGGCTAGTTTTGCACTGAGTCCACTTCCATCGTCGGTGCTTCATCATCCGTTTGGTGCATCGGCCCTTGTTTTGTGCTTTCTGCCGAATCGTCTATGAGGTCCCAAGTTTTAGCCATGGTTAGGTTCAAACCCCCCGCCGCATCATTGAACCTTTTCCGCTCATGCGGCAACATTCCGCCAAGAAACCTTTGAAGAAGGAATACGTTTGTGAATCCATGGTGCGGGCAGCGCGAAACAATGATATCAAGTACGTATAGTACTCATCCAATGTTTCGTCCCGAGATTGCTCAAGGTTGATGATCTTCTCGCGGGTTTCAAGTCGGAGAGATGGCGGGGAAAATTCTTCTAGAAATTTGGCTCGTAGATCCCCATAATCGCCTTCATACTCTGCACATGAGTAATACCACTCTATTGCCGAGTCAGTTAAAGAAAATTTGAAGCATGTCAGCTTAAACTCCTCTAACGTCTCATTTTCAGGTTTCATGTGGCTGCAGATGGAGTGAAAATGTTGGCAATGTTTCACAGGGTCCTCTCCGATGGAACCTCCAAACTGGGGGAGACATCTAAGCATTTTAAACATAAGGTTGCTGCCTCCATCATTCCAAGGCTCGCTTCCGTAGTAGGAAGACATGGCGAATTATGTACAACAGAAAAAGGAACAGCTATCCATTTGCTAATTCCCCGGCAACGGCGCCAATTTTGACGGAGCCCACCGCACTGTCGTTAAGGTGCGATGTTCTCTGTGCAAAAATAAATTTATATCTCCGATACTCGCGACTTAACTATTTTTGGTAGTCAGTGGTAAGTACGGGTCGAACCCAAGGGAGTCAGGTGAATAGTTGTTCTTTCGAAAAGGGGAGATTAAATAAAGTAGTTGGGGGGTTGTTTTTGGTTTTTAGTACTGAAAGGTAAAGTAACAGTTGATATTACAATTAAAGGAAGGATTCGGTTTCAGGGGCCTTGTATCATATTTTCGTTTATCATTGACCTCTAATGATCATACTATGTGTTCAAAAATGAATCAAGGCTATTTCTAGCACATGACTTGCCACATCATTTAGAACACTTGTTCTATTTAGACTAATTCCTCCTTTCAAAGTATCTTAGCCTTATGTGCATCCATTTGATCTTCAGTTACGAGCAATCAAATGGTTTTTAAAAGAGGTCGAACTCCTCAGATAAGCTTTGCCCGTTAAAGCATCCACTTACCCGAGTATGTTCACGAACCCCACGGAAGAGCTTTGCCCGTTAAAGCATCCACTCAACCTTGGAAGTTCTAACCTAATATGTGACACATAGAACAAGTTTTGAACACATAGAGGCACTAAGAGTAGGGTCTAAAACATTGTATGATACAAGCACACCCTTTCAACCGAATGAAGGGTTTAGCTACGAATATCCATGGAGCAGGACATCATTGCTAAGTGCTATAAAAAGTAAAGGTTTTCAAAAGACAGAAAGTAAAGTTTTTGAAAGTAAAGACAGGAAAGTAAAGTACTTTGAAAGATAGTAAAGTAAAGAAGAGAGTACTTACAAAAACCGTTGAGAGTGCTAAAGATCAAGCTTTGATTCCAAAGTAAAGTGATTACATGATTGTGCCCACAAAAGCTAGAGAGATAAGTGAATTGTGTTTGTGATTTTTGAATGTGATTGTGGGATGATTTACAAAGGCAATGGAGGGCTCTATTTATAGGCTAAGGGAGGCAATGGATGTGGAGGAGAAGCCACCACATGTCACAAGATGGGAGGAGGCTTCAAAAGCCATCGGGGTGAGTCACCATGGCCAAAAGCCGCCGGCCACATGGAGGAAGGGGAGAGGTGGAGTGGCTTAGCCGCCGGCTAGGTGGAGGAGAGAAGAGAGTTTGTGAGTTTTGTGAGCTCATCCCAAAAAGCCATCGGTTCTTTGAGCTCCGGTCTGACTCTGGTTGCCCTTCGGTTGGACTTGTTTTGAGTGATTCCACGTCAGGTTCTTGAAAGTCAGAATTTGGTCGTGGCCTGGAATGACTCGTAATTCATTTTCAGCGTTAAAACTCCTCCTTAGCCTGTATTCTCTCTAGACTTCAAAATACCCTGTAGATAAATATCGGAACTAACAAGCAAAAGTTAAATAGACAAAGAGTCTAATTTGGTGGGTTTAACTGTGTTTAAGATTCATACAATTATGGTCCATCAACGAGGCTAAGCTCGAAGCTTTTAATGATTCTAGTAATTTGAATAGTGAGATTCAAATGGATAACGCGGGTTTATTAAGAAAGAATCACCTATGTGAGAGAGAAGTGGGGCCGCTTCAAAGGAGAATTCAAAGGGCTTAATTCTTTAGAAACTCTTGCAGAACCAGGAACGGGGCGTCATGGCCAAAATGAACCCACCAGTAAGAACCAAGTATGGTCGTGAAGATATCTGTGGGAGACATGGCTTTCGTTTACATTACAAGACAAACAGTTCCAGGACAATCACGTCTACTGAATAGTCAGTAAAGAGAACATGTTTTCCCAAGGGAAGGTTCAAGGGCGCTGCCTACCTATCCTATGCAGGTATCAACCGTATAAGCTATCACCACATAGAGTCGAGTCATAATTATCGATTTTTATTGTTTTATCATTTTATTACTCGATTTTCTTCAGGTGGGGGATTGTTGGAAAAATTGTGTTTAGAATGTGTGAAGAAAAATTGAGGTGCACCTCATTTTGAGACCCAATTTGAGTGTGGTGAACACATCAAAATAAGTTGATAAAAATCGGATTAAAATACCTGCAATGAGAGGTATGGAATCATTATCAACTTGCTGGGCAAGTAAACGTGCTGGGCAAGTAAACGTGCTGGGCAAGTAAACTTGCTGGGCAAGTCTCTGGACCACTATATAATAAGGGTCTGCGCTTCACTTAGAAACACAGAGAAAAACGCAAACAGCTCTCCTCCTCTTTCGTAATAGTCAGTCAGTCGGTGTTGATAGCCAAAGATACAGAAAGGTTCGATCGGCAAAGCTTAGTGCTAAGACTGTTGCCGTGGATCGTTTTATCCTGGGAAGCATAATGCTAGAGAGACCCAAAGCACAGTAGGGCGGCAATCTTGCTTTAAGGACAGCGTCCAACGTGACTCAATCCTTCATTCGGTTTGCAATTGTTACAATTCAATTCATAATTTTTTATGTTATGCAGTTAAATTGAATCTGTACTACCACTGTTGAATTTACTAGAATAGCAGCGTTGCATATCTATTTATTCAGTAACTTCATAGATATATGTCTGTTATATCTGTACTGTGTAACCAACATGTATTTCATTTGGTCACATTCACCTCAGATCATAAGCCTTTATTAGTTGACCTTGATTGGCATGGGAAAGGTCGTAAGAGCAGATTGTTTAGATTAGAAGCAATGTGGTTGAGACATGATAATTTTAATGGGATAGTAAACAGACTTTGGAATGTGGATAATGGGGGTGACAGATCAGTGATGAAGTTGGAAAAAGCTAGAGAAGGCTTAAAGAAGTGGAATGTTAAGGAGTTTGGAAGGGTGAATGTCAGAATAAAAAATCTCAGATCAAGATTACAATGGTTAAATTCTCAATACAGATCCTTAGACGTAATAGAGGAGGAAACTATGATTTGTAATAGTTTGGACGAATGGATGTTAAGAGAGGAACTAATGTGGAAGCAAAGAAGCAGAGTCGATTGGATGAAAGAAGGGGATATGAACACTAAGTTCTTTCACGGAAAGGCAAGTACTAGAATGAAGATTAACAAAATTAATAAAATAGTGAATACAAATGGAGAAGAGTTGACAGAGGAGGAAGATATATGCAAAGAAGTTTTGAATTATTACCAGAATTTATTCAGTAAGGGTCTCATGCGGCAAGATATAAACTGGGGGTGAGGAAATGATGTTTGTGACTACAAAATTAACAGACGAAGATCTGAATTTTCTGTATACTCCTTTTAGTAGTGGGGAAGTAATTAAAGCTCTATTTCAAATGAATCCTGCAAAAGCTCCAGGGCCGGATGGTTTTGGTGCCAATTTTGTCCAGAAACGGTGGGCAAGGATGTGATCTCTCGATGTCTTGATGTTCTGAATGAGGGCAGAATACCTGAAGGTATGAATAATACCATGATTGTTCTGATTCCAAAGGTAACAAATCCAGAAAAGGTGGAAAATTATAGGCCAATAAGTTTATGCAATGTACTCATGAAGATAGTTGCCAAATGCTTAGCGAACAGGTTGAAAGAAGCGCTTTATAAGGTAATTTTAGATTCACAGAGTGCATTTGTCCCAGGACGACTAATTACTGACAACATTCTCCTAGCTCATGAACTGCTGCATCATATAAAGACCAGAACGGGGAGGTATACCAAATTTTGCTCATTAAAACTTGATATGAGTAAAGCTTACGATAGGGTAGACTGGACTTTTTTTAGAAATGTTGCAGCTGAAATTGGGATTTCCAGAAGCGTGGGTTAAAAAGGTGATGAGGTGCGTGTCTACAGTCTCTTATTGTATTAAGATAAACAATGTTATATCTGATGTTTTTGTGCCTGAAAGAGGACTTCGACAGGGAGATCCGATATCCCCTTATCTGTTTGTATTTTGCATGGAATGGTTAGCTTGTAGTATGAATTACTGTCAATCAAGAAGGAGTCTGATTGGTGTAAAGATTAGTAGGGAGGCTCCGAGTATATCTCACCTATTTTTTGCGGATGATTGCATTTTGTTTTTGAAAGCCACTATGCAAAATCTCATTACTATAAAGAAAATTTTGTAGAAATTTGAGATATTGTCCGCATAAACTGGGAATTATGATAAATCAGAAATGTGGTGTGGCAAGAATGTTGAAGATGATCAGGCTGAGTTTTTGTGTAATTTGCTGGGAGTAAGGTAGGTAGACTGCTATACAAGATATTTGGGAATGCCTGTTCTTTTCAGTAATAAAAAATTTTGCATTTTCAGATAAGAGGAGAAATACTGGAAAAGGGTGAATGGTTGGTTAGAGAAGAGCTTATCATCAGCAGGCAAAGAAATTCTGATAAAAGCAGTGTTACAAGCATTTCCTATATTTGCCATGTCATGTTTTAAGATTCAAATTTTACTGTGCAGGAAATTTATGAGTATTATGTTTGGTTACTGGTGGGGATGTAAGGAAGGGAAGAAAAACATTCACTGGGTTAAGAGAAGTATTCTAACAATGAAGAAGGAAGAAGGTGGAATGGGATTTAAGTGTATGATATTATTTAATCAAGCGCTGTTATTTAAGCAAGGATGGAGACTGAAGCTGAAGGAGGATGCGTTGGTGACCAAAGTTATAAAAAGTAAGTACTTTAAGAATGTAGATTTTATGGATTCGAGATTGGGGAGTAGTCATTCTTTTGCATGGAGGTGTATTTGGGAGGCAAAAGAAAAAGTAAAAAATTCAAGCCTAGTAAGGAGTTTACTTCCCGCTGGAGTTAGTACAGATTCTCTTTCAGCTTAATGTATATATGAAGCTTTGGTGAGAGATAAAATAGATGAAGTGTATAGTATTCAGGGTGAATCATCTAATAGAGATGAAATAAAATTAGTTTGGAAGAAATTTTGGAGGGTTAAAGCTCAATTGAAGGTTAAAAATTATGTGGAGAGTTTATCACAATGTGTTACCAACGACGGATAATCTGATAAACAGGGGCTGCCAAATTGATCAAGTTTGTCGAATATGTGGAAGGGCTAATGAACATTTGGGTCATGTTTTATTGGAATGTGACTGGGCACAAGGCATTTGGAAAGAGTTGCTGAATAAAAATGAAGTGTTGGTGAGCTACACTAGGGATCCAGGAGATTGGGTATGGCATATTGTGAAGAATAAGTCTTTGATGGAGCTTCCCATGTTTTTCTATGGAGCTTATGCAGTTTGGTTTAATAGGAACTTGGTTTGTCATGAAAAAAAAGCTATGGATGTTAGATGGGCAGCGAAGAAGACGAGTAAGCATATTCATGAGTTTCAAAACAAGAGATATTCTTTTTTCAACTTCAGTCAGATTCAAGCTGCTGTTGGCAACCTCCAAAAAGGGAACACTAAAAATTAATACGGATGGAGTGTGGGATGCAAATTCAGGGAAGGCAGGGGGTGGTGCTATATGCAGGGATGATGAGGCGAGAGTAGTATTTATTTGGGCAGACTACAAGGTGAATTTGAGAAGTGCATTAGAGGCAGAGGCGTGGGCTTTAAAATCTGCTATGGCGAAAGCGAAGGAAATGAAGTTAAGGAGAGTTCTGCTTGAGGTTGACAATTCTTGGCTTATTGATTTAGTGTTGTTAGGAGCTTGGAACAGGGATGATTATTTGAATGAAGATTAGTTGAATTGTTATGAGATGTTATAGGAAAATTCTAATTGGAGTTTATGTCATGTGTTAAGAGAAGGGAATTCAGTGGCGGACAAGTTAACACTGAAAGCGAAGAACATTTATTTGAGCCAGAATTCTTCTGATTCTATCCCAGCATGGCTGTCAAATTTCTTGGAAGGGGATCGGCAGGATATATAGTTTATGTGTCTTTTGTTGTTCTGTTTGTATTCATAAAAAAGGTAATATTTTTCAATTTTAAATATTTAATGTTTGAAAGCTTAATTATAAAGTTTTTGTTTGTTAGTATATCATGTTTGAGGCTTCGTGTGCTCCAAAGGTAATTTTAAACAGCGCCCCTTTTGAAATATTTTTTGTTTCCAGACGCTATATTTTATGGTATCAGAGCTAGATTTTAGTTCCTGTAGAAGTCGCTGGAAAAATAAACGTAAGTCGCGTGAGAGATAAGGGAAAATTTTGTTCATGTTTTTTTTAATGCACAATGTGATGTTCTTAATTTGTAGTTTTCTTTATAAAGAATTGGATGCAAACCTACATTAGGAGGGAAATTTGATGGATAACATTGATGCTAATCGAATCCTGACTGCTTTGCTCGACGAATATTGTGCCACCGGAAGATAGGCTGAGAGATTTCATTAAGCTGCAGCCAAGGACTTCAATGGGTCCATTGACCCACTGGAGGCAGATAACTGGATGCATCATGTTAAGAAGATTTTTTATACCCTGCAGTGTATCGATAAAGAAAATGTGAGATTTATTGTATTCATACTCGAAGGTGGTGCAGATGAATGGTGGTCGCTAGAGAAAGTTATTTCGACTCGTGGGCCGACTAAACAACTTGTGGTTATCACATGGACAATGTTCAAGGAGGCATTTCGTCGCCATTACATTCTGGACAATCTTCATTTGGCTGTGTTGATGTATGTGAGAAGTTCGGTTCCGTAACGATTAATCTACAACTGCTGACTTGATCTTATGTCAATATAATTGATGGACGAGACTGTTTCAAGTATACTCTATATGATAGCAAATCTGAGCTCATAAGATTACACATCTGTTTGAATTTACATGTATGATCCAGTGAGAGATTGTTGGATTATTTTATATAATTTAATGTTGGGATCATAGTGTAAATATTATGTGATGTGTATGCTATCATAATTTATAAGTGGTAGAGAAAGGATCCGGTACAAAGTCCAAATTACTGTACAAAATACAAAATCATCTCAACCTTTCATTTTATTATTTGGATTACCAAGATTAATTGAGTATAAATCTGTTTAAATTAAATTTTTAATGTGAACATGGGCAAATATGGTATACCATTAACATACTATTTGTGATAACCACCAGATCTGGCCTCTCCAAATTAAAACCCTAAGAATTTATTTTGTTACTCTAAACAAGATTTGATTTTTCTTCATTTGATGTTTTTGGTTCGTAACTTATTGAGGTTAGCGAACTCTCTCTACTTCCGACACGATGCAATCAACGATTCGGATGAAAATCGGGCCGCGGTCTTCTTCAATCACTACTTTCCGCTGCTTCTCATCTGCTGATGGACCATTCATGGTGCATCCGTCGCACCGCCATCTGGCCGCCATCGATTCGAAGGAGAGTCTACTCAAATCCTATACTGTAACTCCGCCAATCAAGCCGTGGTCGGAGTTGATCTGGCCTCATGGTCAGAATTCTTGACGAATTATAGTCTAATTTTGACAAATTATGTCATAGTTCGTCAAAAGTGGACTATAATTCGTCAAGAATTCTGACGAATTGTAGTACACTTCGACGAATAATGCTATAATTCGTCAAATGTAAACACAAAAAATTCTAGAATTCGGCAGTATCATTGTAAAATTAGTCATGACATTTTATAATTCGGCATAACCATTATATAGTTCGTCATGCCATTTTCAAATTATTCTTTTCGAAAACTGTCGATTGCATTTTGGGTTGAGTTCCATTGATGTCGAAGATGATCCAGAGTGTGAACAACTCAGTTCCACGAAGTTTTACTCCTTCAATTTGATCGATTAATGCTGAAAAAATCGGAGCTTTTCTGGAGGTTAGGGTTTCATGATGAACAGTAATGAATAGTAATGAGAGAGAAAAAAAAGGAAAAACATGTCTATTTTATCCTTAATGAGCTTATTAATAGAGATTGAAATAAATTAATTGTGTTTATCCTTAATTAATAGGGACCCTTGGATTTACCTGATCAAGGGTCTCAATTACTTTATATTTTGTACAGTATTTGGGCTTTGCACCAGATCTGGCCTCATAAGTGATATACTAAAGTGATCATTTATGATTGACTTAAGAGTATAATTTATGTTTTGATCATGGAAATATTACAATGTGTAAATACCTGTTTAGATAATTACGCTTCTTTTGAGCGGAAGGACTGGTAATTATCAGTAATTATAACGGTCATGAGCAGTGTTATATTAGAGGTAGTAATCCCTGGTCTTACACATTGATTTCTGTATCGTTTATCTCTCAAAATCTTAATGGCGAAGAGTTGTGCGAAAAGACTGAAAAATCCACTATGGCAAGGAGTGAAGAGTTCAAAGTCGCAAATGTAGATTTGACATCTTATATAATTTTTGTGATTGATTAACATGAATTGAGTTTCATACTCCTGAGTAGGGGTCGGCAATAGACAACTAATGATTATCCTTAACTTAATGGGTAGGGTAGGGTCAAGCTAATCCTATTTGACATTTAGACCCTAGGATCAAATGTTGAGCCCTTACTCCTAGAATGAAATTTAGCCATGGGTTCACCTTGGTGCACCAGCAGACATATTTACTAGATTTTGGCTGATGTCCTTGCCGTCAGGCGTCATTGATAACCAAATGTGCAGGTTTTCCTTTCATTTGTCTAATCCTGTAATCTTTAAACCAAAGCATAAGCTCACCAGCCACGGGCTAGGTTTCTCTTCTATTGGTTGTTTCGGGTACTTCGAGCATACACATACTGAAACTTCAGTCACAGGCCATGTGACCGTCAGTGTAGAAAAGTAAGATATCTATTTGGGTCAACTTTGAACTTGTTCGCACATCCATGTATTTAAGATATCTATTTAACTTTGAACTTGTTCACATCCATGTATCACAGTTGAACGCCATATTCGTTCTAGAGTTGATATTGACAAGTAGTTTTTTTAAGCAATGCGGATGGCTGCCAAACCCATAACCTAAACAATTCCCAAACTGATACATTCGACACATTTGCTTATCGTGATCCTTCCTCCCCACATGCATATTCAAAATTTGATGTGCCACACATTACCAAAGGATAGCCTGCCTGATTTGAGGTTGGACGCAAAATTTGGCTACTGAAATTGTGAGTAGTAGGGGGATAGGGTGGTGAGCTCACAGGATACATATCAATTCAGTCACCTCTCAAGAACAATAAACGCTAAAGGAGAGATCGCTTTGCGGTTGCAACTGGTTCCTGACAACAGTAGTTTGGAAGGATTACTACCCCTACCATTTGGCAAGTAGTTGATGAGCTTCAATCAAATATATCTTGAGCCTCAATTATGCTATGCTGGCTGCACGTGTAAATGTAAAAGAGGTAAATTAGTTCCCATAATATAAACATAGTCCATGATTTGCATAACATGGCAGATGGCACAAAAAAGGGGTATAGAGGGACTTGATGAGGGGCTGGAAAGGACCAAACAAACAAAACAAACATAAGAAAAATGGACAGGTATTATATCTTACTTCTGATCTTTTGTTACGCGATAATACTTCTCCGCATGTTGACGTTGGCCAATAAGTTGTGCAAACCTCTCGTCATGGGTTATTACAATCAGCTGAAAGTTTTCCTGTCCTTTTCTATCCTCCATAATTCTGCAAGACAAAAGTACACATGATGGAAGGGCAAGTAACCTTTGGGTTAAAAATTAAAACTTCATATCATTATAGTATAACTATTACCTTAGTATAGCAGCTGCAAGGCTCTCAGAATTGGGACCATCTAAGTTTGTAGTTGGTTCATCCAGAGCTAGAATTCCACAATTGAGGCAAAATGTTTCGGCTAATGCCAGACGTATAATGAGAGAAGCAAGGACCTGAAACTTTATCCAAAATTAGTTCCCAACAATTTATTTTGTACTTACATGTTCATAAAAATTGTGTATAATGAGTACAAACTTTCTGTCCAGCACTGCATCTTCCTCTCATTTCAAGCTCAGCATCACCAGTTTGCATTAGAACCTTGGATGTGCAAAGCATCAAATAGTGACCCAATAAGATGTGCACGAACCAAAAGTTTTTTAAAAACCAAACGAATAATAATTTGTTACCTTGTAGCTATAGGATCTGGTGCCTGCACCTTCAGCATCTGAATGTATTCGAATGTTATCTATGTCCTGACCTCTGTATGTTTGCTGCCACAGCTCTCTAATTATCTTATTTATTTCCTCCATTTTCATTGTATGGAATCGCATGAGAGCCCTATAGAAGACGGGTCAAAAATAACAACAAGTATTAATGAATACGCAGTTAGTAGCATTTCTTAAGCAGGAAATTACTTGTCAAGTGCATTGTAGTATCTATCCAGATCCTTGTTTGCCATCTCCATGGTCTGAGGCATGATCAAATGTCAGACACAATTGCAAGTAAACATACATATAGACCAAAATTTGTACTTGATCGATGAAAAAGAAGCAATCATGATTAACCTTTAATTGTATTAGCTGGTCATAATAACGTTTATCAATCTCGTTGTACTGTGCTTGATTGAGCTCAACCTTATTCTTAGATATGTTGCTCTGATATACAGACGACGTTCCGTGGCATTTGTCTAGCTGCAAAGTAACAGCAATAAGATCAATTCATCAACTATAAATCAACCAATACATGCAACTATGCAAGTATTTGCCCAATCTTAAGTACCTCTGAACGGAGCCGGTCCCTTTCTCTAGAGAGCTTTACAAGATCATCTTCATGGCTAGAAACTCCACCACTCCTCAGTACACTCTCTTCAAGAGACTCTATCTCATGGGTTAGCTCCTCAACTTCAGCCTTTACTTTTCGGTAGTTCAAATTGTCCTCGATGTTTCTTCTTAAGTGATCTTGATTGCTCTTTAATTCATTACTTTTGGTTAACTCGCCTATTATTTCTTTCTTCCTCATCTCACAATTTTGGAGTTGCGACAACGATAAAGAATGCTTTTCTTGAAGTTCCTTCAGTCTTTCTCCCTTCTTTGCATCATAGTACCTAAATAAAAAAAACTTTTATCAATATTTTGGTTGCAGTTATCGTTGCGTGCAATTGCATGAACCTTGGGCCCATTGAGCTTACTCTTTGATCTTGGACGTATGTTTAAGAAGTATATCAACTTCTTGTTGATAGCTTCTCTTTCTCTCAGCCTGGTCTTCTTCTTCTACGCCAAGTTTAGTCTTCAAATCATTGTATTCACTCAGCATTCTTTCTTTCACTTTTGCCAAGGGGCCAAGAGATTCAGCCAATTGCTGAAAGCACAGTGTACCACAAATAAATGGAAACCAAAAGATTATAAAACTGAAATGAGCTGGGAGCGAACAGGGCAATGAAAAAAGTGGGCTCCAATATACAACCATATGTTTGTAGACCTAACGGGTTACAAAGTAATACGTCACTTGTTTACCGATCAGCATATAACAGACGGGTTTATCTTTTTACCAGGGCTTTGATAACACCGTAAGCAAAAGAAACATAGTTCAGGTAAAATTAAATTGGCTTAAATAAAAGATCATTAAAGGCTATTTTTTCGTTTATTATAGCTACATCAAATATTTCCTGCTAGTAGAATGACAATAGATTTAAGGTAAAATCGAGAGAGAAAAATGAACTGAGCAGATTGCGTATCAAACCTTCTCATCCAGCTCCAGTTGCCCGTTTTCCTCCATCAAGTGATCTAAATCCTCTTTCACTTTGTTTATTTGTTCCAATTTATTAGCAGCCATAACATTCTCTTCTCTCACTGTTCGCCAACGTAACTCCAAACTTTGTATATCTAACTCCACGTGCCTCCGTTCATCGTTCAAGTTCTCCAACTCGTTCTGTAAACCATCCCTGTGGAGACATCAACAGATCATTCAGAACAAAGGGTAGGAAAAGTATCCCAAAAGCAGTACCAAATTGAACGTAAATCAAGAACTCATAGTTGATACAAAAAGTATACACGAATATATATTTTGTAACCAAAACTGATTGATCATGGTTACTTGGACTTTTGGAGAGCATTGAGCTCTGTATGGATATCCCCCATTGTTCGTACATTTTGTCCTCGGAAATCGAGTGAATACTCCAAATCATCAACTTCCTTTTGCAATATTTGTATTTCATGGTGAAGCCTATCAACCGTTTCCACAGGTTGTACCAGTGCCTCAATTGCCTCTTTATCAGTCTTTACTTGTGCTAAAACACCCACGACCTACAAACAAAGCCTTGTTAATAAAACTACATTAACTAATAACAAATTCGACTTGTAAGTAGAAAAAATAAACATTGAAAACGGAGTTAACAGGCTTGACTCATAGCAGAAGCAGAAGCAGAAGCAGAAGCAGAAGCAGCGCAAGAGGCAGGGAATAATTTAAGACTACATAACCAGGGTGGCGATCTAACACTGACACCACACCCTTTTTTGTGTGGCTGGTTTCTCGATTTTGTTATTCCGAGATGCCTTATTTCACATGTACTAGTTTGATAGTATTAAAGTTAGTCATTGAGTACTTGTATTAGAGGTTAATGGTGATAGACCCATGAGAAGAGATTATTTTCAACCCCATGGAAAAATCACTTCTCTTGCAGTTATAGCCCGCTACAATAAATTACCCTTCAGAACTATAACTCTCTAATAACCTCTTGTTAACTCAATAAGATCTTAGACTAAACATTAGATTACTGTCTTATCTTCGCTTTCTTCATCCCACCGGGTCCAACACTACAAGAACAAGAAATTTCTATGCAGCGATTAAAAGTAGCATGAAAGATAACAAGTGGGGTGAAAACTACATCATCAAGAGTCTGAGACTTCTGCTCCAACTCCATGGCAAGCTCGTTTAAACTTCTTTCTGTAGATGGGATAGTCTCCTTGTGAATTTTAACACACTCTTCGTAGACAAGTCGAAGTTTGTCAAGCTGCTGGAAAAAAGAGTCGGCACTAGCAACATCCACTGCCAATATTTTGATATGTTCTGCAGAGCTTGCAGCATTTGCTCTTTGCTGTTACATGAATGAAACATTAACCTTTCGTGCAAACATGCAACGACATAATTTTTTATGTTTGGCTACACAGCAAAAAAAATGCTTATACACAAAGCTAAAAGGCTATATAGGTTACTAACCTTTCTGACAAAGTTATCTTCCTCTTCTGTAGAAAATGGGCGCTCACAGCAAGGGCAAATATGACGAGCACGAGCAACTTGTTCAAATGGTTCAAACATTTTCCGCATGCCATCGGCAATGCTGAACTTACTTCATGAAATATGTCCCAACAGTAAACAAATGCTTAATTTTCAAGTTTGCGAATTTTTCAAACTTCAATTATATGATTACGTTTGAAGTCAAATTCTTGTTCTTTAATCTTTACTACCATTGTTGTATGTGAAGCTTGCTTGGTCATTAGACAAGACAAGTGCCAATTCGACCTAGGTTTTGGATGGTAACACAAAAATTTGGACTTCGAGAAAATGTAATATGTTTTGGAAAAAAACTATCAGCTACCTTTTTTGTACGTCTCGTTTCTCCTTAGCCGAGTCCAATACTTTCGGATATGAATCAATGTCTTGTGCCTGCTGATCCAGAGACTGAAGCCTGTTCTCTATGTACATTTTTCTTGCTACAAGAAAATATGAATGAATGTTAGAGGGTTTAACAATGTAAGAAGTTAACTTGAAAAATACGGATGCAGATCAGCTTTTAAGTGAAACCACCCAGAATATCTCAATCTAGTCTAGACAAACAACTATTTGCTTGCACAAAATTGAGGTGAACATACTTTAAAGTCAATTAGCTACGGAATGGTTAGTTTATCTGCCAACGGGAAACACATAACATACGTAATAAATAGTTATTAGCTTTCTGTTAGCATGGCCACAAAAGCTTATAGGGAACATCTGTTTGTGCAACGACAACTTTTATGTAGGTTCTGCAAAACAAATAATAGATTGTGGCCATGAAATGATATGGCACTAATAAACCAATCCATTAATAACAAACTCAATTATAGGTGGCAACAGCAGTACTATCTATCACCCACACAAATGAATGACTCGGCTCATTAATCACCATGAATACTCAACCAGATCAACAATTTTCCTTTCAGACAGATAGAGAGACTCCTAAAATAGTAAAATGTATGAGAACATTTGTAATAACACAACTAAGATCAACAGTGACAAAGAAATGTTATTTATAGATATTCCAATGACAGTAGTCACATACATGATACATCTGAAAATAGAATCTCCAACATCTTACACTTACTTCCATATAGCTGTTAGCCACTTTTGATAATATACTAGTCATACAAATTGGAATCTTGACAAATGATGTGCTTCAGGGTCTAAATGAGCACTTACTTTCCATATCTTTTCGTAGGTTGGACAGGTTGGAATTAGCCTCTTGTATTTTCATTTGGTACATATTGACCTCTTTCTCAGCTTCTCGTGATTTGGAATTCAAGTCATTGAACTCTGTTACATGAGCACTGCATGGTGAAGCACAAAGGAGACAAATATGTTAACATGGATGAAACTTTTATGAGACAACGAGTAAAAGCAGGTGGAGGACATGACCTGAGAGTATCCTACATATGACTATTGTTAATTGTTTAATTATAATTTAATGTGGACCCTATTGCATGCGACATATTCTGACAAATAGAATTAGGTTGTTTAACCTCAATGCTTGGGTGATTTCTTTTTTTAAATCCTTATCAGCTGGGAGCCTTCCCTTGAGTACTCTTCGAAGTCTGTCCTTGTATTCTTCCATTCTGTAACAAAACACTATCAGAGAATATAAAGCAACAAAAAGATTAAGTTACCAAGCCTTTAGAACCAGTGGAAGCAAATAAGAAAGAACGAATCAAAGTTCCACTTGCATTTTCTTATGTTTCTTTTTTATGTTGTCTAACTCCTCCTTTTTCAAAGAAAGCTTCAGTCTATCCTCTGACTCAACAGCCATCTTGTCTTTCTCATAAGTTAGAGTTTTGATTCTTTGTTCTAAAACATAGAGTTCTGATTTTTTTGAATTGATGGTGGCATCAAAATTCCTCTCAGCAAGGTCCCTGTTCTTTCGCTCAAGCTCAATTCTCTGCAAAGATGAATAATACAGTTATGATAGGAGTTAAATCAGGAAAATGTGAAAAAAAAATCAGAACCAAAGATATACACTATCAAGAACCTCAACCAGGACCCGGTGCTCACCATGCGCCTTTCTCTTTCATCCATAAGGGTCAGTTTTTCACTTGAAATCTCATGTTCAAATGAATCACACTCCTGACTTTTCTCTTCGATGCGTTTCAGAATACCTCTCTGCTTGAATTGACATCGAAATTAAAAGAACATTCAGTGCAGGACAAAGAAATACAACTTGCAGATCCAAAAATAGCTAGTTTAATTCATCTGTAGAAACAAGCATATCAAGATTTGGAGCCTAAGTACTCAACCTTGATCTCTGTCTTCGCTTGTTTTTGTGCCTCAGTTTCTTTCCAATGATCATTTGCATGCATATAGCGTTCCCAAGCCGTGTTAAGTTCAATCGCATTGGCTTTCTGAAACAACAATTGCGTAAGCAAATGTATCCAAATACTGGAATCAACTATGAGTATACTGTTCACTACAGTGTGAAAATTTTGCAGCCACATAATGGCTTTTACCTTACAAAAGCAAATCATACTGGTAATATTTTAATTTGTAATGAACTTTCCAACACAGGGGGACAAAAAGGGGGAAACAGATGCTATGAGGATACTCATCCAACTTTGCAAAAAAAAAACTGAAGTGAAATAGCAGTAATTTGATAACTTTAATGAGCATAAGCAACTATCTCACACAGTATCAGTGCTCAGATTGCATTAGCTAAACCTACATGTTATTACAAGTAATACTTGTGAAATAACAGTGGTGACAAGGAAAAACTTGGGTATATCAATCAAGACTCAAACAAAACACACACACAAATAATATTACCCTTTTCTCTTCCAGGTCCTTCTCAAGATCCAATAACCTCGATCTGACACGATTAGTGAGATTCGCAGAAATATCATCGTTGAAAGGAGGTTGCGGCGTAGATCCCAAATTATGCCTTACAAAAAGCTTCTTAATTGCCAAGTCTCTTTCATTCTTCAAGGAGATATGATCCTGAAATCGAACACATCAGTATGACGACAATTTCTTTATCTATTTAGATTGTAAGATGTGTCGAATGTACTTCAGCCTCTGTCTGAAGTTTGCTGATCTTCCAAATATATTCATCGATCCACTCCTTAAGAGAAGATGCTTTTGTGTTTGTGTCTTCTTCCTCTCGTTCCAACTTGGTGATCTTGTTGACCAAAAGAGCTATCCGTTCCTGAAACTTTGTATTCCATTCCATTAATTCTTCATCGGTGTCTGGGCATTACACAAGAACAAACAAGTGAGAACCCATCCATACATGATCTGAGACTCTGATACATTTAGCAAAAGAAAAAGAAGAGGAGAAACAAGAAACAAAATGTATCAACATACCTTCATTCTCTTCAGCTAGCGCCATGTACCGTCTTTGCTGCTCCTTGAACAGAGTGCTTCTCACAGCAGTCTTGGTTGATATTTGATCTTGTATCTTTCGCAAATCTTTTAGTGATGTCTCAATATGATTGATCTTACCATCAACATTGTCAATATTCCCTTCCAACTCTTTCATTTGAATTTTTAAAGATTCTGTTTTTTCTTTGTCTTGAGTTATGGTTTCCCGTAGCTGTCAAAAAATGGACCCATTACAACAGCAATAGAACCTAATACACTTCCATTCTAGAACATGCCAGACACTGGATCATTTCCAGATGCAATTACATATGTATCCTTTAGTAAAATGTAAGAAATGGCAAGGTAATGAACCTTGTAGGCAGCATCCTTTAGGTTTTGGAGATTTTCTAGTTTCAACTTGAGTAATTTTATTTCTTGTGCCTGATCCTTGTGAAGCTTTTTGATGACTTCCAGCGCCTTCGTATAACTGAGAGAAAACATTTGTCAGCTTAAAAAGAAGAAAAGAAAATAGAATATGCACCGATTAAAAATATATTTATATCTTCACAAAAAAGATCTGATACTCAATTATATCCATACATCTGTTTTTTATTTGTCTGAAAGAAAAGCAAATTTGCTGCGAACAACAGGAAATATACCGGGTAGCAGAAAAGATGTCATCAAACTTCTTTTTCAGAGTGGAAGAATCTTGTAAAGGCCAGTTTGCTTCATCTTGGTGCACAAATATAACATTTTCCAAGATAGCCTTAGACACACCCATCAAAGCAGGCACTTCACGATCCATATCCGCACATCTATAACTTAGGCATACTTTCTGCATGATTAAAAGCAGGCCTTCACACAAATATAGACTACAAGTGGCAACAGAACAGGAGCAAACAGTGATCAAAACAAATGCAATGCTTACATCGAATGATCGAAGTTGCACAAATGGAAAACACAGATGGGTGATAAACTATTTAGAACGCAAAACCAGTAATAATAACTTCTTGCATGTATGTATACTGTTTAAGAAACAAATACCAGGACATCTCTGGAGGAGAGTGCTATTACTTAAAAAAAAGATTGTCTATGTCATGTCTTCAGGTATGTTCCATACATATTATATAAGTCACCATAAGTGATATGAAACCCGGAACAACTCTGCAAAACGCGTCTCCATATATCTGCCCATGATAAAGACTCAAAATTTCGACCTAGGTTATCTGTAACTTCACTAACGTACTTTTTTTTCAGAAAATTTGGGATATTGCCTTTTCAGCTCAGGTCTCCAAATCATGTTGCTCGAATTTTTTTTGACAAAGAGGTCAGTAAGACACAGTCATATAAGATGCAAATAAGAGATACCCAAAGAGTTCTTACGTTTTCTGATTGATTACAGAGCTATGCTAGCAACTATCTGACAAATGGAACTAATCGTCATCTGATTATCCCCAGGAGATTGTTCGCCTCTAAGCTACTGTGCAATTAAGTTTCTTTTTATTATAATGTCTGGCATCCGGTAAAGAAATACACGACATTAATGTGGCAGCTATTTTCCTGAGATTAAGAGGATCAGGATCGAAAATCACTAGCAAAATACCTCTCCACTATGGGGATTAATAGTTTGAAGGACACTCTCAATTGCCTTGTATTCCATTTTGGACGCCTTTTGAGTTAACTGAAAAGACCTAATACAGACCACATCCTTCTCGGCTGCCGTCCTGAATCTGAGCTTTATTTGCGCCTTGGTCTCTGTTTCCCCAGCAACCTACATCCACAATATGTATAAGCCTAACATTTCCTAAACTCAACTCAATATGGCCTGTTAAAGTACTTTCAATTCAAATTTCAAAACCAATTGTCAGCATTTTCTAATTTTATTTATCTCCAAATTGGAAATGTTATCACCTTTGTTCTGAACTCAAAATCACACTAGATAGATATCACCAAATAACTACTCAAAAGTTGAAATGAAGAGTAGCAGACAGGCAGGTAGAGATAGAGAGAGAGAGAGGGAGAGACCTTAGGATCGTGGATGAAACTATGGCCGGACCTAGCATTAGGAGGCAGCTCTCCAGTACACGAAAGCTTCAAGCACTCGATAATGGTGGTTTTGCCAGCGCCATTAGGGCCGACGATTAGGGTTAAGGGCTTGAAAAAGGCGATGACATTTTTGTTCTCCGGGTCAAAGCTCCGGATTCCCTTAATCAACATTTTGTCAACCGTACTCATCTCGACGTTTGATCGATTATGATGTTTGAAATCAGCAGCAGAAGAAAGAAAAGGAGAAGCAGCAGACGACTGTGCTGATTTCTGAAGCGAAGGCGATAACGCAACGGAACGACATAGCGCCACAAGTGTAGACTGGGCGGCCCAGTTTCTAAACCGACCCAAGAAATTCAAAATTACGTACACAAAGAAGAAAAAACTAATCTTTATATTTAATTTGCACCCTGGAAGAAAGAAAACTGAAATAAAAAATGGAAAAGTAAATTATTTTCTCATGAAAAATGGCAAGGAAAAATTTGTACTCTTTGAATTTTCTAAAAAAAAAATGCTTGGCAAGTTTATTTTGATAAAAATGAATTGACTGGAATTTGAATAGTGAAGACTATTGGATGTATAGCCACAACCAACAAGTCTTTTCTAATGGAGAATATTACCAAGAGGAGGAGCACCTAAATTCTTATTATCAAGAGCAAGGCTATCCGACAAGTTATTACACTCTAAATTGGGGTGATAGCCAATGCTTTGAAGTTGAACACTCCTACCCTCCATACCCTCAACCTCCTCAACCATCAAATGAGCGCTCCGGTGTTGAGGCCATGTTTGCCACACTCCTTGCATCCCAAGAGAGGACGCTTGCATCTCAAGAGAGGATGCATAGAGACATGCAAGCTCAATTGATGGAGATGGATGCTCGCATGGATAAGCTTCAAGCTAAGATGGCACAACAAGCAATTGACATTGAGAACTCGGGTGAGGAAGAGGAGGTTTCCGAAGAAGAAGTCATTGAATCCAATGCCTCAAGGGAAGAACAAGATCAAGAATCGGAGGATGAATTTTGGAGAGCCGCCACCGAATCCCATCTTGTAACCAATGGGATGGTGAATCTTGTAACAAGGACGAGATGGAATGCAAAAGTGAAGCATCCTTCACTACTAGCACATCTCAAGATCGTTTGGATGACAACACACAAGAGCTCTCCATTCCAACAACACCTCGGCTCTCCGATGAGGAAGTCTTCAATGATGATGCCTCTTACATAGAGGAAACAACTTTTATTGATGAAGAAGACTTTCTCCCTCCCGGTGTAAAAGAGCCTAAATGTGAATCCCAACTTCTAGATGAGGATAAGATAGAGGAAGAGCTTATGGTGCAAAAAGAACTTAAAGGGTCTACTCACGCCAATTCCACTTCTCATCGCCAAGCCCCTCCACATTTCCCTTGATTTCTCAATGTATGATGATGTCGCCCCTTAATGTTCATGTGCCTTCTTTGAGTTTACTAGATGAGGACTATCTTGTTATACCATGCTATGAGTCTAGTTTCACATTTGGGGCAGTTAGGAACCCTTGTGCATATTTTGGAGGGTGTGGGTCAACTTCCTTGTTTGAACTCTATCAATCTTATGCCATGATGTTATTATGTGACTTGTGATGCTCACTTGCGCATACTTGTGTTTTGCATGACCTTGTATGTCACTTGTTGCTTTTAACCTCTCATATGTTTTTGTTATCAAGGAAGTTATTCGCATCATATATTGTCAAGCTTAGCACAATGACATCTTTTCTATCGATGGGGCACATCTACAAACGAGGGGAGTTCCTATGCGCCTTATTCTCATTCTCTTTATTATTTGCGCTTAGGGACTAAGCTACTTTTTTAGTGTGGGTAGGGTAGTTGCATAGTTCACTCATATTATGCCATGCCTATCATTTTAGAATGAACGTTTACATTCATGTATTCTATCCCTAACATGAGAGTGTTTTTAACCACAAAGGCTTGTGACTATCGATTCTAAATCCCTATAAATCACATCTAGCCTATTTGTCACATTTATTGGATCTTGACCTTAGAACTGACCTAGTCCCGTGAATGTGCATTCTTGTGAACCAATGTCATTGCTATCTCTTGTCTATCTAATTTTATAAGTGTTTTCATTGAAATGCCTTGGATTAAGTTTTAGTAAGCACTTTAAAAAAATTCACGAAAAACTTAGACCTCTTGTATGCTCCTTGGTGACTTGAGTTCTTTCTAATTTAGTGCCTTGCTTATGATTGTTTCCCGCGCATTCCATACATTCCTTGAACATATTATCAAGTTTTAAGTGTGGAGTCAAAAGAGGGCAAAAATAGGCCCCAACAAAAAATGCTTCATTTTCATGGTCAAAAGAGGGCAAAGCCCCGACTAAAAATTTTCTCGAGGTACCCGAGAAGTTTTGATCAAAATATACAAATGCCGAGGGTTAGGAAGAAAAATTACCACTCGAAAGCATTTGTAGGCCAAAGGCCATTGAAAAAGAAAATAAGAAGCACTTAAAACTTGACTCTATATTCTTCCATCATTTTACCTTTGCACGGGATTCATCATTTGCATTATGTGCAATTTGGACTAACTCTTGAACGATCCTTGTGCTTGCACGGAAGCTCTCAATAGGTATATGCTCGTTTTTTAAGAACGCATAGTGTCAAACTCCTCTTCCCTTATGGATTAAGGCTCAAACGCCAAGACATGGGAATGAGTTCCATGTCACAAACTGACAGGCGTCATCATGCAAGTCAAATTTAAATTTTCCCTACAATGAGGTAGTAAAGCGGCACGTAGGGGTTGAACCCTAGAGAGCTGGTGAGGTTACTTGTTGTTCTGTGAACAAATTGATTGGGGTTTGTGTGAGCAGTTTGTTAAAAGTGCAAGAGAAAATAAAAGGAAGGTAATTCAATGAGAGAGAGCATTCGGTCTAGGGTTTTTATTGTGACTCGTTTATCATTGACTTCTAATAATCTGATTATTGTGTTCCTAAGTGTAGCTACTCCGTTCCAGGTTATAACCTAAGGTAGGGCCGTTCCAAGCACCTACACCACAATATACTCCGTTCCAGGTTATAGACTTCTAGTTCTAGCAAACCTAATACTCCGTTCCAGGTTATATAAGGTTAAGTGCAACTACTCGTTCTAACAGTCTAGTATCAAACAAGCAGCAAATATAGGGGCTGAATTGCTCGGCTAAGTTTTACCATTCCAAGTATCCGCTTAGCTTTGCAATTCAGTCCGGGATAAATAAGCACAAGAACTAGTAGAACACGAAAATAGCATTAAGCAAAGAGTCTCAAAACTTCGTCACAATCTATTAAACCCTAAACCGAATAATGAATTTAGCTACTCATGTCCATGTAAAATAACAAAAACAATGTAAAAGAAAGTAGAGGAATTCTTCTCTCGTCGAAGGTTCAGAGTAACGGCCGGAATGATGAGAGAGAAGCTCTGGATCCGTGTAGATGGAGAATGAGCTGATGGGAGATGCTTATGCCTTGACCCAAGGGTCTTATTTATAACAAAAACCTAGGGCTTCCAAGTCCGGATTTGGAACAAGTCCAAAAATGAATTAGGAAACATGTCCAAATCTTGGCTTTTGCTTGGCTTGCAAGTAAACTTGGCCAACAAGTATTCACATAAACCTCCACGCAAGGAAGAGCTGAGATCTATATGGCCTTGGACTCGGCTGGCTCGGCCCCACTCTATTCTGACTCGGCTGACTCGATTCCGGCTCGGCTTGCACCGCCTTGGACTCGGCTTTGACTCTGGATTTGACCTTCTATATGACCTCGGATGCTCTCGGTGTGAACTAGAGAGTTGTAGGGAATTGAGTCACCTTTGAAATGGCATGTGTCTCATATTTTTCTGATCAGCGGTCCATTCCCAGCACTCAGTCGAATGTCCAAAGGTCTAATCTGAAACTGTGATGTTTTTGGCACAAAATGCCATCTTTTATGCGTGTTTTCTCCCAGAGCTTCCAAAACACCTGAAATGCAAAACAACACTAAAAAGTAAATGTTCGCAAAATAAAGTGTCGGAATTGGTGGGATTTGCGGACTCGACGAGTCGTATAAATACGGCTCATCAAACCACCCCACACTTAAACTTGTTCGTCCCGAACAAGAACTGGGTCATAGAAGGAAAATAACTGAAAAACCACAATTTCTAGGACGTCCTAGATAATGCTACACGAATATGAGTCGCTAGTCTAGACTTGCCTTTTTACGCATACTCAATCGCTACTAAAATTATCATGCTCAACATGGAATAAACTGATACGTGTTACCATTGAGCCGAGATCCAAATCAATTCGGATGTCTGGGAGATAGTCCTCTTTAGACCCATGAGCTGCATTCGCTGTTCAGGACTCTCGCTATATGGTTATACTTCATTGCTTTTTCTTGCACGTGATTTGTTCGAGCTTCAAGGTGTTTGAGTTTTTCTTCTTCCTTTTTTTTGTTGGACAGCTTTTGTAGTGAGTTTGGCCTTTGGCTCTTGATGTAACAGTGGTGTACTTCACTTGATTGCGTGTAGAATTTCACAGTCGGGCTGATTTCTCAACCGGGCTGAGTTCACTTGAGCTTTGCTCCTTTGTTGTGACTTGCATGTCCTTTTTCTTCTTTTGAGGGAGGTCCAATCATCGCCCGCAAGCATATGGAAATACCTCCCCGCTCTTTCTCATCCTCGTCCTTTTTAACGCGAGTCAAGCTGAGGGTCGCTCATCTGTTTTCCGGCTAGTTCGGACTAGAGATAGGACGGTCTGTTTTCCCATCCCGCCTTCCTACATAAACGCTGCAGTGGCGGAGCAAACTCTGAACCAATAATTCTCGAAGTGCTAGCCTCCACGAAATCCACATAACCATATAACTCGAAATCCGGTCCTTTGAATGCTTTGTCAAGTCTCTCTAGGACGTTTCTATCAACTCCACATCCCTATTTATCTCAACTCTAAAGGCACGTAATGGGTTAAATTCACATGTAATCACACAATTGAAATTTCACGAGAGAAACGCATTTAATCAGCTCATCTATTTCACATTATCAACATTCAATACCGCATATCTAGGAAATAGAGAGAAATTCGTACTTTCAAAATTTTTAAATTTTAAGGGAAACGTGCTGACACTATGCAGGTGAGAAAAATAAACGTGCTGACGCAAAAAACTGACTCTCCCACCCCACACTTTTGAACAAAGCCGTGTCCTCACGGCACGACTTAAATTCAAAGACACAACTATGCAAGCAAACAAACGTAGGGAAAACACGAAGAGAGTAAAAAGTGAACATGCACTTCCCTCGTGTGGTCGCGTGATGTGAATCGCTCTTCCAAAGTTATTTGTCATTCTAAACACTTCTATCGAGCCAGAATTTCCAGTGCTGGCTCGGCTCGGTCGGCCGGTGTTGGGGCCTGGCGCGCTCCACACTAAGGTGCATGTTTCCTGCATAAAAAAGCATCTCCTTTCCCAAAAGACAATGTGAGGAACATGACTCAAGACTCACATAAACGGCAAACAAAATAAAATAAAATAAAGACTGAGAAACAAAACTTTTACCGGGCTACCTCCCTGCGAGCGCCTTTGTTTTACGTCATTGGCTCGACGGTACCTCTTTATGTCTCAGTGGTAGGCTCGACTAGGTCAAATTGCTAAATAGTGAGGTCGACCTCGCCGTGATAGTGTTTTACCCATTGTCCATTGACCTTGAAATGACGTCCATCCGTTGGGCATTCTAGCTCGAGCGCTCCGTGGTTGAAAACTTGAGTCACCGTGTATGGGCCTATCCATCTAGAACGCAACTTGCCAGGAATCAGCCGCAAACGTGATGAAAAAACTAAAACTTGTTAGCCAATCTCGAATGTGCGCCGGAGGATGAACTTGTCATGGTAGAGCTTGGTCCGCGCCTTGTAGTCTGATTGGCTCTCATAGGCCTCTAGGCGCAGCTACTCAAGCTCACAGAGCTGTTATTTCCTGTCAAGCCTGGCCGCCTTCAAGTTGGGGTTGCACTTCTTGAGCGCCCAGTAGGCTTTGTGCTCTAGCTCGACCGGGAGGTGACATGCCTTCCCGTACACCAACCGAAAAGGCGAGGTGCCTATCAGTGTCTTGTAGGCCGTCCTGTAGGCCCATAGTGCTTCGTCCAGCCTCTGGCTCCAATCTTTCCTCGTCGAATTCACCATCTTCTCTAGAATCCCCTTTATCTCGCGGTTAGAGATCTCCGCTTGTCCGTTCGTCTGGGGGTGATCGGCCGTAGAAGTCCGGTGGTGAACATGGTACTGCTTCAAAGTCGCTGCCATCATCTTGTTGCAAAAGTGTGTTCCCTGATCACTGATTATGGCCTTAGGCACTCCGTACCAGCAAAATATGTTAGTGCGCAGAACATCTACAACTGTTTTAGCATCATCGCACCTTGTGGCCTTAGCCTCTACCCATTTAGACACATAATCCACAGCAACAAGAATATAAGCATAGCCACATGATACAGAAAAAGGAACCATGAAATCAATACCCCATATGTCAAAGACATCATTAACTAAAATAGGCACTTGAGGCATTGACAGGCGTCGTCAGACCTCTCAAATTTAAATTTATATTTTTCCACTACTCTTGGCTAATAAGGCGGCAAGTAGGGGTCGAACCCTAGAGAGCTGGTGAGGTTACTTGTTGTTCTGTAAAATAATGCAATTGGGTTTGTGAGTGATTTGGAAACAAGTGCAATAAAAGGAAATAAAGCAGGAGATATCAATCAGAGAGGATATTCGGTCTAGGGTTTTCTATTGTGATTTCGTTTATCATCAATTTCTAATTATCTAATCTTGTGTTCCTGATAAGTCGATTTCTCGACAATCTTTCTCCTACCTTAACTAGATGTTTTGGTTCGTTCTGAGTCTCTTTCGATGCCCATTTGACCCTTATTATTGCGTTTCAAGTTAAAAGCAGCTATCCTTTGATGACAAGGCTCAAAGTTCAAAACCTCAAGAAAAGCCGAACTTTTGGAGCAAAAAGTGCCCAGGGAGGAGATTCAATCGGCCGGCTGAAATATTGGTCTTGGAGCGAGCCGCCCGGTTGAAGTCAAGGCCAGAAGGAATGAACTCTCTGGGGTATTGAACCGGCTGGCTGAAATCCCTTCACAAATTGAACCGGCCGGTTCAAAGGCTCAGAGAGTTCCCATAGCAGCCTCCCCTGCTCGAACCGGCCGGCTGAACTGCCTTCACAATATGAACTGCCCGGTTCGAAGGCTCAGAAAGTTCTCGACCAAGCTCCCCTGATCGAACCGGCCGGTTGAAAATCCTTCACCCAGTTGAACCGGCCGGTTGAATCGTCAAGACAGGATTTTACTGCTTTACTATAAATAGAAACTGAGGGTTTTTGAACAAAGGGCTGGGATTTTAGAGAGAAGACAAGGGTTTTTGAAGATCATCACATCAAGTTGAAGCACTCCAAGGATATACGGATATCCTTCATCCTATTTCCTTACTCATCTTGTTTTTTTCATCTTCTTTGAAACCCACTACTATTGTTTGTCTATGAACATGAGTAGTGAGTATTTCTCTTAGTTTCTAGGGGTCTATGGACCTCCTTGGTGTATAAAACTCATTTATCTATTGATTCTATGCATGAATGAAGACTTGTTATGATTTGTGAATTTACTTGGATTAAATGTCAATTCTATGCCCACCAAGTGTTTGATAAAATGCCTAAGTGGACTAGAAACATGAATTTGAAGTTGAGTGTTCTAGCGAACAAGACTAATGATTCTAGAATGAAGTAGATTCACCCTTTTTAAGTGATGATCACTAGCGTGACTCATCTTGGCATTGAGATGGGCTTGATCTTAAATCGCTCATTGGCTATCGATCACTCAACTAGCGTTGGTGATTGAGAACCTTGAGTAGGACGTGAGCTAACAACATCTAGCGATTCAAGCCCACGTGCGAGGTGTCTTTTCCTCAAATTGAATAACAATGTCTAGCGATTGAATTTGATTTAATAGGGACACGCCTTAATCTATCATTTACATTATTTGTTCTTGCATGAATTGAACTGTTAAGAGTTGAATGCACCAAGGAGGGAAGTAGTACCCTAGGAGCGTCTTTGAAAACCTTGAAAACAACCTTTTTATTCCGTTAATCATTGTTTGACAAGTCATAAATCACATCTCACACATTTGTTAGGAAATAGACTTATTGTAGTAGAATCGAATAGTGATCTTGAGTTTAACATTGCTCCTTGGACGACCCGGTACTTACCGGTTATAAATTGTTTTTGATCAATTTATTGCTTTCGAATCTTACAAATTTGAAAAGCATAAATTACAACGTTCAAAATGGCGCAGTTGCCGGGGAGCAACAAATTAACTTAGGGAACTAAAGTAGATTTTACATGATTTGGACTATTTCGCTTGATTCTCTTGCTATTACTTGTATTGCTTTTGTGGCCTAACGATCTCCCTTGTCCTTGTAGGTTTCGGTTGAATGCTAACGAGGTCCAAGAATAAGGAGAAAGTGAACGCTAATTTTGATCAAACTTTGCAACAATACTTGGACCTAGAAAAAGCCAAAGGTCAAGGCACTCGAAAGAAAGGGCAACTGCGCAAACAAAGACCACCACCCATGGCACAATTACCTCGCAATGAGGAGGGCGACGGGGAGATGCCCCTAAAAGATTATTCCACTCCAAGCCTCACCGGTTTTTGATCACCGATAGCTCCACCGGGGGTCGATGCACCTCAATTTGAGCTCAAAACGGCGTTGATCAACATGGTAGGCAACAATGCCTTCTCCGGGATAGGAAATCCCAATGCCCATCTAACATCCTTCCTTGAGTTGTGCGAGACTTTCAAAATAAATAACGTGCCAAAGGAAGCGATCTATCTAAGGCTTTTCCCCTTCTCTTTAATGGGGAAAGCCACGGATTGGTTGTGGAGCCATGATGCAAACACCTTCACAACGTGGAACGAGCCAGCCCAAGCTTTCCTCCAATATTTTCCACCCGCTAAAACTCAAAGGCTCAAAAACTTAATCAACTCATTCGAGCAAGGGGAGGATGAGAGTTTTCATGAGGCATGGGAATGATTCAAGGAGTTACAAAGAGAAAGCCCACACCACAACATAGACAAGCTGCGGGCGTCGTTGTACCCGTCAAAAATAATATTTTTTATCTCCGACTAGAAAGTGGTAAGTCGGGTCGTATCCAAAGAGATCGATATGAGAATCTATTTACTAAGTACAAGAGTAACAATGGGGTTGTAAATTTCGAACAAGTTAAATAAAAAACACAAGCAAGTAACAATGATTACTTATCAAGAGAACAATCGTCACACAAATGCAAGTATAAAATATTAAAGAGCAGTGCAAGCTAGAACTTTCGACTGTGATGCAAGACTAAATCATGGACCAATCCGTTTTGATTTCTAATGTTCTACAACTTAGAGCTCCCCCGCTAGGGTTACACTCACCGTTCTTATTCTAGTACTTAATCTCGCGCTAGCGATAATCAAGACCCTAACTCGCTAGAGTTGCATGAACAATTAAACAAGTTGTCCTAGGGTGTTTAATCCTAGTGGTATATTACTCGTGTCCTAGTTTGCTATCCCCGCTAGGTTGCTAGTAAACTTGACAATCGGAATCAACAAACAAACAAAAGCTCCCCCGCTAGGGTTCTACTCATGCTAGCACATCAATTCCATAAACATTGCATAGTAATATGACACCAAACGCAGAAATCAATTGAAGTCTCAAATCAAAACATCACAATTTTGAGTTCTAGCCTACACGTATGAGTTTAGCTACTCATCGTAATGGAATACATCATCAAGTATTTTGAATGTAATGAAATGAAAATACTGTTGACGACTTTTCCACCACGCTGCAGCTCTACTCCAACACTTGAAAACCAGCAACGTATTCCTTCGGAATCCTTCTCTCTTTTTTTTCCTCTTAAACGTGTCCCCAAAAACCACCCTTTCTTTTGGCTTAAATCAAGAGTTAGCCTTCTCAATTTTGTCCCTTCGAAACCTATTTTTCCCTTTTCCAGAATGGCTCTTCGATTTCAGTATTATTCCTCCCGAGTTTACAAATCCAAAATAAGGAAATTTGACTGCAAGCTGGCCTCCGTGGACGTCTCTTGGTTTATGCTCCGCGGAGGTCTGAACAATTATAGAAATTCAGAAGACCTCCGCGCCATTAATCCTTCAGCCCTCCGCGGTCTGCACTGACTTCAAACTTCAAGCAATTCGGACTTCATTTCTTTCGACGCCAAACATCTTCTAACAGGCTCCCTTTAGCCGATATTCCTTCCATGGTCTCCGAATGCACCTGAGAATGAAAACTACTCACAGGTAGTGAAATAATATACATGCAACCACTAAGAAACGGGGTTTTAACACAGAAAATAGTCGTACAACTACGGCTTATCAAACTACCCCACACTTGAACTTGTTCGTCCCGAACAAGAACAAAGCCATAGAAAGAATTTACAACGTACTAGTCATGCTAATCCTTACATCTCAATCCCAAATTCAGCCATTAATCTTATCATGCTTAAGATTCTAACAATGCGAGTATAGATAGATTTTTCGATACTTGTTACCTCGCGAGTTGAAATCCAAACGACCTTGGATGTTTGGGAGATAGTCCCCTATCGGTACCACGTACATTGCATTCTTTTCTGAGTTTTGGTCTTTTGATTGAGTCGGCAGCTTTCTCTAACACATGATTAATTCACTGCTTTCATACCGTTGAGTCTTGAATTCCTTAACTTGTATGGACTTTGATAAATGACACATCTTTGCTTGAATCAATCAGATTTTGATTTTCTTCTTACTTGATGGTTTGCCTTCGGCTTTTGAATTTGTTTCTTGTCCACATAATCGTTTGCGCCCTTGAACCACTCCAATCATAGCCTCCGGATAACAGCATAGGAGTGCGTCCCGCTCTTTTCTCATTCTTGTCGTTTCTGCATGAGGCAAGGTGGGGGTTACTCACCCATTCCCAGCTACTCCGACTAGAGATGGACAGTTTGTTTTCTCTATCCCGCCACCACTGCGAACACATGAATAAATTTGTATAACTTGGTGACGGAGCTACTCTCAGGACTAGGCTAGTGAAGCGTCAACCTCCACCGCTTTTCTCAATCATCAGAACCAAAACTCAGAATTTCCTGCAATTTGCCGTACCTTTCTAGGACATTTCTGTCAACTCCACATCCCTGCATATCACAACTCACAAGAACAAAGCATCAAATTTTTTTTGAAATTTCGCATTTTTAGTCAAATGAGCACAATAGTCATAAAAAGCTGGAAATAAGATTTTGACATTTGAGAAAAGCATAGCAGTGCATCATCAGTTCAGTACGAGTTCATCAAGACACATAACATGTGACATAAAAATTTAAAAACAGACACGACACACGACTGACTCTATAACATCCCGAGTTTGATAAGTCGTAGTTGTACGACTATTTTGTGTGTTCAAACCCAATCTCTTAGTGGTTGCATGTATATTATTTCACTACCTGTGAGTAGTTTTCATTCTCAGGTGCATTCGGAGACCATGGAAGGAATATCGGCTAAAGGGAGTCTGTTAGATGATGTTTGGCGTCGAAAGAAATGAAGTCCGAATTGCTTGAAGTTTGAAGTCAGTGCAGACCGCGGAGGGCTGAAGGATTAATGGCGCGGAGGTCTTCTGAATTTCTATAATTGTTCAGACCTCCGTGGAGCATAAAGCAAGAGACGTCCGTGGAGGCCAGCTGACAGTCAAATTTCCTTATTTTGGATTTGTAATCTCGGGAGGAATAATACTTAAATCGAAGAGCCATTCTGCAAAAGGGAAAAACAGGTTTCGAAGGGACAGAATTGAGAAGGCTAACTCTTGATTTAAGCCAAAAGAAAGGGTGGTTTTTGGGGACACGTTTAAGAGGAAAAAAAAGAGAGAAGGCTTGGAGAAGGATTCCGAAGGAATACGTTGCTGGTTTTCTAGTGTTGGAGTAGAGCTGCAGCGTGGTGGAAAAGTCGTCAACAGTATTTTCATTTCATTACATTCAAAATACTTGATGATGTATTCCATTACGATGAGTAGCTAAACTCATACGTGTAGGCTAGAACTCAAAATTGTGATGTTTTGATTTGAGACTTCAATTGATTTCTGCGTTTGGTGTCATATTACTATGCAATGTTTATGGAATTGATGTGCTAGCATGAGTAGAACCCTACCGGGGGAGCTTTTGTTTATTTGTTGATTTCGATTGTCAAGTTTACTAGCAACCTAGCGGGGATAGCAAACTAGGACATGAGTAATATACCACTAGGATTAAACACCCTAGGACAACTTGTTTAATTGTTCATGCAACTCTAGCGAGTTAGGGTCTTGATTATCGCTAGCGCGAGATTAAGTACTAGAATAAGAACGGGGAGTGTAACCCTAGCGGGGGAGCTCTAAGTTGTAGAACATTAGAAATCAAAACGGATTGGTCCATGATTTAGTCTTGCATCACAGTCAAAAGTTCTAGCTTGCAGTGCTCTTTAATATTTTATACTTGCATTTGTGTGACGATTGCTCTCTTGATAATTAATCATTGTTACTTGCTTGAGTTTTTTATTTAACGTGTTTGAAATTTACAACGTACTAGTCATGCTAATCCTTACATCTCAATCCCAAATCCAGCCATTAATCTTATCATGCTTAAGATTCTAACAATGCGAGTATAGATAGATTTTTCGATACTTGTTACCTCGCGAGTTGAAATCCAAACGACCTTGGATGTTTGGGAGATAGTCCCCTATAGGTATCACGGACATTGCATTCTTTTCTGAGTTTTGGTCTTTTGATTGAGTCGGTGGCTTTCTCTGACACATGATTAATTCACTGCTTTCATACCGTTGAGTCTTGAATTCGCATGGACTTTGATAAACGACACATCTTTGCTTGAATCAATCAGATTTTGATTTTCTTCTTACTTGATCGTTTGCCTTCGGCTTTTGAATTTGTTTCTTGTCCACATAATCGTTTGCGCCCTTGAAACACTCCAATCATAGCCTCCGGATAACAGCATATGAGTGCGTCCCGCTCTTTTCTCATCCTAGTCATTTCTACATGAGGCAAGGTAGGGGTTACCCACCCATTCCTAGCTACTCCGACTAGAGATGGACAGTTTGTTTTCTCTGTCCCGCCACCACTCCGAACGCATGAATAAATTTGTATAACTTGGTGACAGAGCTACTCTCAGGACTAGGCTAGTGAAGCGTCAACCTCCACCGCTTTTCTCAATCATCAGAACCAAAACTCAAAACTTCCTGCAATTTGCCGTACTTTTCTAGGACATTTCTGTCAACTCCACATCCCTGCATATCACAACTCACAAGAACAAAGCATCGAATTTTTTTTGAAATTTTGCAGTTTTAGTCAAATGAGGACAATATTCATAAAAAGCTGGAAATAAGATTTCGACATATGAGAAAAGCATAGCAGTGCATCATCAGTTTAGTACGAGTTCATCAAGACACATAACATGCGACATAAATTCCCACCCCACACTTAAATTGACCCGTGTCCTCACGGTACAACTCAAGAGATAAGACGGACAACAAAACAGACTCAAATAAAAATAAAAGACAATAAATAAAAAAACAAAGGAACTGGTACTCCCCTAATAGTCTGGTGGTGGTGGTGGCTGCATGTATTCGGGCGGAATGGTATGACCTGGACGCCATCCTGGGGGAGCTGAAACCGGGTGGAAGCCGCCACCCATTGCCATCATCATAGCCCTGTTAACATTAAATAATTGGTCAATTTGCACCTGTGAATACTCTCCGGGCTGTCTCGGTACCTGCTCCTCTGGTGGTACCACATTCAGTGGGACCTTTACCCCTTCTCTCTGACGTCTCCTGCCCCCTGCGGCTCTTCCACGCCCTGGCGGTCTCCCTCTCGGTCGCGGTGGGCTAGGCGATGGCCTAAGAGCTGCATCTGCAAAATAAGTCCAATGCACTACACCCTCACTACTGACTCTGAATGTCTTCTCAGAACCAATTCTGTCACCGTCACCTAATCCATAAGCAAGAACCCTGTGGCCTGGAAGTGCATCCATGTCCGAGTGAAGACTGCGCAGCAGATAAGTTACCATGCCACCCACACAAACTGGCCCTCGAGGCTTGATGTGCTTCAAGTGCTCACACAAAAAATATCCCCAGTGTGGGACTACCCCTCTCACCAAAGAGCCTAGAAGCGCCAGATCTCGTATCGACGGCTTATCATTGCCATTCACCCTTGCAGTCAAAGTCCTCGTCAATATGAAATGTACTAAATACCAGAAAGGATCTGTGAATGCTGCGACTGAAGCGTCGCTTGGTCTGTAGCGACCCGTCCCCGTAAGGATAAAGTAAGTGTCGCTGATTTCCATCACATTACTGAAATTGACGAAAGTCCCTTCTTCCACCTCTGGCCACCCAAAGATTTGACGCAACCGCGTCATCGTGCAATGGTGCTCCACACCTCTGAAAGTGTACCTGAATCCTTCATATTCCCTAAGTTCAATGTAGTGGTAACCGGTTAGGAACTTACAAGTGTCGTCTACATCAGCATCACTGTAGAGCGTAAGCAATCCAAGCCAACCACATCTGTCCAACAGCGCCCTGAACCTCTCTAAGAATCCGCAACGCTCCAGAAAGTACCGCTCAACCCACATGGGCGCCTTATGTGTAAGCGCCATGAATGCCTCAAATCTTTGCTGCCTTTCATCGACGACAGCCGGAACTAGTGCCTCGGCATCAACAGGTGGTGGCTGAGCTCTGCGATCACGGGATGAACTAGCACGAGACATCTTGAGTTGAAATAAAAATCTGAAATTGCCTAAATTTCGTGCACCTCTTCTGAAATTATGTCCCGCGGAGGTCTGATATATTTCCGTTTATTCTCCAGATGTCCGCGCCTTTATATTCTTCAGACGTCCGCGCGATCGACTTCCGGCTCCTAGTCCGACAATTCCAACTTCAATTTCAAAATTCCAAACTTCAAACAACCCAAATCCAACAAACTTCGAGGACTCCCTTCCACCGATTCAACCAAATTCCACTTCAATCCACACCAAAACCTAATCCAATAACAATCCAATAAGTCTTACCTCAATCCCACGGATCTTATATTTAGCTGATAATCGAGGACGGTGAATGTCACGGCGGCGGGTGTGAACGAGAAACTCGCAGACGGTGAAATTCGCGGACGAGCCTTCTTTCTTTTCTTTTGTTCCAAAAACCCAGATTTGGAAAACAAGTCAGCTTTAAACTTTTTGATGTCCCCCGGATGTCTTCATAATTACATTCCGTGGACGTCTCTTGATTTAGCAATAATTGTATAGACGTTCATTCACCTGATGTTGAGACGTGCGCCAAATGCACTGATGTTTAATTCCTTTCTTCATTCATTCACCTGAAACCACCAGAAATAAAACATGCACTCGGGGTGCATTATCAGGGTACCAATTCCATTAATTAATCTACTCCTAACATGTGTAAAGCAAAAACACACCGGGTTGCCTCCCGGTAAGCGCCTTTGTTTTACGTCCTTGGCTGGACATTACCTCTAGCTAGGTAGAATATACTGGCTCCGCCAGTTCAACGTCCTCCGTGGTTGCCTCAAATCCATCATAGTATGGCTTGACTCTTTGCCCATTCACCTTGAAACTCTCTCCTCCTTCGTGTCCTCGCAATTCCAACGCCCCATGATTGTACACTTTTACAACGACGTATGGACATGTCCAACGAGAACGCAATTTCCCAGGCATAAATCTTAATCTTGAGGAAAATAAAAGTACCTTTTGCCCCACTTCATAGTTGCGCCTCAATATGTACTTGTCATGGTACATTTTCGCTCTCGCTTTGTAGTCTGACTGGCTCTCATAAGCATCTAAGCGGAGCTCCTCCAACTCACTCAACTGTAGCTTTCTTTCAACCCCTGCATTGGTTAGATCAAAGTTGCATGTTTTAATTACCCAGAAAGCCTTATGTTGTACCTCAACCGGGAGATGACAAGCCTTCCCATAAACCAGTCTAAAAGGGGACATTCCAATTGGCATCTTGTAGGCGGTCCTGTAAGCCCACAATGCCTCTTCAAGTCTTATTGGCCAATCCTTTCTCGACGGCTTCACCATCTTCTCAAGTATAGACTTGATCTCTCGGTTCGACACCTCAGCTTGTCCATTGGTTTGAGGGTGGTAGGCGGTGGATACTCGATGAATAACAACAAAGTGTTTGAACACCAACGCGACGGAACGATTGCAAAAGTGTGACCCTTGGTCAGTGATCACCGCCTTTGGTACTCCATACCTACAAAAGATATTAGTACGCAAGAAATCCACCACCGTCTTACCATCATTATGTTTGGTGGCCTTAGCTTCGACCCACTTAGATACATAATCAACAGCAACCAATATATATTGTGATGTTCCCTTAAGTGGCATGTATTTGGCAAAACGTAGCTTAGACAGTTCGAGCAGGTGTTCAGGGGGAGTTTGAACATATCCTCGTACTCATACTCAGCGTGGTTCAGACGCAAGGATATGTCTCGGAAGAATATTGGACATTGAAGATTTCGTCAAGATGATGTCGGCCAGGGACTTAATCGAGCATGAGATATTCAGATGAATATCCACATTGAAGGCGGCAAAGCTCTCTTGGGCAAGAAGATGACTTCGTATATTCTTCCAACCGATTCAAAAGATATACATCAAATATCTAGGAATATTTCCTAAATATTTGATGGGATTATCTTGTGCGAATTAGGGTTTCGTCCAAGCATATAAATACAATGCTAGGGCACCCTTATTCACCGTCGCTTTCAAAGATCAACTACACACGAGCATTCCTGCTGATTGGAGAAGTAGAAAGCGACGGCCGGTTGTGTTTCTCCTTGGAAATACATCGGTGCAAGTGCAGTCTACTCAAGTGCAACACAGACTGCCTGAAGCATATCAACTGCCGCACACAACAAAGCTAAACAAGCTTTCGAGAGAAAGCATCCGAGCTTCCGGAGAAGGTCGAGAATGTTTGGACAGAAGGGCTGAACGAAGGGGATCGAGGGGAATTGCGGTGAACCTCGGTTGCAAATCTGAGAGACGGAGTATTGAGGTTAGGCAATTACAAGGTGTATGTGTAAGTCCCTGTGTAAACCCTATACTCGTAATAAAGATTTGCTGTCCCTTTTTCGGGTGTGGGAAACCCCCCAGAGTAGGCGGAGCCGAACTGGGTTATCAGTCTGTGTGTTCTATTGCTTTTGTTTGCTTCCTGAACTGTTGTGATACGAGTTCAAACTCTGTCTTGAACTGTTAGCTGAACTGTTGTGCAAAGAAGCTCACGGTCTGTTGCAAGAGTACCCTGGACACAAGCTTGAACAGGGGATATAATTTCAATTGGTATCAGAGCCGACACTCGACACACTGAGTGGGATCCTGAACTGTTCAAGATGACTCTGAAAGAAGGACAAAGCATCACCAGACCTCCACTACTCGAAGGATCGAACTATGCCACTTGGAAGCCCGTGATGAGGTCCTTCCTGAAATCTCTAGATGAAAAGGCATGGAAGGCAGTTCTGAAAGGGTGGACGGGACCCATGATGAACAACCTCACTGGAGAACCGATCGCAAAACCAGAAGCACTGTGGACAGAAGCGGAGGACAAAGCGTCTATGGGAAACTCAAAGGCTATGAACGCAATTTTCTTGGCAGTAGATGAAAACGTCATGAAGCTAATCATCAACTGTGAAGTGGCCAAGGAAGCATTGGATATCCTCCAAACAACCTTTGAAGGTACAGACAAAGTTCGCAACTCTCGCATGCAGGCTGTCACAACCAGGTTTGAAGAGATGAAGATGAAAGAGAGTGAAACCATCACTGAGTACAACACCAGAGTTCTGGAACTGTCCAACGAGGCGTCTGCTCTCGGAAAACCCATTGATGAAGAAAGATTGGCCAGTAAAGTCCTGAGATCACTCCATCCTAGGTTTGCCATGAAGGTCATGGCCATAGAGGAAATGCACGACATTGCCAAACTGAAACTGGACGAGCTGATGGGTTCTCTCAGAACCTACGAGATCAATCATGATTTCCAACCTGAGGAAGTGAAGGGAATCGCCCTCAAGGTAGACATGTCTGAAGACAAACAGGATGGTGGCTGCACTACTGAACAACTGGCCATGATGGCTCAGAATTTTGGCAGAATGGTGCGGAAAATCAACAGACGTAGACCAGAACAGGGACAGCCTTCATCAAATAGCTTCCAAAACTGGAAACCTGACAGGTCAAGATCTAGAGACATGAGACAAGACTCCTCTGACAAAGGAAAGGAAGAAATTCAGTGCCATGAATGCAAGGGGTTTGGACACATTGCCTCCCAATGTGCGAATACACTCATGAAGAAGAAGGCAATGGTTGCAAGCTTCATCGACAGTGAGTCAGACGAAGAAAAAGGTGAGACCACAAATTTTGTGGCCTTTATCACTACTCTGGGTGAGTGCAGCGACACCAGTGAAACAGTTCCATCACAGTTGGAACTCCCAAGTGAAGACCTCTCAGACAGTGACAATGAAGAACTCACGCACGATTCTCTGGCTTAGACATATAAAGATCTATATGAGAAGTGGCTACTTCAGATCAAGATCAACAAGAAGCTAAATAACACAGTTGCCAGCGTCACTATGGAAAAAGACAAGATCTGGCAGGAGGTCGAGATACTGCTTACACTGAAGGTAGAACTGGAAGGTACAATTGTCTCCCTAAATTCTCAACTGGATGAGATGAAACAGGAAAGATTGGGTCTTCTTGCTTAGAGAACAGAACTCTTGGGGACTGTCTCCTCACTGAAAGTCGAAATAGAGAAGGACCGAGACACTCATCCTGCAGGCATGACGGGACTAAGGAAAACCATCACAGATCTGAAGCGTAAAGAGGTGTTCCAACTGAGGAGAGTAGAACAGCTGGAACTCCAGCTAGAATCTGAAAAGATGGATCACTCAGACACTAAGAAGGAGCTAAATCACCTCAAACAGTCGGTAAGGATGCTAAACTCTGGCACTAACGACTTAAATGATATTCTCAGATCTCAGAGGTTGGAATCTGGACATCGAGGCTTGGGGTTTACAAAAGAAGGTACCTCCAAAGGTAGCTCGAGTGTTAAACCAAGATCAGTGTCTGAACACCTGCCAGAACAGAAGGTGAGACAGCACCCCAGACAGAAAATAGACTTGTCCCAAGATCAGTCCAAAGGAAAGAACCGAGCTGATCACAAGGAGACGCATGGAACACACGATGGTGGAAAGACCCGCAGATCAACCGTGCATAACCGTGACTATTCACCACTGACTCAAAGGATAGATCGGCGCACTTGCTGGTACTGCAATCAGATAGGACACATCAAGATGAAGTGTTGCCTGTTTCTTGTGGAATGACGTGCTTTCCAACAACGGACCACACTACGACAGAAACAAGTCTGGGTTCAAAAGGCAGACAAAACTGTGTGCATGGTGGCCTGCTACTCCTCAAGCTACACAGCGAAAGACAATTGGCTCTTCGACAGCGGATGTTCCGCCCACATGACAGGTAACTCTCAATATCTTACCCATATTAGACCTGTTGAGCAGATGTGGTTTGTCACCTTCGGGGATGGTGGAAAGGGTCAGGTGATCGGCTGTGGGACATTGATGGTTCCGGATCTCCCTGCACTCAAGAACACCCTCCTTGTCAAAGGTCTGACAAGGAATCTTATCAGCATCAGTCAACTGTGCGACGATGGACACTATGTGTCATTCTCTAGCTACTCATGTCTTGTCCTAGACAAGAATGGTGACACACTGATTAAAGGAAAAAGGGATGCCAACAACTGTTACACTATAAGGATGGGTCTGACGGTACCAATGAACGACGAGAACCATGGCCAACAACCGGTTGCTCTTACCTGTGCAAACACTCAACATAGTTTTCTGCGAGGGGGAGTGGATAAGACCTTGCACAAAAGATCTGATTGGAGATGCGCACAAATCCATGTTGCCGGGTGTCCTAGGAAACTGTTGAATCAGAAGGTGCCACAGTTACGGAAGGAGTTCGTACACTACCCACAGAAATGTGCCTGGAGTCGTACAAGAAAATATGAATGCTCACAGAAGATGATAACTCTGAGGCATACCAAGATCTTGGTCAACCCCCATGACAGGATAAGGAGTGGAACACCCAGACCCTCAGTGGGTCTGTGTGATGTCAACCACTGAAAGCATCCAACGGTGGTCAGTCATAGTCGAATCTCCAGCTGAACAGTTGGACTGACCACATAATGAAGAGAGCTGGAACTTACGGCAAGGCTCGTAAAGGTCAATAATGTTTGAATATTCTCAAAGATTTTTTATGGCGTTATTTGGAAACAGGGCTTGACCAGTTTTGGAAAGCTGAAGCGTCATATAGGAAAATTGTGGTTTTTGAAAAACAAACAAATTGCGCTGAGTATCGTTTCTTCACTCTCGTCCTCAAAACCCTAGAACGGAAACTTCTCTCTCAACTGCTCCTCCCTCAACGACAATGGTAAACACCAAAAAGTCAGCAAAATCCAGTAACAAATCCGCTGAGAAGAAAAGGGAAAGCATGCAGACTACAAAGGCGTTGGCGGCGAAATCCAAAATTCCTAAATCAAAAGCGGCGAAGGTGAAAAAGGCGTCGCCTTTACACTCCGTCACCGAATCTTTGGCAAAAGAGAAGTCTGCTGAAGGAGTAACCGCTGAAATTCCTCAGCCAGTCACAGCGGATTCATCTCCACTAGTTAGTCCGCAATCTGAGGTATTTCCAACTGCTCCTTTAGTTTCTGCAAATATTCCTATTGTTGAAAAGATTGTGGAGGTTGAGAAGGTTGTTAAGTCGGTTGACGGTGATGAAGCCAGTAGGGATGAAATTGGTGATAATGGTGGTAAGGATGTTAGTGGTATTAAAGCTGTTGGTGTTGAAACCAGTAGGGCGGTGACTGGTGGTGATGATGATAGAAATCTTGAGAGTGGTAGAGCTGTGGCGGTTGACAAAGCTGGTAGTGCGGTAATTGAAAAGGATTCTGTCAAGATTATGGGAGAAGAGGGACCCAGCAAGGTGGCTGGAGGCTCAGGAACATGGAGGGAAAAGATCTTTGCCACAGGATACATTCCTCCGAAGGCAGGTCGCAGGAAGAAGGTTAAGCGGGCTAGTGACTCCCCCAGAAAATACCTAGCCCAAATCTATGCCACTCGAGGTAGGAAGATTGCAATGTCAGATGAAGAAACAGAGAAGTTTATTAAGTCCTCGGGGAAGAGGAATCTGGTGGTAAATGATGCTGATCTGTCTGAAAATCAAGAAGGAATCACTGAAGAAGGTTCCGGTATGCATACTGAGGCTATGGCAGAGGAGATTAATCCATCAGGGAAGATAGATATGTTGAAAGAATCAGACCCAGCAGAAAAGGATGAGGAGTTGGAGAAGTTGTACAAAGACATTGATGATGTCATGGAAGACGTGGAAAAGAAGAAGGATCAGGAAGTGGCAAGTACAGAGGGAGCTCAGTGTGATCAGGATGTTGGGGCAAAAGAATCTGATGCAGACAAAGCTACAAGTGTTCCAACTATGGAACCGAGTGTTCAGTCTGGTGTTGAGACTGGAACAGCTGCAGAGAAAGCTACAAGCGGTTCAACTGTGGAACCATCTGTTCAGACCGAAGCTCAAATAGCACCAGCTCCAGAGGAAAGTCTGTGTAACCTGGCTGTTGAAGCAGAAGAGTCTGCTACTGAAAAAGTCACAAGTGTTCCAACCGTGAAACAAAGTGTTTAGCCTGAAGTTGAGAATGGAGTAGTCCCAGATACAGTAATGAGTGAAGAGACAATAGCGGTTCAAGATGATCGCTGTAGGGATCATTTGGAGAAAGATAGTTCATCCATTCGTAAGGATGCTTCTATGTCAGCAGCAAAAAGTATTACCCTTTCAGAAGATGACCAAGACAGTGTTCCCCTTGTCAATCTCAAAAGGACAACGAAGGGGAAGGAAAAGAAAAAGGTAGCCTTTGCTACGACTACAAAGGAACCAGCTCAGAAGGTTGCTGAAGTCAGCAGTGGTGCAGGGGGAGCTGGCTCTTCCAAGAAGAGGAAGTGGGTTGCTGCAGTTCCCATCTCTGAAGATGCTGGGAGATGTGAAGTCCCAGCCCCTGAATCTGAGACTGTTCCAGTGGGTAAGGTCAAGAAAGGAGTGTGGTTCGTGACTAAAGAAGCTGCGTTGAAATGGGATTGTGTGCTGAAAAGGAAAATTATACCTGAGAGGCTGCTGGATGCGTCCAGTTACAAAGGGAAGGAAGTGGTTGAGGTGCTTAAAGAGTCAGATCTGTTCTGAACGTTGGACAGATGCAATCCGTTCAACGAACAGCTGGTGCGTGAGGCCATGGCAAACTTGTCTCCAAAGTTTGGGGTCATTGGAGAGGCAGAGTATGGGGTCATTGGAGAGGCAGAGTATGGGGTCTTCTATGTTAGAGGAAGAAGGATCAAGATTGATCCAGAGCTGATCAATGTATACTTCTCCATGGACGACCCAGCTGTTGATGAAGAAGAATCCAGCTTTGAGAAGATAGTGAGCACCATCACTACAGACTCTGTTCAGTGGAGGCCTGAGTTAGTTGTGCATACAACGGATCTGTCTACGTTCTATTCAATGCTGTTTTTCATAGCGGTGTTCAACTGGAGGCCGTCTACTCATCGCTCTACTGTCAACAAAGACATGGCCCAACTGATTTATCAGATAGGGAACAAGCTGAAGTTCAACCTGGGCAGAATAATGTTCAAACAGACTACTGAACATGCTACATCGATGAGAACTCTGCACCAGATCTGCTTGCCATCTCTGATTTATGAGTTGATCATCCATCAAGCTCCAGATTTGAAGGCCTCACCTGACCATCTGACAAAGGCACCCAGCAAGTTCATCGTCGACCACAAGTTGTTCAAAGGGCGTCACGTGAACGATCTCAAGGAGGAGAACCAGAAAGGAAAGGGTGTTGCGGAGTCGAGTCGAGGGGGAGCCAGGATGGGCCGGGATGAGAGGAGCCAGCTACTCAGGGACCTGAATATAATCATCGAAGTGGACAAGGAGCAACGCAGGCGGATCAACAAGCTTGCTCGTGCCCTCAGCTTTCCGAGTGACGATGAGTCCGAGACTACAACTTCTGAGGATGATTCAATTGAAGAGACATCTGCATGAAGGTCCTCTAAAAACTATCTCCCTGAACTATTTGCATAAAAACTTTAGTACTTAGTGCTTGTTCTGGCACATTTTTGCTTGACTGTTCGAACTCAGATCGCACCCCTTGCCAGTTTGTGGCAAAAAGGGGGAGTATTTTGGAGGAGACAATTCTTGTTTCCCTCAAAGTTGTCTACTGTCTAGATAGTTAGATAGACTTAGTTATCTAGTAGATCTGGTTTTGCCAAAATGCCAAGGGGGAGATTGATGTTCCCTTAAGTGGCATGTATTTGGCAAAACGTAGCTTAGACAGTTCGAGCAGGTGTTCAAGGGGAGTTCGAACATATCCTCGTACTCATACTCAGCGTGGTTCAGACGCAAGGATATGTCTCGGAAAAATATTGGACAGCGAAGATTTCGTCAAGATGATGTCGGCCAGCGACTTAATCGAGCATGAGATATTCAGATGAATATCCACATTGATGGCGGCAAAGCTCTCTTGGGCAAGAAGACGACTTCGTATATTTTTTCAACCGATTCAAAAGATATACATCAAATATCTAGGAATATTTCCTAAATATTTGATGGGATTATCTTGTGCGAATTAGGGTTTCGTCCAAGCATATAAATACAATGCTAGGGCACCCTTATTCACCGTCGCTTTCAAAGATCAACTACACACGAGCATATCCTGCTGATTAGAGAAGAAGAAAGCGACGACCGGTTGTGTTTTCTCATTGGAAATACATCGGTGCAAGTGCAATCTGCTCAAGTGCAACACAGACTGCCTGAAGCGTATCAACTGCCGCACACAACAAAGGTAAACAAGCTTTCGAGAGAAAGCATCCGAGCTTCCGGAGAAGGTCAAGAACGTTCGGACAGAAGGGCTGAACGAAGGGGATCGAGGGGAATTGCGGTGAACCTCGGTTGCAAATCTGAGAGACGGAGTATTGAGGTTAGGCAATTACAAGGTGTAAGTGTAAGTCCATGTGTAAACCCTATACTCGTAATAAAGATTTGCTGTCCCTTTTTCGGGTGTGGGAAACCCCCCAGAGTAGGCGGAGCCGAACTGGGTTATCAGTCTGTGTGTTCTATTGCTTTTGTCTGCTTCCTGAACTATTGTGATACGAGTTCAAACTCTGTCTTGAACTGTTAGCTAAACTGTTGTGCAAAGAAGCTCACGGTCTGTTGCAACAGTACCCTGGACACAAGCTTGAACAGGGGATATAATTTCATATTGTAAACCATACGCAGAGGGAAACGGTCCCATAAAATCAATACCACATATATCAAATATCTCATCAACAAAAATGGGCATTTGCGGCATTTCATTTCTAGCAGAAATATTCCCTACTCGTTGACATATATCACATGCTTTGCAATGGTTATATGCATCCCTAAACAAATCTGGCCAATAGAAGCCACTATCAAGTATTTTCCTAGATGTTATCTTCGGTCCAAAATGACCACCACACGCATGTTCGTGACAAAAAGCAAGCACAGAAGAAATCTCAGAATCAGACACACACTTTCTAACAACTTGATCCGAACCAATTTTCCACAAATAGGGGTCATCCCAAATATAATATCTCGAATCATGTTTAAGCCTCAAACGTTGAGCAATAGTGAATGAGGAAGGAAACTTACCTCCCACCAGGTAGTTAACTATGTTAGCATACCATGGTGCTTTTTCTTTGACAGCAAATAAATACTCATCCGGGAATGTTTCGATTATAGCTCTGGTTTCCTCCTCTCTCAATATTCGGCTCAAGTGATCGGCCACGGTGTTCTCAATGCCCTTCTTGTCTTTTATTTCCACATCAAACTCTTGTAGAAAGAGGATCCATCTAATCAGCCGCGGCTTAGACTCCTTTTTCGTCATCAAATAGCGAATAGCAGCATGATCTGAAAAGACAACAATTTTAGACCCAAGCAAATATGGGTGAAATTTTTCTAAAGCAAATATAACAGCTAAAAGCTCCTTTTCGGTTGTGGAATAATTTCACTGAGCCGCGTCAAGCGTCCTAGACGCGTAATGGATCACCACAGGTTTCTTTTCCTTCCTTTGCCCGAGCACCGCTCCAACTGCGTAGTCGCTAGCATCACACATTATCTCGAAGGGTTGTGTCCAATCCGGTGCTTGAATGATGGGTGCACTAGTCAGTGCAGCCTTAAGATCATCGAATGCCGCCTTGCATTCCTCCGTAAACTCAAATGGTACATCCTTTTGCAGCATTCTAGAGAGAGGTAGCGCCCTTTTCGAGAATTCCTTTTAAAAACCTGCGATAAAATCCTGCATGTCCCACAAAAGACCTCACACCATGCTGATCGGAAGGGTAAGGCAAGCTAATCATCAAATCAATTTTAGCCTTATCTACTTGTATTGCTTCTCTAGAAACGACGTGTCCCAATACTATACCATGAGTGACCATGCATAAAATGACACTTTTCATAATTCAAAACCAAATTTGTCTCCTCACAACGTGCAAGCACTTGATGGACCATAATTGTATGAATCATAAACACAGTTAAACCCACCAAATTAGACTCTTTGTCTATTTAACTTTTGCTTGTTAGTTCCGATATTTATCTACAGGGTATTTTGAAGTCTAGAGAGAATACAGGCTAAGGAGGAGTTTTAAAGCTGAAAATGAATTACGAGTCATTCCAGGTCACGACCAAATTCCGACTTTCAAGAACCTGACGAGGAATCACTCAAAACAAGTCCAACCGGAGGGCAACCAGAGTCAGTCCGGAGCTGAAAGGACCGATGGCTTTTGTGAAAGATCACAAACACACATCTCTCACCCACTCCCCTCCACCTAGCCGGCGGCTCCCCTCACTCACACTCCCCTCCTCCTCTCCTCTCACGCCACCTAGCCGGCGGCTTTTCCCCCTTTCCACCTCACCCCGGCGGCTAAAGCTCTCCCCTACCATCTCATGCCATGTGTGAGCTTTCCTCCCTCCATATGACAAGTGTATGGCCTCCATTGCTCCCCTTAGCCTATAAATACCAAGCCATTCTCACTTGTAATCTCATCCTCAATTCCAACATCCACCAGTTACTTATCTCTCTAGTTTGTAAACACAATCATGTAAACACTTTACTTTGAAATGGAAGCTTGGTCTTGAGCACTCTTATCGGTTCTTGTAAGTCCTCTCTTCTTTACTTTACTGTCTTTTCAATTCAACAACTTTACTTTCCTGTCTTTACTTTCGAAAACTTTATTTTCTGTCTTTCAAAACCTTTACTTTTTAAGCACTTAGCTATGATGTCCTGCTCCATGGATATTCGTAGCTAAACCCTTCATTCGGTTGAAAGGGTGTGCTTGTATGAAATCTACTTGTCTTAGTCAAGACGAGTTCTAGATGGTGTTCGAACTGCGTCTCGAACACTTGTTGAACAGTTTCAGGTGTGTTCAAATAGAGGCTAGAACACCTTAGCAGACAGAACATAAACAGCACAACATAGGAGCACACACGATATGATAACCCAGTTCGGCCTCGCCTACTCTGGGGGGTTTCCCACACCCGAAAAAGGGACACAAATCTTATTACGAGTTTAGGGTTACAAGAGGTCTTACTCTTACACAACTCCTCGTTTGTAATGGCCTCACCACTAACACTCCGTCTCTCGGATTTGCAATCTCGATTCGTCGCTACTCCCCTCGATCCCCTGTGGGTAGGACGAGACTTCCCTCTCGGCCTAGTCTTGGACTTCTCGGAAGTCCAGTCGCCTTCTCTCAAAGACGTATGTTGATCACCGTGTGTGTGTGCGCTTTGTTGTCCTTCAAGAGCAGTCTGAACAGTACACTGAACAGACTGCTTCTTCCCATTGATATTCCGGTGTGGAATAATCAGCCGGCGGTCGCTCCTCCTCCAATCTCACGAACTCTCGTGTTTGTTTCTTTTCTCTCAGGAAGCGACACTGAATAAGGACGCCCTAGCATTGTATTTATATGCTTTGGACGAAACCCTAATCAGCACAAGATAATCCCATCAAATATTTAGGAAATATTCCTAGATATTTGATGTATATCTTTTCAAATCGGTTGGAAGAATATACGAAGACTTCTTCCCCAAGTCAGCCACGCCGCCTTCAATGTAGATATTCATTCGAATATCTGATGTTCAAATAATTCGCTGGCCGACTTCAAATCTTGATCTTTGATTGTCCAGATCCAATCTAAATATCTTGTCAAATATTTCGGAGATACTCCTAAATATATTGATAGATATTCAATCTCCTCCATATCCAATCTTTGGAGATAACTTTCGTGCCAAGCCAACCTATATTCTCTCAGCCAATCTGCATATATTTGATCGCCTCTCTGATCTTCGATGATGACTTGTCGATTGGCTCCAATCAAATAACCTCATCGATATCTTTTGGATATTCAGCACTTCATTCCAATCTTCACGAAGATCTCGATGTTTCTTTATCACCAAGTAATTCCGAATATTCTTAATCGACTCCTAATTGATGTGAGGATATTCATTTGAATATCTGATCCTCTAATTTATTGTTGAGCCGACTCCAATCAGATCAGATCTTCGATCGTCCAGATTAGGAAAACATCGTATCTTCAGATCTGCTGTATGCGAGTTCCAGTAGTTGATTGAACACTCCTTGAACTCCTGCTTGAACTGTCTAAAGCCGTTTCTCCTTGAACTCCAGCTTGAACTGTCTAAAGCCGTTTTACCAAAGCCATGCCATTCATGGGAACATCAATCTCCCCCTTGGCATTTTGGCAAAACCAAATCTACGCTTTAGACACAACTTGAGGGACCAGAACAGTTACCTCAAAACACTCCTCCTTTTTGCCACAAACTGACAAGGGGTCCAATCGAGCAACCTGGTCTCTTCGGTAACTGAAATCTTGTCAACTCCCCCTCAAACATAGCCTGGGACAGTGACACATGCTGTGAGTCTGTCAAACCATGGTGTCTCAGCAGCTGTTCAACCACGGGTCAGCAACTGATAGGTTCCTGAATTGCTCCAATCAGTGTAGCCAATGCCTCTACATCCTCCAATCATTCTCTGGGACTTCAAAATTGTATCTAGGTCTTTTGATCCAGAGATTATCATCTTCACTGATTGCTTGAAATGATTCAGCTCGTCCTGTACTGCCGCGTGGTAGTCCATCTCCAGACATATCTCTCTTTGGCTCATGGCAGCATGTCTTTTCTTCAATCAGGACATCAACTCTCTCTGTCTTCTTTATCATCACTGGGATATTGCAGAGCGCGCACCAATTGATCGATACTTGTCCTCTACGCCTGTATGACCTCAAGTAGTTGTCCGCGTTCAGCTCGGGACAACTTCTCACCAGTAGCTCTCTTTATGGAAGACTCAGGGGCATCCTTCCTGTTCACCCCGGGGTCCTTCAGATCATTCTTATGTCGACCCTTGAACAGCTTGTGATCAACTACCAACTTCAACAGAGCACTTGACATTCTGTCCTGGTCTGTCTTCAAATCTGGATGCTGGTTGATGATCAGCTCATAAATAAGTGATGGGAAGATTATCTGGTGCAGAGACTTTGTAGAAAGACGTGTTCTGCAATCTGGTCGAACATAATTCTTCCCATGTCAATGAGCATCCTGTTTCCAATCTGGTAGAGCAGCTGTCCCATCTCCTTGTTGATCGTGGTTCTATGAGGTGTAGGCTTCCAATTGACTATGGTGATGAAGAACAACATCGAGAAGAATAGAGTCAGATCTGCAATTGGGATGGAACTGTCTTCTCATTAAGCAGCCTTTCATGGATGATCTTTCTTCTCTGCACTGCCTTCCACTTGGCTGCTGCTTCTGTACTGGCACACCATACTATATGCTTAGTCACTCCAGTTGGTACACTAGGTGGAACAGAACCTGGAATACTCCTCTTCTTTTTCTTGGATGCACTTGCCCCCCCTGCATCTGTTCTCTAACCATCCTTCTTGGTAGTTACTCTAGTCGAGCATGCTTGGATGGTCACTTCCTTCTTTGGTTTCTCCTTTTCAGACTTCTTGAGCTCAACCAATGAAACCGAGTCCCGATTGTCCTTACAATCTCCATTATCTGGTCTCTCTAGATCGACTTTATACATCTCTACATCTGGGATAGCTGGCTGTTCTAACTCCCTCGAAACATCTGGTTCAACAGACACTTTCTCAGCAGCCTTGTCTGTCTCTGACTTCTCTGCAGACTTAACAGGCTCACCTCCTTCTTGAGTTAGTCCCTTCCTTCTGCTTCTCTTTTAATTCAGCTAATGATCTGGGATTTTGACCAGCTCTCTGTGCATGATTACCAGCACCATGTTCTGCTTCAGTCATGATTACTTCTTGGACATCTGACTGCTTTTCCTTCTTCTAGATGACAGGTTCAATAGCAACTTTCTCTTCTACTTGTTCTGTCTCCGTCTGATTTTCAGGTCGGTTTGACTCATCAGAGACAACATCTTCAGGCTCTTGTTGCTTCACATCATCAGCCTTCATACGAACAGCTTCACTCTCTGTCACCTTCTCTTCATCGACTACCTCAGTAGTCTTTTCTGCTAAACATTCATCCGACTCTTCATCTAATACCAGACTTCTCTTGCTAGAAGGCCCAACAACCTGCTCAATCTCAGAGTCTAACATAGCAAGTTTTCTCCCCCTTACAGCACTAATTCGTGCATCGTATTTCCTGGGAGTTCCATTCCTTCCAAGGCCGACTTTCATGCAGATTCCTGTCTTCTTCAACACGAAGCCAGTGGCATCTACCTTTGCATTCAACAGCTTCTGCTTATCAGAATCACAATCTTAGCCCTACTGGCTTCACCTTCTTCTGCAGCATCGGCCACAGAATCTACAGCAGGTTTCAAACCCTTCGGCTTCCCATTAACCGCTTTGTCACCCTTATGACTCACTGAATCTTTACCAATCGCCCATACTTCCTCATCAACAAAATTGAGAGCAATAGCTTGGGAGTGAGAACAAGGGATTACCTCATTGAGGAGTGGTTCAGCCATCGCCTGATATTCCTTCACAGTCTGCACACTCCCTTTAGTTGGATTAGGATCAGCCTTTGACGCCTTTGAAGTAGCTTCTTTAAGTTCTGTCACAGCCGCCTCTTCTCCCTTCTTTTTCCCTTCTCCGATCTTAGGGTTTGCTGATATTGTATCCTCATCCGACTTCGATTCAACTGCCTTTTTGATTTCTAAAAAATTTGGACTACTCCACTTGCCAAAAACGGTTATGTGAATATCTCTTGAGATATTTGTCCAATCACCTCTCTCCTCCTTGATATCGCCTCATAAAGCTGCAAATATGTTGAACTTAGTAATCAGTTCCAACCATGTACCATCTGTTCCAGCCCTCTTCTTTGGTAGGTCAGCCCATCTGATTCGTTGGGGCTCTGCTCTTGGATGACCTCCGTCTGGAACACTTAGTTGGCGATAACACACAGACCCAGAGAGGATCTAAGTGTGTCGAACTGAGCGACGTCTAGTGGCATGGTGAGTACGACAGTTATAGTGGTCATGTGTTTCGATGTGATGACCTTCTTCTCCACCATCTCTCTGATGAAGTGATATCTGCTCATGGAGTGTTGTACTGGGTTCTTGGGCAGAAACTTCTTCACCCGTTCCACTCCGTGTTCAGACAGATTCTGCTTCATCCATAGGAACTGAGTGCAGCATGCAGCGATGCTCTCCTGCTCTCCCAGCATCTGGTCAACGTGTGTTCCAGGAAGGTGTTTCATCTCCTTTTCCCTGAGTCTCACAAACTGTCCAAGCAGCTTCTGTGTACTCGTGACGAACATACGCTCTACTCCCCCTCGCTCATAGCCATGGTCGATGAGGAACGTCTCGTACCATGCTCTGGGCGCTTGTGTGAGTCCGTACATAGTCTTCTTCAGTTCGTGACTATGCGCAAGATGATATGACATCCATGCTTTAGATCTGGTGAACTCTCCCAGTTCCACGTGAATGGCCACCACCCAAGTCTCATCAATAAATGTTTTGATGACATTCTTCGGACTAGATGAACAGGCAGCCAGCTCTCGACACTTGATCTCATTTGCTCGACTCTTAATTCTCCATGAGGGTTGCAGCGCAGGTGCATCGTCAAGTGTCCCAGCTGGAGTAGGTGTGGCTTCATCGGCTAGACCTCCCTCTGGAATTTTATCTCCTAGAACTGAGTTGGGGGCAACATCGTCTTTCACCTTTCCAGAAGAGGACACCATACCTGTCCCTTGCAATTCCATTTCATGTATCGTGTTTATCGGACATACAGTGGCAGCTCCTGTTCCAACTGAGCCTAGACAGTAGCTATTGTTTATTGATATGCTTCCTTCCAACAGTTTGTCTCCATTCCAGTCCAGTACTTGACACGTATCACGAGAGAATGTAGCAGACTGTCTTTCACCACACAATCTACTGATACTGATCAGGTTTACCTTTAACCCATCCACTAGGAGGATATCCTCGAGCTCAGGTAGATCCGGAACCTTCAATGTCCCACAGCCGATCACCTGGCCCTTCCCTCCATCTCCACATGTGACAAACTGACGCTTGCGAATAGGTTTAACTTTGATGAGATAGTGTAGATTACCTGTCATATTGAGATGAACTTCCTTGCGACTCAACTCAGCATTCCTTCTCCTTAGCCCCACCAAGCCTGCAGGATGTGTTTCTCTATTTTTCTCCATCATTGTATCACGGACGTTTGGGAGATCTGCCTTCACCTTTTCACCACGAAAAACATCTTGTACAATAACTGAGACGTCAGCTGTCTCCTCTACTGAGACTGTCACTGAGGCAACAACTGTCTCAACTCTCTGCTGATCTCCTGGTTCATCTGCTTGAACACTTGCCTCCTTCACAGCTTCTGGATTGAGGACAGGTGCAGAGTCTTCCACCCCTACAGCCTGGGCCTGAGACGACTTCTCTGAGCTTGTCACAGCAGACACATGGACCTTGTAGATTCTGTCGAGATCATCATCCTTTTCAGCACGATCAGATACTTCCGCTATTGTATCATTAAACCCCTCAACCTTCTCTAATGGATTGACCTCCTCGGTCACAGATTCAACATGCTTTCTGAGATGTTCATCACCTGCTCCTCCAAGCTTTTCACCAGACCCATCGTTAGATTCACTATCTGGACCCTCATAGGCTATTCTGAGAATATCCCATGCTTCCTTGGCCACCTCACATTCAGCAATCAGTTTGAACACATTCTTGTCTACTCCATAGAATATTGCATTCAGAGCCTTTGAATTCCCAACAGCCGCTACATCATCTGCTTCAGACCACAGGGCTTCGGGTTTTGGCATAACAGCTCCTTCAGGGTTGGCCATCATGGGTTCTGTCCATCCTATCATTACAGTTCTCCAAGCCCTTTCATCGAGGGATTTCAGAAAGGCTTTCATCTTGGATTTCCAATAGGCATAATTCGGCCCTTCAAGCAACGGTGGTCGGTTAGTGCTCTGTCCTTCCTTCAAACTCATCTTGAACTGTCGCCGGATCACACTCTGTATGTCGAGTGCCTGCTCTGATACCAATTGAAATCTACTTGTCTTAGTCAAGACGAGTTCTAGATGGTGTTCGAACTGTGTCTCGAACACTTGTTGAACAGTTTCAGGTTGTGTTCAAACAGAGGCTGGAACACCTTAGCAGACAGAACATAAACAGCACAACATAGGAGCACACACGTTATGATAACCCAGTTCGGCCTCGCCTACTCTGGGGGGTTTCCCACACCCGAAAAAGGGACACAAATCTTATTACGAGTTTAGGGTTACAAGAGGTCTTACTCTTACACAACTTCTCGTTTGTAATGGCCTCACCACTAACACTCCGTCTCTCGGATTTGCAATCCTGGTTCGTCGCTACTCCCCTTGATCCCCTGTGGGTAGGACGAGACTTCCCTCTCGGCCTAGTCTTGGACTTCTCGGAAGTCCAGTCGCCTTCTCTCAAAGACGTATGTTGATCACCGTGTGTGTGTGCGCTTTGTTGTCCTTCAAGAGCAGTCTGAACAGCACACTAAACAGACTGCTTCTTCCCGTTGATATTCCGGTGTGGAATAATCAGCCGGCGGTCGCTCCTCCTCCAATCTCACGAACTCTCGTGTTTGTTTCTTTTCTCTCAGGAAGCGACACTGAATAAGGACGCCCTAGCATTGTATTTATATGCTTTGGACGAAACCCTAATAAGCACAAGATAATCCCATCAAATATTTAAGAAATATTCCTAGATATTTGATGTATATCTTTTCAAATCGGTTGGAAGAATATACGAAGACTTCTTCCCCAAGTCAGCCACGCCGCCTTCAATGTAGATATTCATTCGAATATCTGATGTTCAAATAATTCACTGGCCGACTTCAAATCATGATCTTTGATTGTCTAGATCCAATCTAAATATCTTGTCAAATATTTTGGAGATACTCCTAAATATTTGATAGATATTCAATCTCCTCCATATCCAATCTTTGGAGATAACTTTCGTGCCAAGCCATCCTATATTCTCTCAGCCAATCTGCATATATTTGATCGCCTCTCTGATCTTCGATGATGACTTGTCGATTGGCTCCAATCAAATAACCTCATCGATATCTTTTGGATATTCCGCACTTCATTCCAATCTTCACGAAGATCTCGATCTTTCTTTATCACCAAGTAATTCCGAATCTTCTTAATCGACTCCTAATTGATGTGAGGATATTCATTTGAATATCTGATCCTCTAATTTATTGTTGAGCCGAATCCAATCAGATCGAATCTTCGATCGTCCAGATTAGGAAAACATCGTATCTTCAGATCTGCTGTTTGCGAGTTCCAGTAGTTGATTGAACACTCCTTGAACTCCTGCTTGAACTGTCTAAAGCCGTTTCTCCTTGAACTCCAGCTTGAACTGTCTAAAGCCGTTTTGCCAAAGCCATGCCATTCATGGGAACATCATTGTATCATACAATGTTTTAGGCCCTACTCTTAGTGCTTCTATGTGTTCAAAACTTGTTCTATGTGCCACATATTAGGTTAGAACTTCCAAGGTTGAGTGGATGCTTTAACGGGCAAAGCTCTTCCGTGGGGTTCGTGAACATACTCGGGTAAGTGGATGCTTTAACGGGCAAAGCTTATCTGAGGAGTTCGACCTCTTTTAAAAACCATTTGATTGCTCGTAACTGAAGATCAAATGGATGCACATAAGGCTAAGATACTTCGAAAGGAGGAATTAGTCTAAATAGAACAAGTGTTCTAAATGATGTGGCAAGTCATGTGCTAGAAATAGCCTTGATTCATCTTTGAACACATAGTATGATCATTAGAGGTCAATGATAAACGAAATTATGATACAAGGCCCCTCAAAACCGAATCTTTCCTTTAATTGTAATATCAACTGTTACTTTACCTTTCAATACTAAAAACCAAAAACAACCCCCCAACTGCTTTATTTAATCCCCCCTTTTCGAAAGAACAACTATTCACCTGACTCCATTGGGTTCGACCCTTACTTACCACTGACTACCAAAAAAAGTTAAGTCGCGAGTATCGGTATTATAAATTTATTTTTGCACAGAGAACATCGCACCTTAACGACAGTGCGGTGGGCTCCGTCAGCACTCTACCAACATTAAGCAAGCATTCATCAAAAGTATTTCCATACACGGTGAAATCATCCATGAATACTTTGACACAGTCCCTAATCAATTCCGAAAAAATACTCATTACCACACGCTAGAAGGTACCAGGCGCGTTGCACAAACCAAAAGACATGCGTCGAAACGCAAATGTACCGAATGGGCACGTGAAAGTAGTCTTCTCCTGGTCTTCGGCTGCAATTGGAATTTGATTATACCCAGAAAATCCATCTAAAAAGCAAAAGTAAGGCTTACCTGCGAGCCTATCCAACATTTGGTCAATGAACGGGAAAGGAAAGTGATCCTTGCGTGTCACGGCATTTAGCTTTCTGTAGTCGATGCACACGCGCCATCCGTTCTGGATTCTCTTTGTCACCAACTCACCTCGAGCATTAAGCTCCATTGTAATTCCTGTCTTCTTCGGTACTACATGTACGGGGCTTACCCATTGGCTATCTGAAATGGGATAAATCACGTCAGCATCTAAAAGTTTTTGTACCTCTTTTTGCACCACCTCCATCATTAGTGGGTTCAATCTACGTTGCGGCTGTCTCACTGGTTTGGCTCCATCCTCGAGTAGAATCTGGTGCATGCACACGGTAGGGCTCACTCCTTTGATGTCCGCAAGTGTCCATCCAATCGCGGTCTTATGTTTCTTCAGTACCGCTGCCAATCTCTCCTCCTTATTAGGTTCCAAGCCTTTCTTGATTATGACCGGCAACGTCTCACCATCTCCCAAATAGATATACTTTTAATGCTTGGGTAAGGGCTTAAGCTGCAACTCAGGTGCCTGTACAACAGATGGTACAAGTGTAGATTTATTAGTTAAAGCAACTTGATTAGCCTCATACCTTGGGGTTAATGGTGGCGAAACTCTAAGCTCCTGTAGCATGTCACTAGTATCACGAAGCATCCCTATTGATGCGCCACGTGACTCAATAGCCTGCCTCAAAATTAATCCAAGCACATCATCCCCATAGGGAATATCTGAAGACTCCACTAGCTCATCGATCGCATCCAAAGCATGTACTCCTACATCATCAGGTGGATATTGCATAGCTTCATATATATTAAAGTTTATTACCTCATCTTCCACTTCCATGGAAAGCGTGCCACTATCCACATTGATCTTAGTTCTAGCCGTCTTTAAGAATGGCCTACCAAATAGAATTGGTGGTTGATCTTGTGCTCCCTCGTCTTCTATTTTCAGCACGTAGAAATCTGCAGGAAAAATAAGATGTTCTACCTGCACCAAAACATCCTCGATTACACCCAAAGGTTGGGTGCATGATCGGTCAGCCAATTGAATGGTCAAACCCGCGGGTTTAAGTGGACCAATACGCAATGATAAATAGAAAGAGTAGGGAAGAACATTTATGGAAGAACCAAGATCTAGCATGCAATTTTCAATCTTCATGTTACCAATAATACATGGAATAGTAAAAGTTCCGGGATCCTTACACTTTTTGGGCACCTTCCTTTGTATCGCTGCTGATACACTTTGTCCAAGCATGACCTGCTCATTCCTAGTCATACGCCTACGGTTAGTACATAATTCTTTAAGAAATTTTGCGTACCTTTGAATTTGCCGAATAGCCTCAATGAGTGGAATGTTAATTTCCACCTTGCTGAACAACTCCCAAACCTCCTTGTCTATGATAGACTTCTTGTTGGTCTTAGAAACTTGCATTGGGAATGGTAGAGAAGTATTAGAAATTGGAATTTCCTTACCTGAATTAGTGCAGCCCGCGGACATCTTCTGGTTATCTTCCGCGGACGTCTCTTGATTATTTTGTAATTCTTCAGGCATCCGCGCATTAATTGGTGACGCGTCCGCGTTCTTCACTGAGGTAGAATCTTCGTTCAGCTCTTCTATTACATTCTTCAATTGTTTTCCATTTCTAAGTATTACAGCGCTAAGGTTGGACTTCGGATTGGGAATCGTTTGCGACGGTAGCTTCCCTTTGTCTTCTCGCTTTTCGTAAACTGCGCTGGCAATTTGAGACACTTGCTTCTTTAGTTCGTTAACGTCTCCAGCTTGTTGGCCAATCTTTTGAGTGAGTTCTTTGAACATTCCTCTCATTTCCTCTCTCAATTCCTTGATCGGGTCCTCATCTCCTTGTCTGATTTGTGGTGGTTTGTACGGCTGCTTTTGTGGGTACGAGGATTGCCTCGCATCGTAATTGTTGTTCCTTTGCCAACCACCATCATTTTGCCTAGGTTGCCATTTGTTGTTGCCTTGATATCCATCATACCTCCTTGGTGGCAAATCTCCCTTGTTCATGTAGCCCACTATATTCACGTCCTCTGTTCTTTCCTGAAAAACAGCGTTATCATTATTAGTTGAATTAAAAGTGGACTTGTTTACCTTACACTCCACTTGTTGATTGCTTTGTGGTTGTTGCGTCACTATTTGAGCCATCATATTCTTCAGTTCCTGCAATTCAGAATGAACATTCACGTTAGCAACTGGTGCAGGTTTATATGATTCTTCTAAATACCTTGTGCTCTTGGCAACTCTCCCAATCAACTCCCATATGTCCTCGGGGTACATGTCAAGGATAGACCCTTGAGCGGAAGCATCTAGCATTCTTCTTTCCATTAGAACCATCCCATCCATGAAGTATTCAAGCAACATCCTTTGTGGGATGCCATGATTCGGACAATTCTCTTCCAAATGCATAAACCTCTCCAAATAGTCGAACAACGTTTCTGCACATTCTTGTCTAAGCATAGAGAGCTCCTTTCTTGTTTGAGCCGCCTTCGAATGGGAGTAGTACTTGTCCATGAATTTCCTTTGCATTTGATCCCATGAAGTAATCGAACCTGAAGGCAAAGACATTAACCAAGATTTAGCTTGACTTACTAAAGAAAAAGGAAATGTCTTTAATTTAAAAATATCTTCCGGAACCGATGCTGATTTCATGGACATGCAAACTCCATGAAATTCCTTCAAGTGCCTTAGGGGGTTCTCATCGGGCATTCCTCCAAACTTGGGCAAGTGGTGTATCACCCCACTCTTTATCTCGATATCATCTGCGTCCTCATCCAACCTAATGCACCAAGGTGCCACATCAATATATGGCGCACAAACTCCTCTCATAGTGCGTCCCAAATCCCGACGCCTAGCTAGCTGTTCATATTGGTTTCCTCCACCGAGGTATTGCCGATCCAACTCATCCTCGTATTGCTGATTTCTGGGGGGTGGTAATCTTTGATTAACAGCGGGCAGTCCTCGCCTCTGTTCTTGAATGTTATCTCCTTGTACACTACTTCGCTCTTCATTATCACAATCAACACTTCTCTGTGACATTGTTACTTAAACAGAAAATAATCAAGTGACAAAATAAAAGACAATAAAATAAAACTAAAAGAAATAAAATACTTAGTAAGATTCTTCGTTACCGATACCCGACAAAAATAATATATTTTTTTTATCTCCGACTAGAAAGTGGTAAGTCGGGTCGTATCCACAGAGATCGATATGAGAATCTGTTTACTAAGTACAAGAGTAACAATGGGGTTGTAAATTTCGAACAAGTTAAATAAAAAACGCAAGCAAGTAACAATGATTAATTATCAAGAGAGCAATCGTCACACAAATGCAAGTATATAATATTAAAGAGCAGTGCAAGCTAGAACTTTCGACTGTGATGCATGACTAAATCATGGACCAATCCGTTTTGATTTCTAATGTTCTACAACTTAGAGCTCCCCCGCTAGGGTTACACTCCCCGTTCTTATTCTACTACTTAATCTCGCGCTAGCGATAATCAAGACCCTAACTCGCTGGAGTTGCATGAACAATTAAACAAGTTGTCCTAGGGTGTTTAATCCTAGTGGTATATTACTCGTGTCCTAGTTGGGTATCCCCGCTAGGTTGCTAGTAAACTTGACAATCGGAATCAACAAACAAACAAAAGCTCCCCCGCTAGGGTTCTACTCATGCTAGCACATCAATTCCATAAACATTGCATAGTAATATGACACAAAACGCAGAAATCAATTTAAGTCTCAAATCAAAACATCACAATTTTGAGTTCTAGCCTACACGTATGAGTTTAGATACTCATCGTAATGGAATACATCATCAAGTATTTTGAATGTAATGAAATAAAAATACTGTTGACGACTTTTCCACCACGCTGCAGCTCTACTCAAACACTTGAAAACCAGCAACGTATTCCTTCAGAATCCTTCTCCAAGCCTTCTCTCTTTTTTTTCCTCTTAAACGTGTCCCCAAAAACCACCCTTTCTTTTGGCTTAAATCAAGAGTTAGCCTTCCCAATTCTGTCCCTTCGAAACCTGTTTTTCCCTTTTGCAGAATGGCTCTTCGATTTCAGTATTATTCCTACCAAGATTACAAATCCAAAATAAGGAAATTTGACTGCCAGCTGGCCTCCGCGGATGTCTCTTGCTTTATGCTCCGCGGAGGTCTGAACAATTATAGAAATTTAGAAGACCTCCGCGCCATTAATCCTTCAGCCCTCCGCGGTTTGCACTGACTTCAAACTTCAAGCAATTCGGACTTCATTTCTTTCGACGCCAAACATCTTCTAACAGGCTCCCTTTAGCCGATATTCCTTCCATGGTCTCCGAATGCACCTGAGAATGAAAACTAGTCACAGGTAGTGAAATAATATACAGGCAACCACTAAGAGACAGGGTTTTAACACAGAAAATAGTCGTACAACTACGACTTATCACAAGCCAACCTTGATCCAAATCTTATATCAAGGCATTGATAATGACTCAAAAAGGCAAATGGACCAAGCCGCCGGTGGTGCGTTCATGGAGCTCCACCCCACAAATGCCGGAGCTATTATAGGTTTAATTGCAAGAAATTCCCACCATTGAGGGAGTGATCGGAACGTCCCAAGGAGACAAAGCAAGACGAGGGAGGTAAATGAGGCGGATTTAAAAGAAGATGTCCGAGCCCTTAGCAAGAAGATTGATGCTTTAACCAATTCCCTTAGTGCACTTCATGTGAAGCAATCTCAAAAACAACCTCGTGTATGTGCCATTTGCACAAGTCCCTCTCATAAAGAGGATGATTGCCCTCACACTTTCCCTCAAGAAGAGAACCAAGATGATGAGGACGTAAATTTCTTGCAAAGGAATCAACCAAGCTATGGTAAAGACCGGGATCATCCCAACTTCTCATATAAAACGACCGAACCAATCAAGTATGATCCCAATTGTCGTCAAAAGAACAATGCTCCTCCCGGCTTTACCTCAAAGAACCAAGATTACCAAAGGCAAGGTCAAGGCTATCAAAGGCAAAACCAACAGGGTCAATCTAGCCAAGTACAACAAAAAGCTCAATATCAACCAAGGGTAAATTATCAAGGTTATCAACAACAAGGGAATTATCAAGGAATGAGCACTCAACAACCACAAGACCCAACTCATCAAAGTGCACAAGATCAATCCATGACCGATATCTTAGCCAGTCTTGTGGCAAATCAAGCAAAAGCCGCCCAAGATAACGCGATGATGTACCAACAACAAGGGAAGCTTCCCTCCAAGCCGGATTTCCACCAAAATGAGCACGTGAATGCTATATCATTGAGAAATGGAACCACTTACAAGCCCCCTTCGCCCAAGGAAAAAGATACTAGTACAAGGTTGCCTATTATTGACGAAGAAGGCGAAGAAGAGGTTGAAGAAGAGATCCCCGCTCCAAGAGAAGTTCCTTCTAAGAGCTCAACGAAAGAAGTTGCTAAGGACACAACAAAAGAGCCTTCCCCTTACAAGCCACCAATGCCATTTCCGCAAAGACAACTAAAGAAGAACAATGATTCACACTTTCAAAAATTTGCGGAGATGATGAAAAAGATCAATGTGACACTACCAATCTCCGAGGTAATATCCCAAATGCCCCTTTATAGCAAATTTCTTAAGGATGTTATCTCTCATAGGCGTGAAATTTCTGAAATTAGCTTGGTAGATCTAAATGCGGAATGTAGTGCTATTGTGCAAAATCCCATGCCTAAGAAAGAAAAAGATCCCGGGTCATTTTCAATTCCTATTACAATTGGTGATGTGAACATAAGTAAGGCGTTGTGTGATTTAGGTGCTAGTATTTCATTAATGCCCTACTCTCTCTACAAGAAACTTGATATGGGAACTCTCGTGCCTACCTCCATTAGTCTACGCCTCGCGGACCGCTCCTCTAGGATCCCTAGTGGAATCTTAGAGGACGTGCCCGTGAAGGTGGGGAAGTTTTACATCCCCGTGGATTTCTTTGTTCTAGAGATGGATGAGGAGCGACAGATCCCAATCATTTTGGGACGACCATTTTTGAAAACTACTAGGGCGGTTGACGGAGCCCACTGCACTGTCGTTAAGGTGCAATGTTTTCTGTACAAATAAATTTATATTTTCCGCTACTCGTGACTACACTACTGGGTAGTAAGTGATAAGTAGGCCGGGGTCGAACCCAAGGGAGTCAGTGTGGATTAATTGTTCTTTAATGAAGCTTATGCAGAATTTAATTACGATTGGGGTTGGGTTTGAGTGTGTTTTGAGAACTGAAAGTAAGTTACAGCAGTTGATAATGGACTATAAGGAAATTATTCGGTTTTAGGGGCCTTGTATTATAATTGTTTATCATCGACCGCTAATGATCATACCAAGTGTTCAAAGATGAATTGAGGCTATTTCTAGCGCAAGACATGATCATGCTAAGTATTCAAAGATGAATCGAGGCTATTTCTAGCGCAAGACTTGCAACACCATTTAAAACACTTGTTCTATTTAAACTAATTCCTCCTTTCGAAGTATCTTAGCCTTATGTGTATCCATTTGAATTCTTTGGTCCAGTTTCCAAATGGTTTTTAAAGATAAGCCGAACTCCTCGGATAAGCTTGCCCATTTGGTCCCTTTGGTCCAGTTACAAATGGTCCACTTACCCGAGTATGATCACGAACCCCCACGGAAGAGCTTGCCCATTTGGTCCCTTTGGTCCAGTTACAAATAGGGCGAAGTGAGTTGCCATGGTGGTATGGAGCTCCTCCGGTGCTTGTAGGTGGCCCGGGTTCAAGTCCCTATCAGCGCATCAAAAAAAGAACAGATGCTATTTTCTGAGCTTTAAGCTCCCATAAAAAAATGGTCCAGTTACAAATGGTTCACTCAACCTTGGAGATTCTGACTTAATATATGGCACATAGAACAAGTTTTGAATACAAAGGTATACTAAGAGTAAGATCTAAAACATTTATAATACAAGTATACCCCTGCGACCGAGTACAAGCTTTTAGCTTCTTGTATTCATGTCAAGGAATACAAGCAAACTAATGCCTTGCACAAGGGTACCGAATAATAAAATAACTTTACAGTAAAAACAAATAATACTGAAAGTAATTTTATACCTTACAATAAGCGGAGGAGAGGAGCTCCTAGACAAGATCCACGCAAGAGAAGTAGCTCCACGATGAAGAACAAAATATTTATTGAAAGTGAAGAGAAGAGGGTTAATCCCTCTATCTCTCTAAAACATTTGTGAAGTGTGTATGATTGTGTGTTGTGGATACAAATGAGGAGGGGTGAGCCTCTATTTATAGCTAAAGGGGAGGAGGATGGAGGGCCAAGATGGTGGCAAGTGGTGTTGCATCCAAGGGTGGAGGAGGAGGAGATGAGCTTGTGGAGGAGAAGCCACCACATGTCACCACCTTGTGGTGTCTCAAAAGCCTCCGGATGCTATGAGGTGGAGGAAGGAGAGTGGAGGAGAGCTTAGCCACTCATGGAGAATGAGCATCCTTCTAGAAGCTTGTGACCTTTTCATAAAAGCCATCGGTTTGACCGGATCTGACCGGAGCTTTGGCCGGAGATTCTTGGATTTTGGAGAGTGTATTTTGAATGAAAATGTCATTCTAAGATGATCTCAAGAAGGAACCTAAGCCAAATTCTGCTCGGAACATGGTCGAAATCCCAAATCGGATGAAATTGCCCTTGTTTGGCCTTTATCGGGCTCTGTGCCTTTGCATTGCGTTCTTGTCCAAATGCCGACTGTTCTAGCATATTTGAGTGATTCCAAGTCGGTTTCATGAAGGATGTTAAGGCTGATTTTGAGTGTAGCATGGTCGTGACCTTGGAATGACTCGTAACATCTTTTCGGCGTAAAATCCTCTCCTTAGCGTGTTTTCTCTCTAGAGTCCAAAATACCCTGTAGAAATATATCGGAACTAACAAGCAAAAGTTAACTAGACCAACAGTCTAATTTAGTGGGTTTTACTGTGTTTTTGATTCGTATAATTATGGTCCATCAGATCACCCCACACTTTTAGTTGTTCGTCCCGAACAATGCTATTAAAGAGAGGTACTCTAAGTTTGGTTTTAAAATATGAAAATTAGACTGTGGGACTCGATTTATCCTAATTCATGCATTACTTACTTATTATCAAACTGAACTGTATAAATAAATAGAAGAAACTTGATACTTGTACCTCCGTGCCGAGATGCAAATTATTCTGGATGTTTTGGGAGATAGCCCTTTTTAGACTCCTGGACTGCAACCTCGGCATCGTCTCTCACTATATGGTTTCCTTGTAGCTTTCTCTAGCACGTGATTCGATTCGGGTTTCACTGGTTTGAGTACTTTGATTTTCTTTTGGCGAGGGACTGCTTTTTGTAGTGAATCGGCCTTTGGCCTTTGATTTGATTCTTTGAGTACTTCACTTTTTGTTTGGTTAAAACCTTCACAATTTTGGGCCTTTGGCCTCTTGATTTGCTTCTTCGAGCTTTTTGCGTCTTTGTGACTTGCTAGTCCATTTTCTCAAGCCTTTTTGGGAGGTCCAATCATCGCCCACAAGCCTATGGAAATACCTCCCCGCTCCTCTCATGTTTGCCGTTTCGCGCGAGTCAAAATGAGGGTCGCTCATTTATTTTCCCGGCTACTTTGACTAGAGAGAGGACGGTCTGATTCCCGTCCTCGCCTTTTTCTTTTTTGCATAAACACTACATGGCGGAGATGACTTCAATCTTCACTGAAACCCGAAGTGCAGCCTCCACTGACTTCGAAAACCATATAGTTTGATTCGATCCTTCGATTGCTTGCCAAGCCTCTCTAGGGCATTTCTATCAACTCCACATCCCTAGTTTATCTCAGCACAAAGGGACAAATGAGAAGTTACGTTCAATTGTCACAAGGTAAATGCATGAATTTTAGATCTATCTTTTTCACATTCTTAAGTTGATATTTTCAAAAAGATAAAATTAAAAAAGAAAACATGTTTATGTACACAGGTGGATCTCACCCCACACTTTTGAACGAAAGCATGCCTTTCAGCACGACGTAGTTCAAAAGTCATGCAAGCAAATATATACAGGAAAGGTGAGAATGAAAAAACTAAATGACAGAAATTTAAAGTGCGGAAAGTAAGATAGTGTCGAGTTACCTCCCGACCAGTGCCTTTGTTTAACGTCGTTGGCTCGACGGTACCTCAATTATGGATCATAAGGTCGGATCCCAAGGGTGAGTGAGGTCAAACTTCTTCTCGGCAGCCCTTTTGCTCCGAGAGGGTGAGGTTTCTTTGACCATAGCTGTTGGTCCAATGAGTCGTGCTTGCTTGTTACTCCTTCCGGGTTTCCATTCTTTCGGCCATGTCTTTGCCGCCTCTTCATGTTGGAATAGTTGGCACCTTTGTGAGTTTGGAAATTTGGTTTTGTGCCATTCAATGTAGGCGACATTAAGCATGCGCCTCTGCCAATGCTCTTCATAGTGGCAGTGATGGATGGTTGTCCTGGAACGAGTGAGTTTTCAGGTAGTTTTTCTTGTTGCATCGGGGTGAGTGGGACTGGGGCTTTCTCGGACAGTTCGTCAATGAGGTCTGGAACTTCCTCGGGTGCTCTGTGCGCAAGGACCGGGCCTGGCTTGATTTTTTCGGCCGCTTTGGTAGTGATGTTCGGGACTTCTATTGGCTCGGCAGTTAGGACTGTGATTTCCTCGGATGGATTGGTGATAAGGACCGGGCCTGATTTGGGCAGTTCTTCTTCTAACTCCCTGGGATAATCTGAATGTAGTTCTTCTTCAGGCAACCATGGGTCCTCATTCTCGTCATTTATATGGTCTCCGTGGGTAGTGACACTGAGGTATGGGTCTGATATGGGCAATTCGTCATTGAGGTCCGGGTATGTCTTGGCCGTGAATTGGTGCATCGAGGCATTCATCTGTTGCATGTCTGTGGCCAATTGCTGGGTGCTAGCTGCCAGCTCGTTTTCTGCTGCCCATAACTCAGTTTTTGCCCTAATTTCGTTCATTATGTTGTCTAGTTCTTCGCTCCGCATGGCCTGATCTTGTCTTTGTCTTGGCCTCGCGGCCAAATTATCTATTAAGTTCCAAAGATCATCTATGCCCAAGTTGTTCACAGAGCCTTCCGCTGCATCGTTTAGCCAATCCCACTCTTGTGGCATCATCCCATTGAGAAATCTTTGAAGAAGATCGTGGTTGGTGAATCCGTGGTGCGGGCAGCTTATCAACATGGAGTCAAAATACGCCAAGTACTCGTCCAATGTTTCATCCCGGGATTGTTTTATATTGTTGATCTTCTCGCGGATTTCAAGTTCGAAGGGTGGTGGGGAAATTTCCTCAATGTTCCAAGGTTCCATTCCGTAGTAGTAGGACTTAGTGAATTGCATGATAAAATAAAAAAGAAAATAGAAAATAGAACAACTATTCTGATGCACAACTCCCCGGCAACGGCGCCAATTTGACGGAGCCCACTGCACTGTCGTTAAGGTGCAATGTTCTCTGTGCAAATAAATTTATATTTTCCGCTACTCGTGACTACACTACTGGGTAGTAAGTGACAAGTAGGGGTCGAACCCAAGGGAGTCAGTGTGGATTAATTGTTCTTTAATGAAGCTTATGCAGAATTTAATTACGATTGGGGTTGGGTTTGAGTGTGTTTTTAGAACTGAAAGTAAGTTACAGCAGTTGATAATGGACTATAAGGAAATGATTCGGTTTTAGGGGCCTTGTATTATAATTGTTTATCATCGACCGCTAATGATCATACCAAGTGTTCAAAGATGAATTGAGGCTATTTCTAGCGCAAGACATGATCATGCTAAATATTCAAAGATGAATCGAGGCTATTTCTAGCGCAAGACTTGCAACACCATTTAAAACACTTGTTCTATTTAGACTAATTCCTCCTTTCGAAGTATCTTAGCCTTATGTGTATCCATTTGAATTCTTTGGTCCAGTTTCCAAATGGTTTTTAAAGATAAGCCGAACTCCTCGGATAAGCTTGCCCATTTGGTCCCTTTGGTCCAGTTACAAATGGTCCACTTACCCGAGTATGATCACGAACCCCCACGGAAGAGCTTGCCCATTTGGTCCCTTTGGTCCAGTTACAAATGGTTCACTCAACCTTGGAGATTCTGACTTGATATATGGCACATAGAACAAGTTTTAAATACAAAGGTATACTAAGAGTAAGATCTAAAACATTTATAATACAAGTATACCCCTACGACCGAGTACAAGCTTTTAGCTGCTTGTATTCATGTCAAGGAATACAAGCAAACTAATGCCTTGCACAAGGGTACCGAATAATAAAATAACTTTACAGTAAAAACAAATAATACTGAAAGTAATTTTATACCTTACAATAAGCGGAGGAGAGGAGCTCCTAGACAAGATCCACGCAAGAGAAGTAGCTCCACGATGAAGAACAAAATATTTATTGAAAGTGAAGAGAAGAGGGTTAATCCCTCTATCTCTCTAAAACATTTGTGAAGTGTGTATGATTGTGTGTTGTGGATACAAATGAGGAGGGGTGAGCCTCTATTTATAGCTAAAGGGGAGGAGGATGGAGGGCCAAGATGGTGGCAAGTGGTGTTGCATCCAAGGGTGGAGGAGGAGGAGATGAGCTTGTGGAGGAGAAGCCACCACATGTCACCACCTCGTGGTGTCTCAAAAGCCGCCGGCTGCTATGAGGTGGAGGAAGGAGAGTGGAGGAGAGCTTAGCCACTCATGGAGGAGGAGCATCCTTCTAGAAGCTTGTGACTTTTTCATAAAAGCCATCGGTTTGACCGGATCTGACCGGAGCTTTGGCCGGAGCTTCTTGGATTTTGGAGAGTGTATTTTGAATGAAAATGTCATTCTAAGATGATCTCAAGAAGGAACCTAAGCCCAATTCTGCTCGGAACATGGTCGAAATCCCAAATTGGATGAAATTGCCCTTGTTTGGCCTTTACCGGGCTCTGTACCTTTGCATTGCGTTCTTGTCCAAATGCCGACTGTTCTAGCATATTTGAGTGATTCCAAGTTGGTTCCATGAAGGATGTTAAGGCTGATTTTGAGTGTAGCATGGTCGTGACCTTGGAATGACTCGTAACATCTTTTCGGCGTAAAATCCTCTCCTTAGCGTGTTTTCTCTCTAGAGTCCAAAATACCCTGTAGAAATATATCGGAACTAACAAGCAAAAGTTAACTAGACCAACAGTCTAATTTAGTGGGTTTTACTGTGTTTTTGATTCGTATAATTATTGTCCATCAGCGGTGATAAGTTGCCTAAATGATTCACTAGAATTTGAAATAGGGGGAGAGAAAATCAAGTTCTATCTAAGACAAGCATGTAGTGCCCCTAGTGATTCATTGGATTGCAATTTGCTTGATGTTTATGATGATTTCTCTTGTTATGAACTAACTTCCATTGAGCAAGAACTTTTGAGTGATGAAAGCGTAGGTGACTCTATGATGGATTTGTTGATGATGGATGAGGAGGATCAAAAGGAGGAAAAAGATCACGGAGAAAAAGAAACGGAGAAAGGAGAAGGTAAGTGACCTTGTGGGATACAGCTTAAGGCTCTACCTACAAGTCTAAGGTATGCATTTCTAGGTCCAAACTCCACTTTTCCCGTGATAGTGAATGCCTCTTTGAATGACATCGAGACCTCTAGACTCTTGCATGTGCTTAGAAAGCGTAGGGCGGCTATTGGTTATTCCATTGATTATTTGAAAGGGATTAGCCCCGATATATGCATGCATAGAATTACATTGGATGATGATGCTAGACCAACCCGAGAGAGGTTGAGGAGGTAAAACCCCACGTTGGGGGAAGTTGTCTTTAAGGAGATAACTAAATTGAGGGAAGCGGGAATCATTTATGCCGTTCCCGACTCGGAATGGGTGAGCCCAATCCACGTTGTCCCAAAGAAAGGTGGCTTGACGGTAGTCAAGAACAAAAAAAATGAGCTAATCCCTACACGCACCGTCACGGGGTGGCGGATGTGTGTTGATTACCGTAAGCTAAATAAAGCCACTAAGAAAGATCATTTCCCTCTACCTTTCATTGATCAAATGCTTGAGAGACTAGCCAACCATGAATATTTTTGTTACCTTGACGGATATAGTGGGTTCTTCCAAATCCCTATTCATCCTCAAGATCAAGAGAAAACCACCTTCACATGCCCCTATGGAACCTATGCGTATAGACGTATGCCATTTGGGCTATGTAATGCGCCGGGAACCTTCCAAAGGTGCATGATGGCAATTTTCTCCGATTTCATCGAAAATACAATGGAAGTATTCATGGATGACTTTTCGGTCTATGGTTCCTCTTATGAATCTTGTCTAGAGAACCTTTCAAGGGTTCTCGACAAATGCATTGAGACCGATCTAGTCTTGAATTGGGAAAAGTGCCATTTCATGGTACAAGAAGGAATTGTGCTTGGGCATCTTGTCTCTATTAGGGGAATTGAAGTGGATAGGGCTAAGATTGAAGTAATTGAAAAACTTCCACCCCCTAGAGACGTTAAGGGAACTCGAAGCTTTCTTGGTCATGCCGGGTTCTACCGGCGCTTCATTAAGGATTTCTCTAAGATAGCCAAGCCATTAACCGATCTATTGCATAATGATACTCCCTTCTTATTCAATGAACCTTGTGCCAAAGCTTTTGAGTGGCTAAAATTTGCTATCACATCCGCTCATATCATCCAACCTCCCAATTGGGAACTCCCCTTTGAACTTATGTGCGACGTGAGTGACTATGCCATTGGAGCCGTTCTAGGGTAAAGGGTAGACAAGAAGCTACATGTAATCTATTACACGAGCAAGGTCTTGGACCAAGCTCAATCAAACTACTCCACCACGGAGAAAGAGATGCTAGCTATTGTCTATGCCTTCGAGAAATTTAGGCAATACTTGGTGGGATCCAAAACTATAGTCTATACCGATCACGCCGCCATCAAGTACCTAATTTCTAAGAAAGATGCCAAGCCTAGGCTCATAAGATGGGTACTTCTACTTCAAGAGTTCGACATAGAAATCAAAGATAAGAAGGGAGTAGAGAACTTGGACGCCGATCATCTTTCTAGGCTAGAGCCTTTGAGGGAGAAGACCTCAAGTGAGGAGTTGCCTATTGAGGACTCTTTTGCTGGGGAAAACTTGATGAGGATTGAAAATGCCCCCACTCCATGGTATGCCGATATAGTGAACTTCAAGGTTTGTGAAGTGCTTCCTCCAAACATGAACTACAATCAAAAGAAGAAGTTTGCGCATGATGCAAGGAGATACTATTGGGATGAGCCGCATCTCTTCAAGCTTTGTTCGGATAGAATTTATAGAAAATGTGTAGCCGACGAAGATATAGAAGGAGTCTTGCAACATTGCCATTCTTTACCTTGTGGAGGCCATGGAGGGAGTTCAAGGACCGCAGCTAAGGTGCTTCAAAGTGGACTCTATTGGCCATCAATATTCAAAGATGCTTACAATTTCATGAAGGCTTGTGACAAGTGTCAAAGGAGTGGTTCTCCAAGAGAGACGAAATGCCCCAACAAGTTATGCTAGAAGTGGAGATCTTTGATGTTTGGGGCATAGATTTCTTGGGTCCTTTCCCTCCTTCCCACGGGAACCGCTACATTCTCGTAGCGGTTGACTACGTCTCCAAGCGGGTTGAAGCTATAGCCTCCCCAACTTGTGATGCCAAAGTCGTAACGAAGCTTTTCAAGAAAGTGATTTTCCCTAGATTTGGAGTCCCACGAACCGTTATTAGTGATGGGGGATCTCACTTCAAGGAAAAGCAATTTGGGGCACTTTTGAAGAAATATGCGGTCTATCACAAGGTTGCTACACCTTACCACCCCCAAACTAGTGGGCAAGTGGAAGTATCGAACCGGGAAATCAAAGCTATACTTGAAAAGACAGTGGGGAATTCAAGAAAGGATTGGTCCTCAAAATTGGATGATGCTCTTTGGGCATATAGGACCGCTTTCAAGATACCTATAGGGATGTCCCCCTTTAGGCTCATTTATGGGAAACCTTGCCACCTACTGGTTGAGCTAGAGTACAAGTCATTTTGGGCGGTTAGAGAATTGAACTTTAACATGAAAACCGCCGGAGAAAAGAGGCTATTGGACTTGAATGAGTTAGATGAAATAAGACTTGACTCGTATGAGAATGCCAAAATCTACAAGCAAAAGCAAAAGAAGTGGCATGACAAGAAGATTTTGAGAAGGGAATTCAAGGAAGGGGACCTAGTCCTATTATTCAACTCAAGATTAAGGTTATTCCTGGGAAAATTGAAGTCAAGATGGACGGGTCCGTTCAAAATTCAAAAGGTGTTTGAGGATGGGCATGTCACCTTGTTCAACTCAAGAGGGTAAATCTTCAAAGCAAATGGGCAAAGACTCAAGCTCTATCATGGAGCCTCCCTAGATCCGGAGAACACCTCTATCACCCTACATGACTTAACTGATTAAAGCCTCCTCCTAAAATGCGCTTCTAAAGTTTTCCATGAGGAGATTCAGCTCGGTCTTTGCCAAGACGTTAAACTAGGCCCTCACGGGAGGTAGCCCTTTGCAAGTGTTCATTTTCGCGCTAGCATTTGGAATGCTTGGTGTAATCTCTCGGAGGTATTCAATCTGCCGGTTCGCAAAAACCTTCTTCATTTCAACTGCCCGGCTCAATCCACCTCTAATACCTACCTCTCTCTGAGCGGTTGAGCCGCCCGGCCCAATTGTCCCATGCAATTTCAACCGCCCGGCTCAGTTCTGCTTTTAGTCACTCAAAGTCTCTGAGCTATTCAACTGGCCGGCTCCCAATCAGCTAGTAATTTGAACCGGCCAGTTCAATCTGTCTCCCTAAGCCTGATGTTTGTACAACTGCAAAAATGCCAAGAGCTTTGGGAAATGAATTGTTCGCTCATGTCTTGGAGCTTGTGAGTGTCTTTGAACTTTACCTCAAGAGCTATTGAAGGACTAGCATGTGAACAGGGGTGGAGACCACAATGGGGGAGTACCATTTGAATACTCATGAAGTGATGAAAGACTCCAAATGAAGGAATGCTTTAATCCTAGAGACCTCCATTGTAAAAACACTAGCTTGTGAGTTAAGTTGAGCATGATAATGGAGAAGTACTATTTGGCATATTCCATGCAATAGTCACACCATTGCTCCTTGATGCATACCTAGCTTGGAAATCACAATAATGCAAGGGTATTGCTCAAAGGGTAATCAAAAACCACCTCCACACTTAGCCTATAAATGCATGCCCATTTCCTTCCCAAACCCTCACACCACAACCAATCCAAGCACGTCATTCCACCAAGTATGAGCAACCGAGGAAGAAGAAGGGGATCAAGGGCAAGCCCTACATTGCATGTGCTTGCTCTCCCGGGCGACTTGCCCTTTACTAGACCCATGCCTTATCCTCCCTCTAACTTGGTATTTCGTGAGCTCACCTCTCCTCAGCAAGTGAAATACCGCATTCTTGAAAGCTACCATGAAGTCAAGGCCACTCCGTTTCCCAACCTAGACGATTTGTGAAGTCTCGGTCTCTACTACGAGATTTTCAATAGGCTCATCGACCATGGACTGAAGTTCTTCCTAGATGAAAACCCGGGCACCTACCCCCCTATGGTTCTAGAGTTCCTATCATCTTTCGATTTGGGCACCGATGAGAGATCTGGGTCGATCAACTCTTGGAGTTTCAACTTGGGTGGGATCCGCCTCACTCTATCCAAATTTGAGGTTAGCTACTACATGGGTATACCCGATGAAGGTGTCATCGAGACCTACAATTATGATGAAAGGCGAAACTTTTGGTTAAGGATCGCTCATCCACCTCCCGAGGGCTATGGGCTAGACCTTCCCACCAGCTTGATATTCCGCCCCGTCTGGAAGATCCTCCACTACTTGGTGGCAAGCACGATCAGTGGGAGAGAAGACGAAGGAAGCCACGTCACAATGGAGGAGTTAGACATCCTCATTAGTATCTACGAGGGGAACGTGGTGGACTGGTTTAGCATTCTCTCCAAGAAATTCAAGAGGTACACCAACCCAAGGATAAGACCCAGTCGTGTGATAGGAGGAAGCTCCCTAGTGACAAGGCTAGCACTCGCTTTAGGGATTCGAGTTGAAGGAACTGTGCTAGAGGAAGTCGAGAGAGCAATGGTGCGATTTATGGCCACGGATAAAGGTTTAGCCATGTTCTCTTTGCCCGCCTAGTGAGATGATGCCTAGGAGTCAAAAGGCGACTTGAGTGAGGAATGTTTAGCGCACCTTGCGCGTTCTTGCAAGATAAATGTTGCGTTTGTCGTGCGTGTGGTTGTTTGATCTTTGAAGTTTAGTTGGGCATCTTCAAGATGTACTCTGAATCTCTAAATAAATTGGCTTTTGTGTTAAAAGTGTTAAGTGTGGAGGGTTTCTCACTGAAGAATTGAACCGCCTGACTCATCCTTGCTTTACAATCTCAACCGCCCGGTTCAATTTGGTTTAACTCACCCGAAGTCTCTGAGCAATTGAACTGCGCGGCTCACTCTATGCATATATCCTCAACCGGCCGGTTCAATCTTCGTTTTCAACCTCTAGCACTTTCTGAAGTATTGAACCGCCCGGTTCAATTCTGCCTAATGTACTCAATCGGCCGGTTCAAATCTTCACATCCAAACCCCCAAATTCTAATTTTGCCCTAAATTCTAATTTTGCCCTATTCAAATTCACCTATCTAAACCCTAATTTTAAAATCAAAATCATCAAAAATCACAACTCCTTCTCTCCCATCCCAATTCTGCCGCATCTCACGGCTCCTCTCTCCTAGCCGCCGCGCCGCGCCTCGCCAAGCCTCCACCACTCGCCTCCCCTGATCGTCCGTTCTCCCCACCAGTCCACTCCCGGTGACCCACCCACTCCCCTCCGCCTCTCACCCGCTCAAATCCTCCTCTCAACTCCTCCGGTTTTCTCCCATCTCCAACCTCAATCAACCTTCCCTCATCATTCAAATGGCTAGAGACGGTGCTCGACCACCACCCAAGTCCACTGCTCCCACAAAAGCCGGTCCCTCCCAATTGTTTGATGATTCGACCGACGATGGGGAAGCTATAAGGAGGAATCCACCACGAAATGCCACCCGACGAGTTGTGCTTAGGGATGATTCCCCTTCTCCTCCTAGGAAATCTCCTACACCACCTCATTGCACTTGGAATTAACACTCGAGGGGGAAAGCTCGGGCATTGACGAACCCGGATATAGATTTAATGATGGCCATAGACCATGGGCATAAGCTTGATTGGATTTCAATCTTTTTCGAACAGTTTGAGGAATGTGTGAAGGAGGGGTCACGAAATACCGCTATTGGAGGAGGATCATTGATTACGTTGATAGCCATGAGCTGTGGTTTCAGTTTTAGCCATCCAGAGTGCCCTGTGCCGTCAAGGAGGATTCTTGACATCGGCGCAATGAGGGGCAGCCACTTTCTCATTCCCGGCACAATGCTTTGGGACCATGATGACAAACCACACGGTGAGGAGGTCCAAAAGAGAGCTAGAAGGAACAAAGCCACCTTCATATCAAGGCACCGAAACTACCCTCTCACTCCTTCACCACCATCATCCCCCGGTCCATCCGTTCCTTCTCCATCCGAGAGCATACCGCCTTCTAGTGCGGATTGGACTTCACATTTTGATAGGCTTTCTGCGGATATGGCTGATTTGAGAGTGGGACTTGGTCGCTTAGAGGAGTTTACTCATCGGGAATCCCAGTTTCATCGTCAGGAGGCTAAGTGGGTGCGTTCCACTCTTAATTCCATCGTCCAGAACATGAATTTTTCATCCAGCAGTGCAAGTGCTCCCCTACCTCCGCCATTTGATAGTGCTAACCCATCTCAACCATTTGGCTTCCCACCTCCCTTCGCCCCTGCTCCGCGCCATGCTCAACCGCCTCAACCAATTGGGTTCGCTCCTCCCTATGCCCCTGCTCCATGCCATGCTCCTCCACCTCCCTATCCTACCACGAGATTTCCAGCTGCAGAGGATTGATTTGCAAGCCTAGACGATGATGATGATGATGCTCCATTTTGAGGCTCGCTTGGTATATTGTTTACATTTTGTGGCTTTTTGCTTTTGCACCTCGATTCCTATGAACTTTGTGATGTTTGCTTGACTTGTTATATTCTGATGTTTGGATATTATAGTCGCCATGGTGCGCATTTTGGTTGTATGACTTCTATTTGTACCCTTGTTGGATATTTTATGATTATGATATGAAGAGGTTGATGTTCACTTGTATCATTGTAATACTTTTGTGAAAATATTCATGCTAGTGCACGTTGACCCTCCTTGTTTTATATTGCCATCAAGGGGAAGTTTTCTACTAAAAAGGGGGCGAGTTGATTGAAATGGGCTACATTCTTCAAACGAGGGGAGTTTCCTTTGCGCCTTTGCCTCTATTTTCACCATTTCTTGCGCTTAGGGACTAAGCTTCATTTAAATGTGGAGTGTTTGGGTTAGGCGCATAATTCACATGTTTATACCATGCATATCTTTTGAAAATGAACACTTGCATCATGCTTTATCCCATATTTTCTTGAGTGTTATACTACTAAAGGCTTGTGACTATCAATTCTCAACTTCTATAAGTCACATCTAGCTTACAATTCCCCTTTACATGATTTAGAGTCTAAAATCAAGCTAGTTCTATTGAATGCTCATTCTTGTGAATCAATTTTTCATTGCTATCTTGTGCCTATCTAGCAATCTAAGTATTTTTCACGCATGCTTTGAAAAGTTTTAGCAAGCACACTTTTAACCATTTATGAAAAACTTAAATCTCTCGATTGCTTTTAGGTGACTTTAGTTCTCTTGTCTCGTGGCTTGTTCGTGGTTGTTTCTCACACATTCCATATTCACATTGGGCATATTGTCAAGTTATAAGTGTGGAGTCAAAAGAGGGCAAAGCCCCATTCAAAAAAAAAAACACCTTCTCGAGTACTAGAGAAGTTTTGTTGCAAAAAGATACAAATGCCGGGGGTTAGGAAGGTAAGTTCCCCCTCGAAAGCATTTGTAGGCCAAAGGCCAAGTAAAAATCACTTAAAGCTTGACTTTATGCCCTTCCATCATTGACGGAGCGCACCACACAGTCGTTAATGTGCGATGGCTCTGTGTAAAAATAAATTTATAAGTCCGCTACTCGTTACTCTACTATTGGGTAGTAAAGCGGTAAGTAGGGGTCGAACCCAAGGGAATTAGTGGATAGTTGTTCTTTCGAAAATGGAAAGTAAGACAGTTGGGGTTGGTTGTGATTTTAGTACTGAAAAGTAAGTGGGTTGGTTGCGATTTTAGTACTAAAAAGTAAATGACTGAAAGTAAAGAAAGTAAATACAGAACTGAAAGTAAATATTGAAAAGTAAAGTGCTTGAAGGACAAGACTTGCGGAAAGTAAAGTGCTTGAAGGACAAGACTTGCGGAAAGTAAATGCTTGAAGGACAAGACTTGCAGAAAGTAAGCGCTTGAAGGACAAGACTTGCAGAAAGTAAGCAGTTGATATGAGACTGAAACTAAAGTGACAGGTGATGTTTTAATTAAAGGAAAGGATTCGGTTTTAGGGGCCTTGTATCATAAATCTGTTTATCATTGACCTCTAATGATCATACTAAGTGTTCAAAGATGTATCAAGGCTATTTCTAGCACATGACTTGCCACATCGTTTAGAACACTTGTTCTATTTGGGCTAATTCCTCCTTTCGAAGTATCTTAGCTTATGTGCATCCATTTGATCAATCATTTCCGATCAACCAAATGGTGTTTTAAAGAGGTTGAACTCCACAGTTAAGCTGTGCCCTTTCGAGCCTCCACTTAACCACGAAGGTTCACGAACCCATGGAAGAGCTTTGCTCTTTCGAGCATCCACTCAACCAATAGTGTTCTGACCTAATATATGGCACATAGAACAAGTTTTAAACACAAAGAGGCACTTAAAAGAAGGGTCTAAAACATTGTATAATACAAGCACACCCCTTCAACCGAATGAAGGGTTTAGCTACGAATATCCATAGAGGTGGATATCATAGCTAAGTGTTGAATAAAGTAAAGGTTTTGAAAGACAGGAAAGTAAAGGTTTTTGGAAATCAAGACAAGGAAAGTAAAGGGGAGAATACTCAAGAACCAACAGGAGTAAACTCAAGAACAACAAGAATACTCAAGAACCAACAAGAGTATTCAAGATCAAAGTAAATGTTTACAAGGATTGTGCCCAAAATCTAGAGAGATAAGTAACAAGTGACTTGTGTTTGAGCTTGTTGGAATGAGGATGATTTACAAAGAGAAGGGAAGTGTCTATTTATAGGCAAGGGGAAGAGAGGAGAGCTCAACACATGTCACAAGTGGAGAGGACAGCTCAAAGAGCCGCCGGCCATGAGGTGGCTTCCCAAAAGCCACCGGCCATGTGTCACTTCCACAAGGAAGCCGCCGGCCATGAGGTGGAGGAGGAGAGTGTGAGTGGAATGAGATCTTTCCTTCCCAAAAGCCATCGGTTGGCATGTGACTCCGGTTGGTCTTCGGTTGCCTCTTTGGTTGCTTCTTAGTTGACATCAAAAGGTGAGGAACTTAGACTTGGCATTTCACTTGTGTTCTTGATCTTTTTTGGAATAAGTCATTGGGACTTAGTTGTGGCTTGATCGGAGTATTGTCGGAGTATGGCCAGTTCTGACTTGTAATCCACTTTTGGCGTTAAGAACTCCATTTTAGCTCGTTTCATCATTACTCCTTGAAATAGCCTGTAGAACAAAAGTGAAACTAACAAGTAAAAGTTGTCAAGATAAAGCGTCTAATTTGGTGGGTTTAACTGTCTTAACGAATCATATAAATATGGTCCATAAGATCACCCCACACTTTTAGTTGTTCGTCCCGAACAATGCTATTTAAGAGATGCACACACAATCCAAGTAAAAACTTCAAATAGGAAATTGAGAATATGGAACTAGATTTATCCTATTCATGCATTACTTACTTATTACCAAACTAAACCGTGTAAATACTTAGAAGAAACTTGATACTTGTACCTTCGAGCTGAGATGCAAATTAATTTGGATGTTTCGGGAGATAGCCCTTTTCAGGCTCCTGGACTGCATTCTCTGGACCAACTCGCACTATATGGTTAACTTGTCACTTTCTCTAGCACATGATTCGGTTCGGGTTTCACTGAGTTGAGCACTTTGATTTCCTTTTGGTGAGGGACAGCTTCTGAAGTGAATTGGCCTTTGGCCTTTGATGTTGAATTGGAGTTTCTTCACTTTTGTTTCGGTTAAAACCTTCACAATTTTGGCTTTCGGCCTTTGATTAGCTTCTTCGAGCTTTTGCTTCTTTGTGACTTGCTAGTCCATTTTTCTCAACCTTTCTTTGGGAGGTCCAATCATCGCCCGAGAGCATATGGAAATACCTCCCCGCTCTTTCTCATCCTCGCCGTTCGCGCGGGTCAAGATGAGGGTCGCTCATCTATTTTCCCGGCTACTCTGACTAGAGATAGGACGGTTTGATTCTCGTCCCGCCTCTTTGCATAAACACTGCACGACGGAGATGACTCTGATCTTCTTTGAAACCCGAAGTGCAGCCTCCACAGACTTCGTAAACCATATAGTGAAATTCAGTCCTTCGATTGCTTGCCAAGCCTCTCTAGGGCAATTTATATCAACTCCACATCCCCTGTATATCTCAACACAAAGGGACAAATGAGAAGTTACATCCTACGTTTTTAAACAGTTGAGATTTCACAAGGTAAATGCATGAATTATGATCTATCTTTTTCACATTCTCAAGTTCATATTTTCAAAAAGATAATATTAAGGGAAAAGGAAAAAAGAAAGCATGTTAATTAACTATATACAAAGGCGGTTCTCACCCCACACTTTTGAACGATGGTGTGCCTCACAGCACGACTTAGTTCAAAAGTCATGCAAGCAAATATATACAGGAAAGGTGAGAATGACTTAAGGCAAAAAATGAAATGACAGAAATTAAATGACTGAAAGTAAGATAGGTTTCGGGTTACCTCCCGGCCAGTGCATTTGTTTAACGTCGTTAGCTCGACAGTACCTCATTCCTGGATCATAAGGTTGGGTCCCATGGATGGCTCAGGTCGTAGTGTTGTGGAGCGCCTACTTTCATTCTTGCCTTGACTTTCCCCGATTTCTTGTGAGATGATGTGCTCGGGTCAGGACTCTTTTGTTTCGGTGGTTTTTCTTTCCATTGTCTCTGAGAAGGCAAGGGACCTTTGACCATAGCTGCTGGTCTTTTGAGTCGGGCTCTATTGTGTTTAGGGCTACCTTGTCTAGTTGTGGCGAGAAACTGCTCCATCAGGGAGTTGTTCTGATTAGACCCTTTTTCCATCCTTCTTTCAGGCTCTCCATTGATCACATAGTTTTCTGCGATTTGCATATTGATCAGAGGGAAAAGTTGCGAGGCTTCCATTATAAGCGCCGGATCCATATTGGCCAGACTGTCCGTGAGGAACTGGTCTTGATTGATTTCTTCGGCTGCTTCGGTGGTGAGGGTTGGGTATGTCGCGGGTTGCTCGCTAGTGGCGTTCTGGACTTCCTCTTCGGCTTGCTCAGGAGTGAACTCTAATGAAGACTTTTCTTCATCCTCCTCTAAATCGGCTTCAGGCTCTGGGTCTTCTGATGGCTCGGGGGTGATCTCCCATATATGTTCCTCCTCTGTGCTTCCTGTTTCTGACTCGTCCCTCTTGGTCTCTGCAAATTCTTCCCTACTCCTTTCTAGATTAGCTTCTACCATCTGCGTTCTATGATCAGCTTGGTGCGTTGGCCTTCGTATTGTAGCTTCTGCCAAGTCATCTATGAGATTCCACATGTCGATCAGGGATAAGTGAATAGCTGATCCTCCCACCGCGTCGTTAATCCTTGATTGCTCATCTGCCCTCATTCCACAAAGAAATTTTTGAAGAAGGAATACTTCTGTGAATCCATGGTGCGGGCAGCGCGAAACAACTGTATCGTAGTACGTATAATACTCGTTCAGTGTCTCGTCCCGGGATTGTTGAAGGCAGATGATCTTCTTGCGGGTGTCATGTCGTAAGGACGGCGGGGAAAATTCTTTTAGGAATTGGGCACGAATATCCACATAATAATCTGCACAACTAGCAGTTGATGCGTAATACCATATTGCCGCAAAGTTAGTCAAAGAGTGTTTAAAACATTTCATTTGAAAATTCTCTTATGTTTCATTTTCAGGTTTCATGTAGCGGCATATATGGTGGAAATGTTGGCAGTGTATTACAGGGTCTTCTCCGGTGGTACCTCCAAACTGAGGAAGATGTTGAGTAATCCAAGCATACATAGTGGGCAGTGCAATGATGAAATGAAAAGGGAAAGAAAAGAACAACTAATCAGAAAGCTAATTCCCCGGTAACGGCGCCAATTTTGACGGAGCGCACCACACCGTCGTTAATGTGCGATGGCTCTGTGCAAAAATAAATTTATAAGTCCGGTACTCGTTACTCTACTATTGGGTAGTAACGCGGTAAGTAGGGGTCGAACCCAAGGGAATTAGTGGATAGTTGTTCTTTCGAAAATGGAAAGTAAGATAGTTGGGGGTTGGTTGTGGTTTTAGTACTGAAAAGTAAGTGGGTTGGTTGCGATTTTAGTACTGAAAAGTAAATGACTGAAAGTAAAGAAAGTAAATACGGAACTGAAAGTAAATACTGAAAAGTAAAGTGCTTGAAGGACAAGACTTGCTGAAAGTAAGTGCGTAAAAGTAAAGTGCTTGAAGGACAAGACTTGCGGAAAGTAAAGTGCTTGAAGGACAAGACTTGTGGAAAGTAAATGCTTGAAGGACAAGACTTGCAGAAAGTAAGCGCTTGAAGGACAAGACTTGCAGAAAGTAAGCAGTTGATATGGGTCTGAAAGTAAAGTGACAGGTGATGTTTTAATTAAAGGAAAGGATTCGGTTTTAGGGGCCTTGTATCATAAATCTGTTTATCATTGACCTCTAATGATCATACTAAGTGTTCAAAGATGTATCAAGGCTATTTCTAGCACATGACTTGCCACATCGTTTAGAACACTTGTTCTATTTGGGCTAATTCTTCCTTTCGAAGTATCTTAGCTTATGTGCATCCATTTGATCAATCATTTCCGATCAACCAAATGGTGTTTTAAAGAGGTTGAACTCCACAATTAAGCTGTGCCCTTTCGAGCCTTCACTTAACCACGAAGGTTCACGAACCCATGGAAGAGCTTTGCTCTTTCGAGCATCCACTCAACCAATAGTGTTCTGACCTAATATATGGCACATAGAACAAGTTTTGAACACAAAGAGGCACTTAAGAGAAGGATCTAAAACATTGTATGATACAAGCACACCCCTTCAACCAAATGAAGGGTTTAGCTACGAATATCCATAGAGGTGGATATCATAGCTAAGTGCTGAATAAAGTAAAGGTTTTAAAAGACAGGAAAGTAAAGGTTTTTGGAAATCAAGACAAGGAAAGTAAAGGGGAGAATACTCAAGAACCAACAGGAGTAAACTCAAGAACAATAAGAATACTCAAGAACCAACAAGAGTATTCAAGATCAAAGTAAATGTTTACAAGGATTGTGCCCAAAATCTAGAGAGATAAGTAACAAGTGACTTGTGTTTGAGCTTGTTGGAATGAGGATGATTTACAAAGGGAAGGGAAGTGTCTATTTATAGGCAAGGGGAAGAGAGGAGAGCTCAACACATGTCACAAGTGGAGAGGAGAGCTCAAAGAGCCGCCGGCCATGAGGTGGCTTCCCAAAAGCCACCGGCCATGTGTCACTTCCACAAGGAAGCCGCCGGCCATGAGGTGGAGGAGGAGAGTGTGAGTGGAATGAGATCTTTTCTTCCCAAAAGCCATCGGTTGGCATGTGACTCCGGTTGGTCTTCGGTCGCCCTTTGGTTGCATCTTTGGTTGCTTCTTAGTTGACATCAAAAGGTGAGGAACTTAGACTTGGCATTTCACTTGTGTTCTTGATCTTTGTTGGAATAAGTCATTGGGACATAGTTGTGGCTTGATCGGAGTATTGTCGGAGTATGGCCAGTTTTGACTTGTAATCCACTTTTAGCGTTAAGAACTCCATTTTAGCTCGTTTCATCTTTACTCCTTGAAATAGCCTGTAGAACAAACGTGAAACTAACAAGTAAAAGTTGTCAAGATAAAGCGTCTAATTTGGTGGGTTTAACTGTCTTAACGAATCATAGGAATATGGTCCATCAATCATCTATTATATGTGTGGGTTCACCACATGCATTGTGTCCTAGCAAGTTGAACTTTAGGACGTCCCTTGTGATATCACGTGAGCTATCGATTGGTTTATGCTTGTTTTAAGAACCCTTGTCGTCAAACTCCTCTTTCCTTACGGGTTACAACTTTAGTGTCTAAAACTTGGAAATGAGTTATATCGTGAGCCCGTGGACTAGCCCTAGCTAGCATAGGTGATCGAACGACGTTTTCGTGCAAAAAGCTTTAACCATTTTTCAAAAACCTTGCTTCAAAAATGAATAGACTCCTAGATTAGGCACTTGATAGCGCTAGTATTGACCTCCTTGAATGAGCACCCTCATGTGAACTTAATCGGTTTGAAAACTCTCTTGAAATGTGATGTTCCCTTGTGTGGCATGTGTTTGGCAAAATGTTGTTAGACAGTTCGAGCAGGAGTTCAGGGGGAGTTCGAACATATCCTAGTACTTCTGTACAGCGTGATCAAGACGCAAAGGATATTTTCCGGAAGATATTGGCAACGAAGATTTCGTCAAGTTAAAGATGGCGTGCGACTTATTCGAGCAGGATATTTGAATGAATATACACAATTGAAGACGGCATGACTTGCTTGGGAAAGAAGACGACTTCGTATATTCTTCCAAAGATTGTGAAAGATATACATCAAATATTCCAAAATATTTGATGGGATTATCTTGTGGGAATTAGGGTTTCGTCCGAGCCTATAAATACGAATGCAAAGGCAACCCTAATGCTCATCGCTTTCAAGATCAAAAATACATGAATAAATCCTATCGATTGGAAAAGAAGAAAGCGACGGCCGTTGTGTTTTCCCCACTGGAAAAAAACATCGGTGTGAGCTCAGTCTGATACGTGCCATTCAGATTGACCAGAGGTGATCAAGTCCAGAGCACAAACAGAACAACCAGCTTTCAAGTGAAAGCGACCGAGCTTCAGGAGAGGTTCGAGTACGTTCGGACAGAAGGTCTGGACGAAGGGGATCAAGGGGAGTTGCGACGAACCTTGGTTGCAAATCTGAGAGACGGAGTAGTAGAGGTTAGGCAATTACAAGGTGTAAGTGTAAGTCCACTGAAAAGCTCTATACTCGTAATAAAGATTTGTTGTCCCTTTTCCGGGTGTGGGAAACCCCCCAGAGTAGGCGTAGCCGAACTGGGTTATCAATCTGTGCGTACTCGTGTTTTTATTGTTCTTTTCGTACTCGTTGTGGAACTGAGGTAGAAAGAGTTCAAGGTCTGTCCAAACACAACCTAGAACACTTGCTTGAACAGGGGACATAATTAAAATTGGTATCAGAGCAAACACTCGACACACTGAGTGGGATCCTGAACTGTTCAAAATGCCTCTGAAAGAAGGACAAAGCATCACCAGACCTCCGCTATTAGAAGGATCAAACTATGCCACCTGGAAACCTATGATGCGATCCTTTCTGAAATCCCTAGACGAGAAAGCCTGGATGACCGTTCAGAGAGGGTGGACTGAACCTATGATGAACAACCTCACTGGAGAACCTGTTCTAAAACCAGAAACCTTATGGAGTGAAGAGGAGAACAAAGCATCCATGGGAAACGCAAAGGCAATGAATGCAATCTTCTCGGTAGTTGATGAAAATGTCATGAAGCTGATTATCAATTGTGAAGTTGCTAAGGAAGCATGGGACATTCTCCAAACAGCCTTTGAAGGTACAGACAAGGTTCGAAACTCTCGTATGCAGGCTGTCACAACAAAGTTCGAAGAGATGAAAATGAAGGAGAGTGAGTCCATCGCTGAGTACAACACCAGGGTTTTGGAACTGTCCAACAAAGCGTCTGCCCTTGGGAAACCCATCGACGAGGATAGATTGGTGAGCAAAGTCCTAAGATCACTCCCTCCGAGATTTGCTATGAAGGTAACAGCCATTGAGGAAATGCATGACATCTCCAAGTTGAAACTGGACGAGTTGACTGGTTCCCTCAGAACCTACGAGATCAATCATAATTTCCAAATTGGAGAAGTGAAGGGAATTGCCCTGAAAGCAGATTGGGCAGAAGACAAATCAGAAGCTGACTGCTCCACTGAGCAACTGGCCATGATGGCTAAGAACTTTGGAAGAATGGTGCGGAAAATCAATAGGCGTGGTCCAGAACAGGGGCAGTCCTCATCAACCGGTTTCCGAAACTGGAAAACCGACAGGTCTAGGTCCAGTGACTCAAGGCAAGACTCCTCTGACAGAAGAAAGGAAGAAATTCAGTGTCATGAATGCACATTGAGATGGGCTTGATCTTAAACCGCTCATTGGCTATCGATCACTCAACTAGCGTTGGTGATTGAGAACCTTGAGTAGGACGTGAGCTAACAACATCTAGCGATTGAAGCCCACGTGTGAGGTGTCTTTTCCTTAAATTGAATAACAATATCTAGCGATTGAATTTGATTTAATAGGGACACACCTTAATCTATCATTTACATTATTCGTTCTTGCATGAAATTGAACCGTTAAGAGTTAAATGCACCAAGGAGGGAAATAGTACCCTAGGAGCATCTTTGAAAACCTTGAAAACAACCTTTTTATTCTGTTAATCATTGTTTGACAAGTCATCAATCACATCTCACACATTTGTTAGGAAATAGACTTATTGTAGTAAAATCAAATAGTGATCTTGAGTTTAACATTGCTCCTTGGACGACCTGGTACTTACCGGTTATAAATTATTTTTGATCAACTTATTGCTTTCGAATCTTACAAATTTGAAAAGCATAAATTACAACGTTCAGTTCCTAAGTGTGGTTACTCTGTTTCAGGTTATAACCTAAGGTATGACCGTTTCAAGTCACTACGCCAGAATCTACTCCGTTTCAGGTTATAGACTTCTAGTTCTAGCAAACCTAACACTCCGTTTCAGGTTATATTAGATGAAGTGCGAACTACTTGTTTTAATGGTTTAGTATCAAACAAGCAGCAAACATGGGGGCTGAATTGCTCGGCTAAGCTTTACAGTTGCAGGTCTCCACTTAGCTTCACAATTCAGTCCGAGATAAGAATGCACAAGAACTAGTAGAACATAAAGAAAAGCATTAAGCGAATAATCTCAAAACTACGTCACAACTTATTAAAACCCTAAACCGAATATAAGGTTTAGCTACATATGCTGTAAACGAAAGACATAATGAAAGTAGAAATTCTTCTCTATGCCAAAGTAGAAAACTGAGGAGAGAATGGCCGAAGTCGCTGCTCTATGGAAGGATGATGAGCTGATGGATGGATGATTATGCCCTACCCAAGAGGTCTTATTTATAGGAGAAGCTAGAGTTTTGAAGTTTCCAATTCGAACCGACCTAAATCCGTTTTTGGCCAAGCCCAAAAACCAATTTAGGAAACATGTCCAAAACCGACTTTGCTTGGTTTGCAAGCTAACTTGGCTTGGAAGTAAACTTGGTCAACAAGTTAGCTTAACCTCCACGCCAACGCACCGACTTGCCATGGGACGAGCCGAGAATTGCTGGGCTGGGCGCAGGCTCGGGTGGCCTTGGACGGAACTAGGCATTTCTCGGGCATGGGCTGGTTCCACTCGGGCATTTTGTCTGGGAAGTGAGATCGTCCAACTTATTGGGTATTTTGAACAACTTGGTCGAGCCGGATTTGCCAGATTCGTCCGTCTGGTCGAGCGACTTGGTTTCGGTGCCTATCAGCGCGCGCGGGCTTTTGGAATTGGGCCAACTGCCAATCTGCTCGGGCGTTCTCCTTAGTTTAGTGACATCGTCTGACTTATCTGCTATTTTGATTAACTTGCTTGAGTCAGAATTGTCAGATCAGCTCGTTTGCCCAAGTGACTTGATTTTGGTGCTAGACTACTCGGCTGGGGCCTGTGGTTTCTCGGGCGCGGCCTGGTCCTGCTCGGGCCAGAGTGGATAAAACTGCCTTACGATGTTTTTCTGCACAAAATACCATCTTTAATGCGCTTTTCCTCCTAGAGCTTTCAAAACACCTGAAATGTAAAACAACACTAACAAGTAACTTGTTCGCATAATAAAGTGTTGGAATTTGTGGGATTTGTTGACTCGATGAGTCGTATAAATATGGCTCATCAAACCACCTTACACTTAAACTTGTTCGTCCCGAACAAGGACTAGGTCATAAGAGGAAAAATAACTGAGACATCACAACTTCTTTGGCATCCTAGATAATGCTACATGAATATGTGTTGCTAGTCTAGACTTCGCCTTTCTATGCATATCTCAATCGTTACTAAAAGTATCATGCTCAAACATGGAAATAATTGATACGTGTTACCTTTGAGCCGAGATCCAAATGAATTCGGATGAGTGGGAGATAGTCCTCTTTAGACCCATGATCTGCACTCGCTGGTCCGAACTCTCGCTATATGGTTATACTTCATTGCTTTTTATTGCACGTGATTTGTTCAAGCTTCACGGTGCTTGAGTTCTTTTGGGACAGCTTTTGTAGTGACTTGGCTTTTGATGTAACAGTGGTGTACTTCACTTTTGTTGCGTGTAAAACTTCACAATCGACTGATTTTTTTCTTTTTGCTACTGATTGTGAACTGCTCGTCCGTGATTCCTCTTCTTTGAAGAAGGTCCAATAATCGCCCGCAAGCATATGGAAATACCTCCCTGCTGTCACTCATCCTTGTCCTTTTGACGCGAGTCAAGCCGAGGGTCGCTCGTCTATTTTCCCGGCTACTCGGACTAGAGATTGGATGGTGTGGGTATTTTTCCCGTCCCACCTGACCGTATAAGCACTGCAGTGGCGGAGTAGACTCTTGACCATGTTGTCTCGAAGTGTTAGCCTCCACGAAATCCATATAACCACATAACTTGAAATCCGGTCCCTTGAGCGCTTTGTCAAGTCTCTCTAGGACGTTTCTATCAACTCCACATCCTTGTTTATCTCAACTCAAAAGTACGTAAAGGGTTAAGTTCACATGTAATTGCACAATTCAAATTTCACAAGAGAAGCGCATGTAATCGGCTCTATCTATTTCACATAATCAAAATTCAATACCGCATATCTAGGAAATAGAGAGGAATTTGTACAAAAAATTTTAAAATTTCAAGGGAAACGTGCTGACTCTATGCAGGTGTAAGAAATAAACGTGCTGACGCAACAAACTGACTCTCCCACCCCACACTTTTGAACAAAGCCATGTCCTCACGGCACGACTTAAATTCCAGACACACTATGCAAGCAAACAAACGTAGGGAAAACAAGAAGAGAGTAAAAAGTGAACAGGCACTTCCCTCGTGTGGTCGCGTGATGTGAATTGCTCTTCCAAAGTTATTTGTCATTCTAAACACTTCTGTTAAGCCAGAATTTCTTGATAAAGAACTTGGGTCGAGGATTTTGGCAGTGTGCCCATTCTGTGCGCACAGGACCCCTGTCGGTTGGCCTCCGGGCGACTCTTCAGGACCTATGGGATTCTTCACTTTTATCCATATATAGGCCATTGTAATACTTTTGGTCGAGCCAGAATCTCAAATTAGCCAAGTTTGCCTGAGGGTTTCCTCCATGCCCTGATTCTGCGCCCGGGACGCTTCGGCCCGCGCTGGTTTGGCTCGGTCGGCCGGTGTTGGGGCCTGGCGCACTCCACACGTGCATGTTTCCTGCATAAGAAAAATTGTTCCCCTTCCAAAATACAATGTGACTCAAGACTCAAATAAGCAAAAAACTAAATAAATAAATAAAAACTGAAAAAACGAAGAAAATGATAAATTTGCCGGGCTGCCTCCCTGCGAGCGCCTTTGTTTTACGTCATTGGCTCGACGTTACCTCTTTAGGGATCACAAGTTAGGATCCCATGGGCGTGTGAGGTCAAATTTCTCCTCAGCTGCTTCTTTAATTTGCCCGAAATTGCCGTGTAATGATGTGCTCGAATCTGCTCTCCATCGATCAGGCGAGTTTGCCTTCACATACTCCCGAGTTGGTGAGGACATCTTGCCTATAGCTACTGGTCCATTCGTATGCACGGTCTCTTCTGGTAGGTCAGGAACTAGGGCACCAAGATCAGATGTGTGCACTATGTACGGCGGTTTCCTCGCGCATGGACGGTCATCATCCCCATAGATGTAGAAATCTGATATTTTGCCACGAATGCAAGTGACAGCAAGCCCGTGCCCATGTCAATCTTGGTCTTGGTGGTGACGAGGAATGGCCGTGCCAAGATAAGTGCTGGCGGTTCATCGTCTCTAGCATCGCCCATCTGCAAGACATAAAAATCTGCAGGAACAACAAGGTCTCCTACTCGGAGGGTTAGGTTCTCAAGCAAGCTGACTAGACGAATACATGATTTGTCCCCTAGTTCTATCAACAGTTTAGGAGGCTTCAATTGTCCTAAATTCAAAGAGCAATACAATCAGTAAGGCATAACATTAATGGCAGCACCCAAGTGGATTAAACAGTGATGTATTTGGGTCTCACCGATACCACAGATGACCGTGAAGGCACCCGGGTCCTTACTCTTTTCTGGCGGTGCATCATGACTCGTTGCAAGTGGGCATTCCATCATTAGGCCGTTCTGCTTGAGCCTTGCCTCCAATCTGCCTTCTAGCTCGTCCTTGTGGGTCATATGGCTTTTGGGAGCAATAACCTGCATGGAACACGCAGGAACATTAGTTAAGGAACTCTCGGCCGTGAGGACTTGGCCTGGCTCGGACGCTTCGAGCGCGTCTGGTCTGAGTGTTTCGACCGGTTTTTCTTTGGATGCTAGCGGGCCGAAGTCTTCTGATTGCGGTCTAGTGTAATTTGAGCTAGGCTCTTCCTCGCTATCCCTTGCCTCCGTGTTGAGCATCTTGTTCACCCAATATGCGGACTCCTTTAGCGCCGCGTCTACGTCCACTACTTCCATCATGCTGACATTCCCTCTCGGGTTTGGTATCGTCTGTGATGGCAGCCTTCCTCGGTTGCTCTTCAGCTCGGAAACAGTCTGAGCAAGGTTGGACATTTGCTTACCTAGCTCCGCTAAGGTTCCATCGGTCTTGGCCTGATTTTGATGTACTGTGGTGGCCAATTGCTGGGTGCTAGCTGCCAGCTCTTTCACGACGTCCTCTAGTGACTTGGTCAGACCGTGTTGACTTGGGCCGATCTGGTTGTGGTTCAGTCCTCTTTGTTGATATTGGCTCGGCCCATTCTGTCCTCCTTGCTGTTGGCGGTATGGTGGATGGTAGTACTGCTGCTGGGCTGGTTGGGATGTGGCCTGTTGTGCTGGTTCCCCCGGGGCGTGGTTGTACTAGTTATCGTTCCTCCAATTCTGCCCGTTGGTCCCTGACAGATGCTTGTCGTTAGAGAAAATGTGCAAAAGTTAATTTATAAGTCCACTACTTGAGACTTCACTATTGGGTAGTAAAGCGGTAAGTAGGGGTCGAACCCAAGGGAATTAGTGGATAGTTGTTCTTAGAGGAATTTGTACAGAAATGTAAGTGCGATTGGGGTTGATTGTGGGTTTAGTACTGAAAAGTAAATTACTGAAAAGTAAATGACTGGAAATAAAGTGCGTAAAGTAAATACTGAAAAGTAAGTGCGGAAAATAAAGTGCTAAAAATAAGGGCGTAAAAGTAAAGTGCGTAAAGTAAATTGCTGGAGCAGTCGAATTCAATATCAACTGATCAATATACTTTTGGTACTGGCCGCACGCTATAAGCGTAATGCGTACCAAAGATATATTGGGTTAATATTGAAAGCGTCTGTAGTAAGCGTACTGAAAGTAAATGACTGAAAAGTAAATGACTGAATAGTAAATGACTGAAAAGTAAATGTGCGAAAAGTAAAGTGCTGAAAGTAAATGTACTGAAAGTAAACAGTTGATGATAGGACTGAAAGTAAGGTGACTGATGAGTCGAGTTTTCGACTCATTTATGGTCATTCTTCACTATAGTTTTGGGTCGTTTCCGACTTTATTTTGATGTCATTTGACCTCTATGTCTACATTTTAGGTAGAAAACAAGTTTCCCCCATGGTCAAGGCCTATATATGAAGATTGGTTGAAAAACAGGAGTTTCGGCGCAAAATATGGAGTTTCGGGGCAATACCAAGCATATTGACCATTGCATCTTGTTTTGGACCTAGAGGGCTCGTCCGACCTCCGAATTGGTTGATTCAAAGCTTGTTGGAAAGCTAACTCAAAGGGCTACAACTCCCTAACAGACTTCAAGACCAAATTCAGCCGGGAAGGCAACCAAAGAGGCCCCAGTCGATCGACTGAAACTCCAGTCGGTCGACTGGAAAAACGAAGAATGTGGGGGGCTCTGAAACTTCATTAAGTCGATCGACTGGGAGTCAAGGCCAGTCAAGCCTATCCCCAGTCGATCGACTGGAGGGAAAAGTCAGATTTGATGCCCAAATTTCAGCCGAATCTATAAAGGAAAAGTAAGGGTTTTGGACCAAGTGTGGAGGTTTTTGGGGAAAAGAACATTGGAAAAGAGGCTCATACAAGGTCATTCAACATCATCCAACCAAGGAGAAGTGAAGATCAAGGGAGTTCAAGGATTAATCATCCTATTTCTATCCCTCTTCTACTCTACTTGTTGTGTAAAAACCCTACTCACACCATGTTGTCTTACATGATGTGTGAGTAGTGGATCTTGTGTTTAGAGGGTTATGACTCTCCTTGGTACTCTTGATCATGTATATACATTGATATTCATATAGATGATTGTTGATTTCATTCTCTCTTGTGTTATGAATGTTATGCACTCTAGGTGTTCGACAAAATGCCTAAGTGACAATTTGGACCTAAAACTCGAACCTAGGACTTGGAAACCCTTGGGGATAGTTCTAGGATGGAGAAAATGATCTATATCTTGAATCATGTATATGAACCTTAGAAAGTTGATTTCATTTTACTATGATCTTCATGATTGACATGTCTCTAAGTGTTTGATAAAATGCCTAAGTGACATGTTTATGTTAGAATTATGATCTAAGTATTGAGAGATCTTAGTGATGGTTTGGATATAGTAAAATTGAACTTAACCTACATTTATGAGAGTAAATGCATGGTGAGAGGTGAACTAGAACTTTATGCATATAGCATTTATGAGAGTAAATGCTATATAGTGGATCAACACCCTTTAATTAGTGAGATCCTAACTAAGATGGCTTGACTAGGATTAGATATGCGTGATTGCCTAATTCTTAGTCTAAGCTAGGTTTAAAACCTATCAACTCATACTTAATTGAACTCTTGTATGCATGATCATTGAGAATTTGCCAAGGAGAGGAGTAAGTCCTCGAAACACCTCTTACTTAACGTTTTTCCCCAATTACTAACCACATAGGATTTAGATATATTCACTCTTTATACATTTTTGTTTAGAATAGCCGAATAGAAACACAATCTTAAATAGTGCATGCGCTTGGCTTGCTCCCTTGGGTTCGACCCGGTACTTACCGGTCAATGTAAATGTTTTGACACTATATTCGATCCTCTCTTCATTGATACTATTTAGAGGTGAAAAAGAATAGTTCGTCAGTGACAGGTTGTGAATTGATTAATGGAAGGATTCGGTTTTAGGGGCTTTGTATCATAGTCCGTTCATCATCGACCTCTAATAATCGTTCTAAGTGTTCAAAGATGTATCAAGGCCATTTCTAGCACTCAACTTGCCACATCGTCTAGTCCTTTTCAAGACATAGAACACTTGTTCTATTTGGGCTAATTCCTCCTTTCGAAGTATCTTAGCTTATGTGCATCCATTTGATCAATCATTTCCGATCAACCAAATGGTGTTTAAAAGAAGTTGAACTCCACAGAAAAGCTATGCTCTTTCAAGCCTCCACTTAACCACGTATGTTCACGAACCCCATGGAAGAGCTTTGCTCTTTTGAGCCTCCACTCAACCAATAGTGTTCTAACCTATTATATGGCACATAGAACAAGTTTTGAACACAATAGAAGCACTAAGAAAAGGGTCTAAAACTTTTTATGATACAAGCACACCCCTTTAACCGAATGAAGGGTTTAGCTACGATTATCCATGGAAGAGGATATCATAGCTAAGTGCTTAAAAGTAAATGGTTTTGAAATCAAAGACAAGGAAAATAACAAAGGGGGTTTCGGTTTTGAAAGACAAGAAAGTAAAGAGGAGAATACTCAAGAACCAACAGGAGTAAACTCAAGAACAACAAGAGTACTCAAGAACCAACAAGAGTACTCTAGAACAAACTTGGAGCTTTCAATATCAAAGTAAAGTGTTTACAAGGATTGTGCCTAAAATCTAGAGAGATTTTCTACAAGGACTAGAGAATATGGAACATGGGACTCAAACTAGGACTATGGGACATTGGACAAAGGAGAGGGGATGTTGTATTTATAGGCAAGGGGGAGGAGGAGGTCGAACCACATGGCAAAGGGAGAGGAGCTCCTCCTAAAGCCGCCGGCCATGTGGCATCATCCCAAGCAAAGCCGCCGGCCATAAGGTGGAGGAGGAAGTGAGTGGGTTGTGATATTTGTTTCTCAAAAGCCATCGGTTCCCCCACAATCTCCGGTTAGACCTTGGTTGCATCATGGTTGCTTCTTGGTTGCAATCAAAAGACAAGGCACAAGCCTTGCACATGGGTGGCTAGACTTGGCATTCACTTGAGTTCTTGATCTTTGTTGAGGTTTGGAACAAGTCATTGGGACATGTTTGAGTGATTCCACGTTGGGTTCATGAAGGTTGTAAAGCCGGAATCTGGTCGTGGCCTGGAATGACTTGTAATCCATTTTTAGCTTTAAGAAATCCTTTTTAGCTCGTTTCATCTCTAATCCTCGAAATAACCTGTAGAACAAAAGTGAAACTAACAAGTAAAAGTTGTTAAGACAAATCGTCTAATTTGGTGGGTTTAACTATCTTGATGAATCATATAAATATGGTCCATCAGTCCCTTTTCTGGTTGTGGCCTATCCATATTGCCGATTTGATCTGGCCCGGTTGTTGTAGCCTTGGTACCTGTCCACTGCATTAACCTCGCCTTGGTCTTCTTCCATTATTGTTGGACACGCATTGGTTTTATGGTCGGTTGCACCACAAAATTCACACAGTTTCACTTGGACCGGGTGCCTCCTAATTAGCTGCATCATCATTTCTTTCATTTGTTTTAGCTCTTCGGCCATTGCGTTTGATGGGGGCTCGGCCCTTGAGACGTTTCTGGTCCGGCTGAACTCTTCTTCTTTGTTGGACTCGTCTCGGAACCTCGCATTCTCGGCCACTTCTGTGATCTTCCTTCGCACATCGGCTAAGGACAGATTCATGATGGTTCCTCCATCTGCGGCGTCTAGTAAGCTCCTATCGAGTTTCCTCAATCCATCTAGCATGTATTCCACGAATAGCTTCTCGGGCAGTCCAAGATTGCATCAACTATGTTCTAAGGCATTGAACTTCTCTAGATAATCGTACATCGTCTCATTCGACCCTTGTTTGATATCTTACAGCTGCTTGTGGATCTGCATTGCCTTGCCCGCTGGGTAGTACTTGTTTAGGAACTTCTTTAGCATCTAGTCCCATGTCTGAATACTACCTGAAGGCAAGGATAAGAACCAATCGATAGCAGCATCTATAAGTGAAAAGTAAAAGGCTTTCAGCTTGAAGTCCTCCACTTTGACTCTGTATGGCCTGAGATTTTGGCAGATGCCATGGTAGCGCTGAAGATGTGTTGTGGCTGACTCTCCCTGGAGTCCCGAGAACTTGGGCAGATGGTGCACGACTGCCGAGTTGATGAATATTCCTTCAAGTGCAAGTCCTTCGTAGATGCACCATGGCTGATTTCGGAAGTTCAGTGCATATAGTTCCCCCATGGTTAGCTCTTGGTAGTAGTGCTCTCCTTGGTACCCTTCCCTGATGAGCTGTTGTGGCGGAGGTGGCCTTGGATGTTGTAGAGGAGGTGGCAGCTGTTGTTGTGGAGGCGGTTGAATTGGTGTTGGAATGTCTTGATTGACCTCGTTATCGTTGATGTTATCACCAAAGTGGCTACCTGCATGAGACATGGTGAAAGAACAGAAAATATCCAATAACAGAAAATTTCTAAAAACACTAAAAATTCAAAATAAAATACTAAACGATCTCGGATGGCCAAAAACACCCTATGTCACAGCATAGCAGTGATTTCTGACCGCCTCGTCGTTCTGCTCAGAACAGGGTATTATGGGCTGAAATCGGACACCTGTAGCTCGAATCCTGTCGGTCTAGGGTTTTCGATTGTGATTTCATTTATCATCGATTTCTAATTATCTAATCATGTGTTCCTAAGTGTGGTTACTCCGTTTCAGGTTATAACCTAAGGTAGGACCGTTTCAAGTCACTACGCCACAATCTACTCCATTTTAAGTCACTACGCCACAATCTACTCCGTTTCAGGTTATAGACTTCTAGTTCTAGCAAACCTAATACTCCATTTTAGGTTATATTAGATTAAGTGCGAACTACTTGTTTTAACGGTTTAGTATCAAACAAGCAGCAAACATGGGGGCTGAATTGCTCGGCTAAGCTTTACCGTTGTAGGTCTCCACTTAGCTTCACAATTCAGTCCGAGATAAGAATACACAAGAACTAGTAGAACATAAAGAAAAGCATTAAGCGAAGAATCTCAAAACTACGTCACAATATATTAAAACCCTAAACCGAATAAAAGGTTTAGCTACATATGCTGTAAACGAAAGACATAATGAAAGTAGAAATTCTTCTCTATGCCGAAGTAGAAAACTGAGGAGAGAATGGCCGAAGTTGCTGCTCTATGGAAGGATGATGAGCTGATGGATGGATGATTATGCCCTGCCCAAGAGGTCTTATTTATAGGAGAAGCTTGGGTTTTGAAGTTTCCAATTCGAACCGACCTAAATCCGTTTTTGGCCAAGCCCAAAAACCAATTTAGGAAACATGTCCAAAACCGACTTTGCTTGGTTTGCAAGCTAGCTTGGCTTGCAAGTAAACTTGGTCAACAAGTTAGCTTAACCTCCACGCCAACGCACCGACTTGGCCTGAGACGAGCCGAGAATTGCTAGGCTGGGTGCAGGCTCGGGTGGCCTTGGATGGAACTAGGCATTTCTCGGGAATGGGTTGGTTCCACTCAGGCATTTTGTCTGGTAAGTGAGATCGTCCGAGTTATTGGGTATTTCAAACAACTTGGTCGAGCCGGATTTGCCAGATTCGTCCGTCTGGTCGAGCGACTTGGTTTCGGTGCCTATCAGCGTGCGCATGCCTTTGGAATTGGGCCAACTGCCAATCTTCTCCGGCGTTCTCCTTGGTTTAGTGACATCGTTCGAATTATCTGCTATTTTGATCAACTTGCTCGAGTCGGAATTGTCAGATCAGCTCGTTTACCCGAGCGACTTGATTTTGGTGCTAGACTGCTCGGCTGGGGCCTGTGGTTTCTCGGGCGCGGCCTGGCCCTGCTCGGGCCAGAGTGGCCAAAACTGCCTTGCGATGTTTTTCTGCACAAAATGCCATATTTAATGCGCTTTTCCTCCTTGAGCTTCCAAAACACCTGAAATGCAAAACAGCACTAACAAGTAACTTGTTCGCATAATAAAGTATTGGAATTGGTGGGATTTGTTGACTCGATGAGTCATATAAATACGGCTCATCAGGCATCTCATTCATAGCAGATATGTTGCCTACTGACACTTATCATATCTTTTACAATGATTGTAGGCATCTCTAAACACATGCGACCAAAAGAATCCACTATCTAAAATCTTCCTACTAGTTCTTTTCAAGCCAAAATGGCCACCACATGCATGTTCATGACAAAAACTAATCAGAGAAGCAATCTCATCATCAGGGACACACCGTCTAAGTATTTTGTCTACGCCTATTTTCCACAAGTACGGGTCATCCCACACATATTTCATGCACTGAGCTTTCTAGTAAGAGGGCGAAAACTTACCTCCGACCAGGTAGTTCACCATGGAAGCATACCATGGCACCTTACCTGTGATAGCGTACAGGTGCTCGTCCGGGAAGGTCTCGGTGATTTGCCCGACGTCCTCTTCTCGTACTAGTCGGCTCAGGTGGTCAGCCACGGTGTTCTCTGATAAGTCGTAATTGTATGACTATTTTATATGTTAAAACCCCGTCTCTTAGTGGTTGCATGTATATTATTTCACTACCTGTGTGTAGTTTTCGTTCTCAGGTGCATTCGGAGACCATGGAAGGAATATCGGCTAAAGAGAGCATATTAGAAGATGTTTGGCATCGAAAGAAATGAAGTCCGAAGTGTTGAAGTTTTAGTCAGTGCAGACCACTTACGTCTGAAGAATTATGGGCACTTCGGACTTAACAATTTATGTAATTGTTAAGACGTCCGCGGACGTTAAATCAAGAGACGTAAGTGGAATCCAGTTGGCAGTCAAATTTCTTTATTTTGGATTTGTAATCTCGGGAGGAATAATACTAAAATCGAAGAGCCATATCTCGAAAAGGAAGAGAGGAGAATTCGAGGAGGCTCATTCACAATTGGAGAAGATAAAAAAGCAAGGCAATGGAAGAAGAAGGGGGTTCGAAAATTGACATTGGAGGTCTTTTGGCCGTGGCCTTGGTTTGTGGAAGAAAAGAAGTTGGCTGAGCCAACTTGGGCAGTAGAAGAAAAGAGCTTTTGGTGTGGATTCTTGGAGAACAAAATAGAGAGGAGAAGGATTCCGAATTGAAGAAAGCTTGGTAGAGGATTCGTCAACAGTATTTTTATTTCATTCCATTACAAACTTGATTATGTATTCCATTACGATGAGTAGCTAACTCGTACGTGTAGGTTAGAACTCGACATTGTGATGTTTTGACTTGAGACCTATATTGATTTCTATGTTTTGTGTCATATTACTATGCATTGCTTATGGAATTGATATGCTAGCATGAGTGGAACCCTAACGGGGGAGCTTTTGTTTGTGTGTTGATTTCGATTATCAAAGTTTACTAGCAACCTAGCGGGGATAGCAAACTAGGACACGAGTAATATACCACTAGGATTGACACCCTAGGACAACTTGTTTATATGTTCATGCAACTCTAGCGAGGTTAAGTATTAGAACAAAAACGGGGAGTATAACCTAGCAGGGAGCTCTAAGTTGTAGAACATTAGAAATCAAAACGGATTGGTCAATGATTTAGTCTTACATCACAATCGAAAGTTCTAGCTTACACTTTGCTTGATATTTGATACTTGAATCTGTGTGACTATTTCTATTGATAATTGATCGTTGTTGCTACTTGCGTTTTTATTTGACTTGTTTGAAATTTCCAAAACCCCCATTGTTACTTTTGTGCTTAGTAAACAAATTCTCACACCGATCTCTGTGGATACGACCCGACTTACCACTTGCTAGTCGGAGATAAAGAAATATTATTTTTGACGGGTACAACGACGCCCGTCAAATTTTGGCGCCGTTGCCGGGGATCGGTAACGAAGAATCTTACTAAGTATTTTATTTCTTTTAGTTTTATTTTATTGTCTTTTATTTTGTCACTTGATCATTTTCTGTTTAAGTAACAATGTCACAGAGAAGTGTTGATCGTGATAATGAAGAGCGAAGTAGTGTACAAGGAGATAACATGCAAGAACAGAGGCAAGGACTGCCCGCTGTTAATCAAAGAGTACCACCCCCAAGAAATCAGAAATTTGTGAATGAGTATGCTAGACCTCGTGCAGCTAGACACGAGGATTACGAGGATGAGTTGGATCGAGAATACCTCGGTGGAGGAAACCGATATGGACAGTTACCTAGGCGTCGGGATTCGGGACGCACTATGAGAGGACTTTATGCGCCGTATAGTGATGAGGAACCTTGGTGCATTAGGATGGACGAGGACCCGATCAAGGAATTGAGAGAAATGCTCAAGGAACTCACTCAAAAGATGGGCCAACAAGCTGAAGTCATTAACGAGCAAAAGAATCAAGCGTCTCAAATTGCCAGCGCAGTTTACAAAAGGTGAGAAGAAGAGCTGAACGAAGATTCTACCTCAGTGCAGGATGCGGACGCCTCACCAATTGATACGCGGATGCCTGATGAATTACAACAAAATACAGAGACGTCTGTAGAAAATATTCAGGAGACGTCCGCGGGCTGCACTAATTCAGGTAAGGAAATTCCAATTTCTAACACTCCTCTACCATTCCCAATGCAGGTGATAGCTCCTAAGGACCACGCGATCGACAAAGATGAGCTAGAAGGCAGATTGGAGGCGAGGAATGAGCAAAACGACCCAACGATGGAGCGCCCAGTTGCAGCAAGTCAAGTAGCACCGCCTGGAAAGATTAAGGACCCATGTACTCTCACAATCACCCGTGATGTTGACTCTTATATTTTTAAGATGGGAGATGCCAGCGCTAACGGTCCTCTTGAACTCATTTTGGGACAATCACTCCTCTTTACGACAAGCACCAAGAATGACATGGGAACGCGCTTGTTGTCACTTGCGTTTGCTGGCAAGACATCAAACTTCCATTATCACGAGGATCCCGACCGTCCATACATGAGGAAGCGACCGAGACATGGCACGTTTGGATGGAAACCAGGATGGAGAGACACGAGAGCACCACTCGATGAGGGCTATGAGCATCACAAGGGAGTAAAGAAGTTTGACTTGGAGCAGCCATCGGATCCTAACTTGTGATCCATAAAGAGGTAATGTCCAGCCAAGGACGTAAAATAAAGGCGCTTACCGGGAGGTAACCCGGTGTGTTTTTTTACTTTACACATGTTAGGAGTAGATTAGTTAGTGGAATTGGTACCCTGATAATGCGCCCCGAGTGCATATTTTTTTGGTGGTTTCAGGAGATTGAATGAAGAAAGGAATTCAACATCAGTGTAGATGGCGCACGTCTGAACAATTACAATCGCGGACGCCTGAACAATAATGATAAATCAAGAGACCTTTGTGGCATTAAATGATGGAGACGTCCGCGGTGCATCGCAGAGCTCAACCACCACCAGACAATTAAAGGAGTACCAGTTCATCCATTGTTTTTTCTATTTATTGTCTTTTATTTTTATTTGTGTCTATTTTGTTTGTCCATCATATCTCTTGAGTTGTACCGTGAGGACACGGGTCAATTTAAGTGTGGGGTGGGATGTTATAGAGTCAGTCGTGTGTCGTGTCTGTTTTCAATTTTTTTTATGTTTCATGTTTTGTGTCTTGATGAACTCGTGATGAATTGATGATGTACTGCTATGCTTTTATCATATGTCGAAATCTTATTTCCAGCTTTTTATGACTATTGTGCTCATTTGACTAAAAATGCGAAATTTCAAAAAATTTCGATGCTTTATTCTTTCGAGTTGTGATATGCAGGGATGTGGAGTTGACAGAAATGTCCTAGAAAGGTACGGTAAATTGCAGGAAGTTCTGAGTTTTTGGTTCTGATGATTGAGAAAAGTGGTGGAGGTTGACGCTTCACTAGTCTAGTCGTAGTAGCTGGGAATGGGTGGGTAACCCCTACCTTACCTCATGCAGAAAGGACGAGGATGAGAAAAGAGCGGGACGCACTCCTATGCTATTATTCGGAGGCTATGATTGGAGTGGTTAAAGGGCGCAAATGATTATGTGGACAAGAAACAATTTCAAAAGCCGAAGGCAACCCATCAAGTAAGAAGAAAATCAAAATCTGATTGATTCAAGCAAAGATGTGTCGTTTATGAAAGTCCATACAAGTTAAGGAATTCAAGACTCAACGGTATGAAAGCAGTGAATTAATCATGTGTCAGAGAAAGCCGCCGACTCAATCTAAAAACCAAAACTCAAAAAAGAATGCAATGTCCGTGGTACCTATAGGGGACTATCTTCCAAACATCCAAGGTCGTTTGGATTGCAACTCGCGAGGTAACAAGTATCGAAAAATCTATCTTTACTCGCATTGTTAGAATCTCAAGCATGATAAGATTCGTGGTTGGATTTGGGATTGAGATGTAAGGATTAGCATGGCTAGTACATTGTAATTCAATCTATGGCTTTGTTCTTGTTCGGGACGAACAAGTTCAAGTGTGAGGTAGTTTGATAAGTCATAATTGTACGACTATTTTATATGTTAAAACTCCATCTCTTAGTGGTTGCCTGTATATTATTTCACTACCTGTGTGTAGTTTTCGTTCTCAGGTGCATTCGGAGACCATGGAAGGAATATCGGCTAAAGAGAGCCTATTAGAAGATGTTTGGCATCGAAAGAAATGAAGTCCGAAGTGCTGAAGTTTTAGTCAATGCAGACCACTTACGCCTGAAGAATTATGGGCACTTAGGTCTTAACAATTTATGTAATTGTTAAGACGTCCGCGGACGTTAAATCAAAAGACGTAAGTGGAATCCAGCTGGCAGTCAAATTTCTTTATTTTGGATTTGTAATCTCGGGAGGAATAATACTAAAATCGAAGAGCCATATCTCGAAAAGGAAGAGAGGAGAATTCGAGGGTCATTCACAATTGGAGAAGATAAAAAAGCAAGGCAAAGGAAGAAGAAGGGGGTTCGAAAATTGACATTGGAGGTCTTTTGGCCGTGGCCTTGGTTTGTGGAAGAAAAGAGGTTGGCTGAGCCAACTTGGGCAGTAGAAGAAAAGAGCTTTTGGTGTGGATTCTTGGAGAACAAAATAGAGAGGAGAAGGATTCCGAATTGAAGAAAGCTTGGTGGAGGATTCGTCAACAGTATTTTTATTTCAGTCCATTACAAACTTGATTATGTATTCCATTACGATGAGTAGCTAACTCGTACGTGTAGGTTAGAACTCGACATTGTGATGTTTTGACTTGAGACCTTGACAGAGCCTTGTCGTGAGGCAATGTGCAAAATAAATTTATAAGTCCACTACTTGAGACTTCACTATTGGGTAGTAAAGCGGTAAGTAGGGGTCGAACCCAAGGGAATTAGTGGATAGTTGTTCTTTGAGGAAATTGTACAGAAATGTAAGTGCGGTTGGGGTTGGTTGTGGTTTTAGTACTGAAAGTAAATTACTGGAAAGTAAATGACTGAAAGTAAAGTGCTGAAAGTAAATTGCTGGAAAGTAAATGACTGAAAGTAAAGTGCTGAAAGTAAATTGCTGGAACCGTCGAGTTCAATATCAACCAAACAACATACTTTTGGTTTGTCGCACGCTATATTTCAAGCGCAATACGTGCCAAAGTTATGTTGGATTGATGTTGAAAACGTCTGTAGTAAGCGGAAAGTAAATAACTGAAAGTAAAGTGCGGAAATGTAAAGACTGAAAGTAAGTGCGGAAGTAAAGTACTGAAAGTAAAGTTAGTTGCGGAAAGTAAAGTACTGAATGTAAAGTTAGTTGCGGAATGTAAAAGTTAGTTGCAGAATGTAAAGTACTGAAAGTAAATGGTACTGAAAGTAAACAGTTGATATTGAGACGGAAAGTAAAATGACAAGTGATGTTTTGATTGAGAGAAGGGTTCGGTTTTAAGGGCCTTGTATCATAGTCCGTTCATCATTGACCTCTAATGATCGTTCTAAGTGTTCAAAGATGTATCAAGGCCATTTCTAGCACTCGACTTGCCACACCTCCTAGTCCTTTTCAAGACATAGAGCACTTGTTCTAGATAGGCTAATTCCTCCTTTCGAAGTATCTTAGCCTATGTGCATCCACTTGATCAATCATTTCCGATCAACCAAGTGGTGTTTAAAAGAGGTTGAACTCCATGGAAAAGCTTTGCTCTTTCGAGCCTCCACTCAACCATGTATGTTCACGAACCCCATAGAAGAGCTTTGCTCTTTCGAGCCTCCACTCAACCATGTATGTTCTAACCTAATATATGGCACATAGAACAAGTTTGAACATAATAGAAGCATTAAGAAAAGGGTCTAAAACTTTTGCATGATACAAGCACACCCCTTCAACCGAATGAAGGGTTTAGCTACGAATATCCATAGAAGTGGATACCATAGCCAGTGCTAGAAAAGTAAATGGTTTTGAAAGCAAAGACAAGAAAAGTAAAGGTTTTGGAAAGTAAAATTCAAGAACAACAAGAATACTCAAGAACAAACAAGAGTAAACTCAAGAACACTGAAGAATACTCAAAAACCAACAAGAGTATTCATGATCAAGAGAGAAGGTAGAGCTTTTGATATTGAAAATGCAAGTGTTTTACAAGGATTGTGGGATGGATTCTAGAGAGATTCTCTACCTAAGTTACAAGTGATGACATGAGGTGTGTTTTCAAGGGCCAAGCCCTTCTATTTATAGGCCAAAGAGGCGGTGGAGGAGAGGATATTTGTCCTCCCAACCGCCTCTAGTCCTCCCACAACTCCGGTTGGCCTTGGTTGCTCTTCGGTTGGAGTTTAGTTTGAGCCAAAGGGCAAGGTGATGTTCCCATGAATGACATACTGTTTGGCAAAACGGCTTTAGACCTGTTCGAGATAATGTTCTGGAGGAGTACGAACACATTCTGGAACTTCTGTACAGCGTAGAGCAGACGCAGAAGATATTCTCCGGAAGGATCTGGATCCAATATCTTTTCAGTTTTAAATCGGCCAGCGATGCATTCGATCCCCAGATATTCGAATGAATATTTACCCTAAACCGGCGTCTGACTTGGCAAGGAAGGCTTCAAGTAAATATTCCGATTATCTCTTGGAAGATCCTAAAAAGTTCGAGGATCTTTTGTTCCGATCTGAAGTTGGCCAGCAAGTTTTTCGAGCGTCAAATATTTGCTTAAAGAGTTCCGATTTGAAAGATACGCATCAGAATATTTGAGAAATATTTGATGGGGTTTATCTTGTGTGAGTTAGGGTTTCGTCCAAGCATATAAATACAATGCAAGGGCAACCCTAATTCTCGTCGCTCCCACTGATAAAATAAACACGAGGAAATCTTTACTGATTGGAGAAGGAGCGACAGCCGATTGAGTTCTCCCTACCAGAAACTCATCGGTGTTAGAGCAGTCTTAGCAAGTGCATCTCAGACTGCCTGGAAGTGATCATACTATGCACACAACAAAGGAGAACAACTTGCTTTCAAGAGAAAGCGACCGAGCTTTACGAGAGGTTCGAGAACGTTCAGATAGACGATCTGGACGAAGGGGATCGAGGATAGTTGCGAGGAACCTCGGTTGCAAATCTGAAAGACGGAGTGTTAGTGGTGAGGCCACTACAAGCAAAGGTGTTGTGTAAGTGTAAGACCTCCTGTGCCCTAAACTCGTAATAAAGATTTGTTGTCCCTTTTCCGGGTGTGGGAAACCCCCCAGAGTAGGTGTAGTCGAACTGGGTTATCAATCTATGCGTACTCATGTCTTTATTGTTCTGCTCGTACCGTGTGTTGAACTGTTGTAGAGAGAGTTCAAGGTCAGTCCGAACTGGACCTTGAACACTTGCTTGAACAGGGGATAGAATTTCAAATGGTATCAAAGCAAACACTCGACACACTGAGTGGGATCCTGGAACTGTTCAAGATGACTCCAAAGGGAGGTCAATACACAACCAAAGATGACAAAGAACTTTCATGGAGAGCAGAGGTGTCTGAGGAGGTGTCTGAGACTGACAGCACTCTTTTTCAACTAAATACGCTGACTCGGAGGTTTGGCAGAATGGTCTGAAAACTCGATAAACGCAGATCTGAGCAAGACATTCCCCAATCTAGCATGCCTCAAAACTAGGAGACAGACGCTAAGATCTGCAGAAAGAACATCGTCTGCACCGTTGCCTTCAGCTCTTCAAGTCATATGGAAAAAGATCGCTGGTACTTCGACAGCGGATGCTCTGCACATATGACAGGTAACTCCAAGTTTCTCACACATATTCAACCTGTCACTAAGAGGCAGTTCGTTACATTCGGTGATGGAGGAAAGGGTCAGGTGATCGGCTGTGGGACATTGAAGGTTCCGGATCTTCCTGTACTCTATGACATCCTTCTTGTTGAAGGACTAAAGGTGAATCTCATCAGTATCAGCCAACTTTGTGATGGAGGATTTCACGTTCAATTCACTCATGACTCCTGTCATGTTCTGAACAAGGAAGGAGGGACGCTGATGAAAGGATGTAGAGCAGACAACGACTGTTATCTTATAGGTTCTGCCATAACAGCTACGTGCATGTCTAGTCAAGCAGATGAGATGTCACTCTGGCACAGGAGACTGGGTCATCTGAACCTCAAAACTCTGAAGAAGCTCAGCTCGTCTGGTCTCATCCGAGGAATGCCCAATGTTAAAGGTGACATAGATGTCCTATGTGGAGAATGCCAGATCGGTAAACAGACTAAAGCATCGCATTCAAACACCACCCAGATCAGTACCAGCAGACCGCTTGAACTTATTCATATGGATCTTATGGGGCCGATGCAGGTTGAGAGCTGCGGTGGCAACAAGGATGTCCTGGTATGCGTGGACGACTTCACCAGGTTTTCATGGACCCGATTCATTCGAGACAAGTCTACTGCTGCACCTCAATTCATTGAACTTGCAACCCTTCTCCAGAGAGAGAAAGAAGCCAGCGGAGAGCACCTGGTGAGTATCAGGAGTGACAACGGCACTGAGTTCAAGAATGCCACTATGACCTCGTACTGTACCAAACACGGGATTGCCCATCAGTTTTCTTCTGCAATCACTCCTCAGCAAAATGGCGTTGTTGAAAGGAAAAATTGTACAATTCAGGAAATGGCTCGCGTAATGATCCATGCCAAGAAGATTCCCTTGAAGTTCTGGTCAGAAGCGATGAACACGGCGTGCCAAATTATAAACCGGGTAACAATACGCACAGGTACGGAGATGACCTGCTATGAACTCTGGAAAGGGAAGAAGCCCACGGTCAAGTACTTTCACATCTTTGGGAGTGAGTGCTACATTTTGAATGACCGCGAGTACCGACAGAAGCTTGATCCTAAAAGTGATGAGGGATTCCTCCTAGGATACTCCTCGAACAGTCGAGCATACAGGGTGTTTAACAAACGCACAGGAACAGTTATGGATTCTATCAATGTCAAGATCAAGGATGACGTTGTTGATCTTACTGCCCTAGACAGTGCTGACGATGCAGCCGGAACAACATCTGGTAATGTTCCACCTTCTCATTCTACTAAGACTGACTTGACTGGGGATGTCACAACAGCTATTGAACCGGTTGAAACAGCACCTGAAACTGTGACACTGCCCATTCAGACTGTGACTAGCTCGACAGAAGGTGCTCGACTTCCTGATAATGTCATTGGGAACTCTTCCTCTGATGAGGGTGAAGAGGTTAGTACTCAAGAGGATCGTGCTGCATTACAACCCTCTCGTCGAATCTCCAGAGATCACACAATCTCTTAGATCATTGGTGCACCTAGTGATGGAATTCAAACTCGTGGAAAAAGGATCAATTACAGAGGACTCGCTGCCTACTCATGCTTCCTGTCTTCAATTGAACCAAAGAACGTAAAGGAAGCACTCGTTGATGAGTATTGGGTTCTCGCCATGCAGGAAGAACTGGAGGAATTTGCCCGCAATGACGTATGGGACTTAGTTCCAAAACTTGATGGTGTTAACATCATTGGCACTAAATGGATTTTTAAGAACAAATCAGATACATCAGGAAATATCACCAGAAATAAAGCTCGTCTTGTGGCTCAGGGATATTCCCAGATAGAGGGGATCAATTTTGATGAAACCTTCGCCCCTGTCGCACGGCTTGAAGCCATTCGCCTGCTACTTGCTTTAGCATGTCACCTGAAGTTTCGTTTGTTTCAGATGGATGTCAAAAGTGCGTTCCTAAATGGACTTCTACATGAAGAAGTTTTTGTGTCTCAGCCAAAAGGATTTGAGGATCCGCATCACCCTGCTCATGTGTATCGCCTGAAGAAGGCCCTGTACGGACTCAAGCAGGCGCTCAGAGCCTGGTATGAGCGACTCACTGTGTTTCTCATCAATCATGGATATGTGCGAGGGGGAGTGGACAAGACTTTGTTCGTCAAACATACAAGGTCAGATTTTATTATCGCACAAATCTATGTTGATGATATTGTGTTCGGATCGAACACCCAGACGATGGTAGATCAGTTCGTGGAACAGATGCAGAAAGAGTTCAAGATGAGCATGGTAGGAGAGATGAGCTACTTTCTGGGATTGCAGGTGACACAGAAAAAGGATGGGATATTCATTTCACAAAGTAAGTATGCCAAGACTCTAATAAAGAAATTTGATCTAGCGAAGGCAAGTGACAAACGAACACCTGCTGCAACTCATTTAAAGATCACTAAAGACGATGCTAGAGTCAATGTTGATCAGACTCTATATAGAAGCATGATTGGAAGTCTCCTGTACTTAACCGCCAGCAGACCGGATATATCTTATGCAGTCGGAGTCTGTGCAAGGTACCAGTCAGAACCAAAGGAAAGTCACCTTCTGCAAGTTAAAAGAATTATAAAGTATGTATGCGGAACTGTTGAATTCGGGATCTGGTACACCAAAGACACCAATCCACACCTGGTGGGTTTCTGTGACGCTGATTGAGCAGGGAACGCTGAAGATCGGAAGAGCACGTCTGGAGGATGTTTCTTCTTGGGAAACAATTTGGTTTCATGGTTTAGCAAAAAACAAAACAGCATCTCGCTCTCTACGGCCGAAGCAGAATACATCGCAGCAGGAAGCTGCTGCACTCAGCTCCTATGGATGAAACAGATGCTATCTGAAAACGGAGTTGAGCAGAAAGAGATGACACTGTACTGTGACAATATGAGCGCGATCAGTATTTCCAAATACTCGGTTCAACATTCCAGGACGAAGCACATCGACATCAGGCATCACTTCATCAGAGAACTGGTTGAACAGAAGGTTGTCACTCTGCAGCATGTCACAACGGACAAGCAATTAGCTGACATCTTCACCAAACCGCTTGATGCTGCTCAGTTTGAAACACTCAAATCCTCCTTGGGTCTGTGTGTTGTTGATGGACCAAAATTATACGAATCATAAACACAGTATAGCCCCCTTAATTAGACATTTTGTCTATTTAACTTTTGCTTGTTAGTTCAGATATATTTCTACAGGGTATTTCAGAGCTTAGAGAGAATACATGCTAAAGAGGAGCTTTTAAAGCAGAAAAGATGTTACGAGTCAATCCAAGGTCAAGATCATATGCCGACTGAAGAAATATCAAGGATCCTGACGTTGAATCACTCATAACAAATTAATCAGAAGAATCAGGAGAGGAATCAAGACAGCTCGGGACAAAACATATTGACAGTTTTGTGAAAAGACTGCACAAAACTGTACAAAATTCACATTTGGGCAAGATGACCGTCCACTTGGGCAAGAGGTGGCCAAAGCCACCCCTCCTCCTCCCTCCACCACCGGCAACCGGCGGCTCCTCCACCCATGGTGACCGGCGGCTTTTTGCTCCTCCACATGTCTCCTCCTCCTTGTTCCTCCTTCCTCCTCCCTTGGATCAAAAGACATGTGGTGGCTCCTCCACCCTCCATTCTCCTCCTCCATGGATGGCCTCCACATGCAACCATCTCCACCCTCCATGTCCACCCTCCATGGCTATAAAAGGAGGAGCTCCTCCCCTCATTTGTATCATAACCCACACCTCAAAATCCATAATTCACTTCTCTCTCTAAGTTTATGTATTTGTAAGTTTGGCTTTGGAAATAAAGGATAGCTCCCTTGGCGCTTCAACGGTTGTAAGTAATTCTTAGTATTTATTCAACTGGTTTTTATTTTCTTAGTTATAATGTTTAGCGCGATGAATAGTAGCTAAACTAGTAGTTCGGTAGAAGGGGCGCACTTGTATTATAAAATATTTTAGACTATTAACTTAGTGTCTCGTATTAGTATTCAAAACTTATTCTATGTGCCATATATAAAGTTAGAATTTCCAAGGGTGAGTGAACCATTTGTAACTGGACCAAAGGGACCAAATGGGTAAGCTTGTCCTTGGGGGTTCGTGATCATACTCGGGTAAGTGGACCATTTGTAACTGGGCCAAAGGGACCAAATGGACAAGCTTATCCGAGGAGGTCGACTTATCCTAAAAACCATTTGAAAACTAGGCCAAAGGGATCAGATGGATGCACACAGACTAGCGTACCTTGAAATGGTACTGGTGCTAGTTTAAGTAGAATAAGTGCTCTACGACCTTGAAAAAGGCTAGGCAATGTTGCAAGTCTTGAGCTAGGAATAGCCTCGATTCATGTTTGAATACTTAGATGATTCACTAAAGGTCAATGATAAACAGGATATAATACAAGGCCCCTGAAACCGAACATTTCTCTTTAATTATTAACTGCAATTTACTTTCCAGTACTAAAACCAACCAACCAACCAATCAATCAATCAATCACTTAGCTGGTAGCTTTAAAACCCACCAACCGACTTAAAACACACTCTCTCACTGGACAACCCCCTCAAAGAACATCTATTCCCCTGATTCCCTTGGGTTCGACCCCTACTTACCAAGTACTACCCAGTAGTATAGTTGCGAGTAGCGGACTATTATAAATTTATTTGTACAAATCGCTTTGACGACGAGCGGTCTGTCAAATTGGCGCCGTTGCCGGGGAATCAGTCGTCGGATAGTTGTTCTTTCCCTCCCCTTCTTTTTTTCTTTCTTTTCCCTATGTCATTACCCAGTACGCATGCATGGACAACGCGATTTCTGCCCCTGTTCGGAGGAACTGAGGGAGAAGACCCAGTACAGCACTGCCGAAACTTCCACCACGTCTGCCACCACATCAAACCTGAGAACGAAGTATTAGAGGAATTTAAGCTGAAATGCTTCAAATTCTCTCTAACCGACTTCGCCACGATATGGTATTACACATCCACCGCTAGCAGTGCAGAACGTTACGTAGATCTCTGCGTTCCATTCCTGAAGGAATTCTCCCCACCATCTTTACGCCAAGAAACCAGTGAGAAGATCATGTGCCTTCATCAATCCCGGGATGAGACATTGGACGAATACTACATGAACTACGATGCCATCGTCTCAAGCTGCCCGCACCATGGATTTACGAAGAAAGTTCTTTTCCAAAAATTTCTTCGTGGGATGAGGCCCGAAGAACTGGGAAGAATTAACGAAGCTATGAGAAGGTCTGCCACAAACTTCACCATTGCAGACATGTGGTACCTTATAATCGGACTGGCCTCTGCCACAAGACGAGTACCCCAAACTGACAAGGAAATGCAGACAGAAGAAGCTGACCCTGAGGCTGACAAAGAAGAAACCACCGAGCCGTCAGAAGAGACTCCTGAACCGTCTGAAGAATCAGACATGGAAAGCACCGGAAGCAACGAAGTAGGAGTCCAGAACACCTATGACGAACTGCCCAATCCATACCCGACTATCATTACCCAGGCAGCTGAAACTATCTACGATCAGTTCCTCACGAACCAACATAACGAGGCAGAACCAAGCCTCATGAGGCCTTCCCGACTTTTCCCCTTAATCAATGAGCAAGTCGCAGCGAACTGTGCGATCAATGAAGAAGCTCAAAGGAGGATGGGAAAAGGACCTCTGCAGAATGACCCCTCGATGGAGCATTGCTATGCCGCAACTGGACTACACAGTCCCAAATACAAAAACTTCAAAAGGCTAGTAGTGAAAGGTCCATCACCCCCTCCGGGGTATTGGAAGGAAAAAAATCCCAAAACAAAGGAGTCCTGACCCGAATACAACATTCGACAAGAAGTCAGGACGAGTCAAAGCAAGAAACAACACAGGAGCGGTGGCGAAGTTCGACTTGAGCCACCCATGGGACCCAAACCAGTGATCCACAACGAGGTACTGTCGAGCCAACGACGTTAAACAAGTGCACTGGTCGGGAGGTAACCCGACACTATCTTACTTTTCCGCACTTTTAATTTCTGTCATTTAAATTTAGTATTTAGTTTTAAGCTTGCATGACTTTTGAACTAAGGCACGCCTTCGTTCAAAAGTGGGGGGTGAGAACCACCTGTGTACATAAATAACATGCTTGCTATTTTCTTTTTCTTTTTTAGTAGTAGTATCTTTTTGAAAATATGAACTTAAGAATGTGAAAAAGATAGATCATAATTCATGCATTAACCTTGTAAAAATTCAAACTGTTTAAAAACTTAGAATGTAACTTTTCATTTGTCCTTTGTGCTGAGATAACTAGGGATGTGGAGTTGACATAAACTGCCCTAGAGAGGCTTGGCAAGCAATCAAAGGATCAGATCAAACTATATGGTTTTCGAAGTCAGTGGTGGCTGCACTTCAGGTTTCAGTGAATAATTGAAGTCATCTCCGCCATGCAGTGTTTATGCAAAAAGAAAAGAAAAGGCGAGGACGGGAATCAGACTGTCCTCTCTCTAGTCAAAGTAGCCGAGAAAATAGATGAGCGACCCTCTTCTTGACCCGCGCGAAACGACAACGATGAGAGGAGCGGGGAGGTATTTCCATAGGCTTGCGGGCGATAATTGGACCTCCCAAAAAGGCTTGAGAAAATGGACTTGCAAAGCCACAAAAAGGCGAAAAGCTCGAAGAAGCAAATCAAGAGGCCAAAGGCCCAAAATTGTGAAGGTTTTAACCAAACAAAAAGTGAAGTACTCAAAGAGTCAAATCAAAGGCCAAAGGCCAATTCACTACAAAAGCAGTCCCTCGCCAAAAAAAAGAAAGAAATCAAAAAGGCTCAACTCAGTGAAACCCGAACCGAATCACGTGCTAGAGAAAGCTACCAGAAAACCATATAGTGCGAAACGATCCCGAGATTGCAGTCCAGGAGCCTAAAAAGGGCTATCTCCCGAGACATCCAATATAATTTGCATCTCAGCACGGAGGTACAAGTATTAAGTCTCTTCTATTTATTTACGCAGTTTAATTTGGTAATAAGTAGTAATGCATGAATTAGGATAGATCGAGTACCACAGTCTAATTTTCATATTTCAAAGCCAACTTAGAGTACAGCCCTTGAATAGCATTGTTCGGGACGAACAACTAAAAGTGTGGGGTGATCTGATGGACCAAAATTATACGAATCATAAACACAGTATAGCCCCCTTAATTAGACATTTTGTCTATTTAACTTTTGCTTGTTAGTTCAGATATATTTCTACAGGGTATTTCAGAGCTTAGAGAGAATACATGCTAAAGAGGAGCTTTTAAAGCAGAAAAGATGTTACGAGTCAATCCAAGGTCAAGATCATATGCCGACTGAAGAAATATCAAGGATCCTGACGTTGAATCACTCATAACAAATTAATCAGAAGAATCAGGAGAGGAATCAAGACAGCCCGGGACAAAACATATTGATAGTTTTTTGAAAAGACTGCACAAAACTGTACAAAATTCACATTTGGGCAAGATGACCGGCCACTTGGGCAAGAGGTGGCCAAAGCCACCCCTCCTCCTCCCTCCACCACCGGCAACCGGCGGCTCCTCCACCCATGGTGACCGGCGGCTTTTTTCTCCTCCACATGTCTCCTCCTCCTTGTTCCTCCTTCCTCCTCCCTTGGATCAAAAGACATGTGGTGGCTCCTCCACCCTCCATTCTCCTCCTCCATGGATGGCCTCCACATGCAACCATCTCCACCCTCCATCTCCACCCTCCATGGCTATAAAAGGAGGAGCTCCTCCCCTCATTTGTATCATAACCCACACCTCAAAAATCCATAATTCACTTCTCTCTCTAAGTTTATGTATTTGTAAGTTTGGCTTTGGAAATAAAGGATAGCTCCCTTGGCGCTTCAACGGTTGTAAGTAATTCTTAGTATTTATTCAACTGTTTTTTATTTCCTTAGTTATAATGTTTAGCGCGATGAATAGTAGCTAAACAAGTAGTTCGGTAGAAGGGGCGCACTTGTATTATAAAATGTTTTAGACTATTAACTTAGTGTCTCGTATTAGTATTCAAAACTTATTCTATGTGCCATATATAAAGTTAGAATTTCCAAGGGTGAGTGAACCATTTGTAACTGGACCAAAGGGACCAAATGGGTAAGCTTGTCCTTGGGGGTTTGTGATCATACTCGGGTAAATGGACCATTTGTAACAGGGCCAAAGGGACCAAATGGACAAGCTTATCCGAGGAGGTCGACTTATCCTAAAAACCATTTGAAAACTGGGCCAAAGGGATCAGATGGATGCACACAGGCTAGCGTACCTTGAAATGGGTACTGGTGCTAGTTTAAGTAGAATAAGTGCTCTACGACCTTGAAAAAGGCTAGGCAATGTTGCAAGTCTTGAGCTAGGAATAGCCTCGATTCATGTTTGAATACTTAGATGATTCACTAAAGGTCAATGATAAACAGGATATAATACAAGGCCCCTGAAACCGAACATTTCTCTTTAATTATAAACTGCAATTTACTTTCCAGTACTAAAACCAACCAAACAACCAATCAATCAATCAATCACTTAGCTGGTAGCTTTAAAACCAACCAACCGACCTAAAACACGCTCTCTCACTGGACAACCCCCTCAAAGAACATCTATTCCCCTGATTCCCTTGGGTTCGACCCCTACTTACCAAGTACTACCCAGTAGTATAGTTGCGAGTAGCGGACTATTATAAATTTATTTGCACAAATCGCTTTGACGACGAGCGGTCTGTCAGTTGTCAAGGACTAAGTGTTCCAGCCAGTGGTCAGTCAGATGCGAAACTCCAGCTAAACAGTTGGACTGATCACTCATGCAAGGAGCTAGAACAATTAGTATGTGTTTTTGATATATATCCTGTCTTACTTCGAAAATCTGCTGGGATGATAAGGAAAGATTCTCTGCATATGGATAATCAATGGAAGAACGTGTCTCGGAAATAGGAAGTGTCCTGTTTGCTCTGGATTGCGGAAGGCGGATAGTATCCTGGTTAAACCAATTGGGCTAAGATTGGGGTCCTGACGAGCAGCGAACGAGTACTATGAGTATTAAATCACGTTCAGACAAGAAAGATGATGGGATGGAAGATCTATACAAAGACACTGATTAATTTCATTGAGGACCTGCAATAGGAGGATGCTTTTGTCCCTGCCTTGTCAAGAATTGAATTGTCCCAGATCGTAGCAGCTGAAGAGGGATCTGTTGGGATTGTTGGTGGTATGTCAGTTGTTACACCGGTTGCTGTTCAAGAGGGTTTCCATGAAGACTGTTTAAAAGATACGCTTAGATCCTTCTGTTTTTGAGTTAAAAGTTGCCTTCCTCGTTGACTCCCTATTAGAAGCCAATCAAGCGTTAATCAGGACTCCGTCTCTTTAGCTGAACTCATGAAGACAAGAGGAGGAAAAAGGAGTTCATTGCAAGAGCTGTCAAGAAGAATGCTGAAGGCGTTCTCTGGAGAGCAAGTCTGCAGGGGGAGTCGTCCGCGACATGAAAAGCAATCATAGGATCCCTGCTACTCCTGTTGAAGATCCCTCAGTCGTCCCTATTCAGAAAGGTGTTTAGATTGCTCTCAAGGATACTACACGAAAGTGCATGACTAAGTGGAAGATATAGGTGCGTTGACTACACGAATTGGAACTGTTCCAAAAAGGTGTTTAGACTGAAGGAGCAGAACATCAGTTGATCGAAGAGATAATCAGGCCTTGGTTGAGGGGGAGGAGATAAGATTCCTCTTATCGAGAGGACCAAATTGGAGGATTTGACCCTTGCCAGTTTGTGGCAAAAAGGGGGAGAAGTTTGGATGACTCTAGCTAGTATGTCTAAAGCCTAGTCAGATCGCGGATTCGAATTTGCCGAAAATTCCAAGGGGGAGATTGATGTTCCCATGAATGGCATACTGTTTGGCAAAACGGCTTTAGAACTGTTTGAGATAATGTTCAGGAGGAGTACGAACACATTCTGGAACTTCTGTACAGCGTAGAGCAGACGCAGAAGATATTCTCCGGAAGGATCTGGATCCAATATCTTTTCGGTTTTAAATCGGCCAGCGATGCATTCGATCCCCAGATATTTGAATGAATATTTACCCTAAACCGGCGTCTGACTTGGCAAGGAAGGCTTCAAGTAAATATTCCGATTATCTCTTGGAAGATCCTAAAAAGATCGAGGATCTTTTGTTCCGATCTGAAGTTGGCCAGCAAGTTTTTCGAGCGTCAAATATTTGCATAAAGAGTTCCGCTTTGAAAGATACGCATCAGAATATTTGAGAAATATTTGATGGGGTTTATCTTGTGTGAGTTAGGGTTTCGTCCAAGCATATAAATACAATGCAAGGGCAACCCTAATTCTCGTCGCTCCCACTGATAAAATAAACACGAGGAAATCTTTACTGATTGGAGAAGGAGCGACAGCCGATTGAGTTCTCCCTACCAGAAACTCATCGGTGTAAGAGCAGTCTTAGCAAGTGCATCTCAGGCTGCCTGGAAGTGATCATACTGTGCACACAACAAAGGAGAACAACTTGCTTTAAAGAGAAAGCGACCGAGCTTCACGAGAGGTTCGAGAACGTTCAGATAGACGATCTGGACGAAGGGGATCGAGGAGAGTTGCGACGAACCTCGATTGCAAATCTGAGAGACAGAGTGTTAGTGGTGAGGCCACTACAAGCAAAGGTGTTGTGTAAGTGTAAGACCTCCTGTGCCCTAAACTCGTAATAAAGATTTGTTGTCCCTTTTCCGGGTGTGGGAAACCCCCCAGAGTAGGCATAGCGAAACTGGGTTATCAATCTGTGCGTACTCGTGTCTTTATTGTTCTGCTCGTACCGTGTGTTGAACTGTTGTAGAGAGAGTTCAAGGTCAGTCCGAACTGGCCCTTGAACACTTGCTTGAACAGGGGATAGAATTTCACAAGGCACATGGGCATGGCACATGGGCGGCTAGAGATTGGTGAGCCAAGGGGAATGCACTTGACTTGTGGATTGGCTTGCATTAAAAACGCACAAACTTGGCTAGCAAATATCTCAAGCCAACCGATTTTGGCCTTGGTTGCTCCTCAAGTGAGCTTAGTTGGACCTCAAAGGGCAACTACTTGATTAGTTGAGGCTTGGGAAACTCCTTTGGACTTGGTTGAGGTTTGGTTTCAAACCAAAAGATCAACCGATGTGAATAGTATAACCTAACAGGGAATTAAGTAGTTTAGTTGGACTTCGCCGGATTTTGACCGGAGTAGGCTAAAATGACCGGAGCAAGGTGGTGGTTGGATGAGGCATGATTGGAGCATCGCCGGAGGTTGATTGGACCATGGCCGGAATATGGCCGGAATATGGCCGGAGCTTGGCCGGAATATGGCCGGAGCTGCCGGAATTTTGGCCGGAGGTGATTGGGTGTTGGACCATGGATTTGGAATGTTGAGAAGACTCTAAGACTGATCCATGAAGGATGTTTGGCCATATTCTGCCCAGAGCATGGTCATGGCCCGGGTTTGAAGTTTTCCTCAGGCCCTTGGTCGACCGGGCCTAGGCGCTGCTCACGGCGCGGTCCTAATTTTCTCGGACTCGGCTCTCAGCGCTCTCGGATGTGGGTCTCGGCACTGGTCTCGGCACGGGCGCTCGGACCTCTCGGCATGGGTGCTCGGCTCTCTCGGTACTCGAGACTTGGTTCTCTCGGCACGGCCCCCGGGCGGGGACCTGGTCTTCTCGGCACTCGGCACTCGAGACTTGGTTCTCTCGGCACGGGCCCTGGGTGGGGACCTGGTCTTCTCGGTCCTCGACTGGGGTCCTCGGTCCCTAATTGATTTTTCTCGGTCCTCGACTGGCCCGACTTGACTTGTAATCCATTTTTGGTTTAAGAACCCCCTTTTTAGCTCGTTTCTTCTCTAAACCTCAAAATAGCCTATACAACAAAAATGGAACTAACAAGTAAACGTTGATAAGACAAAGTGTCTAATTTGGTGGGTTTAACTGTCTTAGTGAATCATATAAATATGGTCCATCAGATCACCCCACACTTATACTTGTTCGTCCCGAACAATGCTATTTGAAAGAGGTTGCACAAAATCTAAGTAAAAAAACTCTAAATAAGAAGGTGAGAATGTGGGACTAGATTTATCCTATTCATGCAATACTTACTTGTTACCAAACTAAACCGTGTAAATACATAGAAGAAACTTGATACTTGTACCTTCGAGCCGAGATGCAAATTAATTTGGATGATTCGGGAGATAGCCCTTTTCAGGCTCATGGACTGCATTCTCGGGACCGATTCGCACTATATGGTTATCTTGTAGCTTTCTCTAGCACGTCATTTGGTTCGGGTTTCAATGATCTGAGCTCTCTGACTTCTTTTGATGAAGGACAGCTTTTGAAGTGATTTGGTCTTTGGCCTTTGATTTCAAATTTGAGTTTCTTCACTTTTGTTCGGTTAAAACCTTCACAATTTTGGCCTTTGGCCTTTGATTTGCTTCTTCGAGCTTTGCTCCTTTGTGATTTGCTTGTCCATTTTCTCAACCTTTTTGGAGGTCCAATCATCACCCGAGAGCATATGGAAATACCTCCCCGCTCTTTCTCATCCTCGCCGTTTCGCGCGGGTCAAGATGAGGGTCGCTCATCTATTTTCCCGGCTAGTAGGACTAGAGTTAGGACGGTTTGATTCCCATCCCGCCTCTTGCATAAACGCTGCATGGTGGAGATGACTCTGAATCCACTGAAACCCGAAGTGCAGCCTCCACTGACTTCGTAAACCATATAGCAAAATCCGATCCTTCAAGTGCTTGCCAAGCCTCTCTAGGGCATTTTATGTCAACTCCACATCCCCTATATATCTCAGCACAAAGGGACAAATAAGAAGTTACATCCTGAAGTTTTTACACAGTCGAGATTTCACAAGGTAAATGCTTGAATTTAGATCTATCTTTTTTCACATTCTCAAGTTCGTATTTTCAAAAAGATAATATTAAGGGAAAAGGAAAAGAAAAGCATGTTAATTAACTATGTGCAAAGGCATTTCTCACCCCACACTTTTGAACGATGGCGTGCCTCTCGGCATGACTTAGTTCAAAAGCTAATTGCAAGCAAATATTTACAAGAAAGGAAATGGGTGAGTACGACTTAAGGCAAAAACTAAATGACACAAAATAAAATGACTGAAAAATATTTACAACAAAGTGCTGGGTTACCTCCCGACCAGTGCCTTTGTTTAACGTCGTTGGCTCGACAGTACCTCACTCAGGAGGGATCTGGGTCCCATGGGCAGCTTAGGTCATACTTTTGCGTTGTCAAGTTGACCTCGCCATGGTAGTGTTTAACTCGCTGCCCATTCACATTGAATCGGCTTCCATTCTCCATGCTTTCCAACTCAAGCATCCCATGGTTGAATACCTTAGTCACGGTATAAGGGCCGGTCCATCTTGATTTTAGTTTGCCGGGCATCAACTTCAACCGTGAGGAGAAGAGTAGACTTGTTGTCCTTCCTCAAAGGAGCGCCGGAGGATGAATTTGTCATGATACAATTTTGTCCACGCTTTGTAATCTGTTTGCCCTTCATAGGCCTCAAGCCGCAACTCCTCAAGTTCACATAGATTAAGCATCCTATTTAGTCCGGCAGCCTTTAAATTTGGATTGCAATGCTTGAGCGCCCAATAGGATTTATGTTCTAGTTCCACCGGAAGGTGGCATGCCTTCCCATAAACAAGCCTAAATGGGGAGGTCCCAATTGGCGTCTTGTATGCCGTCCGATAAGCCCAAAGAGCTTCATCCAGCCTTTGACTCCAATCTTTCCTCGCCGGCTTCACCATCTTTTCTAAAATACCCTTGATTTCGCGGTTGGAGATCTCCGCTTGACCATTGCTTTGTGGGTGATATGCCGTGAACGTCCGGTGGTGGACATGGTAGTGCTTTAAGGTGGCAGCCATCATACGATTGCAAAAATGAGTTCCTTGGTCGCTGATTATGGCCTTGGGTAATCCGTACCTACAAAACAGGTTAGTGCGCAAAAAATCTATGACAGTTTTTGCATCATCGCACCTTGTGGCCTTAGCCTCTACCCATTTTGACACATAATCTACAGCAACTAGAATGTAAGTATAACCGCATGAAACTAGGAATGGCCCCATGAAATCAATGCCCCAAATGTCGAAAACATCATTGACCAATATGGGTACTTGAGGCATCTCATTCCTAGCTGACACATTTCCTACTCTTTGACACCTATCGCACATTTTACACTTCTCATATGCATCTCTAAATATACTCGGCCAAAAGAAGCCACTATCTAGGATTTTCCTAGCGGTTCTCCTAGGCCCGAAGTGTCCTCCACATGCAAACTCATGGCAGAAGCTAATAACAGAAGCTATTTCATTATCGGGGATGCATCTCATAAGTATTTGATCCGCTCCTATTTTCTAAAAATAAGGATCATCCCTTAAGTAATGTCTAGCGTCATGCCTAAGTTTCATGCATTGTGCTTTAGTAAAAGAGGGAGGAAATGTACCTCCTACTAGATAGTTGACGATTTGAGCATACCATGGCACTTTTGTTGAGACTGCATAGAGGTGCTCGTCTGGAAATGACTCGGTTATGTACCCCTCTTCTTCCTCTCGGACAATCCTGCTTAGATGGTCGGCCACTGTATTCTCAATCCCCTTTTTGTCCCTTATCTCCACATCGAATTCTTGCAGTAGCAAGATCCACCGTATGAGCCTTGGCTTGGCCTCCTTCTTCTTCATTAGGTACCGGATGGCAGCATGGTCCGAGAAGACAATTACTTTTGCTCCAAGCAAATAGGATCTGAACTTTTCCAGAGTGAACACTACCGCCAGGAGCTTCTTCTCGGTGGTGGAGTAGTTTGGTTGGGCTGAATCTAGGGTTCTTGAGGCGTAGTAGATCACAACCGCCTTCTTATCAACCTTTTGGTCGAGAACTGCCCCCACAACAAAGTCGCTTGCGTCGCACATGATTTCAAATGGTTTTTTCCAATCCGGAGTTTGGATGATGGGTGTGCTAGTGAGGGCCTTTTTGAGCTCATCAAAGGCTTCCTTGCATGACATGGTGAATTCAAAAGGAACTTCTTTTTGGAGAAGAGTGGATAGAGGCAATGCCTTTTTGGAGAAGTCCTTGATGAATCGTCGGTAGAATCCCGCATGTCCAATGAATGATTTGATGTGTCGTACCGTGGATGGGTATGGCAGAGTCATGATCAGGTCGATCTTTGCTTTGTCCGCTTCCATGCCTTCTTGAGAGACGACATGTCCTAAGACTACTCTGTGTGTTACCATGAAGTGACACTTCTCATAATTGAGCACAAGGTTCATCGAGACACATCGTTCCAGAACCGTGCTCAAGTTATCTAAGCAAGCGTCGAATGTATTGCCATAGATGGTGAAGTCGTCCATGAAGACTTCGATGAATATCCCGATCATGTCCGAGAAGATGCTGGTTACCACTATTTGGAAAGTCCTCGAAGCATTGCATAGACCGAACGACATCCTTCTGAAGGCGAATGTGCCGAATGGGCAGGTGAATGTAGTCTTCTCTTGGTCCTCAGGTGTTACAGGGATCTGGTTGTATCCCGAGAACCCATCCATGAAGCAAAAGTATGGCTTGCCTGCCAGTCGGTCTAACATTTGATCGATGAATGGCAGGGGGAAATGGTCCTTCCTTGTGACGACGTTCAATTTTCTGTAGTCGATGCACATTCTCCAGCCGTTCTTGACCCTTGTTGCCACTATCCTCCCTTCGGCATTTTCCTCAACCGTGATCCCAGTTTTCTTTGGGACCACATGGACAGGGCTCACCCATTGGCTATCCGAGATGGGATAGATAACGTCCGCATCTAGTAGCTTCTGTATTTCCTTCTGGACGATCTCCATCATGATTGGGTTGAGTCGTCGCTGAGGTTCTCTTGATGGCTTAGCTCCTTCCTCGAGTAAGATGCGATGCATGCATACCGCCGGGCTAACTCCTCTTAAGTCGGCTAGAGTCCATCCAATAGCCAACTTGTGTTGTCTTAGCACTTTTACCAAACGATGCTCCTGATTTGCTTCCAAGCCAATCTTAATGATCACCAGGAGTGTGTTATTTTCCCCTAGGAATGCGTACTTCAGATGCCCGGGCAGGGGCTTCAATTCTATCTTGGGAGCTTGCATCACCGAGGGCAAAAAGGTATTGGTTTTGAATAAATTTACCTTGTTGACTTCATATCCGGGTGTGAGAGGCTCCGAGATTGTTAAATGAGCTAGTGTTTCATGCAAGCCTTCGGCTAATTCGTATGAACTCCCGGCTCCATTGAGTATGACTTCTAAGGGATCTGCTCTTGGTTCTGATTGAACTTCTTGGACTAGGTCGTCCAAAGTGTCGAGAGTGTGCACTTCCTCGAACTCCATGGGATGCTTCATTGCTCGGAATATGTCGAAGTTGAAGACCTCTCCTTCTACTTCCATTGAGAGCATCCCACTCCCGCAGTCTATCTTCATTTTGGAGGTTTTAAGAAATGGTCGACCGAGAAGGATAGGTGCATGGTCTGTTGGCCTGCTATTCTCCATTTTAAGGACGTAGAAGTCTGCTGGAAACACTAATTCTCCGACTTGGACCAAAACGTCTTCAATTTTGCCCTCGGGCTGTTTGCACGACCGATCTGCCAGTTGAATAGTGAGACCGGTAGGTTCGAGCGGCCCAATCATAAGGCATGAGTAGATAGAGAAGGGCAAGACGTTGATTGATGCTCCAAGGTCTAGCATGCAGTTTGATGGACCATAATTGTATGAATCATAAACACAGTTAAACCCACCAAATTAGACTCTTTATCTATTTAACGTTTGCTTGTTAGTTCCGATATTTATCTACAGGGTATTTTGGAGTCTAGAGAGAATACAGGCTAAGGAGGAGTTTTTAAGCTGAAAATATATTACGAGTCATTCCAAGGTCACGACCAGATGCCGCCTGAAGAAATCTCATGATCCTGACATGGAATCACTCAAAACCAATCCAACCGAAGAGCAACCAGAGTCAGTCCAGAGCTGAAATGGACCGATGGCTTTGTGAAAACTCACAAAAATCACAAAACCACCTCCACCTTACCTTATGACCGGCGGCTTTTGGGCATTTGGTGAGTCATGGGGGGCGGCTCCTCCCCCTCTTGACTCATCACCGGCGTCTTTGAGAGGCTCCATGGCTTCTTGCCATGTGTTCTCATCCTCACCACATCCTCCTCCTCCTCTCCTTGGCCTATAAATACAAGCTTCCCTCCTTTGTAATCATCATCCAAAAATCATTCCACCACAACACAATCACTTATCTCTCTAGATTTTGGCACTTTTGTAAGCTTTTGTTTGAAATCTATAATACTCCTGTTGGTTCTTGAATATTCTAGTAGTTTTTGAGTTTACTCCTGTTGGTTCTTGAGTATTCTCCTTTACTTATTGTCTTTCAAAAACCCTCGAGTACTTAGCTATCGTATCCACTTCTATGGATATTCGTAGCTAAACTCTTCATTCGGTTGAAGGGGTGTACTTGTATCATAAAATGTTTTAGGCCATACTCTTAGTGCCTCTTCTTTGTATTCAAAACTTGTTCTATGTGCCACATATTAGGTCAGAACTTCCAAGGTAGAGTGGATGCTTGAAATGGCAAAACTCTTCCCTGGGGTTCGTGAACATACTCGGGTAAGTGGATGCTTGAAATGGCAAAGCGTATCTGAGGAGTTCGACCTCTCTAAAACACCATTTGGATTGATCGGAAATGATTGTTCAACTGGATGCACATAGGCTAGTATACCTTGAAATGGGGTGCTAGTCTAAATAGAACAAGTGATCTACGACCTTGAAATGGGCTAGACAGTGTGGCAAATCGAGCGCTTGAAATGGCCTTGATACACGTTTGAATACTTAGTAGGATCACTAAAGGTCAATGATAAACAGGCTATGATACAAGGCCCCCGAAACCGAATGCTTTCCTTAGATTAAAACACCACCTGCATTTACTTTCAATTTTAGTATAAACCGCAATATCAACTGCTGACGTTCCGCAAGACTTGCCGATCACGCAATAACCACTGTAAGTCTTCTCTTTTATTTTCAGTGTTTACTTTTCTATCATTTACTTTTCCGCACTAAAAACCAAAACCAACCAAAAAACACTTACTTTTCCGCACTAAAACCTCAATCAACCTAAAACACGCTCCCTCCCTGTACGATCCCTCAAAGAACAACTTATCCCCCTAATTCCCTTGGGTTCGACCCGTACTTACCACTGACTACCCAAAATAGTTAAGTCGCGAGTATCGGAGATATAAATTTATTTTTGCACAGAGAACATCACACCTTAATGATAGTGCGGTGGGCTCCGTCACAGTTCTCGATCCGTATGTTGCCAATTGTGCATGGAATGGTGTAAGTTCCCGGATCACCGCATTTGGGGGGCGCCTTATGTTGCATGACGGCCAACACATCTCGACTTATCAGCTCTTGATCATTTCTAGTACTCCTCCTCCGGTTGGTGCAAAGCTCCTTTAAAAACTTAGCATATCGAGGGATTTGCTTGATGGCTTCCATAAGAGGGATGTTGATTTCGACTTTGCTGAACAACTCAAATACCTCCTCATCCATGACATGTTGTTTTGGTACTTGGGCGGGCACTGGAAATGAAAGCGCGGCGCTGATCTTGGAGGTCTCAGTTCTGGGCACCGAGCATCCCTTGTGCTCCTCGGACGCTTGAACCGGGCTGGCCGCTGGTACTGGGCCAGGCCTGCGTTCCTTGGGCGCGTTCCCTTCTTCCTCGGATGCATCCTCATTTTTCTCAGCTGCGTCCTACTCAAGAGTTCCGAGAGCCTCGGGCCTCATTTGTTCTTCTCCGGGCAACCTCGGGCTTTTGTTTTCCTCTTGCTCCATGGGTTTGCCGACAAGCTTTCTACCACTCCTAAGGGTCACGACATTAACATTTCCCTTCGGGTTTTGAATGGTTTGTGAAGGAACTCTGCCAGGCTCATTAGTAAGGGCGGACATTGAGGTAGCGAGCTGGGATATTTGCTTCTTTAAGTCCAAAATATCTCCCTGTGTTTCGACTCTGAGTTGATGTATAAAACTAGCGAGCTCCTTTACTACGTCCTCAAGTGACTTGCTACCTTCGGGTTGGCTTGGTATTGGTTCTGTCCCTTCTGTTGATATTGGCCCGTCGGGCACTGGTTTGGTCCCCTTTGCTGGTATTGGCCTGCTGGTGGAGAGTTCTGGTTGTACTGCCAGTGAGGAGGTTGGTAGAACGATTGAGCTGGTTGAGGGGCGGATTGTTGTATTTCTCTTTGAGCGGGGTTCTCGTTCTGCCAGTTCGGGCCGGTTGCTTGACTATACTGTCGGTTTGGCCCGGCTCTGTCGTTGCTGTTGCTATTGTACCCTTGGTATCCTCCCACTGCATTTACCTCTGCCGGGTCCTCTACTATTACTGTCGGGCATGCGTCAGTCTTGTGGTCCGTAGATCCACAAAACTCGCAAGGTCTCATTTGAGCTGGCTGCCTTCGTAGGATCTGAATCATCATCTCCTTTATTTGTTTCATCTCCTCGGGCATGGAGTTTACTGACGTCTCGGCTCTTGCTACGTTCTTTGTTTGGGAGAACTCATCTTGCCGAGTGGTCTCCTCTCTAAACCGAGCATTTTCAGCAACATCAGTGATAAGTCGCCTTATGCCGCTCAATGATAGTCTCATCATGGACCCTCCAGCTGAAGCATCAAGGAGCTTTTTGTCTAAGGGAGTCAGTCCATCAATTAGGTACTCGATGATGAGCTTCTCGGGCAGTCCAAGAGTGCAGCCGCTTCTCTCCAAGCGGTTGAATTTTTCCAGGTAGTCATACATGGTTTCATTAGGCCCCTGCCTTATGTCCTGCAATTGCCTCCTTACGTGCATCGCTCTTCCCGCTTATAGTATTTGTCTAGAAATTTCTTTTGCATCTGAGCCCATGTTCTGATGCTTCCCAAAGGTAATGCAAGGAACCAATCGTTCGCTGAGTCAACGAGGGAAAAGTAGAAGGCCTTCAGTTTGAAGTCCTCTACATTCACTCCATTGGGTTTTAGATTTTGGCAAATGCCATGTAAGCGTTGGAGATGAGTTGTTGCAGATTCTCCGTGAGCTCCTGAGAACTTGGGCAAATTATGGATCACGGATGTGTTGATAGAAATGTTCTCTAGTTCAGGGTCCTCATATATGCACCACGGCTGATTTCTGAAATCTGGGGCCGAAAGTTCTCCCATGGTTGGTTCACGAAGGATTTCGTCCTCATAGTACTCCCCATAGACGGGTCATTACCCCTGCATTTGCTGATTCGGAGGCAGTGGTCGTCTAGAGGGCTGCCCTGGGCCAGCTCCATTCCGGACCTCGGGCTGCCCTTGGTTTCTTCGGATGGCCTCCCTTTCACGAGCTCTTTGGTCTCTGATGAGTTGCTCCGGATCGTCATAATATGGTTGTTCCTCATCATTTCGACCGAACTGGTTTACCTCACCGTTGACCTCATCATTATGGTGGCTTCCCGCACGAGACATGGTTATGCAGAAGCGCGTTTGAAAATAAAAAGAAGAAAGAAAAAGAAAGAACAGTTATCCGATTGTTAACTCTAATTCCCCGGCAACGGCGCCAATTTTGACAGAGCCTTGTCGTGAGGCAATGTGCAAAATAAATTTATAAGTCCACTACTTGAGACTTCACTATTGGGTAGTAAAGCGGTAAGTAGGGGTCGAACCCAAGGGAATTAGTGGATAGTGGTTCTTTGAGGAAATTGTAAAGAAATGTAAGTGCGGTTGGGGTTGGTTGTGGTTTTAGTATTGAAAGTAAATTGCTGGAAAGTAAATGACTGAAAGTAAAGTGCTGAAAGTAAATTGCTGGAAAGTAAATGACTGAAAGTAAAGTGCTGAAAGTAAATTGCTGGAACAGTCAAGTTCAATATCAACCAAACAACATACTTTTGGTTTGTCGCACGCTATATTTCAAGCGCAATACGTGCCAAAGTTATGTTGGATTGATGTTGAAAACGTCTGTAGTAAGCGGAAAGTAAATAACTGAAAGTAAAGTGTGGAAATGTAAAGACTGAAAGTAAGTGCGGAAGTAAAGTACTGAAAGTAAAGTTAGTTGCGGAAAGTAAAGTACTGAATGTAAAGTTAGTTGCGGAATGTAAAAGTTAGTTGAAGAATGTAAAGTACTGAAAGTAAATGGTACTGAAAGTAAACACTTGATATTGAGACGGAAAGTAAAATGACAAGTGATGTTTTGATTGAGAGAAGGGTTCGGTTTTAGGGGCCTTGTATCATAGTCCATTCATCATTGACCTTTAATGATCGTTCTAAGTATTCAAAGATGTATCAAAACCATTTCTAGCACTCGACTTGCCACACCGCCTAGTCCTTTTCAAGACATAGAGCACTTGTTCTAGATAGGCTAATTCCTCCTTTCGAAGTATCTTAGCCTATGTGCATCCACTTGATCAATCATTTCCGATCAACCAAGTGGTGTTTAAAAGAGGTTAAACTCCATGGAAAAGCTTTGCTCTTTCGAGTCTCCACTCAACCATGTATGTTCACGAACCCCATGGAAGAGCTTTGCTCTTTCGAGCCTCCACTCAACCATGTATGTTCACGAACCCCATGGAAGAGCTTTGCTCTTTCGAGCCTCCACTCAACCATGTATGTTCTAACCTAATATATGGCACATAGAACAAGTTTGAACATAATAGAAGCATTAAGAAAAGGGTCTAAAACTTTTGCATGATACAAGCACACCCCTTTAACCGAATGAAGGGTTTAGCTACGAATATCCATAGAAGTGGATACCATAGCTAGTGCTAGAAAAGTAAATGGTTTTGAAAGCAAAGACAAGAAAAGTAAAGGTTTTGGAAAGTAAAATTCAAGAACAACAAGAATACTCAAGAACAAACAAGAGTAAACTCAAGAATACTCAAGAACCAACAAGAGTATTCATGATCAAGAGAGAAGGTAGAGCTTTTGATATTGAAAATGCAAGTGTTTTACAAGGATTGTGGGATGGATTCTAGAGAGATTCTCTACCTAAGTTACAAGTGATGCCATGAGGTGTGTTTTCAAGGGCCAAGCCCTTCTATTTATAGGCTAAAGAGGCGGTGGAGGAGAGGATATTTGTCCTCCCAACCGCCTCTAGTCCTCCCACAACTCCGGTTGGCCTTGGTTGCTCCTTGGTTGCTCTTCGGTTGGAGTTTGGTTTGAGCCAAAGGGCAAGGCACTTGGGCATGGCACATGGGCGGCTCGAGCTTGGTGAGCCAAGGGGAATGCACTTGACTTGTGGATTGGCTTGCATTGAAAACCCACAAACTTGGCTAGCAAATATCTCAAGCCAACCGATTTTGGCCTTGGTTGCTCCTCAAGTGAGCTTAGTTGGACCTCAAAGGGCAACTACTTGATTAGTTGAGGCTTGGGAAACTCCTTTGGACTTGGTTGAGGTTTGGTTTCAAACCAAAAGATCAACCGATGTGAATAGTATAACCTAACCGGGAATTAAGTAGTTTGGTTGGACTTCACCGGATTTTGACCGGAGTAGGCTAAAATGACTGGAGAAAGGTGGTGGTTGGATGAGGCATGATCGGAGCATCGCCGGAGGTTGATTGGACCATGGCCGGAGCTTGACCGGAATATGGCCGGAGCTGCCGGAATTTTGGCCGGAGGTGATTGGGTGTTGGACCATGGATTTGGAATGTTGAGAAGATTCTAAGACTGATCCATGAAGGATGTTTGGCCAGATTCTGCCCGGAGCATGGTCATGGCCCGGGGTTGAAGTTTTCCTCGGGCCCTTGGTCGACCGGGCCCGGGCGCTGCTCTCGGCGCGGTCCTAGTTTTCTCGGACTCGGCTCTCGGTGCTCTCGGATGTGGGTCTCGGCACTGGCCTCGGCACGGGCGCTCGGACCTCTCGGCATGGGTGCTCGGCTCTCTCGGCACTCGGGACTTGGTTCTCTCGGCACGGGCTCTGGGCGGGGACCTAGTCTTCTCGGCACTCGGCACTCGGGAATTGGTTCTCTCGGCACGGGCCCTGGGTGTGGACCTGGTCTTCTCGGTCCTCGACTGGGGTCCTCGGTCCGTGGTTGATTTTTCTCGGTCACCGACTGGCCCGACTTGACTTGTAATCCATTTTTGGTTTAAGAACCCCCTTTTCAGCTCGTTTCTTCTCTAAACCTCAAAATAGCCTGTACAATAAAAATGGAATCAGCAAGTAAAAGTTGTTAAGACAAAGTGTCTAATTTGGTGGGTTTAACTATCTTAATGAATCATATAAATATGGTCCATCAGATCTATATTGATTTCTATGTTTTGTGTCATATTACTATGAATTGCTTATGGAATTGATATGCTAGCATGAGTGGAACCCTAGCGGGGGAGCTTTTGTTTTTGTGTTGATTTCGATTATCAAAGTTTACTAGCAACCTAGCAGGGATAACAAACTAGGACAAGAGTAATATACCACTAGGATTGACACTCTAGGACAACTTGTTTATATGTTCATGCAACTCTAGCGAGGTTAAGTATTAGAACAAAAACGGGGAGTATAACCTAGCGGGGAGCTCTAAGTTGTAGAACATTAGAAATCAAAACGGATTGGTCAATGATTTAGTCTTACATCACAATCGAAAGTTCTAGCTTACACTTCGCTTGATATTTGATACTTGAATCTGTGTGACTATTTCTATTGATAATTGATCGTTGTTGCTACTTGCGTTTTTATTTGACTTGTTTGAAATTTCCAAAACCCCCATTGTTACTTTTGTGCTTAGTAAACAGATTCTCACACCGATCTCTGTGGATACATCCCGAGTTACCACTTGCTAGTCGGAGATAAAGAAATATTATTTTTGACGGGTACAACGACGCCTATCATTCTCTATCCCCTTCTTCTCCTTGATTTCTAGGTCAAACTTCTGTAGCAGTAATATCCACCTAATCAGCCATGTCTTGGCCTCCTTCTTTGCCGTCAGGTACCTGATAGCTACATGGTTAGAAAACACAACTACTTTAGTATCGAGCAAATATGACCGAAACTTCTCCAAGGCAAACACCACGACTAGCAGCCCTTTCTCGGTTGAGCCACGTCCTGAGCAAATCATTCCGTTGAGCCGCGTCCTGAGTTCTCGAAGCATAGTAGATCACTATGGGCTTTTTGTCCACCCTCTGGCCGAGAACGGCTCCTAGAGCGTAGTCGCTGGCGTCGCACATAATCTCGAACGGCTGGTCCCAATCTGGTGCTCGGATGATGGGCGTGCTGGTGAGGGCTTGTTTCAGCTCATCAAATGCCTCCCTACATGAATCTGTAAACTCAAAAGGAACATCTTTTTGCAAAAGGTTAGATAAAGGTAGCGCCTTCTTCGAGAAGTCCTTAATGAATCTACGATAAAAACCAGCATGCCCAATGAATGACTTAATATCACGCACCGTGGAGGGATAAGGAAGAGTAAGAATAAAATCTATCTTAGCCTTGTCAACCTTAATACCCTCATGTGAAACAATATGACCTAGGACCACGCCATGAGTAACCATAAAGTGACACTTTTCATAGTTGAGTACCAAATTCATAGAAACACATCGTGCTAAAACCGTACTCAAGTTATCTAAGCATGCATCAAAAGTGTCACCGTACAAAGTAAAGTCATCCATAAACACCTCAATAAACGTACCTATCATGTCCGAGAATATACTAGTAACCACTCGCTGAAAAGTGTCGAGTGCATTACACAAACCAAAGGACATTCGGCGAAAGGCAAACGTACCGAATGGACATGTAAAGGTGGTCTTTTATTGATCCTAGGGTGCTATGGGAATCTGATTGTAGCCGGAAAACCATCAAGGAAACAAAAATAAGGCTTACCTGCCAACCGATCTAGCATCTGATCAATGAACGGAAGAGGAAAGTGATCCTTGCGCGTTACTGCATTCAGCTTCCTGTAATCGATGCACATGCGCCATCTGTTCTTGACTCTGGTCGTTACCATCTCACCCTCGGCATTCTTCTTGACCGTGATCCCGGTCTTCTTTGGGACCACATGAACCGGGCTCACCCACTGACTGTCCGAGATTGGATAGATCACGTCAGCGTCCAAAAACTTCTAGATCTCCATCTGAACGACCTCCATCATGATTGGGTTCAATCTCCTCTGAGGCTCCCTAGAAGGCTTCACTCCATCCTCCAGCAAGATACGGTGCATGCACACGGTCGGGCTTATCCCCCTGATGTCCGCAAGCGTCCATCTGATGGCCAGCTTGTGGCGACTCAACACCTCGATCAACCGTCGCTCCTGGTCTGCTCCTAGCCCTTTTTTAATGATGACCAGAAATGTGTCGTTCTTCCCCAGGAATGCATACTTTAAGTGCTCGGGCAAAGGTTTTAGTTCCACCTTAGGTGCCTGCACAGTAGAAGGAAAAAAACACGTTAGACTTAAATAAACGAACCTCATTAACCTCATACCTAGGTGTGAGTGGCCGTGCGATCTCCAATTGGGACAGTGCATCCAGAATGACCTCAGCGAACTCGTACGAGTCCTCATGTGAATATATGGCTCTCTCGAGTGCGAGCTCAAGTGGGTCTGCTCCCCGTTCCGGCTGTACCTCCTGGACTAGGTCGTCCAGCGTGTCTAGGGAATGCACTTCTTCAAAATCCAATGGGTGCTTCATGGCCCGGAAGATATCAACACGAATTACTTCTCCTTCCTCCATAGAGAGAGTGCCGCTATCGCAGTCGATCTTCATCTTGGACATCTTCAAAAACGGGCGGCCTAGTAGAATAGGTGCATGGTCTATCGGGCTGCTACTCTCCATCTTCAACACATAGAAGTCGGCCGGGAATACCAGTTCTCCCACCTGCAGAAGCACATCCTTAATCTTACCCTCAGGCTGCTTGCACGATCTGTCCGCCAGTTGTATGGTGAGTCCTGTAGGTTCTAAAGGACCAATACGAAGACAAGAGTATATGGAATATGGCAAAACATTGATAGAAGCACCAAGGTCAAGCATGCAATTTTCAATTCGAATGTTACCAATCGTGCAAGGGATAGTGTAGGTGCCTGGATCACCGCATTTGGGAGGTACCTTGTGCTGAATGATAGTGGAGACATTCTTGCTCAGCAGCTCCTGGTCGTCCCGAGTGGATCCCCTTTAGTTAGTGCATAGTTCCTTCAAGAACTTTCACGTATCGGGGAATCTGCTTTATGGTCTCGAGGAGTGGGATGTTGATCTCTACCTTGCTGAATAGTTCCCACACGTCCTTGTCCATAATATACCTCTTAGGAGCCCTGACCTGCATGGGAAACAGAATTGGAACATGAGTGTTCAAATTCTCGGCCGCGGGTTCTGGGCCTGGCCCGGACGCTCCGACCTCGTTCGGCCAAGGTGTTACGGCCGATTCTTCTTCAGGTGCTAGCGGGCCGATGTCCTCGGTGGGCCCGATGGGCTCTGATGTAGGTTCCTCCGTGCTGTTTCTCATTACTCCCTTGCTTTTGAGTGTCACTGCGTTGACATTTCCTCTTGGGTTTGGTATGGACTGGGATGGCAACCGTCCTAGGTCGTTCTTGAGCTCAGAGACCATAGTGGCTATTTGGGACATCTGCTTAGACAGGTCAGAAATTGCCCCATCGGTCTTGGTCTGATATTCACGCACTGTGTTGGTCAACTGTTGGGTGCTGCTGCCAGCTCTTTTACAACGTCCTCCAGTGACTTGCTGGAACCTTGCTGATTCGGGCCTGCCTGATTGTGGTCCTTCCCACGCTGCTGATATTGGCTCGGTCTCTTGTATCCTTCTTGTTGCTGGCGGTAGGGTGGACGGTAGTAGCTGGACTGCTGGGCCTGTTGGGGGCGGCCTGCTGTGCTGGTTCCCTCGGGGCATGGTTATCGTTCTGCCAGTTCTACCCGTTGGCCGCTTGTCCGTACTATCGGTTCGGCCTGGCCCGGTTGTTGTAGTTCTAAAACCTGTCCACTGCATGGACTTCGCCTTGATCTTCTTCCACTATGGTCGGATAAGCATCTTTTTTGTGGTCTGTTGCACCACAAAACTCACACATCCTCACCTGGACCGGCTGCCTCCTTATCAGTTGCTGCATCATCTCCTTCATCTGCTTTATCTCCTCAGCCATTGGGTTCATCGGGGTGTCGGCCTTTTCCACGTTCTTAGTTCGGGTGAATTCCTCTTGTCGATTGGTCTCCTCCCTGAACCTTGCGTTCTCGGCCACGTCTGCGATCAACTTCCTGATTCGACCTAGGGGTAGGTTCATGATCGTGCCTCCAGCCGAGGCATCTAGGAGCATCCTGTCGAGCGATCTCAGGCCATCGAGTAGGTACTCAATGACAAGCTTCTCCGGAAGTCCGAGGTTGCAGCAGCTTTGCTCCAAATGGTTGAACTTTTCTAGATAGTCATACATCGACTCGTTAGGCCCTTGTCTAAGATCCTGTAGCTACTTGCGAACCTGCATTGCCCTGCCCGTTGGGTAGTATTTGTTTAGGAACTTCCTTTGCATCTGGTGCCATGTCTGGATGCTACCTGAAGGCAGAGACAAAAACTAATCATTAGCAGCATCAATTAAAGAGAAATAAAAGGCTTTTAGCTTAAAGTCTTCCACTTCGACTCTGTAGGGTCTGAGGATTTGGTAGATGCCATGGAGGCGCTGAAGATGTGTGGTAGCCGACTCTCCTTGTCATCCCGAGAACTTGGGCTGATGGTGCACGACTGCCGAGTTGATGATTATTCCCTCAAATTCCGGCCCCTCGTAGATGCACCATGGCTGGTTCCGGAAGTTCGGAGCAGACAGCTCCCCCATGGTGGGCTCGTAGTAGTAGTATTATTCGTTATACTCCTCCCTGATGAGCGGCTGCTGTAGTGGAGGTGGTGGAACGATGCGCTGACGAGGCAGTTGTTGTGGTCTTGCTGGGGCCGGTGGCTGTAGTGGCGCTGGGGGAGGTGGTTGCCTCGGACCAACACCGTTCTTTGCCCCTGGTGACCTTCGTTATTTTCATTGACCGGGTTGAACTCGTCGTTGTTTTCATCATCGCTTACCTGACTATCTGCGTGAGACATGGTAAAACAAAGAAAACCAAAAAAATACTAAAAACAAAAAATATCTAAAAATACTAAAAATTTAGAATAAAATAGGAAACGACTCCGGATGGCCAAAAAACAACCTATGTCACGAGCAAAGCTCGAATCCTGGAACTCGAATCCTGGAACTCGAATCCTGCTATTTCGCTGTAAGAACGAAGAATAACTAAACAAAAGTAAAAACAGAAAACAAAAAGAACAACTTCACCGTATTGCAGTTCCCCGGCAACGGTGCCAAAATTTGACAGGCGTCGTCGTGCAAGTCAAATTTAAATTTTCCTTACAATGAGCTAGTAAAGTGGCAAGTAGGGGTCTAACCCTAGAGAGCTGGTGAGGTTACTTGTTGTCCTGTGAACAAATTGATTGGGGTTTGTGTGAGCAGTTTGTTAAAAGTGCAAGAGAAAATAAAAGGAAGGTAATTCAATCAGAGAGAGCATTTGGTCTAGGGTTTTTATTGTGACTCGTTTATCATTGACTTCTAATAATCTGATTTTTGTGTTCCTAAGTGTGGTTACTCCGTTTCAGGTTATAACCTAAGGTAGGGCCGGCACCTACACCACAATCCACCATTCCAGGTTATAGACTTCTAGTTCTAGCAAACCTAATACTCCGTTCCAGGTTATATCAGGTTAAGTGCAACTACTCGTTCTAACGGTCTAGTATCAAACAAGCAGCAAATATAGGGGCTGAATTGGTCAGCTAAGTTTTACCATTTCAAGTATCCGCTTAGCTTTGCAATTCAGTCCGGGATAAATAAGCACAAGAACTAGTAGAACACGAAAATAGCATTAAGAAAAGAGTCTAAAAACTTTGTGACAATATATTAAACCCTAAACCGAATAATGAATTTAGCTACTCATGTCCATGGAAAATAACAAAAACAATGTAAAAGAAAGTAGATGAATTCTTCTCTCGTCGAAGGTCTAGAGTAACGGCCGGAATGATGAGAGAGAAGCTCTGGATCCGTGTAGATGGAGAATGAGCTGATGGGAGATGCTTATGCCTTGACTCAAGGGTCTTATTTATAACAAAAACCTAGGGCTTCCAAGTCTAGATTTGGAACAAGTCCAAAAATGAGTTAGGAAACATGTCCCAATCTTGGCTTTTGCTTGGCTTGCAAGTAAACTTGGCCAACAAGTATTCACATAAACCGCCACGCAAGGACGAGCCGAGATCTATATGGCCTTGGAATCGGCTGGCTCGGCCCCACTCAGTTCTGACTCGGCTGACTCGGTTCCTGCTCGGCTTGCACCACCTTGGACTCGACTTTGACTCTAGATTTGTCCTTCTATATGATCTCGGATGCTCTTGGTGTGAACTGGAGAGTTGTAGGAAATTGAGTCACCTTTGCAATGGCATGTGTCTCGTATTTTTTTGATCAGCGGTCCATTCCCAGCACTCCGTCGACTGTCCAAAGGTCTAATTTGAAACTATGATGTTTTTGGCACAAAATGCCATCTTTTATGCGTGTTTTTTCCCAGAGCTTCCAAAACACCTGAAATGCCAAACAACACTAAAAAGTAAATGTTCGCAAAATAAAGTGTCAGAATTGGTGGGATTTGCTAACTCGATGAATCGTATAAATACGGCTCATCACAAACCCATGGACTAGCCCTAGCTAGCATAGGTGAGCGACTGACACTTCGTTTGTGCAAACTAAATGATAACTCTATTGTATTGCCATGAAAATGAGTAGATCGTGGATTAGACATGTGATAGCTCTAGTATTGATGATCTTGAATGCACAACCTCAAGGGTACCCAAATGGTTCCAAAGTCCTTTTGATGATATTGTGACGGTAGTCCTAGGGAATTCAGCATCAGTCCAGTCGACTGGCTGAAAATCTCAAACGGTCGGCTGTCTAAGTTCTCAGAAGAGACTGAACTTACCGCCCGGCTGGGAATTTAGCATCAGTCTAGTCGACTGGCTGGAGCTATGACAGGTCGTCGTTGGTACCTGCAAATTTGAATTTATAGTTCCTTACTCTAGACTGTGGGTTAGTACAGTGGCAAGCAAGGGTCGAACCCTAGAGAGCTAGATGGCTACTTATTGTTCTGTAAGAAAGAAGACAAATGGTTGTAACTGATTAGGAAACAGTGCAAAAAGGAAATAAGACGAGTGTGAATCAATGAGAGAGAATATTCAGACTAGGGTTTCTAATCGTGACTTGGTTTATCCTTGATTTTTAAGTGTTTAATTCTGCGTTTCTTAAGTGTGGTTACTCCGGGTCAGGTTATAACCTAAGGTAGGAACGTTAGATCACTACGCCACAATCTACTCCTGGTCAGGTTATAGAATTCTAGTTCTAGCAAACCTAATACTCCTGGTCAGGTTATATTTGGTTTAGTGCGTCTACTTATTCTAACGGGTCGGTATCAAATAAGTAGAAAATAGAGGGTGAGGATTGCTCGGTTAAGCTTTACCGTTTCGGGTCTCCACTTAACCTTGCAATTCAAACCGAATTAATGTGCACAAGAACTAGTAGAATGCAAGAATAATATTAAGCATGAAATCTCAAAACGTTTGTCACAACAATTGAAACCCTAGCCCGAATAACGGGTTTAGTTACACATATCCATTAAAGCAAAACAATAAATAAAAAGGGAACAAGGTGACTTCTCTATGCCGAGTGGGACTAAGGACCGGGCCATGAGGGCTGAGTGCCGAGAGTGCTAGGAACGCCGGACGGTTTCAGCCGAGAGGAGGAGAGGTGAGCTCGCTTGTGAGAAGGAATGCTCGATTGTGGGATTATTGAGAGCTCGAATTTTTGGGATTGTTGAGAGCTCGCTTGTGAGAAGGAATGCTCGAATTTGGGATTTGTAGAGAGAGGAGCTCTCCACGTTTTGGGATGGTTTGAAGGGCTGAGGAGAGCTCTTATTTATAGAGTGGAGTGAAGCTTGAATCCCCCTTAAGTCGGTCAAGTCCAAATCTAGATTAGGAAAGATTTCCAAATCTTTTAGCTTGTTTTCCAAGTAAACTTCTTGTGCAAGTCTTCTAGGCTCTTCTAGGACCTTCCGGGACCTTCTAAACCGTCATGCATGGAATTTAGATTTTTCCCGAAGTACTGTTCACGGCCAAAAATACTGTTCACGCGGGAATTACTGTTCACTCTGGAAATTACTGTTCAATGCCCGAAAATACTGTTCACGCCGCAAGTTACTGTTCACGATCCGAAAATGTGGATTCGGACCCGGCTTGGGCCGACCTTGCTTTCTTCGGGCGTTCCTTGAATTTCCTCGGGCATTCCTCCTTTAACTTGTGTAAAAGCCGATCTAGAACTCCTTGATGTTTTTGGCTCCAAAAGCCGTCTTTTGAGTGTGATTCCTCTTAGAGCTTCCAAATCATCTGAAATGCAAAACAACACTAAGAAGTAACTGTTTGCATAATAAAGTGCTGGAATTGATGGGATTTGTTGACTCGATGAGTCGTATAAATACGGCTCATCAAACCACCCCACACTTAAACTTGTTCGTCTCAAACAAGGACTAGGTCATAAGAGGAAAAATAAAGTGCAAACATCACAAAGCTTCGGCATCCTAGATATTGCTACATGAACGTGACTCGGCTAATCTAGATTTCACTTTTCCATGCATACTCGTTACTAAGAGCCTTGTGCGAAAACATGGAGTAATGATACGTGTTACCTTTGGGCCGAGATGCAAATCAATTCGGATGCCTCGGGAGATAGTATTTTTTAGACCCATGAACCGCATTCTTGGTTCCGAACTCTTGCTATATGGTCACGCTTCATTGCTTCTTCTTGCACGTGATTTATTCGAGCTTCAAGGTGATTGAGTGCTTTTCGGACAGCTTGTAGTGACTTGGTTTGATGTATCAATGGGGCATTTCACTTTGTTTCGGTGTAAAACTTCACAATGGAATGAATTTGTTTCTTTGTGCTGCGGATTGTGACTAGTCGTACCTACTTGCTCTCACTCATCCTCGTCCTTTTGACGCGAGTCAAGCCGAGGGTCGCTCGTCTATTTTCCCGGCTACTTGGACTAGAGTTTGGACGATGTGATGTATTCCCGTCCCAACCAACCGCAAAAGTACCGCAGCGGCGGAGCAGACTCGTAACCATGTTGCCTCAAAGTGTTAGCCTCCACAAAATCCACATAACCATATAACTCGAATTCGGTCCTTTGAATGCTCTGTCAAGTCTCTCTAGGTCGTTTCTATCAACTCCACATCCATGCTTATCTCAACTAACAAAGGCACGCAATGGGTTAAGATCACATGTAATCGCACCAGTCAAATTTCACTAAAGACATGCATGTAATCGGTTCTATCTATTTCACCTTATCAATATTCAATACCACAAATCTAGGAAATAAAGAAGAAACGTGTACAAAAAATTTTAAAAATTTCGAGAATCGGGAAACGTGCTGACTCTGTGCAGGTGCAGGAAAGTAAACGTGCTGACTCGATGATTGCCTCTCACACCCCACACTTTTGAACTGACGTGTCCTCACGGCTCATCTTAAGTTCAAAGACACGACTATGCATGCAAACAAACAAAAGGGAAATAAGAAGAGAGTAAGGTTGGACAGGCACTTCCCTCGTGCGATGCGTGATGTTCAGAAACAGCTGACCATTCTCCTTTGAGTTCTCAAAGAGCACCATTGCGCCTGCCTTCCTTTGGTAGAGACTTGTATCGCAACGTGAGTTCGTCACAAAATGAAAGGACTATGTCTAAGAAATTAAGACAATTAGAGGATTCCCAGGAAATTAGTGGAGTCACAAACGGTCTCACTTAAAAACCAATCTCCTTAGACTCGTAAGTCTTGGTGACAGAATCCTCAAAAGCTTATGTTTCTCGACACAATTTATTCAAGGTGTGAAACTACCATCGATGGATAGCAGTCTTACGCAAATATCTCAGATGGCCTTGCGTGCTCGCATGCGGTTGGATTCCCAGTCGTGTGCGCTCGTCCAGTTTCCTCATGCGTTTGCATTTGTCCCCTGCATGAAAATCATCTTCTTTCCCAAGTACAATGTGATGATTATGACTCAAGACTCAAATAAACAGAAAACAAAATAAGAGAATAATCTGGGAAAAAAATGATAAAAGTGCCGGGCTGCCTCCCTGTGAGCGCCTTTGTTTTACGTCGTTGGCTCGACGTTACCTCTTTAGGGGTCACAAGTCAGGATCTCATGGACGTGTGAGGTCATACCTTGCTCCAGCGACTCCTTCAATTTGCCCGAAATCCTCATGAAATGACGTGCTCGGGTTTGCTCTCCATTGATCGGGCGGCTTAGCCTTCACATATTCCCGAGATGGTGAGGACATCTTGGCCATAGCTGCAGGCCCAATCGTATGTACGGTCTGCTCTGGTAGGTCCGGAACTAGTGCATCGTAATCTGATGTGTGCACAATGTCCGGCGGTTTCCTCGTGCATGGACGATCGGCATCCTCATAGACATAGAAATCTGATGCCTTCCCACCGAACGCTAATGACAGTAAGCCTATGCCCATGTCAATCTTGGTCTTGGTGGTGTGAAGGAAAGGTCGCCCCAAAATTAGCCCTGGCGGCTCATCATTTCTAGCTCCTCCCATCTGCAAGACATAGAAATCTGCAGGAACATCAAGATCTCCTATTCGGAGGGTTAGATCCTCTAGCAAACCAGCCGGGCGAACACAAGATTTATCCCCTAATTCTATCGACAACCTAGGCGGTTTCAATGGGCCAAGTCCCAACGAGCAATATAAAGAGTAAGGCGTGACATTAATAGCAGCACCCAAATCAATTAAGTAGTGATGTATCTGGGTTTTACCGATACCACAGGTGACCGTGAAGGCACCTGGGTCCTTAATCTTTCCTGGAGGTGCCACATGGCTCGTAGTGAGTGGGTGCTCCATTATGGGGTCGTTCTGTTTAGGCTTCGTCTCCAACCTACCTTCCAACTCATCCTTGTCGGTCATACAGTCTTCGGGAGCAACTACCTGTATGGCACATGAAGAATCGTGAGTTTCGGACTTCTCGGCCACGAGGACCGGGCCTGGCTCGGATGCCTTGAGCGTGTCTGGGCTGAGTGTTTCAGCCGGTTCTTCTTCGGATGCTAGCAGGTTGAAGTCTTCTGTAGGCCTGGTGTAATCTGAGCTAGGCTTGTCCTCTCTATCCCTTGCCTTCGTGTTGAGCATCTTGTTCACCTAATAAGCAGACTCCTTTAAGGCTGCGTTCACGTCCACTACTTCCACCATGCTGACATTCCCTCTCAGATTCTGCACTGTCTGTGATGGGAGTCTTCCTGAATCTCCTAGAGCTCAGAAACTGTCTGGGCTAGGTTGGACATCTGTTTACCCAGCTCTGCTAAAGTCCCATCGGTTTTGCCCTGGAACTGGTGAACTGATGCGGCCAAGTCCTTCATAACATCTTCTAAAGACTTGCTCGAGCTGTGCTGGTGCGGGCCTGGCTGATTGCGGTTCTGCTGATACTGATTCGGCCCATTCTGTCCCTACTGCTGGTGAAACGGAGGCTTGTAGTACGGTTGGGCCTGGTGAGGTACGGGCTGCTGTGCTGGCTCCCTCTGGAAGTGGTTATTCTGATTGTTGTTCCTCCAGTGCGGCCCATTCGCTCCTTGCCCGTTCCCGGCCGGTCCATATTGTCGTTCTGGCCCGGTCTGGTTGATATGGCCCTGGTAGTCGCCTACAGCGTTGACTTCGGCCTGGTCATCCTCCACTATGGTCGGGCACTTGTCTGTTTTGTGGTCCGTGGCGGCACAGAAACCGCACGGCTTGACCTGGCCTGGTTGCCTTCTGATCACTTGCTGCATCATCTCCTTGAGCTGCCTGATCTCTTCGGCCATTGCATTGGATGGGGGCTCAACCTTGGACACGTTCCTGGTTCGACTGAACACTTTTTCTTTGTTGGACTCATCCTGGAACCGTTCACTCTCGGCCACTGCCATGATCTTGCGTCGTACTCCGGCTGGGGACAAGTTCATTAGGTTTCCTCCAGCCGAGGCATCTAGTAGCTTTCGGTCCAGTCGCCTTAGGCCGTATAGCATATACTCCACGAGTAGTTTCTCTGGGAGCCTAAGGTTACAGCAGCTCTTCTCTATGGCGTTCAACTTCTCCACATACTCGTACATGGTCTCGTTGGGTCCTTGCCTGAGCTCTTGCAACTGCCTTCGGACCTGCATTGCTCTGCCTGCTGGGTAGTACTTGTTGAGGAAGTTTCTCTGCATCTGGTCCCATATGTAAATAGTACCTGAAGGTAAGGACAGGAACCAATCGTTAGCCGAGTCTACAAGTGAGAAATAGAAAGCTTTTAACTTGAAGTCCTCGACTTTGACTCCGTATGGCTTGAGGTTCTGGCATATCCCGTGATAGCGCTGCAGATGAGTTGTGGCCGACTCTCCCTTGGCTCCTGAGAACTTGGGCAGATGGTGGACGACTGATGTGTTGATGGTTATGGCTTCGAGGTCCGGCCCTTCGTAGATGCACCAAGACTGGTCCTTGAAGTTGGGGGCTGAGAGCTCTCCCATGGTTGGCTCTGGATCATCGTCCTCCTCGTGATCATCCTCTCTGACGGCCGGCTGTTGTAGAGGCCGTGGGGGTTGTGGGTATTGCTGGTGTGGGAGGTATTGAAGTGGTGCATATTGTGGATATGGTGGTGGCGGATACTGCTGATATGGTGGTGGCGGGTACTGCATATATGGTTGCGGTGGATATTGTGGATAGGGCTGGTACGGTTGAGGTTGGAATGGTGGTTGGAGTGGTTGGTGTTGAAGTTGTCCCGGGGCAGCCCCCCTGATCTCTCCATTCTGTCTCATCGGGCCCTGCTCGTCGTGTTGTGGAAGCGCCCCTTCCCTGTCTCGGATGACCTGCTCAACTTCTTTGTTGTGGCTATTGTCGCCAACTCTACTAACTGCGTGAGACATGGTACACGAGTAGTGGTGCACAAGCTAGGAAACTAAAAGAAAAGGAAATACTAATTAGGAAACTAAGAAAGAACAATTTCACCGTGCGTAGCTCCCCGGTAACGGCGCCAAAATTTGACAGGTCGTCGTTGGTACCTACAAATTTGAATTTATAGTTCCTTACTCTAGACTATGGGTTAGTACAGTGGCAAGCAAGGGTCGAACCCTAGAGAGCTAGATGGCTACTTATTGTTCTGTAAGAAAGAGGACAATTGGTTGTAACTGATTAGGAAACAGTGAAAAAAGAAAATAAGACGAGTGTGAATCAATGAGAGAGAATATTCAGATTAGGGTTTCTAATCGTGACTTGGTTTATCCTTGATTTTTAAGTGTTTAATTCTGTGTTTCTTAAGTGTGGTTACTCCGGGCCAGGTTATAACCTAAGGTAGGAACGTTAGATCACTACGCCACAATCTACTCCTGGTCAGGTTATAGAATTCTAGTTCTAGCAAACCTAATACTCCTGGTCAGGTTATATTTGGTTTAGTGCGTCTACTTATTCTAACGGGTCAGTATCAAATAAGTAGAAAATAGAGGGTGAGGATTGCTCAGTTAAGCTTTACCGTTTCGGGTCTCCACTTAACCTTGCAAGTCAAACCGAATTAATGTGCACAAGAACTAGTAGAATGCAAGAATAATATTAAGCATGAAATCTCAAAACGTTTGTCACAACAATTGAAACCCTAGCCCGAATAACGGGTTTAGTTACACATAGCCATTAAATCAAAACAATAAATAAAAAGGGAACAAGGTGACTTCTCTATGCCGAGTGGGACTAAGGACCGGGCCGTGAGGGCTGAGTGCCAAGAGTGCTAGGAACGCCGGACTGTTTCAGCCGAGAGGAGGAGAGGTGAGCTTGCTTGTGAGAAGGAATGCTCGATTGTGGGATTGTTGAGAGCTCGAATATTTGGTTGTTGAGAGCTCGCTTGTGAGAAGGAATGCTCGAATTTGGGACTTGTAGAGAGAGGAGCTCTCCACATTTTGGGATGGTTTGAAGGGCTGAGGAGAGATCTTATTTATAGAGTGGAGTGAAGCTTGAATCCCCCTTAAGTCGGTCAAGTCCAAATCTAGATTAGGAAAGATTTCCAAATCTTTTAGCTTGTTTTCCAAGTAAACTTTTTATGCAAGTCTTCTAGGCTCTTCTAGGACCTTCCAGGACCTTCTAAACCGTCATGCATGGAATTTGGATTTTTTTCCCGAAGTACTGTTCACGGCCAAAAATACTGTTCACGCGCGGAAATTACTGTTCATTGTTAAAATTACTGTTCACGGTGGAAATTACTGTTCAATGCCCAAAAATACTGTTCACACCGGAAGTTACTGTTCACGAGCCGAAATTGTGGATTCGGACCCGGCTTGGGCCGACCTTACTTTCTTCGGGCGTTCCTTGAATTTCCTCGGGCATTCCTCCTTTAACTTGTGTAAAAGCCGGTCTAGAACTCCTTGTGATGTTTTTGGCTCCAAAAGCCGTCTTTTGAGTGTGATTCCTCTTAGAGCTTCCAAATCACCTGAAATGCAAAACAACACTTAGAAGTAACTGTTTGCATAATAAAGTGCTGGAATTGATGGGATTTGTTGACTCGATGAGTCGTATAAATACGGCTCATCAAGATACTACAGTGTGTTTTTTCACCCGAGCCTATAAATAGAAAGAGGGCTTTTGACCTAAAGTGTGGAGGTTTTTGGGGAGAAGAAGATTGCAAAAGAGGCTCATCCAAGGTCATCAATCAACATTCAACCAAGGAGAAGGAGAAAGCTTAAAAGGGAGATTCAGGGATTAACAATCGTCCTTCCTCTACACTTTTTCCATATCTCTTTGTTGTTGCTATAAACCCTACTCACGTCATATTGTCTTACATGTTGTGTGCGCAGTGATCTTGTGTTTTAAGGGTCTTATGACTCTCCTTGGTACTCTTTGATGACAAATATACATTTATATTCATATGGATGATTGTTGATTTCATTTTCTCTTGTGTCATGAATGTTATGCACTCTATGTGTTTGTTAAAATGCCTAAGTGACAACTTAGACTAAAACTTGAACCTAGGACTTGGAAACCCTAGGGAATAGTTCTAGGATGGAGAAAATGATCTATATCTTAAATCATGCAAATGAACCTTAGGATATGGATGCTTGACTAGGATTGAATGTTTTAATTCAATGGAGTTAGTCATTAAGCGAATCATCAATTAATCCCATTAAATGGTGTCAAATTCATATTCACTATGCACTTTATACATGCCATGTTACTAAGTGTTTAATAATATGCCTAAGTAACATGTTGAATCTTAAAACTAGACCTAAGAATCTAACGACCTTAGGGATAGTTTGGACAATAAAGATTGTGATCCTACCTAGTGTATTACGGAAGTAAACACATGCATTTGTTGCCAACTAGTCCTTCATGCCTATTTCACTTATTACCTTAGGAGGACATTCCAAGAATAATAGTGCTATAGAGTGAATCAACATCCTCGAATGAGTGAGGCTCTAATTAAGAGAGTTTGACTAAGAATAAATCACACGGAAGTTGGTCTACCTTAGCCTAAGCTAGGTTAGAGACAAAGCATGGGTAGGAAGTGAACTTGTGCGTATGTTCATTGTATTTATCTCCCACCCATAGGATGATAATGCAATGGAATGAACCGATATCCTCGATTGAGTGAGGTTCGAGTTAAGAGGGTTTGGCTAGGAATAGATTCAAGTGAGAGTTGGTCTATCCTAGTCTAAACTAGGTTCATTACTGTTTGACTACCACGAAATGTTTGAATAATGTGTATGTGATCATTGTGAAATGCCAAGGAGGGGAGTAACCCCTCGAAACACCTCTTATCTATCTTTTATCCTTAATTATTTGCCACATAGGATTTAGATATATACTCCCTCATACATTTGATTTAGAATAGCCGAACGGAAACACAATCTTAAATAGTGCATGTGCTTGGCTTGCTCCTTTGAGTTCGACCCTGTACTTTTCCGGTCAATATAAAGGTTTTGACCTACTACATTCGATCCTCTCTTAATTGATACTATTTAGAGGTTAAAAAGAATTAGTTCCTCAGTATACCTACTTGAAGTTATTGATACTTGTGGTTATGGTGAAACTCTGGAGGAGCTAAACAATCTTAAGAAGTATGTTAAGATGCCGAACTCTGGATCAAAATATGTTGATGATATTCTGAAGTCCCAGAGAATGGGTGAGGGTCAGAAAGGGCTTGGATTCCCTAGAGGAAGCTGTTCTAAGAACACAGAATTTGTCAAGGCTAAACACCCTACTCATCAGGAGATCACCATCTGAAGTCAGAAGGGACTTGGATTCACTGGTGGAAACGGCTAAGGGAAAATGACATTTGTCAAAGCTGCACATCCCACTTATAAGGGCATCCACAGCAAGGGGAGAAATAAACAATAATAGAGAGACTTTATTGCTTATTGCTCTCATGTAGCAAGTGAGCAAACAAAAAGAGCAAAAAGCAATGCTTGATAGGTGAGCAATAATGGAAAGGGTGTGAGATAGGAAAGCAATAAGTGGGGCCCACGTATATTTATAAAGAAAAACAAAAGGAAATTACAATTTGTTGGTTTTGAAATAACTAAAAATTAGAAATGTCATAAAATGAACGTTACATGGACATAACAAAAATAAATAAGAAAAATAAGAAAAATTAAAGAATCTTGGGGCAAAACAAAAAAATGAAATAATAGAAGTGATAATTTCGGATAATTGAATGGTTATGAGTATAGCTTTTTGCTATTTGCTCTCTTGCTGCGTTAAAATATATAGAGTAAAGAGCCATTTTTGCTCATTGCGTTTAGCTCTGTTGTGCTACATGATTTTTATAAGAAAATGCTATTTTTGCTTATTGCTCATTGCTCATAGCTCCCTTAATGCGGATGCCCTAAGGAATCAATGGTTCGTCCCATGTAACAAAGACCAGTTCTGAATACCGGGTGGAGAGGAGACATGAGAACCTTTAACTTTTGCAATCCGGTAGGACACATTAAGCCAAGGTGTCGGGAATTCATGAACTATCTCAGGAAGCAAACACTGAGGCCTGGACAACGATCGAGAAAAGTTTAGAGAGTCAAACAGGAGGACGAGGTAGCGAATAGGGACAATTTGCCGGGAGAAAAAGTGTTATCCTTCATCGAATGTAGCGAATAATTTATCGAAATATCGACTGATCAAAACACTCCACACTTAGGATTTGTTCGCCCCGAACAAATGTCAAACAGATGGTAGAATAAATACTCAAGTGAATGTACTGCTCAACGACCATAAGTTTTACCAGCTACCCACTCAAGTGTCATGTGATCAAACCTAGCTAAAATAGAAATCATAACTCACTGTCGTATAGGACACAAATGCATTTAGCGTATGCAATAAGCCTTTAAACCCCTAGGCTGCCCTAGTAGGATGAGTATAGTCTCTTGAAAGTTTATAGGATTGGGACTACCTACAAAGCCCATGTACAACTAACTAGCGTGTATGCATGAAATGATGCTCAACGAGTCACAATAAAGTCATGTCATACCTCAGATTCATCATGTTACCTAGACTTCAAGTCAAACATCTTCATCAAAGTTGTTAGACAATCATAGATTAAACGAGTCATGCATTCAAACGATCAGTACACACGGCTAGCAAACGACTAATCACATGTTCTAAATAGTTCTATGGCAACGTATAAAGAACACGAATAGTTATATAAAACATGCTCTCCATTCACCTATGCTATCTAGGAATTGTCCACGAGCTCTTGGCGCAGAGCTCATTCTCAAGTGCCAAGGACTAGGCAATGACCCGTAGCGAAGAGGAACCTAGCTTGAGAATTTTCTGAAAAATAGTACGAAAATCACATCAAAATTTCAGTGCAAGCACGAGGATCGTCCCTTAGTTTTTAGTACATGAATTCTCAAGACAAGTCATAATTGCACGCAATGAGAAGGTGATATTACACTACATCAAGCAAAAGGGGGCAGAAATTTCTTTTTGTTTTTTTTTTCATACACAAGGGATGACTTTTCTCACTTTGCCCTTAGTATTATTTTTCTTCGTTTTTCTTCAAAAACAACTATGCTTGAGGTTAATGGTTCATCCTCTTTTCAAAATTCAGAACTTTGTTCTTGATTGGGGGCCTATTTTTCGCCCCTCTTTTGACTATTTTTTCTTTCTTTCTAACTCCACACTTAAAACTTGACATAGTGTATGAATAAAGGCGGGTGCATGAAAACCACAACAAGTTTAGAGAAACACATACTAGTACTAAGGTCACCTAGAAAGAGAGATGCAATTCAAGTTTTTGACATTTTGTACCGGTGCCTACTAATATCAAGTCTCAAACATGCTTCAAGAAACACGTAAAACAAGTGATAGGCAAAGGCTAGAAACGTTAGTGATACGAGAGAATACACACACGAATAAAACTATTTCAAGTCCTAGACTTTGAATCCAAAAGAATGACAATCAATCAAGGAGTATCGTAGAAAACGAGGATTTCAATCGCAATACATAGACAATTGAGCATATGCAAGAGTGAATGTGATATGCGATGTGTGTGACTATGCGCTACCCACTCCACACTTAAATTGGAGCTTAGTTCCTAAGTGAAGAAATAAAAGACAAGAAAAGGCGCATAGGAACTTCCCTCGTGTGTGATAGCTCGATATCCATAGAAATTAAGCGATGCATGGGGAGTGAAATGCGAATCATGAGCTGGTAGATATATAGATGAGAACATATAGGTTCACAAGTGATATGTTAGCATCAAAAATCATGGAGGGCACTCCACACTTAGAATCCTGAAATGTCCACACACAAAGCACAAAATGCAAATGAAAAATGCAACTAACTAATACTTACAGCGCGGGTTACTACCCGAAGAGGCCTAGTTTAACGTCTTGGCTAGACATAGCTAGGGAGGTAGAACTAGAAGCATTCTCGGGAAGTCCCTTGCTGAGATCCCTTCCCGAGAAGTAGGTTACCGTCCATGACTTCAGGTGGTGTCCGGTGCTTCAGAACGTGGTAATCCTTAAGGTGTTGCCCGTTGACCACCATTGTTTTTCCTCCCTCAATTCTAAGCTCCACGTGGCCTTCTGGGTATGCTCTCTCCACTGTGTACGAACCACTCTACTTGGTGCGCAGTTTCCTAGGAAATAATATTGGGCGGGAGTCGTAGAGAAGAACTCGCTCGCCCTCATTAAATTTTCTGCGCACTATTCATTTGCCATGCCATTTCTTCGTCCTCTCCTTATAGATATCACCGGGTCAAGAAGAGGTTTCAGCTCTACCTTGCAAGGTTCCTTATCTGAGCCGGTGGTCTGTTCAGCTTCAGCTGCTCCCTCAGTGCTCACTGCGCATATATTCATTGGTATTGGACAGCCTGGTATAACTCTATGAGGCTCAATAGAGGTCAGTGTAATAGGGTCATCAACATCAGCAGAGTCTAGTACATCACAGTCAGCTAACATACTAGGACTCTTAGACATGTCAGGCAAATTAAAAACAACTCTTTCACTGCCTACTCGCAAGGCTAAGGAACCTCTATCCATGTTAATGCCTGCCTTAGCCGTGTAAAGAAATGGCCTACCAAGAATAATTGGGATATCTATGTCCTCAGAGATGTCCAGCACTATAAAATCAACTGGAATGTAAATGTGCTTCACCTTGATGGGTACATCCTTTAGAATCCCTCTCGGGAGTCTACAAGAATGATCCGTAAGGCAAATAGTGACATTGGTAGGACAAAGATCAACCAAATTCAGTTTAGCATACAAAGAATATGTCATGATAGACACACTAGCACCTAGATCACATAGAGCACGATGAACAGTAATACCACAAATATCACAAGGGATAGAAAACTCCATGAGTCTTTAAGTTTGGGCGGCATGGGCTGGTGCATGGCAACACTACACTCCTCACTCAGGGCTACTGTCTCGGTTTCGTCAATTTTCCTTTTCCCAGTAAGAATTTCCTTCATGAATTTGGCATAGGTACGAATCTAGGTGATTGCGTCGGTGAGGGGCATAGTGATGTAAAGAGTACGAATCTTATCCACGAACTGCTTGAATTATTTATCCCTCCTTGTAGCCACTAGCCGCTGAGGGAATGGAATTGGAGGTCTATAAGGAGTTGGCTGCACTGTCTGTGTAGAATTTTAAGTTCGGTTTTCAGCTTCTTTCGATCTTTCCTCTTCAGCATGCATAGAATCAGATGCTGATTTTTCAGCAGGCGGTCAAGTGGCTTAAGCAGGCAGCATCTCAATCTGTTTTCCTCCTCGGAGTGTGATGGCATTCACTGATTCCCTAGGATGCGGATTTAGTTTCGATGGGAGTTTCGCATGTTCTCTATTTGCTGCACTCGCAAGCTGAGCCACCTGAGTTTCTAGCATTATGTTTTGAATGGCCAGCTGCTCTATTGACTGTTCAACCCCCTGAAACCTCCTCTCTTGCTCCATTAATCTCCTCTCTTGATCTTTATTCCACTTCTCCTGTTGTACTAGGAAAGTGGTCAGCACGGATTCCAGATTTGAAGAGACACCGAATGGCTGATTTTGTTATTGCTGACCCTGGTTGTAGTAAGCATTGTCCTGCTGCTGTTTGTAAGGGAAACCTAGTGCTGCCTGATTCTGCGGCTTATAAGAGGTTAGGATTATTCCTGTTTGGGTTATCCCACCAATTCATGCCCGATCCTTGATTGCACTGCCCTACATAATTGGCATCCTCCTGATTTCCACCGTTATTATCTTATCCCATCACTGGACTGCTATCTGTGAAGTGAGAAGGAGATCCACGTATCTACCAACAGACAGCCACATTAGCAACAACAGATGACTTCATAGAAGAATCAGTCTTCAGGTTTTTGATTTCAGCTGCAAGTATCTTTACTGTGTTGGTCAACTCAGTAATATCATTAGTGCTATCGGCGACATAGAGATCATTCACACCCTTGTTGTCCTTAGGATTACCTCTATCACTCGTTGATGAGCCGCATTTATACGACTCATCGAGTCAACAAATCCCACCAATTCGAGCACTTTATTATACAAACAGTTACTTCTTAGTGTTGTTTTGTATTCCAGGTAATTTGGAAGCTCTAAGGGGAATCGTGCTTAAAAGATGGCTTTCTGAGCTAATAACATCACAAGGAGTTGAGGACCGACCTATCTACACTTGACCTAAGGAATGCCCGATGAAATTGGAGGAGCGCCCGAGAAAACTCGACAAGCGCCCGAGGAGTCCCGAGCTGATCCAGGCCCCAGCCGAGCCGTCTAGCACCAAACTCAAGTTGCTCGGGCAAACGAGCTGATCAGACAAATCCACCTTGAGCAAAGTGATCAAAATAGCAAACAAGGTGGACAATGTCGGAAAATCAAGGAGAACGCCCGAGCAGATTGGTAGTTGGCCTAATTCCAAAGGTCACGCGGGCGCTGATAGGCATCGAAACCAAATTGCTCAACCAGACGGGTGAATCTGGCAAATCCGGCTCGACCAAGTTGTTCGAAATACCCAAAAACTTGGACGATCTCACTTTCCACACAAAACGCACGAGTAAAACCAGCCCATGCCCGAGAAATGCCTAGTTCCGTTCAAAACCGAGTCAAGGCCGGCCCAAGCCGAGTTTGAAGTCACAAATCTCAGCTCGTCTTCTCCTCCTTCATTGGTGGTTTAGAGGCTTCTAGAAGGTCCAGGAAGAATCTGGAAGACTTCCAAAGCAAGTAAACTTACAAGCCAAGCAAAGTCGGTTTTAGGACATGTTTCCTAAAACCGTTTATGGGCCAACCTCAATTTGGAAACTTCGAAGCCCTAGTCCCCTCTATAAATACAGCCTCATATCAAGGGTTTCAATCATCCCACAACACATAATTCGAGCTCTCTTCTCCTCTCGGTCCAAAGTCCTCCTCGGTGCTTTCCAACATTCCGGCTCCGGCCCTCCTTCGTTCGGCAATAGAGAAGAACATCTTTCCTTTATTTTTTATTGCCTTTTGTTTCCATGGCCAAGTGTAGCTAAGCCCTCTATTGGCGCTAGGGTTTCATGTATCGTGACTATCGTTTGAGACTTCATTCTTAATGATATTCCATGTTTCACTAGTTCTCGTGCCTATATTCTGATTTGTTGCTAGACTAGGTGGATGCTTTGTCGCAAAGCTTAGTTGATCAATATTCATATCATTATTATCCGCCTATTACTTTGTCGTTTGGGTAGATAGCACATCTAGGTCAAATAACACCTTTGTCGGGTTGCTTGATTTAGGGGAACTAGAAGCTTAGCACCTTTGTCGGGCTAGGTCGTGGCATAACACCTTTGTCGGGTTATTTGGGAAGTCACCTTTGTCGGGATGACCACACTTAGAAACATTGAATTAGATTGTTAGCAGTCAATGATAACAAGTCACAATACGAAACCCTAGTCTGAATATTCTCCCTCATTGATATTTCCCAGTTAATTTCCTATTTTTACACTGTTTCCAAATCTCTCACAACCCAACTGTCTTTCTTTTCATAGAACAACAAGTAACCGCTCTAGCTCTCTTGGGTTCGACCCCTTGCTTGCCGCTATACTAGCCAAGAGTAAGTGGAACTATATATTTAAATTTGCAGGTACCGACGACGACCTGTCACATATTTTTAACCCTTTATAGTTGTCAATTTATACGTTTTAGGGTCAAGTTGCAGTCAAACAAAATTTATAACCTTGGTAAGCCAAGGGTCGATCCAAGGAACAACGTGTGTGAATACTAACTAACTAGTGACCTATTTAGCTATTCCAATTGATGAAAGGTTTTTGTTGTAACGAAACTTGCAGAAATTAAATGCAGAAAAATAAAAGGTTTTGGTTTGATCAGAGAAAGAATCCCAGGATCAAACTTCACCCATGCCAACCCCCACTAATCATGCAATCATTATCACGTAATTTCATCATGCTATCGAATATGGAAATAAACCAAAATAACACTAGACAAGCCGCCCATACACGGATCATTGTCTAGATTAATCTCAATCGTTGAACGCCGCCCATCCACGGATTATCAATGATCTCAATTATTAAACTCAGGGTTTTTGAGACAAAAGTCAACTTTCCTGTTAATTCATGTACTACCATTGTAGCTACCATGACCTAATATCAATTTCATACAATCCGGTTAATACCTAGGACCCATTCATCGTTTGGTAATAAACCTAAATACGTTCTAGCATGCAAACATCCCATTCAATGTAAAACTTGCAAAAACGATAAATTAAGCACGATGAAATTGAATATTCAAATTGCATTAATGAACAATGTTCATATGATCACATGAAGAGTTGGGTACATAGCACGGGATTAGTAGGATCCCAGAATAAAGAAGACTACTCACTATTCATGGTAAGTAAACCAAAAATAGTGTATAAAAGAAATTAAGGATGAGGAAACCGTGTAGACGATGTAGCTCGTTGAATCCTCAATCTCGCGATATTCTCTGTCTTCTCTCCCAAGTTAGGGTTTTCTTCTCAATTCAAGCACACTTTAGACGTTCTGGTCGTTGCTCTTTTATAGCCCACAAATCGATCAATTTCCAAAAAGGCCCAAAACTTTCAAAAATGAATTAGGGAATAAACTGATAATTATGCCCGATGGTTCCGTGACACCCGTGACATATAGACATGTCACGGCAGGGGCTGAAACACACTGAGCCATATGGGTGCCGTGACACCCGTGACATATTGGCATGTCACGGCATGTCTGAGTTCGCCCAATTCCTTCTGCGCAAAAACCCTACCGTGACTGCCGTGACACTAATGAGATGTCACGGCTGTCACGACCCATTGCTGGTGCAGAGCTCTTTTTAGGCCTTTTTTGTCTATCTTTTCGTTGTTTCAGTACTCCGAGTCCAAGGAGCGATGATATGTCTTTTTGTCCTGAAACACTAAAAATAGGCATCAAATAGGGACAATTTGCCGGGAGAACAAGTGTTATCCTTCATCAAATGTAGCGAATAATTAGTCAAAATATCGACTGATCACTCGTGTCTAGTAGGCTACTGTGACGTGGATTGGGCAGGGAACACTGAGGATTGCAAGAGTAATTCTGGAGGATGCTTCTTTCTGGGCAACAATCTAGTGTCCTGGTTTAGGAAGAAGCAGAATAACATCTCTCTTTCTACAGTTGAGGTAGAATACACAGCTGCTGGAAGTTGTTGCACTCAGATGTTGTGGATGAAACAAATACTGGAGGAGTATGGAGTGGAACAAGAAGTGATGACACTTTACTGTGACAACATGAGCGCGATCAACATATCTAAGAATCCTGTTCAGCATTCCAGAACAAAGCACATAGACATAAGACATCATTTCATTCGAGAGCTAGTCGAAAAGAAGGTGATTGTTCTGAAGCATGTATCTAGTGAGAAGTAGTTAGCAGAAATCTTCACCAAGCCCTTGGACAACTTGCAATTCGAGACACTTAGATCCTCACCGGGTCTGTGTGTCATTGACAACAAAGTTTTTCCAACAGGAGGTTGTCAGCCGAAACTTGAACGAAATATGCATTGAAGGCTGACGTGGAAGGGAAGACGAGATCCGCAAAAGGAAGTATGATAGGCGACGATTGGTTTAACCTTGATACATGAATGGTTCAAACGGCTCAAATAATGTGTCTTTTATAGAAGACGCGAGCGAATATATGGCATGCTAAGGACATTGTGAGTTTAAATTTCAAATTACAATTTTTGTCTCGCACTCTGTCTCCCAACAAAACCCTAGGTTAATCTTGTTGAAGAAAATCAATCATGGTGAACACTCGGAAGAACAAAATTGTTAAGGCGGCTACTGGTGAAGCATCATCCAAGCCAGCTGGTGCAAAGAAAGTCCCTGAAGCAAATCCTAAGTCCACTGAAATCAATGCGGTGACGGCCAAACGAAAGGTGACTGTGGTGGAAAAGGGGATTGTCACAGAGAAATCAAGGACAAAGAAATCTATAAAGAAATTGGCGATTGACAATTAAACAAAGGCTAAATAGATTCCTGAATCTGTTCTAGTTCCAAACCCTAAGGAGATGATTTCATGAAAACGTGCTTCAAACAAGGAACTGGTCAAGAAATCGACACAAGAGATAGTGTCAGAAAAGCCAAAGGTAGTGACGTCGGTTCAAGGGGAGAATTGTTCCACTACAAGAGCTATGGTACTCCTATTGTGATGGGAACCAAGGTTAAGATGGTTGCACAAAAGAAGACACTAGTAAAGGAGAACTTTCGAGTTGTCATACGAAAATTGGTTGTTTCTGAATCTGAAGAAGATATTCCCGGTGCTGCTGATAAAGAGGTTGTAGAATAGCACAATCAAATTCCCAGTGGAGATATTCTAAAGGAGGCAGACGATGTTTAGAAGGATGATGACGTGAACGAGGAAATAGATCTGGAACCTAAAGAGAACATCGAGGAATCCAACGATCAGAAAGAGGTAGAATCTGAGCCAGAAGAATCTGACACTGAGGAGCAGGTTGAGGTTTTTGCTGAGAGTGAGGAAGGTCAGACTAAACAAGATGAGGAACAAGTGAAGGTGTCTAACTCACAAAGTGAGTCAAGCAAGCCGGTTGACTCACTTCAAGAATTGTTTGATGCTGTGAAAGAGTATGTGGATGAAGAGTTGTTCCCAAATGTTATTACTGAAGAAGGAGAAGTAAATCAACCAGACCAGACCAATGAGGATGTTGAGATGGAAGCAATGGTGGTCGGTAAGTGCTCTGTCCTTCCTTCAAACTCCTCTTGAACAGTCGCCGGATCACACTCTTATGTCGAGTGTCTGCTTTGATACCAATTGAAATCTACTTGTCTTAGTCAAGACGAGTTCCAGATGGTGTTCGAACTGCGTCTCGAACACTTGTTGGACAGTTTCAGGTTGTGTTCAAACAGAGGCTGGAACACCTTAGCAGACAGAACCGTAAACAGAACAAATAGAGGCACACACAGATTGATAACCCAGTTCGGCTTCGCATACTCTAGGGGGTTTCCCACACCCAAAAAGGGACACGAATCTTATTTCGAGTTTAGAGCTATTCGTGGACTTACACTTACACAACGCCTTGTTTGTAATAGCCTAGCCTCTAACACTCCGTCTCTCGGATTTGCAATCTCGGTTCACCACAGCTCCCCTCGATCCCCTATGGGTAGGACAAAACTTCCCTCTCGGCCTAGTCTTGGACCTCCCAGAAGCCCAGTCGCCTTCTCTCGAAGACGTGTCTTGATCACCGTGTGTGTGTGCGCTTTGTTGTCCTTCAAGAACAGTCTAAACAGCACACTGAACAGACTGCTTCTTCGTCGTTGATATTCCGGTGTGGAATAATCAGCCGGCCGTCACTCCTCCTCCAATCTCATGAATGCTCTTGGGTTTTCTTTTCTCTCAAGAAGTGATACAGATCTGGTCGCCCTAGCCTTGTATTTATATGCATGGGCGAGATCCAAATCTGTTCCAAATATCCTCATCAAATATTTAGAAAATATTCCTAAATATTCGATGGATATTTCCAAACCAATCTTTGGGAAGATATTGATAATTCTTCCACGACAAGTTAGCCAATCCAATCATAAATCTGATCAGGAGATATTCGTTTGAATATCTAAATCTTCGAATTCCTTGCTGGCCGACTTTAGATCATAATATTCTTGTCAAATATTTCGGAGATACTCCTAAATATGTTATAGATATTCAATCTCTTCCATATCGAATCTTTGGAGATTACTTCTGTGCCAAGCCATCCAATATTCTCGAATTCAAGCTGAAGATATTCATTTGAATATCTGATCTTTAATGATGACTCTTAAACTGATCCCAATCAGATAATCTCATCGATCTGCTGGATAGGCAAATCTTCCTGCGTTTGTTGCACGCTGTACTTCTGTTCCAGTCTGAGATTGAACTCTTCTTGAACACCTGCTTGAACTGTCTAAAGCCGTTTTTCCAACAACATGCCATTCATGGGAACATCAGTGAGGCTTGTAGCATAAGGCTACACTCAAATTGAAGGCATGGATTTTGATGAGACCATTGCCCCGGTTGGTCGACTAGATGCCATACGACTAGTGTTGGCCTTTGCTTGTCATCTGAAGTTCAAGTTGTTCCAGATAGATGTCAAGAGTGCCTTTCTGAATGTGTTGCTAAGTGAAGAAGTATATGTAGCGCAGCCAAAAGGCTTTGAAGATCCTCACCATCCTGACCATTTGTATCGGCTGAAGAAGGCTCTATATGGATTCAAGCAGGCGCCCAGAGCTTGGTACGAGAGGCTTACTGAGTTCTTAATCAACCATGGCTATGTGCGAGGCACAGTAGACAATACGCTTTTCGTTAAACACACAAGGTCAAACTTTATCATTGCACAAATTTATGTGGATGACATTGTGTTCGGCTCTTGCAATCAAAGAATCCTGGACAAGTTCGTAGAACAAATGCAGAGCAAATTCAAAATGATCATGGCAGGAGAAATGTCATACTTCCTGGGATTACAAGTGAAGCAGAAGGTGGATGGTATCTTCATGTCTCAAACTTGATCAAGAAGTTTGATCTGGAGAAAGCGGCACATAAGAGAACCCCCGCTGCAACTCATGTGAAGATCACCAAGGATGAAGCTGGTACAAGTGTGGACCAAACCTTGTACATGAGTATGATTGGGAGCTTACTCTACCAGACTGCCAGTCGACCAGACATTGCTCATGTTGTAGGAGTTTGTGCAAGATATCCAGCTAATCCCAAGGAGAGCCACATGATGATTGTGAAAACAATTATCAAATATGTCTGTGGAACAGCTGACTATGGATTGTGGTACACTAAAGATACTAACTCTTGTTTGGTAGGCTACTATGATGCAGAATGAGCTGGGAATGCTGAGGATCGTAAAAGCACATCTAGAGGATGCTTCTTTCTAGGGAACAATCTGGTGTCATGGTTTAGCAAGAAGCAGAACAACATATCCTTGT